>JARBWK010000003.1:57616196-58216196 GCA_030556195.1 Anolis apletophallus | reverse complement strand
TTTCCTGCGCAACTGCCCAGGGACCACTCCATCAAATCTAACTTACATATTTATAGGAAGTGGGAATTATCCTCCACAGAAGGAAGAGAAATTAAAAGCTAGGTTACTGCAAAACATATTTCGTGACTTTGGCAGCTTTAAAAAAGTGGGGTTGCTGTGGCTTTCTGGCACGAATCCTGTGGGACCCAAGTCAGACTTCCCAGCATTTGCAGAGTGCCATTCATTGTCCAAGGATGTATGTAATGTATCCCTGGTTTTCTAATGACTTTTTACTCTTCACAATAGTTTTCATCAAGGTCAGAATATCCAACAGACACAACTTAGGAATGCAACAATTTCAATAGCAAATCCAGAACTCTATTGTATTGTCTGCATCACTTTAATATTCAAATTCTATTTAATTATCCCATTAGTGTTCTCATTTGGTCCAAGTTTCAACTCTAGATATTTTATTTATTATTTATTTATTATTCCATTTTATATACCGCTCCATTCCTATAGGCTCGGGGCGGTTCACACAATAAACATATGCAGTAGAAACATAATAAAACAACAATAAAGCATCAATAAAACATTTTGGATGGGCTATAGCAGGCCTGGGGTTGCCCTCCAGGTGTTTTGGACTTCAACTCCCAAAATAGGAATTGTGGGAGTTGAAGTCCAAAACACCTGGAGGGCCAAAGGTTGCCCAGGCCTGGGCTATAAGCTTCTTGGTTTTAATGGAACGCTAGGCATGCATTTGACTGCACTTGAGTTATTTACTTATTATTAAAAGTAAAAAATAAGATTTGTGTGTAATTTAAACACAAATCTTCTGGGTCGTTCCCAGAAGGTGTTGTTAGGGGCCTCCTGCTCGACCCCACGACCGTTGTACTGTGGGGTCCCGGAGGGCTCAGTACTGTCCCCTATGTTGTTCAACATATACATGAAGCCGTTGGGGGAGATCACCCGGAGTTTCGGGGTACGGTGTCATATGTACGCAGATGATGACCAGTTCTGTCACTCCTTCCCACCTGCTACTAAGGAGGCTGTGCTTGGCCGCTGTAATGGATTGGATGAGGGCGAACAAATTGAAACTAAATCCAGACAAGACAGAGGTACTCCTGGTCAGTTGTAAGGCCGAACAGGGCATAGGGTTGCAGCCTGAGCTTGACGGGGTTACGCTCCCCCTGAAGGCGCAGGTTCGCAGCTTGGGAGTGATCCTGGACTCATCACTGAGCCTGGAAACCCAGGTCTCGGCAGTGGCCAGGAGAACTTTTGCACTGTTAAAGTTTGTGCACCAGCTGTGCCCGTACCTTGGGGAGTCTGACTTGGCCACGGTAGTCCACACTCTGGTTACATCCCAAATAGACTACTGCAACACTCTGTATGTGGGGTTGCCTCTGGCCGGAAGCTGCAATTAGTTCAGCGCTCAGCAGCCAGGTTACTGATGGGAGCTAGGTACAGGGAGCGTACAACACCCTTGCTGCGCCAGCTCCACTGGCTGCCAATTAGCTTCCGAGCACAATTCAAAGTGCTGGTTTTTACCTATAAATCCCTATATGGTTCTGGCCCAATTTACCTGTCCGAACGTGTTCTCCCCTATGAATCATCAAGGACGTTAAGATCTTATGGAGAGGCCCTGTTCTTGATCCCACCACCTTTGCAAGCTCGTCTGGTGGGGATGAGAGACAGGGCCTTCTCTGTGGTGGCCCCTTGGCTATGGATCTCTCTCCCGAGCGAGATCAGATCTGCCCCCTCCCTCTTGTCCTTTAGGAGGCTAGTGAAATCTTGGCTTTGGAATGAAGCATTCCCAGAATAAGGACTGAGATTGATTATTGACTAAAGTGAGCGACCACATGCGGACTGAGTTGAACATGATTTTAGCTTGGCGATTTGGCTTATTTGTATTTTATCTTTTGTATTATTTCTCTATTGTATTTTAATCTTGTATGGTTGTAGGAGGTTTTAATTTGTATTAGTAGCATTGAATTTTTGCTGTGAGCTGGTCTGAGTCCCTCTACGGAGGTAAGAAGATCGGGATATAAAAGTTTTAAATAAATAAATAATAATTCAGAAATTGTAGAGTGCTTCCATGTAAAATGCAGGTGTTCCAAGTCTGACATGAAATAATTCAAGGTCCATAACACAATCTGTGTTATTTATACAAATATGCAATAAATGCTTAAATATGCCTCAGGCCCCTTCTACACTGCCATATAAAATCCAGACTATCTGCTCTGAACTGGATTATATGGCAGTGTAGACTCATATAAACCACTTCAAAGCAGATAATGTGGATTATCTGCTTTGATGATCTGGATTATATGGCAGTGTAGAAGGGAGCTCGGTCACTGTTTTATCAGGCTCATGGTGCCAAAAATTGTGGAGGGATTTTGATTAAGACATATATTATATAGGTATACGTATGCTGCTGACATAGTACAGGGTTGTCTGTGAAACTAGAAAATTCAGCATGTGCCCTTTTTCATAAACAGGATCTACACTGCCATATAATCCAATTGAAAACAGATAATCTGGGGGCCCTTCCACACAGCCCTATATCCCAGGATATCAAGGCAGAAAATCTCACATTATCTGAGTGTGGACTCAGATAACCCCGTTCAAAGCAGACATTGTGGGATTTTCTGCCTTATATTCTGGGATATAGGGCCGTGTAGAAGAGCCCTTGATTTTATATGGCAATATAGATGGGGCTATAGTGAAAATATAGAGTTATAAAAATATTCAAATTGGCAAAAGTTTCTAGTTGCAACTTCAAGCATCCTCTCTCACCTTAACAAAGATATCACTACTGATTCTACTGCTACTAGTTGAAGTGTGTACAAGCTGAAGGGTGTCATTCTGGAACATGGGACAGATTTTGTGGAAAACATGAGAACCCATTATCACAGGAGTGGCAGGAAAGGTGGCAATGTGGTGTTTTTGAGAGCAACTTCACTGGGGCAAAGCAAAACATTTTTGTATAATCACAATGTAAACGCCTAATCCGGGATGCTGCTCGGCAAGAATGAAAGAAGAGGCCCCAGATGGGCTTTTAAACAAGGCATTGTAATGGACATATTTGATCCCATAAACCCCATTGACCTTTTTATTATTCATTTACTGAATGAGGCCAAAAGTTGGAACCAGGAGTTGTAGCAATGCAGTTTTCGCTACCGTCATCCACCGGCAAGTCAGTGACTCTGCAGAAGACAGCTGCCTCAGTCCAACTGAGGAGGGAGACCACTCCGTCAAAAAGAAAAAATGTCTCCATCGGGACCCTTAAAAAAAAGCAGAAGTAACAAAGTTAAGCCTGACCTTTCTAAGATCTTACCTTCTCTTCTAACAAACTATAGCCAAAAGCTACATTGAGCAGTTGTATAGATGTCATGGTTCCAAGCTCTGATGATTGAGCAGAAGTTCTGCCAATGGAATCCAAGTGTTCAGAATGCTAATTTGTAAGAAAAATCCTCTACACACGAGCTTTTAAACAACACATTAAAATGTGTATGTTTGATCCCATAATGATAATTACCCCCTCCTTTCATCTTAGCCATTGAGGTACTAGTAGGAGTTTTACAGTAGTTGCTGCTACCTCCACTCACCAAGCACCTTACTCTAAGGCAGTGTTTTTCAACCTTTTTTGAGCTGCGGCACATTTTTTGCATTTACAAAATCCTGGGGCACACCACCAACCAAAATGACACAAAATGACACTCGAACACAGTAATACATATAGTTAATATGTTTTTAAATGTATTTATACACTCAGTGTGAAACCTGGACCTGTTTCGATGAACACAACATAGATATCCTGGCAGGAATGGCAGAAAATCCAATACACAATAAGAATATGCCACTATGCAAACTGCTAATAGACAACGCTAAACCATATATGTTTAAAGGGGCAGACCTGTATGCTGCAGTAATGACGAGTCGTATTGTAGCAAAAAGTATCAAAATGTATTCTCAATAATAACAGTGCTATATATCATAACAATATCACTTTTGGTGCAATGTATTCCATATATCACAAATAACAATCAGTACTACAATGCCCTTACAAACAATCAATGGGCTATATCGACGCATACATAGAGTCCGTGTACCCCTATGGGTGATCCGGAGCTGATTCACTCACGGATTAAGACTGAGTCAACGGGGGAGCCTTGAAGGGTGGAAGAGCTGGTAAACTGCCGGGTGGGCAGGCGCCTACGGCGAGAGGTAAGCTGATGACGCCAGGATGGCCGTTTCGCGTAACACACACTTCCTCAGGGCGCTCTGAACTTCTGGCCGCTCCTCCTCAGGGTTGTAGTCACCAAATTAAGACTCAAAGTCAAGACGAGAGGTTGCTGAGTATGGAATAGCAAATAGTAAGCATACTGCTACATAGCCAATGCTCGGAACAATTCACATACATATATACAATAATATAGACAACAGTGTAAATAGCAGAGAAGGCCGTACATACCGCGTTTGCGCGTTTTCATACATATCGCTAATGCAAGTATCCTCTCGGGCTGGTAGCAGCACCGGGCAAGTGGGCTGGTCTGTTTAAATAGCGCACAGGCTGATCTATAACCAGTGTGATTATAGAAGCAAAGTTTGAACAGATAAAGTCTCATTAAGTCCGGACGGGGACTCCCATGATAGTAATAAAATCCATTTTCTTTCAGCTATTAATAGCACCTTTTGTTTGTCGCAATGAGGGGGAAAGTATACCTTTTCTAACCCTATTACCTTAAGTGTGAGGGGGTCAAGTTTCATGTTAGCGCAATGCTGATAGAACTCAGAGTCTGTGGACCCGCATCTAATTCTGGAAAGATGCTCCATAATCCGGGTTTTCAAACACCTGGAGGTCATTCCTGTGTAGTATCATGCACGCGCCTGTTTCCCTCCCTCCTTGTGGTCCTCAGCGATCCAGTAGTAGAGTAGCCGAAGAGTATCGCGAGAATACGCAATCCACACGGGATTTCGCTGTCAATGCGAGATCACGCCGGCGTTGACAGTGAAATCCCGTGTGGATTGCATATTCTCGCGATACTCTTCGGCTACTCTACTACTGGATCGCTGAGGCCCACAGACGCGATTAGGACCTTCTTCGACTCAGTCGGTCGTCGCCTCTCTCGTCGTCCAGGTACTCCTGGATCCTGCGCGTTTGGAAAAGGTAGGCCGAAGCAGGGGGCTCCTCAGGGGGCTCCTCATTCCCTCCCCATGTATTAAATATAAAATTAAATATATTTAAAGATGAAATAAAAGGAGATGGGATACATTAAAATAAGGGGAGATGGGAGGATGGAATTAAATATATTTAATATTAAATAAAAATAAGGGGAGAGGGGAGGATGGAATTAAATATATTCAATATTAAATAAAAATAAGGGGAGAGGGGAGGATGGAATTAAATATATTTAATATTAAATTAAAATAAGGAGAGGGGAGGATGGAATTAAATATATTTAATATTAAATTAAAATAAGGGGAGAGGGCGGAGCCGGGGGCGGGGGCAGACCCTACGGCCACCCAGGTCATCAGTGACCGGAATTCAGGCCCTTGGGCTGGTAGAAGTTGGACAGCCCTGCTCTAGAGGAAAAATATAAGCAAGATAGGCTGCTATAACATCATGACAGAGTCATGCTTGACTGAATAGTTGGCAGTGTTGGATGCTACATATGCTCTTGAGTGAGTTTCTCTCAACACTTGAATGCTTTGGGACACACATGGCAGAGATGTGAATGAGAGAATCATTGGGTGGAAAGGAATCCCCAGGGCAACCTAGTCCAAATCTTGCTACTTCAGGAACCTACTGGCAGGATATATAGCCAGAGGTGGACACACATAATCCAGATGTGGTTCAACCATGGATTTGTATAAAGTTTGTTTATTCCTTTGATATTTATTCCCAGCTTGGAATACCACCCCCCATTTCTAACAGCAGTCACGTGCTAGGTTGACTAATACAAAGATCAGTCGTGCCCAGCTCGCATCCTATCCGTGTGTATCTGAAACCTAGATTTTTTAAAAATTCCAAAATGCATCACTTTCAGTGAATTCAATTTCTTATTTTAATAGCTATTCTGCTCAAAGCGATTCTATCGGAACTCTTCATAATTTATTTTTGTTCCTTCCACTATAAATAAATTAGTGTCACTGTGTACATCCTACTATCCACCCCAACTTCATTTTTTTGCACCAGGAGAATTTCTACAGTTTCAGACACACCGGGAACACATATATTGCATTTTTAAAATTTTTGAGTATTTTCCATACAGCCTTGTATATAACAACATTTTGTAGGTTTTTTATTTTAAATAGTGTACTGAAGGGACAGGACTGTTAGGTGACCTCATATACATCTTTTCACTAATTTTACAGGGCTTTAAGAATTTTCGCTTTCCTTTATACATCTATTCTTATTTAGTCAGTGTTTCAATATGTATTATTTGGCCACTACTTTCATAGTAATACAAAACTGGAAATTGTTCACATGGGTGTGTGTGAAAGTGACATCTTTGTATTTTGGGTGTACAAAATCTCTTGTATTTGTGCACATAATTATTAAAAATATTGTGTAACACAGGGGTGCTCATTAGGTAGATCGCGATCTACTGGAAGATCGCGTAGGGCGTCCTGGTAGATCGCAGGCAGGACGGGAGGAAGGCTCAGTCCCTCCCCGCAGGCCCCCGATGCCGCCCAAGTGCAGAAGGAGGTTGGGCTGGATGGCCCTTGGAGCCATTGTTGTTGTTATTATTATTATTATTATTATCAGAGGCTGAATGTCCATCTGTGAGGAATGCTTTGATTGTGTTTTTCCCTTATGGCAGAAGGAGGTTGGACTGGATGGCCCTTGGAGGTCTCCTTCTACTCTAGGTACCTATTGTTGTTGTTGTTGTTGTTGTTACTATTAGTAGTAGTAGTAGTAGTAGTAGCAGAGGCTGAATGAATATCATCATCATCATTATTATGAATAAATTCAGGGGCTTATTATACTCACATTTAATTGAATTCAGCCTTAAAATATATTATATGGCTCTCACTGAAATAAATTTCCAAATATTTTGCTTTTATGGCTCTCTGAGTAGTGGGTAGGTAGATCATTTTGACTTGGTGGTTTTATAAGTAGCTCGCATGCTGAAAAAGTGTGAGCACCCCTGGTGTAACATTACCTTCATCTATACGTGTAGATGAAACACAACTGCATCTTGTTTATACTTGGGTCTCCAGGAGATCTCATTATGTATATATGCCAATGCACCGATTTCAAAATCTGAAAGAATCCCAAATACTTCTGGTCCCAAGCATTTCAAATAAGGGCTACTCAACCCGTGCTGCTATCTCTCCGCTTCGTGCCTCTCTTGGGCAGACAAGCAGAGTGGAGGACAGACAATTAAAGCCACAGGCTACTAAGGGAGGGGAAAGCGCCGTGAAGAACACTAACTGCACTGCAGTGTGTTCTTTATTAGGAGGACGTCGCTGGAATGGTATTAGCATAACAACCTGGAGAAAGGGAATGCTTTTCTTTACCGGAAAATGCAAAAGTCATGCCATTTCAGTCTCTGCAGTCTTTTTGCTCTTGCTGAAGAGCCCTGTTCCATTGTTTTGTGGCTCCCCCTCCATTCAGAAGGTTACTTTTTTCTGGAAAGTCAGTTAAGAAGGAACTAGCATTGCAACCTTTTCTTTGTTAGGGAGCAACAAAGCGACCATTGTTATTTTGTGCCATACTTTGAAGACCTGTCTTTTGGTAAGCTTTACCATCCTATTTAATAGTTGGTCTTAAATCCTAATATTCCAGTGATAACCCTTCAAATACCATCTCAGGTTACATGTTCAGATATTTTAGCAGACATGTTGCTTGAGCAATTCCTGAAATTCCATCTGCTCTCATGCCCTTGCATCTCTTAGCTCCAGGTGATTGCAGGGAAAGTCTTGGTACCCTTCTATTATCCGGGTGGAGGCCACTAGGGGTGCTAGACAGAGAAGGATAGTTCATTTTATGGGGGTAGAGGGTGGATTGAAGGAGTAAAACAATTTCCTCTTGGTTTTTTTTTTTTTGTTATTTCCCCCACCCATGTTTCCTTCATGGAAACAACCCTCTATTATGAAATGGGAAGTGGACATAACCAGCAAAAGTGGGGGAAATGGTTTTCATCCTTCAACAGCCCCCCCACCACCACCCATGTAAAATGGACCATCTTTCTCTCTCTAGTTCAGTGGCGCTCAATCTTCCTAATGCCACGACCTCTTAATATAGTCCCTCATGTTGTGGTAACCCCCAACCATAAAATTATTTTTGTTGCTACTTCACAACTGTAGTTTTCCTACTGTTATGAATCGTAACGTAAATATCTGGTATACAAGACCAGGCCCGGATTAGCCATAAGGCCACCCTAGGCCATGGCCTCGGGCGGCGGATTTGGGGGGGCAGCGGATCCGGACCCCCCAAAAAAGTTTTTTAAAAAAAATTAAAAGTGCGCATGCGCGTGCGGCGAGACGCACCTCTTTCCCCTCCTCTGCCTGCCCTCCTTCCTTCAATTAAGGGAGGAGGGCGGGGCGAGGAGGAGAAAGAGGCGCCCTCCCGCCGCACGCGCATGCACGGCAGGCGTCCCTCCGCCTCTTTCTCCTTCTCACCCCGCCCTCCTCCCTTGATTGAAGGAAGGAGGGCGGGGAGAGAAGGGGAAAGAGGCACCTCCCGCCGCACACGCATGCGCGGCAAGGGTTCCTCCATCTCTTTCCCCTCCTCTGCCCGCCTCCTTCCTTCAATCAAGGGAGGAGGGCGGGTGAGGAGGAGAAAGAGGCGCCTCCCACCGCGTGCGCATGCGTGGCAGGCATCCGCTCCGCCTCTTTCTCCTCCTCACCCCGCCCTCCTCCCTTGATTGAAGGAAGGAGGGTGGGGAGAGAAGAAAAAGAGGCACCTCCCGCCGCACACGCATGCGCGGCAAGGGTTCCTCCACCTCTTTCCCCTCCTCTCCCCACCCTCCTTCCTTCAATCAAGGGAGGAGGGCGGGGCGAGGAGGGGAAAGAGGCGCCTCCCGCCGCACGCGCATGCGCGGCAGGGGTCCCTCTGCCTCTTTCCCCTCCTCTCCCCACCCTCCTCCCTTGACTGAAGGTAGGGGGCGGGCGCAGAGGACGAGGCTGGCCTAGGGCGGCAAACTTCCTTAATCCGGGCCTGTACAAGACGTATTTTCATTCACTGGACCAAATACCCAATACAGCCAAATTTGAATACTGGTGGGGTTTTGGGGGCGAGGGGAGGGAGAGTGTTGATATTGTCATTTGTGAATTGTAGTTTATGGGATTTATAGTTAACCTAGAGTCAAAGAGCATTCTGAATTCCACCAATGATGGAATTGAACCAAACTTGGTACACATAACTCCCCTGACCAACAGAAAATACTGGAAGAGTTTGGTGAGCATTGTTGAGTTTTGGAGATGAAGCTCACCTTCATTCAGAGAGCACTGTGGACTCAAATAATGATGGATCTGGACCAAACATGGCACGAATGCGCAAATGTGAACACTAGAGGAGTTTGGGAAAATAGATCTTGACACTTGGGAGTTGTAGTTGCTGGGATGTATAGTTCGCCTACAATCAAAGAGAATTCTGAACTCCACCAATGATAGAATTGGACCGAACTGCTCACACAGAACCCCCATGACCAACAAAACATACTGTGTTTTCTGATGGTCTTTGGGGACCCCTCTGACACCCCCCCCCCCCATGCGACCCCCAGGTTGAGAACCACTGCTCTAGTGTTTCCTGGTGGTCTCCACCCAGATAATGGAAAGTCGTGTTTGGACAAACTCAGCATGGCTGACTTTAGATTGAAGCTTGACTGCTAGCATGCTTTTTTCTATACACTATTGGATTCCCTTGGGTCATGTCTTATTCTCGCCAAAGATAACTCTCTCCACTTTGTTGCATTTTTGGATTTACTGCAGTACTAAGGGTACCTTCACCCCCTTTCTGATTTTCATTATAGGGGGAGGCAGGACAGGTGCCTCTCCTCTTTTCTGCCCCACTCTTTTCTTAGCTTTCCAGTTCCCAAGTCCTCCGTTCACTCTCTCTGAAAACTGTGTAGCCTTCCTTCTTTTCATCACCCTATATCTTCTCTGATATTGTGAATAACCTTCAATACTAGCATCAGAGGTGTTGTTTTGTTTCCTTTCCAAAATTTGCTTTTCTGGGAGGAAAAAAATGATCTGATTTCTGTTTCTCCCCTACGAATCTCACAAGAGTGCTCTACTACCTAAACTTTAAAATCCAACATCTTTCATGCAAGACTGCTGCTGACTCTCCTCCTCCTCCTCCTTGAACGTATGCGAGTTTCTGGGTCAGCACCACTTATTAAAAGTCCTCCGGCATAACAGAATCAGGATTGAAATGGCAAAACATTTTCCCTAGCACATTTGAGCTAAATTCATTCATTTTCTTCCCTTCCCATTTTTTTCAAATATAGGCATGAAATTTGTGCGCAAGTGCTTTAGTGAAAATGATCACGATAAAAATGTTTCAACATGCGTGTGTTGTGGGTCTACCAAGAAGGAAGGGGTGGCTAGAACCAGGGGCGGTCTAAGGTAATTTTAAATGGTAAGCAAACATTATTTTGGCGCCCCCCAAACATTATTTTGGTGCTCCCCCCCCCTCTGCACATGCCCAGAAAATCCTGTGCGCAGGCGCAGAAGCCTGTAAACACAACACTCGCTATTCGGCACGCGCCCCCCCCCCTCCGCGCATGCCCAGAAGCTCCTGTGCGCAGGCGCAGAAGCCTGTAAACACAGCACTCCCTATTCGGCACGCAGGGAGGTTTGCTACGGCACGGCGTCAGAGTGCACAAGGCCCAAAAGCAGAACATCGTCCGGACGCTATCTGGCGGGCGGGGGAATGCACCCTTTACCCAGATGGCACCCCATGCAGCGGCGTCCTTTGCATACCAGTAGGACCGCCCCCGGCTAGAACTTTCTGACCAATGTATATTCAGAACCAAACATGTTTTTGTTTTCAGTAATGTGGCGCAGCTGGCTGGGAGTCAGCTGCATAAGATCTCCACTGACCAGAAGGTTATGAGTTCGAGGCCTGCCCGGGTCGGAGTGAGCACTCCACCAATTGTGTAGCTTGTTGTCTGTCTATATATGTTGTTTGTCTATGACATTGAATGCTTGCCTGCATATGTGCATTGTGATCCGCCCTGAGTCCCCTGTGGGGTGAGAAGGGCTGAATATAAATGATGTAAATAAATAAATAAATAAAATACTTTCTTTTTAGTGACAGCCTTTCCTCAAAATACACTAAGACACTGTACACATTCAGTTTGAGGCAGTGGAGTCCAACACTAGTACAAAAATATCTATTGAAAATTAAGATGTCAGTAAAAGAAAACCTGTGAAAATTAATATTTTCTACCGTTTGAGAAAACAATTTCCCCCCCACAGGGAAATGCCCCCCAATGCACGTGTACGGCTCACACGAACGCCTGCATGATAACCTTAAAACAAGAACCAAAGCCTATCTGGGACATTCGTGATTAGCAATGCATCTGCTGGGAGGGAGGAGCAGCCTGTGGGATCGGAGCAGCAGAGCAGTGGGGGAGAGGATGCCATAAAGATCTCAGATTCAAAGGGGAAGCTGTTCGAATTTTGCTTTCAAAAGGCTTCTACTGCTTTGCTGCCTAAATTTGACGAACCCATTTGCTGAATTTTGACATCCAATTGCAGAGTTGCTTTCAGAGGGAAGAGAAAAACATCAGGGACTACATCTGTAAAACAACCCATCTTGAAAACAGTCTAATTACTGTGCTGTCAAAGGCTTTCATGGCCGGAATCACTGGGTTGCTGTGAGTTTTCCGGCCCCATTTTCCCTGCTGAAGCCAGGTGCCATCATAGGTCCCTTCCACACAGCTGTATAAAATCCTCATCGAACTCGATTATATGACAGTGTGGACTCAGATAATTCAATTCAAAACAGATATTGTGGATTATTTGCCTTGATAATCTGGGTTATCTGACTAAGTGGAAGGGCCCTTAGTTTGAGAAATGGAGAGGTTGCAACTGGAGATCAGTGATGGTATGGTGTAGCTCACTGGTTCCCAAAGTGGGCGGTACCACCCCCTAGTGGGCGGTGGGGCGATCTAGGGGGGCGCTGGAAGACTCAGGAGAATTTGGGGGGCGCTGAACCCCTGTAAGGCGGCGGTGGGGATGGTAGCGTGTGTGTGTGTCTCTCTCTCTTCTTCCCTCCTCCTGCTCCCTCCTCCTCCTCTCGCCAAGCAGGGGATAATAATAATAATAATAATAACAACAACAACTTTGGGGTTCCCTTCCAACTGGTTGAGTCTTATAACAATAATAATGTCCTTCAACATATTTAGTGGAACATGGATTTAGTGTGGTAACCAATTTATTAACAAAAAAAGAAACCGATTGCAAAATAGTCAATCGCGATGATTTGAGATTACTGCTGACAAAAATAGAGCCGAGGATTACTAAATTGGTAGCAGCATACCAGGTTCATCCTTCTCATTAAGATGATTTTGAATGTTTTAACTTTTTTTGTATTACCTTTCTATTCTAAGTTCAATAAAGAGTTTCATAATTTCAAACTTGTTTCTAATTTACAACTTTATTATATTTTACAAAAAAGGTAGAAATATTAATACATATATCTTTCTGTTTAATTGCTATTAAAATAAAATAATAATAATTTCTAGAGGGGCGGTGAATAATTTTTTTTCTGGAAAGGGGGCGGTAGGCCAAAAAAGTTTGGGAACCACTGGTGTAGCTGTTTATCACATGTCAAAGAACGTCAACATTGATGGGCAAGAGCAGCATCATGTAGATATATTGCCTTGTGCATATGTCATATGCCTCCAATCCCAGCGGAGACAGCTGCAAATGGAAGTGTGAGATTGTGCCAAGCAAGGTGTTCATGCCAGATTTAAACGGCTGCTTGGCAGTGGATTTGCAGAGAATATAGGCATAGGGAGAAGTTGTGCCAAAGGGAAGAGGTTGAGAAGGTAAACTGCAGAGGCAGGAGCAGTCTGCTTTTGGGGGGATATGTGAGATGAGAGGGATTGGGGAGACAAGCACTCTAGAAAACACGACTGTTCAGCTGTCGGCTTCATCTAGGCAGGGGGAATGGAAATGGAAACCAGCAGTAAAGGCTTTGCAAAAGCTAGAGATAGAGATCCAAAAGATGATAAAGCTGGAGTCACAGGACTTCAAGCACTTTGGAATTACGCCCCCTTTAAGCCAACCTCTACCGCAACCCCCCCCCCCGGAAAGGGCCAGGCCCCCTCCTTACCCACCGGTCAGCAGAGCAGGAAGGCCAAGGCCACCAGGAGGCTCCAGCAGGCGCTTCCCATGGCCAGGTGAAAGGAGGAGTGTCCCGGGCAGCTGAGAGCCAAGGCCCGGGCCGGGCCGCCTCGAGGAAACCATTTAAAAGGCCAGCCTCTGCAGCGCGGAGGGAGAAGAAAGAACCAAAGGGGGGGAGCGGGGAGGATGGGGTGGAGGAGGGAGGGGGCAAGAGGAGGAGGAGGAAAAGGGGGCAGGGGCGATAGCGGGAGGAAACGGGGAAGGAAAAAAAGACACGCTGTCAAAGCGGCCGGTGGTGCCACCTTCCCCACCTACGGCCCCTCCTCTCTTTCTCTCTCTCCATCAGCGCCGCTGGGGAAACTGAGGCAACCGGAAAGAAACCTTCCCGAATGGCTAGGAAGCTAGCCCACTCACCCACCCACCCATTTTGGGACAGAAAAAAGGCTATTTCTGGCTCTGCAATGAAAGGGGGAGAGAGACGGAGGCGTGGGGAAGCGCCCGCGAGAGAGCGGGGGGTGCGCACGGGTCTCGCGCTTGTTCACTTTCTGGCTTACTTGCTCGCTCGGAAGGCAGGCTCCTCGTCTGCTCCTGCGGATGGGAAGGACCACAAGGAGGGAGGGAAACAGGCGCGTGCAGAGCAGCCAGGGGCGTCCTGGGGGCGTGCCGCTGAGCTGGGAGAGACCCCAGGGGCCGGCCACGGCATTTTTATTTGTTTCAACATTTTTTTGGTCCGTGATTCTGCGCCCCCTTTGGCTTGCACCCCTAGGCCATGGCCTAGGTTGGCCTTATGGGTAATCCGGGCTTGACATTATCTGAATGTGGACTCGGATAACCCAGTGGATATTGTGGGATTTTCTGCTTTGATATTCTGGGATATAGGGCTGTGTGGAAGGGCCCATAATTGCAGCCTGCAGTGACGATGGGATAGCAGCTCACATGGTTTGCTTGTGTGTTTTCATTGTAGTAGCATCCTCACCCTGAGGTTGCTCTCTTCACGCTGAGAATCAGGCTTCACCTTGGGAAAAGGGCATTCTTAGGCCATGTCACTTGTGCTGGTGGGTTGGGGGACCATTAGAGCCCAATATCTTCAAGATCAAGAGTTTTGTGGCTCTGTTGTTATAACAATGGCTTTTTAGCCTTGAAAAAACAAATTCCCCTGACTTGGAGAATTCAATTGTGAACTATATTGTTAAGTACATCAACTCTTGGC
The DNA here is from genome assembly GCA_030556195.1 of Anolis apletophallus. Lineage (NCBI taxonomy): Eukaryota > Metazoa > Chordata > Lepidosauria > Squamata > Anolidae > Anolis > Anolis apletophallus. The sequence goes on along the minus strand of JARBWK010000003.1, from coordinate 58,201,699 downwards.
TGTTACCTACTGCAGCAAAAAAAAACCCAACCCCCCAGGATGATAAATTAAACACACAGTAACCTCTTGTATAGAAAGAAGCAGCAATGGCTGTTTACCCTTGCAGAACAATGATGTGCCAGTTCTGAAGCATCACCTCAAGCAAACTCATCTACAAATGGTTCCTCTGTTTGCGCCAGCACTTCTGCCGAACTGGCATTGTCAGCAGCAAGGGATCTCCCGATGTGTTGATTCAGTGGTTGGTGTCAAGCCAAAGTGGGAAAGGTCTCCCACTCGTCCCCACAGTAGGCCTCCTCAAAGATCCCAGTGCTTAGGGAGATATATAGAGGAAAATGTGCCTCCACCCCAATGTCAAGGCGCCAAGCAACACTTGGCTTTCAATGTCACCACTGACAAATGGCACCAGAAGCTATTGGCAACCAATAAAGTTGCTGTTTAAAACTGATGTGAAAAAATACATGCTCAACAGTAATCTAGCTGGCACATTTGGTACTAATTGTAAGTTGCATGCCATCGCCAAGGTAGCCTATGTGTTATGCAATGCAGCGATTTAGATAAGAAGTGAATGCAGAAACATTTATTCTACTGATTCCTCTTATTTATCCAGAATGAAAGTCCGTCCTAGATCCCAACATTTGTGGGCCTATCCATCCTATTGTCCCTTGTTACAAAATACCAGTGGTTTTTGAGAGGTGTTTTTACCGTTAACTACTTTTTAGCACTATGTCATTTTCAGTAGTGACTTGGTTGCCCATAGCAGCCTTGCAAAACTTCCAGAGCACTGAGTAGCCATTGGGAGCTATGATCTGCCTTGAATATGAACCTCTAGATCAGGGGTCGGGAACCTTTTTGACTCAAAGATCCATAAAAGCAAAATATTTGGACATTTATTTCAGTGAGAGCCATATAATATATAAAATATATTTTAAGACTGAATTTAACTAAATATGAGTATATACGTAGATACTATGAGAAAAGGATTCCCCCGGCAGAATGACGGGACACTTCAGACCTGGCTCTGCAAAAGGCATGCTCAGGACTCTGGGAAGGAAGAGAAGATGGAAGGAAGGGGGGGAGGAAATAAAGGAGAGAGGGGGAGAGGAAGAAAGAAAAGAAGACCGAACTATGGAAAAGGAAGAAAAGAAAAGCAGGAGAGAGACAAGGAGGGGGAAAGAAAGAAGGAAATGGAAAGGGAAGAAAGAAAAGTGTTGGGAAAAGAAAGGTAAGGAAGTGAGGAAAAAGTAAAATAATGAAGGGAAAATAAGAAAAGAAAGAAGGGGAGGGGGAAGTGAAAAGAAAGGAAGGAGAAGAAAAGGAAGACTTGGGGGAAAAGAATAGAAGAGGAAGGAAGGAAGAGGGAGGGAGAATGAAGGAAAGAAGGAAGGGGAGAGAGGGAAGGAAAAGGAATAAGAGGAGGAGAAGGAAAGGGAGAAAAGAAGGAAGAGGAAGGAAGGAAGATGGAGAATGGAGGAAAGAAGGAAGGGGAGAGAGGGAGGGAAAAGGAAGGAGAGAAGGAAAGGGTGAAGGGGGAAAGATAAGAAGAAAGAGGAAGGAAGGAAGAGGGAGAATGGAGGAAAGAAGGAAGGGGAGAGAGGGAGGGAAAAGGAAGGAGAGAAGGAAAGGGTGAAGGGGGAAAGATAAGAAAGAGGAAGGAAGGAAGAGGGAGAATGGAGGAAAGAAGGAAGGGGAGAGAGGGAGGGAAAAGGAAGGAGAGAAGGAAAGAATGGAAGAGGGAGGAACGAAGAGGGAGGGAGGAAAGAAGGTAGGGAGAGAGGGAGGAAATAGAATGAAAGAAAAAGAGAGGGGAAAAAGGAAAAGAAAGGAAGGGGGGAGGGGGGGAGGGCGCGGGGCCAAGCTGGACTTTGGTGTCGATGTCGGCAAGGCAGTCCCTCCGCAGGCCTGTAGCGGAGGACGAAGAGGAAGACGAGGACGAGGTGCCGCCATCAGCGGACTCCGCCATCCCCAGGGAAGAGTGCGCAGGGCCCCCGAGAGCAGTGGGGGATGAGGCAGAGGCGGCGATGGTGGCGGGGAAGGGGCAGTCGCAGCACATTTGCATCAATCCTCCCCGCTGCATGCTGGGAAACCGAGGTTCGGGCTGCTCTGGAGAGCCAGATACAATCATGAAAAGAGCCACACCTGGCTCCCGAGCCATAGGTTCCCTACCCCTGCTCTAGATTGTGGGGTACTATTTTGGGGGGAGCAGGTGGCATCAGCTATCTTTTCACTACTCATTTGGGCAAGTTCTGTTAATGTATTTTCTCCCTTCTTCCAATGCATATCTGGAATCTCACTTGATTCAAATATTTCAGTGCGATAGTTAAAAGGAGAAAAGGTCATCTATTAATATAAAGATATTGGATGGATGACACCTGGCTCGAAAACAGTCCATATGAAAGGAATCTAGGGGCCCTTCCACACAGCCACATAACCCAGAATATCAAGACAGAAAATCCTACAGTATCTGCTTTGAACTGGGTTATCTGTGTCCACACTGCCATATATTCTAGTTCAAAACAGAAAATGTGGGATTTTATTCATCTGTGCGGAAGGGGCCATGGACTTGGAGGTGTCTATGGACAATGCCGTCTCTTCGGCTTAGAAATGGAGATGAGCACCAACCCTAGAGTCGGGCACGACTAGACTTAATGCCAGGGGAAAACCTTTTCTACCGTATCTCTTATAAGGGATTGGTTTAATCTCCAGTTTTCTTGTAAATCAAAATGAGTGGGTTGTGAAAGAATGGGTGTCGCTAACATTGAATATTTGGAATGCTTTGCTCTAACAGAATGCTAACAAGCTTTATGTCCACATTTTTGGAGGTAACCCTGTTCCCTCTCTAGGCATAAATTGCCCTGAAGCTAAAAGGCTCCTCGGCTCCTTTTTGTCCGCTGTTGCAGCTGCTTTTTAGGGACCACAATTGTCTATATAGCTTCTGCTTTCATTTTTCTCCATATGCTTTCGACCTTAGATCGGCTTCATGTCTCCGACTTGGGACCAAGCCTTTACCACAATTTGTTCTTCCCGCTTGATGTCGACAACTTGTTTCACTAGTGCAATAGAAAAGTACCAGATTCCGATAGCCACGCAAAATTTCTCCTTTGCTTCAGTGAGAGCCATGTCATCTATTCCTGCCAACATTTCCAGGCTTTTACAGCAAGTCCACAAGAACCAAGAGGCCAGATTCAAAGTGATGCAAAAATTAGGAGGCCAGACTCAGGGCGATGCTTTACCAACCATCACTCACCTGCTTCCCTGGCATGAGCCCAAGGGCATCCTCCAAACAATTGAAGGACATTCAAGTGCCACCTCGGAGTTGGTTGAGGTAGGCAGAATTTCCCTGGGTACTGGTTGTGGGGGGTCGGGAGCAGGTCAGGGTTTTGCCCTCCCTTCTGCTCGAGATCCCCGTGTACAACTGGTGGGCCACTCACTGTGTGATACAGAATGCTGGACTAGATGGGCTGAGGTCCGATTCAGCATGACTCTTCTTATGTTCTTATGTTCTAATCTCCATCTTCTAAAGTCATCACCAAAACTGCTACCCTGACGCCCTTGGTTTTGAAGACCTTGATAATCCAGGAATCATCATTACCAGTGCCCTCGATATTGTCAGTCCTGCTTTCCTACTCTTGCATGCAGATAGCACGAAACATTCCCTGGAGGCCATGTTTGAATATTTGAAAGGATAACATAAAGAAGAGGGAACAGCTTTGTTTCTGTTCCCTGGAGGCTAGGACTCAGGGCAATGAGTTCAAATTACAGAAAAAAATATTCCACCTGAACATTAGGAAAAACATTCTGACCATAGGAGTTGTTCAACAGTGGAACTCTCTGCCTCGGAGTCTAGTAGAAGCTCCTTTGGAGCCTTTTAAACAGAGGCCAGATGGCCATCTGTTGGGGATACTTTGATTTAAGCTTTTCCTGCATGGCAAGAGGTTGGTCTGGATGGCCTGAGTGCTCTCTTTCAGATTTTATGGCAGCAGATTTGGCCCCCCGAAAACGGAATAATAAATGGCAAATTCAATGCCTCACACACACACATAAAATCACATATCCAAATCAATAACATATCACTGTTGTTATATGCCCTCAAGCCAGCAAGTTCCTCAGTTCCATGCCTACTCTAGAAAGAATATGGCATGGATGAAAAGAGAGGATGGGTGTGATTGTGTAAATTCACAGATAACCACTCAAACACAGTGACAGGTATGCAACATGTCCTTCTTTTTATGGTCTCTGTGAATCACACAACAGGAGATTAGCAAGATGAGATGCTGGGAGGAGTAGGTCCATGGCCACAAAATAAGGAGTAGAGTGGAACTGACAAGAAAGTCTATTGACCATAATAAAAGTGAAAGCTATTAACCCGAATAAAATGCAACTGAATGGATTAGTGAAAATTGCCTTCTGGCTGAGAGGGTGGTATAAAAATATAGTAAATAAATAAATAAATAGTGCAAATATTCATGAAACAACATGAAGAATACAAAACCTTTTTGTACACTGCAAATGCATAATTATTATGAGCAATGAATCATCAATAGAGATCTATAACACATATCAAAGGCAGGCCCAGATTAGCGTCTTTGGCCGCCTAGGCCAAGGCCCCTCTTGGCCGCCCCCCAGGTATGAAGGCCCCCCCCCCAGGCGCTGCTGGAGGCGGCAGCAGCCCAGGCCGGTGGGGCATGCCTCCTTCTCGCGCCCTCCTCCCGTTCGCGGGAGAGAAGAAAGAGGCGGCCGGTGCCATGCGGCTTCTGTCACCTCCTCCTCCGCGACCAAAAGGAGGGCACGAGGAGGCAGCGGCGAGCCGCACGGCACCGGTCCCGCCCAGCTTCCTCGCACCTTCCTTTTGGTCGCGGGAGGAGGAGGAGGAGGCGGAGTGGACGGAAGACGCATGGCACTGGTCGTGGGGCTTCCGTCCGCCGCCTCCTCCACCTCCCGCGACCGGAAGGAGGGCCCGAGAAGGAGGCGACGGAAGCCGCACGGCACCGGCCCCGTGGCTTCCGTCCACCTCCTCGCGCCCTCCTTTCGGTCGCGGGAGGAGGAGGAGGTGGCGGACGGAAGCCCCTCGACCAGTGCCATGCGTCTTCCGTCCGACTCCGCCTCCTCCTCCTCCTCCCGCGACCAAAAGGAAGGTGCGAGGAGGTGGACGGGCGGGACGGGACCGGCCGTGCGGCTTCCGTCGCTGCCTCCTCGTGCCCTCCTTTGGTCGCGGGAGGAGGAGGTGACAGAAGCCGCATGGCACCGGCCGCCTCTTTCTTCTCCCGCGAACGGGAGGAGGGCGCGAGAAGGAGGCGACGGAAGCCACACGGCCTGGGCTGCTGCCGCACATGCGCAGCAGCGCCCTGGGGGGGGGGCTTTCCGCACCCTGGGGGGCGGCGCAGGGCGTCTTGGCCTAGGGCGGCCAAAGACGCTAATCTGGGCCTGCCTTTGATATGTGTTATAGATCTCTATTGATGATTCATTGCTCATAATAATTATGCATTTGCAGTGTACAAAAAGTTTTTGTATTCTTCATGTTGTTTCATGAATATTTGCACTATTTATTTATTTATTTACTATATTTTTATACCACCCCTCTCAGCCAGAAGGCAATTTTCACTAATCCATTCAGTTGCATTTTATTCGGGTTAATAGCTTTCACTTTTATTATGGTCAATAGACTTTCTTGTCAGTTCCACTCTACTCCTTATTTTGTGGCCATGGACCTACCTCCCAGCATCTCATCTTGCTAATCTCCTGTTGTGTGATTCACAGAGACCATAAAAAGAAGGACATGTTGCATACCTGTCACTGTGTTTGAGTGGTTATCTGTGAATTTACACAATCACACCCATCCTCTCTTTTCATCCATGCCATATTCTTTCTAGAGTAGGCATGGAACTGAGGAACTTGCTGGCTTGAGGGCATATAACAACAGTGATATGTTATTGATTTGGATATGTGATTTTATGTGTGTGTGTGATTGTGTGAGGCATTGAATTTGCCATTTATTATGTTGTAAACCGCCTTGAGTCCCCCCAGGGGTGAGAAAAGCAGCATCGAACTGCAGTTAATAATAATAATAATAATAATAATAATAATAATTTTGTGCCCAGAGAAGAGTGCACAGGGTTACTATAAGAAATTTGAACTTAGAGCTTGTAACCATTCCATTAGAGCCTGTACAGATGTGTGAATGTATGGATGACCACTTGAAAAGTTACAGATATGCAACATGTCATTCACTATTTAATATTCGCTATTTTAACTTGGCATGCAGCAAAACAAGGTGTTGCCTCTCTCAACCTCACAGTACAGTCATTCCCGATGTCTGGCTCAAGATAAGGCTGCGCAAGTGATGTGATTCAGACTTTTCCGGATTGTGTTGCATGCTTGTGTTCATTTTTCAGAGTGCTCTTGCATGTATCTGCCCATGATATGCATGTTTGTTTGTATTGTGTCGCTTAGTTGTCTTGTGTATGTTGTATTGTACATGTTTGCCTTCAGTGTAAGCTTTGGGATGGGGGTGGGTGGGTGAGAACTGAAGCTACATGGTTTCTGTGATGTAGTTTCTAGCTTTGCTTAATTAGTTTACATGATTTTAGGAACTCTAAGCCTCTGAGATAACAAAGAGCCTAGAAGTCTGTGGATTCCGGTTATAATTTTACTACGCATGTGGTGTAAAAGCCAAATGCTTTTGGAACATATGTGAATTTGTAAGCACATTAACTTTATCCAGAGGTTATTTTATCTTTAACAACTCGTAGTTTGTGTGACTAAATATAATAAAGTCAAGAATACCTATCAGCCTAGATTTTGCCATATCTTCCAATGTTTCAAGGATGGAAACTGGGGGCCCTTCCATAGAATATCCCAGAATATCAAGGCAGAAAATCCCACATTATCTGAGTGTGCACTCGGATAACCCAGTTCAAAGCAGATAATGTGGGATTTTCTGCCTTGATATCCTGCGATATAGGACTGTGTGGATGGGTCTTGGGACATATGTGGCCCAAAAACAAGATGGAAGAACAAGATGACAAAAGTTATAAACAAGGAAGAACAGAGACACTTGGAGAGGTTGCAGCAGTTTACCTTAGCCTAAAGGCTCCTTCTACACAGCTGTATAAAATCCAGATTATCCGCTTTGAACTGGATTATATGACAGTGTAGACTCAGATAATCAAGTTCAAAGCAGATAATGTGGATTATCTACCTCAATATTCTGGATTATATGGCAGTGTAGAAGGGCCCTCAGTCTCCAGGGAAGGGCAAGATTCTGTCCTCTTTCCCCTGGATTAATTAAGTGCATTTTCAACTACTTTTGCACCTTTAACTCCGTTTACAGAAGTTGAAATAAACTAATGATGAAAAGAGACATTTCTAGGAGAGAGAAACTAGGACATAATAACAATTGCTGAAAAAGTGGGACAACAGGAAAGATGGAAAGTGTGCCTTTGCTTTCAGAAACAAGCTCCCAAAGCAGCAGGTGGCAATGGAGCCTTTGCCTTTCAAGATAACTGTACAGCCAAATGTATACGAAATAAGTGTGATGTCCCCATTCTGCTGAATGAGCATCTAATGGGATATTAGGCAGAAGTTCTAGGAGTGGGAAAGAAGCTATCACTAAAACGTGAAGTGTGTGAGATCCAAGCTGAAAGCTGTCAGGGGGGTGGGGGGGGTGGGGAGAGGAATTAAGTTTGAGATTGTGAAGCTTGGGAGGTCTGAAACCAATGCTGCTTGACTTTCTCATTTCTGCTTTTCTCATTTTATCTGTTTTGCTGTGGCATTTTCCCCCCTTGGCAATGTCTATCTGGCAAGTGACCTGTGAAACAAGATTGTATGGTGACATGCAGGGAGAGCAGGAGAAAAATGATGACTGCACATTAGTGACCTTATAAGCAATCTGTTGTTAAAGATTGCTTAAAGGTTTTGATAACATGAAATAAGACAGTTTAGTCCTAATATATTCCTACTTCATAGGTAGATACAGGCTCCTTCTACACTTCCAAATAATCCAGATTATCAAAGCAAATGAGCCAGATTATCTGATTTGACCTGGATTATATGAGTCCACACTGCTACACAAATCAGTTCAAAGCAGATAATCTGGTTCATCTGCTTTGATAAACTGGATTATATGGAAGTGTAGAAGGGGCCTAAGATATGAGTGAGAGAGATGTTCTGCTAGAAATGACAAGAAACCAGAATGGATTCTCAAAATTGTTTCTTGTCAATTAGACCACACTTTTCACAAATGTGCAAGAGCATATTTGCAGTAGGTTGTTTTCTTTGATGGAGAAGGTGGCATTGAACTGATCATTAAAATGACTAAGCCTTAAGGCATGGTAAATTGCTAACAAACCACAGGGGAAATAACTGCTTGATACTTACCATATTTTCCGACCCCCAACTTTTCCAGTTAAAATATAGAGTTTGGGATATACTCGCTGTATAAGACTACCCCTCTTCCAACACACACCAAATAAAAATTTAGAAGCATCAGATTTTATTTCAATATGGTAATTTTCCTATTACTGTACCTCCTTCTCTGCCTCTCAGATCTCGCACATGCGCACCTGCACCGCTTCACTGCAGACTTCAGGAGCGAGATCTGAGAGGCAGAGGAGGAGGTACAGTAATAGGATACAAGGGCGGGCCAGACAGGTAAAAGAGGTGTGCTTTTCTGGGACCAGAGCCACTCTATCTCTTTTTTCCCTACCCCGGGCGCACCTTCACCTCACCTTTCACTTACATCTTCCCAGCGAGGCGCCCCTTCACCTCACCATCGGGACAGCATTAAGTCCACGAATCCTGATGGATGGATTTTCTTCTACCGTACTTGTACAGCATCGCCCTTAATGCTTTCATACAGTCGCTGCATATGGCAGGGACGCGGCCACTGCCATTTTTTAGCTCCCCAAACCATATGCGACAACCACAAATTTTCCAATCTGGATTGGAAATGTCAGCACCCACTCTATAAGACGACTCCCAGCATACAAGACTACATCCACGTATAAGACTACTCCCGAGTATAAGGTTACTCCCGCATATAAGACGACTCCCGTGTATAAGATGACTCCTGACTTTTGAGAAGATTTTCTTGAGTTAAAAAGTAGTCTTATATGCCAGAAAATATAGTATTTTGCTTCAGGGTTCTCTCAAAAAGAGAACTGTTTTCATGCAGTGGTAGAGTCCATCGCTAGGGATCTAGTTTGCAAGTCAAGATTCATGGGGAATGACCTGGGGCCTTTCCACACAACCATATAACCCAGAATATCAAGGCAGATAATCCACAATATCTGATTTGAACTGGATTATCTGAGTCCACACTGCCATATTTTCCAATTCAAAGCAGATAATGTGGGATTTTATTCAGCTGCGTGGAAGCGGCCCGAGAGCTGTTCAGCAAAAGAACCTGGAGAGAGATGCTGGGCCCTCTTTTTGAGACATCTTTTGGACACTTAATCTGCTGGGGATGCTTTAGACGGGGATTCTGAGCAGGGGGTTGGGATAAGTGGTTTAAATGCTTGGGTTGTTTAAAATTTTCCAAAGGTTATATAGGAAAAGGTAGAAATATTTTAATACATATAAACATAGAGGAAAAAATGTTCTAGGCAAGTGATGAGACTTTATAGATGTCTTAACTGTCCGACAGATTTTTTTTATAAAAAAAAGAGCACAAGCTGTTGCAGTCTTATTTGTTTCACCAAATTGTAAAGTAGAAATATTTCTACTTTAATTTTTGCACTTTTAAAATTATTATTTTATTATTATACATCTATTGCTCCAAGTAGTTTGGGTTGGTGAAATTCCCCCTTCTTCCTTCTTTTATGATAATAGGTTAGGCTGGGAGGTGAGCAGACTGAGGCTAGGCTGCTTCCACATTGGACTAGATTATATGGTAGTGTGGACTCAGATAATCCAGTTCAAAGCAGATATTGTGGATTATCTGCCTTTATATTATGGGTTATGGAACACCCCCCCCCCCCCCCCGGTGATGTTAAATCGGTGATCTGCTGAACTTGCTAACCGAAAGGTTGGTGATTCAAATCTGTGGAGTGGGATAAACTCCTGCAGTTAGGCCCAGCTTCGGCCAACCTAGCAGTTTAAAATCATGCAAATGTGAATAGATCAATCGGTACCGCCTTGGCAAGAATGTAACGGCGCTCCATGCAGTCATGGTGGCCACATGACCTTGGAGGTGTCTATGGACAATGCCGGCTCTTCGGCTTAGAAATGGAGATGAACACCACCCCCCAGAATCGGGCACAACTAGACTTAATGTCAGGGGAAACCTTTACCTTTTATTACCTTTTATTCGGGGTTATATGTTTGTGTGGAAGGGCCCTGAGTTGCTGAGACTGGATCTACACTGTCATATAATCCAAATTATCTGCTTTGAGCTGGATTTTATGAGTCTACACTGTCATATAATCCAGTTTAAAGCAGATAATCTGGATTTTCTATCACGGTGTAGATCCATCCTGAGTGAGCTTTGGGGATGAGTATTACAATATAATAATAATAATACAATATAAGAATGATATATTTCATATTACACATAATATTACTAATAATATTACAATATAGGGGTATAGTACAATATAGTAATATATAATACTAATATTGTGCTGTGCTAATAATATATTGTATACACATGTAATATTGATAATAATATAATGTAATACAATAAAATACTACTACTAAAAATTCAATACAATAATTATATATTTCATATTACACATAATATTACTAATAATATTACAGTATAGGGGTATAGTACAATATGGGAATGTATGGTACTGATATTGCGCTATGCTAATAATATAATATATTGTATTTACTTATAACTTGTAAGCCGCTCTGAGTCCCCTCGGGGTGAGAAGGGCGGCATATAAATGTCATAAATAAATATACAGTATATATATGACTCCAGGTCTCCAGTCTGGTAGTCCCATTAATATACCAAACTGGCTCTGCCATGATCTCTGGAAGAAGAAACATATGGCTATAATTGCACTAAAACTTATTTATTTATTTCAGGATTTTACCCCGCTCTTCTCAGCCCCTGAGGGGGGACTCAGAGCGGCTTACAGTAAGGCACAATTCGATGCCCACACAGTAACAACTTAAACCAGTGTTTTCCAACCTTTTTTGAGCCGCGACACATTTTTTACATTTACCAAATCCTGGGGCACACCACCAACCAAAATGACACAAAATGACACTCTAACACAGTGATACATATAGTTAATAGGTTTTAAAATTTATTTATACACTCAGTGTGAAACCTGGACCTGTTTCGATGAACACCACATAGATATCCTGGCAGGAATGGCAGAAAGACAATAAAGTTGGCGTCCCACGGACACAATACAAAGGGGAGGGGGCAGCGGGAGCACAATAAGTACATTGTGCTCCCGCTGCCCCCTCCCCTTTGTAGGAATGGCAGAAAGACACAAATTTCCCACACACAACTCCCATAACCAAGAGAAAATACTGTAAGAGTTTGGTCGGCATTGACCTTGAGTTTAGGAGTTGCAGTTCACCTATATCTAGAGAGCACTGTGGACTCAAACAATGTTGGATCAGGAGCAAACTTGGCATGAATACTCAATATGCCCAAATGTGATCACAGATGGAGTTTGGGGAAAATAGACCTTGACATTTTGGAGTTACAGTTTCTGGGATTTATAGTTAACACACAATCAAAGAGCATCCTGAACTCTTGCAACAATGGAATTGAACCAAACTTGGCATATTGAACTCTCATTACTAACAGAAAGTACTGAAAGGGTTTGCTTGGGAATTGACCTTGAGTTTGGAAGTTGTAGTTCACCTACACCCAGAGAGCACTGTGGGCAGGAGGGGGAAGAAAGGGTATTGGAGGTTCCAATTTCCCACGGCACACCTGATGATCGCTCACGGCACACTAGTGTGCCATGGCACACTGGTTGGGAAACACTGACTTAAAGAGTAGGTAAACAGTGTGCATCCCACTTGAAATGCTGTGGCTGCCCCCTACAGCAGATAATCTGGGATCAGATCCTGTGACTTAGGGCAGGGTCTCAGTTGAATTGCTTAGAAGTTTAGTAACACGTGGCAAAAGAAAAGTTGCAAGAATAAATGTATTTACAAACGTTGGATTCTAATGAATGGCAATGATGATGCTAAAGCTTTGGGTGTTTCAATGGGAGGAATGGGGTAATACTCTTCACGTTCTTTCTGGTACCCAAATAATTTTGTTTTTGAAATTATTTCCTCCTCAGGATGGAAGAAGCGCTTTTATTGGTCATCAGCTTGGCGGAGTCTTGGAGCAGCCTAACAGCAAGGACCAAAGGGTCAAGTCAGCCCGAGCCATCCAAGTCACTTACTACCTCCAGACTTACCATTCTATGGCTCAGGATCTCATTGGGGAAAAATGGGAGAACGAGTTTTGCAGACTGATGCACAAGCTGCAGCCCCAACACGAGGACCTGCAGCTCTACTCTCTGGCCTCCTTCAGCCTGTGGAGGGACTTCCACAAGACCAGCATCCTGGCCAGGAGTAAGATCTTGGTGAGCCTGATGCTCATCCTGATGGCGGCAATCTTCTCCAGCTCCATGAAAGACTGCCTCCGCAGCAAGCCCTTCCTTGGCCTCCTGGGAGTGCTCACTGTCTGCATCTCCAGTGTCACTGCGGCAGGGATATTTTTCATTACTGATGGAAAATATAACTCGACTCTGTTGGGAATCCCTTTCTTCGCAATGGGTAATTATTTATCTTCATAATAATAGGATTAGTGTGGCTTAATGACAGGATTGTAAATGGTGTCCTGTGCTCTAAACGCATTTATTTATTTATTTAGCTTCAAGGGGATTGTTTTTTATCCTTTTAAATTGATCCGTCCCTTTGCCAGGATGGAAAAAAAAACCCTGAACACAATAAAACTGCAAGGGTGAAATGATTGTGTTGGAATCTCAGCCAATATGAGAGAGGCGTTTTATTGATCCAAGTTACAAAACGAAGGAGAAATTGTTATTGAAAACTAGTCAGCTCAGCAGGCAGGATGGATAGTTGCTGAACAGATGTTGATGGAGGGCTGATAAGAAAGGAGAAAGGAGGTGAAGTAGGGAGGGAGGGAAACTGAAAAGGAAAAGATTACCAGCATTCTTTCAAATGGAATGTGTTGCTGGGTTGTTGTAGGTTTTCTGGGCTGTATGGCCATGTTCTAGAAGCATTCTCTCCTGACGATTCGCCTGCATCTGTGGCAGGCATCCTCAGAGGTTGTGAGGTCTGTTGGAAACTAGGAAAAGTGGGTTTATATATCTGTGGAATGTCCAGGGTGGGAGAAATAACTCGTGTCCGTTGGAGGCAAGTGTGAGTGTTGCCATTGGCCACCTTGATGAGCATTTGATGGCCTGGCAGTTTTTGGTGTGGCTTGTTACTGCCTTGGGGAATCTTTTGTTGAGAGGTGATTAGCTGTCCCTGGTTGTTTCCTCTCTGGAGTCCCCCTGTGTTTGAGTGTTGTTTTACTGTTATAATTTTAGACTTTTTAAAAATACTGGTAGCCAGATTTTGTTCATTTTCATGGTTTCTTCCTTTCTGTTGAAATTGTCCACATGCTTATGGACTTCAATGGCTTCTCTGTGTTGTCTGACATGGTGGTTGTTGGAGTGGTCCAACAACTAGACACTGGGTGAATAGAAAAAAGACCCAATAATAGTAAACTCAATAATTCATCAATCATATAATCATAGCACAATATAGATCAATATAATGTTGAAATTTGCATATACGATACCAGTCAGTAGCGTCCGTGGTCTACACAGTCCATAATAGAAGGAGTATGCTTCTTTGTAAAGTTCCTGTCCATATCCGCTTAATTAGCGGTAGTCCGGAAGGTGAATTTTATCCACAAGGAAAGTAAAAAATATCACATCCTTGAAGGAGCAAAGATCCAAAATAAACTAAGAGGGGAGAAGCCCAGAAGCTTCCTGTGTAGAGCAGGCGCTGCTGGCGAATTGCTTCGGAGTTTTTTTCTATTCACCCAGTGTCTAGTTGTTGTTGTTTGCAGCCCTTGTGTTTGTTTCTGTTGTAGTGGTCCAGCATTTCTGTGTTCTCAAATAATATGCTGTGTCCAGGTTGGTTCATCAGGTGCTCTGCTATGGCTGACTTCTCTGGTTGAATGAGTCTGCAGTGCCTTTCATGTTCCTTGATTCGTGTCTGGGCAATGCTGCTGCGTTTGGTGGTCCCTATGTAGACTTGTCCATAGCTACATGGTATACGGTAGACTCCTGCAAAGGTGAGAGGATGCCTCTTGTCCTTAGCTGAACGTAGCATTTGTTGGATTTTCTTAGTGGGTCTGTAGATAGTTTGTATGTTGTGTTTCCTTATCAGCTTCCCTATGCGGTCAGTGGTTCCCTTGATGAACAAGAACACGTTTCCTCTGGGTGGGTCTTTGTCTTTACTCTTGTGGCTTGTTCTTGGTCTTGCAGCTCTTCTGATGTCTGAGGTGGAGTATCCATTGGCCTGTAAAGCTCAGTTTAAGTGGTTCAGTTCGTCTTGGAGAAGGTGTGGTTCGCAGATGCTTTTTGCATGGTCTGCCAGGGCTTTAATGGTGCTTCTTTTTTTACTTGGGTGATGGTTGGAGTTTTTATGTAGGTATCTATCTGTGTGTAGGTTTTCTGTAAACTGTCTGACCCAATTGTTGATCTGGTTTGCGGATGACTAGAACATCTAGAAAAGGCATCTTTCCTTCATTATCTTTTTCCATGGTGAATTGGATGTTTGGGTGAATGCTGTTAAGGTGGTTCAGAAACCTGTTTAGTGCTTCTTCTCCATGGCTCCAAATGGTGAAGGTGTCATCCACATATATGAACCATATAGTGTTGCTGTTTCCAGGGCATGTTTTTCAAAGTGTTCCATGTAGAAATTTGCTATGACTGGGCTGAGAGGGCTCCCCATAGCTGCTCCATCTTTCTGTTCATAGAATACATTGTCCCACTCAAAGTAGCTGGTGGTGAGGCAATGGTGAAACACAGCTGTGATGTCTTCTGGGAACTTCTGGTTGATTAGTGCAATGGTGTCTGCTACCGGGACCATGGTAAATAGAGATACCACATCAACGCTGATCAGTTTGTCATTAGTATTTAGCTTGAGGTTGCTGATTTTTTTTAATGAAATGGGTTGAGTCCTTGATGTAGTATGTAGTGAGCCCAATATAGGTTAGTAACTGTGCAGCCAAAATTTTTGCTAAGTCGTACATAGGGGATCCAATGGTCCTCACGATGGGTCTGAGTGGGGTAGAGTCCTTATGGATTTTTGGGAGTCCATAAAGCCTAGGTGGGAGGGCTTCCGATTTGTATAGTTGTTGGCATATGTCAACGTTGATTGAGGAGTTCTTGATCAGAGTGTTGGTTTTTTCTGGTTATTTTGGAAGTTGGGTCTTGTTTAAGTTCTCTGTATATAGTGGGATCCAGTTTTCCGATCTTTTCTTTGTATTGTTCTTTTTCCATGATTACTGTGGCATTCCCCTTGTCTGCTGGGAGAATGATGATTTGCTCTTTTTATAGATCTACTATGCAATTTATTTGGGAACCCTTTTCTCACATTCTGCTTTCCTTCCATTTTAGTGTCACTGTTACCTCCCCCTCCCCCAACATCCATCATGACCTCTAAGTGATTGAGGAGAACCATAGCGATAGTGGATATCTGGTCCTATCAGTTGGATGCTTGCAGTTGATGAATACAGTCAAAGCCATCTATTCTTGAATCGACTAGAACAGGATCTTGCTTTTCCAAGCTCACGCTTTCTTTGTTGTATGGTTTACTGCAGATATGCTGCTGCAATCCAACATTGGAAGTCTTTGTGTCTCCAGCCCACCTTCAATGTCTTTCCAGTCTTGATGCTGCTGAAAAAAAGTCTCATTAGACATATTTTGAAGGATTTGTTGTGATAGGGAAAATGTATAACATCATGGAAAGGAAAGGCAAGGCAAGACAGAGAAGAGCATGTGTGGAAGAGACCTTAAATTAATCAAAAAGAATGCCTTGATTCATTTTAATTAGATTTTTTTGTTTTCCCATATGTCTAGCTTTAGAATATTAGGAATACAATTACAATGCCATTACATTGCAGCCACACAGTAATTAGACTGTAATTATATCTTAAATATTTAATTACTCGCCATTAATGTAGACTACATGAAATTACATTACCTGGGCTCGTTATTGTTCGTGCTGTTTGAATGCAATCCATAAGGCACTGGGATCAGGTAGACTTCAATAAAAATGTGCTAGTTAAATGGGCAACCCCATACAACGATGCTTCTCAGAATTAAAGCCCATGAAATTCCATGCAATTCCATTTAGGTAAAAGTGGCAGTCTACAGCAGGGGTTCCCAAAGTAATGCTCGTGGGGCGAATATGGAACTCCAAGGTCATTTACCCGGCCCAACAAGAACAGCAATCCTATCTCATCAGCCAAAAGCTGGCCCACACTTCCCATTGAAATACTAATAAGTTTATATTTGTTAAAATTGTCCTTCATTTTAATTATTGTATTGTTTTAAAGTGCTTTTTGCACTACAAATAAGACATATGCATAAGAATTCATGCATGTTTTTTTTTCAAATTATAATCCGGGCCTCCAACAGTTTGGGGGGACTATGACCTGGCCCTATGTTTAAAAAGTTTGAGGACCCCTTCAAATCCATATTTAATAAAGATGTGGTATTAGTATCTGTAGGGCCCCTGGTGGTGCAGCGGGTTAAACCACTGAGCTGCTGAAATTGCTGACCGAAAGGTTGGCAGTTTGAATCTAGGGAGCAGGGTGAGCTCTCACTGTTAGCCCAGCTTCCGCCAACCTATTATTTATTTATTTATTTATTTACCATCTTTATATACCGCCCCTCTCAGCCTGAAGGCGACTTGAGGTGGTTTACAGTTGGCAGTCAATGCCCCCGAACAACATAAAATACAGCATTATGTATAATATGAACCATATAAAAGCAATAAAAACAATAAAAGCCATAAAACACAAGTCCTCAACGTCTCATCACTAAAATCATCTTTCCATTGCATCGTCCAATCGTTCCGTGGATCTCAATTAGTCTGTTACACTGCATCTGCAAATTCCTGCTCAAAAAGCCAGGTTTTGACTCTCTTTCGAAATGTTAGGAGGGAGGCGTCCTAGGGAGGGCGTCCCATAGCAGTTTGAAAACATGCAAGTGTGAGTAGATCTATAGGTACCGCCTTGGCGGGAAGGTAACAGCGCTCCATGCAGTCGTGCTGGCCGCATGATCTTGGAAGTGTCTACGGACAACGCCGGCTCTTTGGCTTAAAAGAGCCCCACCCCCCAGTTGGACTCAACTAGACTTAATATATCAAGGGGAAATCTTTATCTTTACTTTTATTAGTATCTGTTTTGGAAATAGAATTGTATTATTTATTTTAGAAATAGAAAATACCATAACAGAATCAAGATTTTGGAAAAACCAAATGCTGGCAGAAATCTATCTTCCTTTTCATGGATAAACAGATTTTGAGATGACAATTTCCACATGCACCTCCCTATATTCCCATTCAGCCAAAATTTGGCATGTTTACTGTATGCCTTGCCTTGGTGGTGTAATTTAATGCTAGCAGTTATATTTTGTTCATGCCTTATTTAGAGCAAAAGCAATTAAAGAAATTCATCTCTTCCATCCAGAAACAAAACTCTCCCAGGAAAGAATGATCTCATTTTCCAGTGAAAACACAATTGCTAGCAAGTTGTTTTTCAGCTTCCACTTTTCATATATCTGAAATGGAAAAGGATACTTTGTCTACATTTGCTACAGAAGAACTATATGAATTGCAGGGGCAGAAATAAATCTTTATGCCTGTTTCCCTTCTACTTGGATAAGGTCATTTGTGTATTCGCTTTGAGAACTAACAAAACAGCAAATATTCGTGAATATTTTAATTACTTCCATCAATATATACATTTATTGATAGATTCTTTTCCTCCTTAAGAAAAACATGCAAACCCATGTAGCCCATTGGGAAATTCCTCCCCCTTTAGTATAAACCTCTACTCTGGCTGAAAAAAGTACTGTATGTAATTGTAAGAAATTATAAGAGAGTTGCATTAACAGTGAACATACACATACACAGGCTACAGGTTCTATATCTAGTGCAAATCCCCACCAAATATCCATAGTATTTACTGGCTGTTTAGAGCAGTGTTTCCCAACCAGTGTGCCGTGGCACACTAGTGTGCCGTGAGCGATCATCCGGTGTGCCGTGGGAAATTGGAACCTCCAATACCCTTTTTTCTCCCTCCTGCCGAACACATTTTCTTCTCCACTCGGGCTCCCTTCTTCCCAGCCTCACTCTGCTTGCTTTGCCTTGCTTTGCTCTGGGGCGAGTCTGCGCAGTAGCGCCCACATGGGTCACGTCTTCCTCCCTCCCCCTCCCCTCCTGAACACGCTCACGCTGCCCCCTCGGATCAAAATGGGGGCAGAAGCGGCAGTGTAGAAGAAAAAGTAAGTGTTTGGCAGGAGGGGGAAGAAAGGTTGCGAAGGGGAAGGGGGAGAAAGAGGTCTCTGTCGAAAGCTGGCATGGGCAAACTTGGACCTTCCAGGTGTTTTGGACTCCAACTCCCACCATTCCTAGCAGCCTCAGGCCTTTTTCCTTTCCCCCCCTCAGCCACTTAAGCAGGAAAGGGCCTCAGGCTGTTAGGAATGGGTGGAGTTGAAGTCCAAAGCACCCAGAGGGCCAAAGTTTTCCCATGCCTGTTTTAGCGACCTTAAAGTGGTGAGCCTCCTTCCAGCATTGTGATTCTGGATAGGACAACAACAACAACAACACAATTTATTGATTAGCCAAAAGCCATATCAAATACACACAGAGTACAGTCACAACGCAATAATTCTAAAAACAATCTGAGGAGAATTCTAGACCATTACATCAGTTAGACCCCATTTTGCCCAGCAGGAGGGAATCTAAGGGAGGTGGTAACAATTCACAGGTCCTCATCTCCAACACAATTTATTCCAATTGCATCTATGTAATCAGATCTTAGTTTCATAGCTTTACAGAGAAAACATGCAGTAGCATCTGTTATCAGCTTGTTGGAGCCGGCCAGCAGAAGTGAGACTTTTGCTAGAGGGTCCCAATGATTTTTTCCCACGAGAAATATCTCTAGCAGTTGTTTTCTCTCTTTTTGATAGATTTTGCAATAGAGCAGGAGATGAGTTAGATCTTCGATCTCAGGGGCACCACAAATACAGATACGCTCTTTCATAGGGAATTTTCTTAAACATCCCATATCTCACCATTGAATCTAATTGCTCAAACCTGGCTCTAGTGAAAATTTTTCTTAGGTGGTGTTGCCTTCCTTGCTGTAAGTAAGTGGTTAATTGGAAGAAAACAAACAACAACATAACATAATATAGTTTGAATCCACAGTGCTCTCTGGGTGTAGGTGAACTACAACTTCCAAACTCAAGGTCAATTCCCAAGCAAACCCTTTCAGTACTTTCTGTTGGTAATGAGAGGTCAATATGCCAAGTTTGGTTCAATTCCATTGTTGCAAGGGTTCAGGATGCTCTTTGATTGTGTGTTAACTATAAATCCCAGAAACTGTAACTCCCAAATGTCAAGGTCTATTTTCCCCAAACTCCACCTGTGTTCACATTTGGGCATATTGTATATTCATGCTAAGTTTGGTCCTGATCCAACATAGTTTCAGTCCACAGTGCTCTCTGGATATAGGTGAACTACAACTCCAAAACCCAAGGTCAATGCCCACCAAACTCTTATAATATTTTATCTTGGTTATGGGAGTTCTGTGTGGGAAGTTTGTGTCTTTCTGCCATTCCTGCCAGGATATCTGTGTTGTGTTAATTGAAACAAGTCCAGGTTTCACACTGAGTGTATAAATACATTTAAAAACATATTAACTATATGTATTACTGTGCTAGAGTGTCATTTTGTGTCATTTTGGTTGGTGGTGTGCCCCAGGATTTTGTAAATGTAAAAGATGTGCCGCGGCTCAAAAAAGGTTGAAAAACACTGGTTTAGAGTAACACAAAAATGGATATTGAAGCAGTACAAAACCTATTCAACTTGTATGCAGAACACATCATGCGATGTGCAGGGCTTAATGAATCGAAGGCTGGGGTTAAAATTGCTGGAAGAAACATTAACAACCTTAGATATGCAGATGATACCACTTTGATGGCCAAAAGTGAGGAGAAGCTGAGGAGCCAAGGTGAAAGAAGAAAGCGCAAAAGCTGGGTTGCAGTTAAACATTAAAAAAATCCAAGATGATGGCAACGAGATTGATTGATAACTGACAAATTGAGGGAGAAAACATGGAGGCAGTGACAGACTTTGTATTTCTAGGCGCGAAAATTATTGCAGACGCAGACTGCAGCCAGGAAATCAGAAGACGCTTCTTGGGAGGAGAGCAATAATCAATCCCGATAAAATAGTGGAGAGTAGAGACATCACACTGGCAACAAAGATCCTCATAGTTGAAACAATTGTATTCCTTGTAGCAACCTATGGATGCGAGAGCTGGACCATATGGAAGGCTGAGCAAAGGAAGATAGACGCTTTTTTGCTGGTGGACCCCAAGAAGATCAAACCATTCATTCTCCAGGAAATAAAGCCCAGTTGCTCACTGGAAGGAAGGATATTAGAGGCAAAGATGAAGTCCTTTGGCCACATAATGAGCAGACAGGAAAGCTTAGGGATGCTAGGGAAAATGGAAGGAAAAAGGAAGAGGGGCCGGCCAAGGACAAGATGGATGGATGTTATCCTCGAAGTGACTGGCTTGACTTTGAAAGAAGTGGGGGTGGCCACAGCCGATAGGGAGCTCTGGCGTGGGCTGGTCCATGAGGTCATGAAGAGTCGGAAGTGACTGAACGAATAAACAACAACAACAAAATCTAGTCACAAGGTTTTGTGTGTGTGTGTGTGTGTGTCAGGAGTGACTTGAGAAACTGCAAGTCACTTCTGGTGTGAGAGAATTGCCTGTCTGCAAGGACGTTGACCAGGGGATGCCTGAATGTTTTACCATCCTGTGGGAGGCTTCTCTCTTGTCCCTGCATAGGAAGCTGAAGCTGACAGACAGGAGCTCACCCTGCTCCCTAGATTTGAACCACCCACCTTTTGGTCAGCAGTTCAAACGGCACAGGAGTTTAACCCATTGGGCCACCAGGGGCTCCTTAGGCACAGTATTGTGTCTTTCCACAAAAACAGATCTTCTCTCCCAATTTTAGGCCATTCCTAAGCGACTGCTTCAGAGCAGACTGCAGAGTTGTACAAACAATGTCCACTGGTCATTTTCCATCAGGGCGCAGGTCTCCATAAACCATTTTTAAAAACACATAATGTGGTTGTTACAATTATATGTATTTGGCTCCCGTATTGTTGATTTCGGGGTAGGAAGGCAATAGTTGCTGCCAGTGCTGTGGGTTGGGGCTGTCTTTTTATTAAGGCTTCTTTCTTTTAAATTGCGCCTACATGAAACATCAGGGAGTGGGAACCATCTGCAGGTTCAGAGAAGCCAATTACATTTAATTGCTGTTTTGGCTTCGGCTTCCAAACCAAACGATCTGTCACCCAAATGGAAAATGTATCCTAAATTGCGGAAAAAAGTGCAATCAGCAATGTGACCCTTATTATATATCAATTTTAATGTCTAGTGGTGTTCTGTGGGAGGAACAAAGGTTTGAAATTCTGGAACTTGATCCAGAAACCTATTGAGATTGAATCAATCCAGGCAGAAAAGGGCTACTACATGGTGAACTGGTACATTGTAATTCCAGGGATGGGATGACCATCATTAAATGTAGCACATTCATGAAATAATGTAAAGAAGACTGAGCTTCCATTTCTAAGATGCCCTTTGAAAACAGATGCAATGTAAAATATTATGTGTTTCAAAACAAATAATTACTTTAATTACCTGTTGGGTGTCTGCCCCATATTGTCCTTGAAGCCTTATTGCTATAAGCAAACTGCCTCTGTCTGCACCCAGTGTTTATTTATTTTAAAATTTTAACATTCACATTTGGCCCACCCAAAATGGTTTTAAATTGTCTGTTAAATTGTCTTGTGTTTGAGTTTACCAGCTTGCATACCCAGCATTTCCCAGGTTGTTTGGAAAAGTCATTTTTTAAAAAAAATATCCAAAATGCATTAGGTTGTGGGTGAACTCCCATCATGCCACATTAACCCCGAGAAACTCCATCAGTACTTAAAGCTTGTTATGTTGGGCAAGTTTGCTCTAGATGCATCATTGGTGGGGTTCAGTGTAGGGTAAACTACAACCCCCTTGATAGTGAGTCAATCCCCTCAAACCCCTCCAGTAGGTCGGGTTAGTCATGGGGATTCTGTGTGCCAAATTTGGTCCAGGTCCATCATTGGTGGAGGTCACAGTTTCTCTGGTTGTGGGTGATCTACAACTCTCAGAGAGAAAGGTCAGTTCCCCCCAAACTCCTCCAGTAATCACATTTCAGCATATCAGGTATGTGTGCCAAGTTTGGTCCAGATCCATCAGTGTTTGGGTTCACCATGCTCTTTGGATGTAGGAGAGCTACAACTTTCCTCAAAGACCTCCAGAATTTTTTGTTGGTCATGGGGGCTCTGTGTCCCAAGTTTGGTCCAATTCCATCTTTGGTGGAGTTCAGAGTGCTCATTGATTGCAGGTGAACTATAAATCCCAGTACCTACAACTCCAAAACGTCCAGGAAAATTCCCCTCAAAATCCACCAGTATTCCAATTTGGGGACATCAGGTATGCATGCCAAGATTGATCCAGTTCCATCATTGCTTGGGTTTAGAGTGCGCTCGGGATGCAGGTAAACTACAACTCCTATAAATCCCTCCAGTATGTTTTCTTGGCTCCTATAAATCATGCTGAATTCTCCCCAAACCTCTCTAGTATGTTCAGTTGCTGATCAATTCCTCTGTTTGCTGTGCGCCATAGAAAATAATAGGAAAGGGTTAAGGGAGAGGTAGTGGGCGGGGTCATGCAAATTCCACATCCATGGAGAGAAAGTAAGAAACACTGGGTGAAGTAAAAACAGGAAATCTAGGATGAAATGGTCCCAGTATGAAAGCCTTCACTTGGATGGTGGATGTTATGGTGTTTATGGAGGACAATGGCAGGGCTCTTGGACATGTTCATGGCGCTCACTATAACCTGCAATGTCATTGGAGAGAAGACCATTGGTGTCTCCTAAGTAGTGGGAGCTATAGCTATTTTTGGAAGTGGGAACTTGTCTGTGTAAGTTGACACTCCAGAGACATACACTTACATATTTTCACTTTTATTATGTGTATAGATGTTGTTTTATAATTGCAATTGTTTTGTTGTTGTGTGTTATTAGGCTTGGCCTCATGCAAGCCGCCCCGAGTCTCCTTGTGGAGATGGGCGCGGGGTATAAATAAAGTTAAAAATAAATAAATAAAACACTTTCCTTTCTCCCCCACCTCCCAGTACTGTGCAGCTACTCTCTTGGCTTTCCTGCCTTAGTCCTGCCCTTTGCCTGTATTTGTTTTCCTATAGGGCAGTGGTTCCCAACCTGTTGTCCGTGGACCACCAGTGGTCCCCAAGAATGAAAATATGGTCTGCAGCCTCACCAATACTACATCGTTACCTTGAAACCACACGGCAACGAGAGTGACTGGTTTCACAAAATTCTCTTATAGTGCCGAGGCAGTGAGGATGTTGAGAGGGGAGAGGCCAACCACCCACAAAAGATTACTACTACCATATCAGCTCTAGATTTTTAAATATGGTTTTCTGTGGGCGATCAGATGGCGACTATTGAATGGCATATGTTCTGTATCAGAAACTAGAGCTGATGTGATCTATTCAATGCATTTTTCTGAATCACCAAGCTCAGGCCCGGATTACCCATAAGGCCACCTTAGGCCATGGCCTAGGGCGGCAGCCATGGGGAGACGGCCGGTCCAAACCCCCCAAAATATTTTTTTTAAAAAGTTCGATCTTTGGGCGCTCTTGCGCCTGCGCACAGAGCACCATAGGCCCTAGGGCCTCTGACGCGGCTTCCTGCCGCCCCCTCCTCGCTCGCATCGGCCTCGCCCCTCCTTCCTTAATTGAGGAGGAAGGAGGCCCCCCCGCAAGCGCCCCGCCCTCCACAAGCAGCCCCACCCCCGCAAGTGGCCCCACCCCCGCAAGCGCCCCCCCCCGGGGCGGCACTTCCAGAGTGTGGCCTAGGGCGCCACAAACAGTTAATCTGGGCCTGACCAAGCTGAATCTGAAGTTGACCAAAAACCGATTCTTAAGCCTTTTTGTACTAATGTTGGAGAGTGGTACCTGGTCAAAGTGGTCCCTAGTCAAAAAAAAAGATGGTTACCACTGCTATAGGGTTGTCCCTCACATCTGCATGCCCAGATACATTTTTTTTGTTCTTTGCTTCCAGGCCTGTAAAGGACACTAGTGTTTGCTTCTTTCCGTGGCCTGGGAGGTGTTTGGTGGTCGGGAATAGGGAGAATATCTGTGGCTGCACAGGTAGAAGCTTCCACCATTCAGTTCCATACTGCCCGTTTGTTTAGCAGTTTACATAATAAAACATAAAATCACAAAAATCTAATTAATGTTTTAAAATGAAAGCATTTTATCAGCAGCTTCTAACTATTCCAGTCATAAACATTGTAGTATTAATTTTTTATGACTAAATCAAACAAACAGATTTGCCTTTCCTCACTTTCAAGTTCTGCAAGAATAAGCATTATCTGCTTCAGCCCTCCAGAGGCTACACTGCGTTGCTTAGCTTGAGCCAAACAGATTTTGCAGTTGATCCCGCAATAAAACATCATAAGCATAACACAGTTTTGTCTCTTGCCGATGCATCTTTTCCTCCTCTCAGATCCGAGATGTATCTGCTGGTTTTGTGGACTTCACATATGGCTATATGGCTAAGCACGACATGGGTTATGTCTTCCCAACATAATTTAATGGAACTGAGAGATTAAGATCTTCCCTGTTCAGACAGATTTCAGCCTTTCCACCTGGAGAAAATGTGCCATGGGGAACAAGCAATCTTTGTTCTGCTCATTTTACATTTCTATCCACTGTATCAAAGACTTAGTTCATGTATGTCTTTCACATCATTTCCACGATCACTAAGTCACCACACTTTTAAGTTGTCTGTGGGCAATTGAGATTATTAGTTTCCTTGAGCTTGTACCAGTCCCGGCCAAGCCCTTCCAGCTTCCATGAATGTCTCTTTGAGATGCTGTTCTAGAATTGGAGAGGAATGCATGGTAGAGTATCAGCACACATATTTATTCTTCCATGACAATATTCAGCACAAAAGAGTAAAGTTTGACTGTTAAAGTGCCCACCTCTGATCTCTTTTATTTAAATACATTGAGTTTAAAAATACAAGTCATCACATTATTGACTATAAATATTGTAAAGGATGAAGCACTATATAAATACCCAATAAATCAGGGGTGCCCACACTTTTTCAGCATGCGAGCTACTTATAATAAAACCAAGTCCGAAAGATCTACCTACCTCCTCAAGGCTGGAAAGGGGAGGGGTGGGAACAGGGCAGAGCCAGAGGGGGCGGAGCCAGGCTGTGCCAAGCCCCGCCCCCTCCCCTCTGGCTGGAGCTCTTAGCAGCTTCTCCAGGCTTGAGGATGGCAATGCCAAGCCAGTGGTGCCATAGCTAGCACAAGGCTGGCTTGGCACTGCCATCCTCAAGGCTGGAGAAGCTGCTGGTAAAGCGGAAGCAAGAGAGGGGCGGAGCCAGGCCGTTCCAAGCCCCACCCCCTCCCCTCTGGCTTTGGAGCTCCCAGCAGCTTCTCCAGGCTTGAGGATGGCAATGCCAAGCCAGTGGTGGCATAGCTAGCACAAGGCTGGCTTGGCACTGCCCTTCTCAAGGCTAGAGCAGCTGCTGGGAGTGCCGAAGCCGGGTGAGGGGGCGGGGCTTGGTGTGGTCTGGCTCCGCCCCCTCTGAGAAGCGCCCCATCCAGGTGGGATCGACCTCCTTCGGTCCTGGGATCGACTGGTCGATCGCGATCGACTTCCTGGGCAGCCCTGCACTAAATCATTCAATGATGACCTTCTTCATAGGCAAAAACTCTCCTCTTTCTGAACATAAATTCTACCATTTTTACAGCAGATTGTGTTCTGGGTCCATAACCAATCCATAACCAATCACCATTGTTGATACTTCACTACCCCAATTCCTCCAAAAGAAGTATCAGTTTTTAAAATAAATGGCTGCATGAAAGAATGCGTGGTTGGAGGCTTATTTCTGAGCAGATATGCAAAGGATTTTTCACTGTTGTGCTGCTTTACATACTGACAACCCAAACTATCAAAAGGACTTTTGCCTTATCTATCCTTAGCAGCTGTTAACAAGGTTGGAACGTTGTTTGTTCTGCCGAGTCAGATTCTGAAAGAGCGAGAAATCAATAAGTTTCTCTCCAAATGCGGGACTTCTCTAAAATAGTAAAGTGATGCCCTTGTTTCTACGTAACTGTGTCTCTCCATCCAGTAGCTAGCTACACACAAATAACTTCTATCAGCTTCAATGCCACTTCTAGGTCAATGTCTAATGTTTGTAGCATTGGAAGAAGCAGGGTTGAGCTGTATGCCTTTGGACTCTTTCTTGTGCACGATGATATCTCCATGGCTGAGTAAGATACTTATGGGAGAGTTGCAATTGAGCTTCCCCTCCACACATTAAATTAGGGATACACCTCACCACCAGCAAATGCTGTAAATCTGCTGGGATTACTTAGAGCCAGCATGAGTATCTTTCATAACAAGTTACATCACACTAAACTTATGTCTTTTTATAATAGACTAGCTGTGTATAGATGTTGTATATATTGATGTCAGTATAGCCTTTGACAAGGTCTCATGTAATATTTTGGAAATCAACTGATAAAGGAGAGCCAGGCGGAGCTACTGTTTGGTGGAAATGTAAGCAACCCCAAAGGGTGCTCCCCAATGGCTCCTCTTCAGCAAACATATTCATAATGCATATATACATACATAGATTAGAATCTATACATATATAGATTATTTGGGGGCAGGAATTCTCTTTCGATCTTATCATGTTCTCGGCATCAAAGCTCTTTTATGCAACCATGTCTTCTTGTGAAGTTGGTTACTGTTACTCCTGAATTGGTTTCATATTCTTCCTTGTCTCTAAATGTCCAGTTAGGGCTCATCTACACAGTACCTAAAACACGGGATTTCCCAAGTTAACAAGGGGGCTACATGACGCTAGCGGTAAATTCATGATGATTTGTTTCAATTGATAAAAACACGTGTTAAAAATGTCCCTTTTTATCTCAATTCCAGCCAGAATATGCACATATACAATGAAGCTCCCTGCTGTGGAGCTTGTTCCAGCACACGTCCGCTTTTAAAAAGCTCAAAACAGCTGATCAAGCTGTGAAACGGACACACAGCTGATTTAAAGGAAGCACTAATGGAGAGCAATTGGAACTCTCTGAAACTCTTTATTTTAAACTTTATAATATTAAGCAGACTTGAATAAACAATTGGGGAATCCCTCCTTTCTGTGCTGAACCTCATATGTGCACATGCAAACCTGCTTGTATTTATATTAATATATTTGCAGGTGCGCATATATGATCCAGCGCAACATGAAGTGATTTTATTTTAAACAAAAGCTTCCACTGGATGTCCCCCATTCACCCTTCATCTTGTTCTGATACAAAGGAGGCCTGTGAGGATGGTAGGGGAAGAAATCCCAGGACCCACAGGTTTGTGTGGGGACATGGTCTTGGGCCACAGGGGGTTTTTTTTGCCCTTTTTAAAAAACCCGCATTTTTATGCCTTCTGGAAGTGCCCTTAGAGATGGATTTGTAGTAGCCTTTGTAGTAGTCCCCCCTCCCGAATTGATCAGTGTCTAAGCTCTTGGAATTACACAAATATTCCTAGACTATACAAAGCTTTATACTCTACTGCAGGGGTGCTCATTAGGTAGATCGCGATCTACTGGTAGATCACGTAGGGCATCCTGGTAGGTCGCAGGCAGGTCGGGAGGAAGGCTCAGTCCTGCTCCGCAGGCTCCCGACATCACCCAAGTGCTGCTGGCCCTGGGTTATCTGAGGTCCTTTCCACACAGTTGAATAAAATCCCATGTTATCTGCATTGAATCAGATTATATGGCAGTGTGGACTCAGAAAACCCAGTTCAAAGCAGATATTGTGTTATATGTTTCGCATTTTTGTAGTGGGTAGGTAGATCATTTTGACTTGGTTGTTTTATAAGTAGCTCGCATGCTGAAAAGGTGTGAGCACCCCTGGTCTATTGTGTTTTTATTTTATGTTTTACAAACATCCATCCTTACGTTATTCAAACGTCAGTGATTTAAATTTTGCAAATATTCTCCATTCTGCTGCTCCAGAGACTAGACCATGAGCAATCATTCAAACCACAATAAAAGAGATCGATCCCACCTTGACATTAGGAAGAAAATCTTGCTTGTAAGAGGTGTTCAACAGTGGAACAGGCTGCCTAAGGGAGCGGTGGACTTCTCACCTTTAGAGGTCCTTAAACAGATATTAAACAGATATTGGATTTCTTTACTGTATAGTAAGGGGGTTTGATTAGATGTACCATGTGGACCCTTCTGATTTTATGATTCTTTGCTCTTGTGGAGATATGATCTAGTTAGTGTAGAAGAAGCATGGTTCTAGTGCATACAAAGTCATTTTGAAGTTGTATTGACCCTAAGGTCAATCTGTCATGGCAGTTTCTTGGCGAGGTTTATTCAGATGAGCTTTAATAATTTATAATAATAATAAAACTTTATTTATACCCCACCACCATCTCCCCAAGGGGACTTGGGGCGGTTTACATGAGGCCAAGCCCAACAATACAGCGAAGTAAATATACAACATAAAAATACAACAATAAAATATAGTGAAAATAAAATACAAAATGATACAAAAAGAAAAACAATACAAAAAGACACACAGCGGTATAAAACCACAATTAATTAAATCACATCAGTTGAACACAATGGGCAGGGCCGATTGCAAAGATTAAAAATTTAAAAACAATGGGTGAGAAAGCAATGTAATGTATCTGGAAGGAGAATCCGATGGGATGAAAAAAAGGGGGTTAATTGCACTAGGAGATAGAATAAAGTGCTTCCGAGGACATTTAATGCAGGGTTTGGTCAAGGTCGGGGATTATTGTTCATTAATTGAAGGCACATTGGAACAGCCAAATTTTCAGACTCTTCCTGAAGACTTCCAGGGTGAGGGATTGCCTAATTTCTCTGGGGAGCGAGTTCCAGAGCCGGGGAGCCACCACAGAGAGGCCCTCTCCCTCGTTCCCACAAGTCGCACTTGCGACGGAGACGGGAGTGAGAGAAGGGCCTCTCCAGAAGATCGAAGGGATTGTGTAGGTTCATAGAAGGAAATGCGGTTACGAAGGTAGGCAAGTCCCAAACCGTTCAGGGCTTTGTAGGTAAGAACCTGCACCTTGAATTGAGCCCAGAAGATAAACGGCAGCCAATGGAGCTCCTTAAACAGGGGGGGCAGAGAGAATTTTATTTGCTCAGGATAGTTCAGTGGGTTTCCATGGCTGAATATGAACTTGAATTCCGGACTGCTGATGTCCTAGTTGAATACTCAAGCCATTATAACATGCTGGCTATCTACAGTCACCCTATCCTTCCAAGTGGAGTCCACGGCATGCAAACCACAGACCACCTACTACAATGCAGCCTGAGCCCTGCCACATGCACAATGGAGGACCTTCTTATAGCAACACCAGAGACACTCCAAGTGGCTAGCTACTGGTCAAAGGACATTTAGTATAATGCCAAGCTTTTAACTTTGTGTTTTTAAATACATTACAGCTGTACCCTCAATTCGCTTCTGACATGACAAATAAATAAAACCTTATCTTTCAAGAAATGTGGCAATGATTTCCCCTACAGCCTTAGTTTGGCCTCCTTGTGAGACATGACTTTTCTGGTCCAACCTGGAGGGTGTTTACTGATTCAAATGTCCTGCTGCCACCTGCTTCTCTTTAGTTCATAACACTCCAGTTACTACAGCCACATGTGCTGTGCCACTCAAGCCAAATCCATAATGACCACTATAGTATCACTGCTATGTCAATCCCAATATGAAAAACAAAAGAATACAAACAAAAGAAGAGGCTTGAGAGAGGCCTCTCCTGCCAGTGCCAAAGAAGCCGTTCAGAAGGAGAAAAAGTATGATGGGCAACTAGTGTAAGGAGCCGAAGTATGGGGGCTACTGCTGTGTTATTCCATGACGTATTACAAAACGAAGGGAAGAAATAACTTCAGGCTCCTTGCTTTTGCACATAAGTCAGCATAAACAAAATGGATGAGAAATATAATTGTGGACTCATTTCTACATTATTTTCCCCAGCTGTTTCCTAAGTCTTCTGCAAAAGAGAAAATGCAGGGTTACATTGTGAAAAGAACACCCATATTCATAACACTCTGACATTTTCTATCCGTTTTTAATGTTTGTAATAAATTAATCTGATGGAATTCAAATCACACAGAAGAATAGTTCAAAGTAATCATTTTATGATGGCATCTGATTGCCAATTGTATATTCAGTCCAAAATTGTGAACAGTATTTATTTACATATGAATGTGTGTGCGTGCGTGTGCATTTGCATGTATGTCATCTATCTATCTATGTATATAATAAAACTCAGTGTTTGCGACAGTGTGGTGGTGCGGAGGGAGGAATATGTGCCAGCGTTTCGATTGATTGCCACTGTGGGATTATTTGCATAAAGGACACTGATTGGCCAGCCTCAGAACTCTGACACTCTAAGGCAATGTTTCTCAACCAGTGTGCTGTGGCACACTAGTGTGCCGTGAGCGATCATCAGGTGTGCCGCGAGAAAGGCTCTCTGCCCCCCTTCCTTCCCCCCTCCTCCTGTCGAACTCTTGCTGCTTGGGAGAGGAGGAAGGGATGGGCGGCGGTGAAGAAAAAGAAGAAGGGACCGGGGCACCGCCTCCTTCGGCTGTTTCCCCAACCAGCCGCCAATCTGCCATGACTCCCGCCATGACTCCCACCCCTTGCTTGTTGAAGCCGCGCGGAGGAGGAGCCCCGCCTATGAAGCCCGTCCACCGCTCATGCTCCTCCTCTGTGAGAGAGCTGAAGCCGGGGCACGACGCAGCAACCTGGCTCCGCCCCTTTCCCTCGGCTTCAGCACTCCCACAGCTCGCCAGCCTTGAAGGGGCAGTGCCAAGCCAGGCTGGCGAAGCTGTGGGAGAACTGAAGCTGGGGAGGGGGCGGGGCATGGTGTGGCCTGGCTCCTCCCCTTGCTTCGGCACTCCCAGCAGGTCACCATCCCCCAGCCGTTCTTTTCTGTGTTACAGTGTCATTTTGTGTCATTTTGGTTGGTAGTGTGCCCCCGGATTTTTTTTAATGTTAAAAGTGTGCCGCGGCTCAAAAAAGGTTGGGAAACACTGCTCTAAGGCACCAGATTATTTGTATAAAGGACTCTGATTGGCCGGCCTCAGAACTCCAACACTCTAAGGCACCAGACAGAGGGCATTGGTTGCCACTGAGAGACAATTTGCATAAAGGACTCTGATTGGCCAGCAAAACAGAATGCAACTGAATGTTTGCGAGCACTGCATATCGCCTCTGATTGGCAACAGAGTTAGCCAGTTGACAGTTTTTTTCCGTTAGCAATGGAATGTTCATTTTCTGTGAGGATATCACTACAGTGAGAGGGTTTCCTGATGTACTGAGAGCATTACTAGCATTACAAGCTAGGCCCCAAAATAGACAGACATCCTTCCAGCAAAGTGGCAGCATAAACATGTCTAAAAAAAAGGGGGGGGGGACCATTGGAAAGTGTAATATATGACTAAACTGATATTACATAACATCCGAAAACAAACAATACCCTTCTCAAATAACCCGGGCACTGCCAGGTCCCCAAGCTAGTATAAAATAAAAATAAGTGACATCCACCATTGTCATTTTTCAGTACTAGCAGAACTGAGGAATGGCAGGTATTCTTCCTGATGCATAAAAGTTAATGGAGGGAAAGCAGGAGAGTGAAAGAACAAACCCATATGAGTTGAACAACTGAAATGTAGTGAAATAATTTGATAACAACTTTACTGGAATTACGTGACAGCCCAACAGATTGAGAATGCAGCAAAGATATTATTTGGGAGCATCCAGATAATGAAGTAGGAGTGACTGGAAGCAGAAATGTGGAAATGGGTGCACATTATTTAAAAGTGAAGGAACTGAACTACCTGTATTTATTTGAGTCTAATGCACCATCGAATCTCATGCGCACCTCAATTTTCAAAACCCTAAAACCAAAAATAGATTTGCTGATGAGTGTAATGCACAGCAGTGAAACGTGCACTCTTTGTAATATGGACATTATAGTTGCCGCCTTCTTTAAAAACAAAAGTGTTAAGACACCAAAGCTTTCAGTAATGAAAAAGAAAACCTTGGGATGCATCTATGCTGTTGAATGAATCTACTTCAACTGCCTTGATTCAATGCTGTGACGTCATAGTTTTAAAAAGTCTTGAGCCTTCTCTGCCAAAGAATGCTGGAGCTTCACCAAACTACAAATCTCAGGATTGCGGATCATTGGGCCCTGGCCATTAAATTAGAGATATCCCTCAAATAGAAGCTCCAGGTGCTCCTGAAGTAGTTTCCCTTATTGCTTTGGATCAGGAGTAAGATTACCATATTAATCCAATCTGCCTTCTTATTTTGGGAAGGTAATTTAGCCGGAAACTGTGAGTGTTACATTCAAGTAAATACAGTAATTTGGGAAAGGGATGGAAAGGTTTGAGCAAGTGATGATTAACACCACGTAAGTGGACAGCATCATAGTTGTGACTGTGAACATTTTAAGAACAGAAAAGAAACAAAGAGCTACTGAAGAACTTAGGAATGCTGACAAGTTTTAGTAAATATTTTAAAAATCTGTTTTTCATGACAAAAACTATTATTATTATTATTATTATTAATACTTGGCTTTATCTCCCCAAAAAGGGACTTAAAGCGGCTTAACATAAAAGCATCCGCACAACAATTTAAAATATACAAATATGCAAACATTAAAACAGGATTAAATATAAACAGTATTTTTAAAATTCCCAGTTGAAACCATTAAAACAAATTCAAAGTTAAAAACCACAACACCCCCTGAATTAGTCTTAAAAACTTTCATCTTTGAAAGCCTGTCTGAATTTTTTTTTTAAGTAAGGTTATTACTGCTTGTTGTGTGTGTTCTGTAAATTCATATTGGAAATGTGAATTTCACAGCAACAGATTCTGAAACATGGTTCATTTGAATCCTCTCAAAAACTGTTTTCTTCCCCATTCTTTTGCCACACATTGCCTTTTGTACTATTGTTAAAAGGTGTACTGCCAGTTACCTTCAAGATGCTTCCAATTGGAGACGAAGTTGGAACCAGCTTGATGACCTTATCAGTTAATCGCATTGTTGATCCTGCAACCGGTCTGGAAGTCAGCCAACACAGATTTTCATTCTTCTACTTCTATTCACCCTTTCCTGGTCTTCCCCCACTGCCAACCCTCCACCCAGGTGAACCCAACCCTTCCCCCCCCCCTCCCCCATCTCTCCCTATCTGCCTACCCTGGATCCCTCCTACCCCCCCCCCACTTTACCCAACTTTTAATTATGTATCGAAAAACCCTTAATAAAGAAATTAACAAAAAAAAAAAAAAGATGCTTCCAATTTAATTTTGCTGTTCTGGGACAGATTGGTCCCAGCAGAGTCACCGTGTTCCTTTTAATTTCTTTGTCCTGCTATATCCGTATATTTATGATAATTGCAAACATTCAGGTTCTTCACATAAACAGAATGCCATCACATTTGATGGAGGAGAGTAAGGGGTAGTTTCTCATTACAGACCTTGGGGCGTGAGTGTAGAAATGCTCTGACTGCCATAGCAAAACCACATTCACAGGATCTGATCAGGCTCACATAGTGTTGCGTTCCATCACTTGTGACACTTCAGCTTGAAGCATGTTGGCTCAAAGTAACCTTTGTAAACACATTTATTTCTTTTCCATTTGACATCCATCATGCCTCTAGAGCAGGGGTGCTCACACTTTTCCAGCATGCGAGCTACTTATAAAACAACCAAGTCCCAAAGATCTACCTACCCACTACTCAGAAAAAGCAAAATATTAGGACAATTATTTCAGTGAGAGCCATATAATACATTTTAAGACTGAATTCAGCTAAATGTGAGTATAATAAGCCCCTGAGCATTCCTCACAAATGGCATGGGAGCCATACACCAGGATCTACCAGGATGCCCTTCGAGATCTACCAGTAGACCACAATCTACCTAATGAGCACCCCTGCTCTAGAGTCTCTGTAAGGAGCCAGAGTGTCCAAAACTGCTGTACTGAATTCCAAGTTTAGTCCTGATTGTTCCTAACTTACCATGGGAACAGGGAATCATAAATAAAAGTGAACTCTATTGAATCGAACAGTTTCTGCCAGAAATTAATTTAGAATTGCTCTTGAAGATCTAGAACATTTCTACAGAGGTTTCTTCTCTAGGAATTTGTTAAGTCCTCCAAGTCAATTCTGTAGTAACCTATTTATTTATTTATTTATATTATTTGGACTTGTACACCGCCACTCCCCGAGGGCTTGGAGCGGCTTACAATCAGGTAAAACACACAGAGGTAAAAAAAATACATATTAAACTAGCTTAAAAAAGATTTCTGGCCTAGCAATCAAAGGCTAGCCGGAAAAGGTGAGTCTTGCAGGCCTTGCGGAAGGAGAGAAGGTCCTGCATGGCCTGTACATTGCTAGGAAGCGTGTTCCATATTGACGGCGCCACTACAGAAAAGGCTCTGCGCCGGGTCGATGTAAGACGGATTGCTTTGAAGGTCGGTACTTCAAAGAGGTTCATTTGAATGAAGTGACCTCTGGGGTTGGTAGGGGAAAAGACGGTCCCTCAGATACAGCGGCCCCAGACCATGCAAGGCCTTGAAAGTTAACACCATCACCTTGAAGGCCAATGAAGCTGCTGGAGGATAGGTGTTATGTGACGTCTCACTGGAGGCCCAGTGAGGAGTTGTGCAGCGGCATTCTGGACGACCTTAAGTTTCCGGATCACTGACAAGGGCAGGCCGGTGTAAAGGGCGTTACAGTAGTCCAGTGTCGAGATGACCGTGGCTTGGAGCACCGTGGCCAGGTCGTCTCTGGATAGGTAGGGGGCCAGACGCCTAGCCTGCCGCAGATGGAAAAAGGCAGTTTTGCTGACGCTGGAGACCTGGGCCTCCATCGACAGCAACGGGTCAAAAACAACCCCAAGGCTCTTAACTGAGGATGTCGGGCATAATGCCTCGCCATCCAAGCTAGGCAATCGGGCCTCCCCACCAACCGGGCGGCCCAGCCACAGTATCTCCGTCTGAAAGCATGCTTGAAGGTCCTAGATAATTCCTAGAGCAATGGTTCTCAACCTGTGGGTCTCCAGATGTTTTGGCCTTCAACTCTCAGAAATCCTAACAGCTGGTAAACTGGCAAGGATTTCTGGGAGTTGTAGGCTAATACACCTGGGGACCCACAGGTTGAGAACCACTGTCCTAGAGGGAGCATTTTGTTCGATGTGTGTAGGTAAAGCCAAAGGATTGGTCCTGCAGGAATGGGAGTCATAATGTATAGATAATTGTTATTATTGGGAAAATTAAAATAAATAAAGCACAGCTTTACCCACGCTTTTGTGCTACTCTATGTCATGTTTTGATGACAACAAATCGCTGTGAGCTGTCAGTTCATGGAGACATGCTTGTGTACATAGAAAACTCCTGTTGAGTTGACACTGTACAATCGCTAATCCGGCTCTTCAAACAACCAAACCAAATAATATTGTAAATGACAACTAAGACTTTCATACTTCTCCCAGAAGAGATGGACCAGAAGCTCTAGCAGAAGAAGAATTCAATCCTGAATGTATAACACTGGGATATTTCTAAGTGGCTACTGTGATTTGTTCACAAAATACCGTAATGGGTCAAAATTGTACTATTCCTTTGCTATTTTGTGCCTGCTTTTCTGAGAGTACTCTAGTTGGAAATATTCAGAAACAAGGGTTCAGTTTAGATCTTCCTAGGATCCCATCCCAGAAGAAAGACAGGGTATACATTCTATTTTTTTTAAAAATGAATAAATAAATATATTTGTATTTCCTTTTATCTGATGGAACATGAGATTTTGAATTGATGACAAATTGATCTATCCAGACTCAGTTCTAACTTAGGATCCTGCTTATCATCTTATTTCTTATTTCTTCTGGTCACATATAAACATGAATACAAATTGCATGTAACAAAAAGTCCCCAGTTTATACTGTCTCAGCTATGTCTGAGATTTAATTCGTGAATTGTATTTCACATTATTTTCATTCAGCAATCCCAAATCTACTAGCTGATTGATTCGGATGTATTTGAACCCATTGTCTATTCTTTGACACGGCTGGCCTCCAAATAAGTAGAAAAATGTCAACCTGAAGAATACTATCCCTTGTTTTTCAGAAGATTGAAGACAACTTGGACCACATTAGCAAGCTGTCTTAAGCTGTTCTGAAAATAATACTACCATGAATTGAAATGATCTATTCTGACCCTTTAATGCAGTGTTTCCCAACCTTTTTTGAGCCGCGGCACACTTTTTACATTTGCAAAATCCTGGGGCACACCACCAACCAAAATGACACAAAATGACACTCTAACACAGTAATACATAGAGTTAATATGTTTTTAAATGTATTTGTACACTCAGTGTGAAACCTGGGCCTGTTTCGATGAACACAACATACCGTGTTTCCCCGAAAGTAAGACAGCGTCTTACTTTCTTTTCCCCCCAAAAGTCCCCTACGGCTTACTTTCGGGCACGTCTTATATAACCCAAGACGTACCCCGTCGCCACGCCGCCGCCGCCACCCCACCGCCGCAACCGGAGGTGTGCCGCGGCACACCTGCGGCACACCTCCACGGCACACCTTTTCGCCAGGCCTCCAAGCAAGGGAGGGGGAAAGGAGCCAGGGGCGGACGAGCGGCGACGCGTCACTGTGACGCGGCGATCCTCACCACGCCCTGGCTCCTTTCCCCTCCCTTGCTTGACAAAGAAGGAGGGGGAAAGGAGCCAGGGGCGGGACGAAGCGGCGCGTCACTGTGGCGCGGCGATCCTCACCACGCCCTGGCTCCTTTCCCCTCCCTTGCTTGACGAAAGAAGGGAGGGGGAAAGGAGCCAGGGGCGTGGTGAGGATCGCCGCGTCACAGTGACGCGTCGCGCCGCTCGTCTCCGCCCCTGGCTCCTTTCCCCCTCCCTTGCTTGGAGGCCTGGCGAAAGGTGTGCCGCGGAGGTGTGCCGCAGGTGTGCCGCGGCACACCTCCGGTTGCGCGGCGGCGCGGCGGGGACGAGGTACGCCTTACATACGGGTACGGCTTATATAAGCCAA
Source organism: Anolis apletophallus (assembly GCA_030556195.1). Classification (NCBI taxonomy): domain Eukaryota; kingdom Metazoa; phylum Chordata; class Lepidosauria; order Squamata; family Anolidae; genus Anolis; species Anolis apletophallus. Next base: position 58,164,220 of record JARBWK010000003.1, on the reverse strand, counting down.
CCCCCCCCCCGACACCCCCGATATGTCTTACAATCGGGGGTGTCTTACTTTCAGGGAAACACGGTAGATATCCTGGCAGGAATGGCAGAAAGACACAAACTTCCCACACAGAACTCCCATAACCAAGAGAAAATGCTATAAGAGTTTGGTGGGCATTGACCTTGAGTTTTGGAGTTGTAGTTCACCTATATCCAGAGAGCACGGTGGACTCAAACAATGTTGGATCAGGACCAAACTTGGCATGAATACTCAATATGCCCAAATATGAACGCAGATGGAATTCAGGGGAAATAGACCTTGACATTTGGGAGTTGTAGTTGCTGAGATTTATAGTTTCCCCTACAATCAAAGAGCATTCTGAACCCCACCAATGATAGAACTGGGCCAAACTTCCCACACAGAACCCCCAGGAGGCAAGAGGAGGTCTCTACTTGGGGAAAGGGAGGCGGGCCTTCCCAATGCATGGAGAGGGAGAGACCAAGTAGACAACTGGTAGGGAGGGGGGTGTTTGTAATTTTGTGCCTTTATAGAGGTAGGTTTCTTAAGGTTTTTATACTTCAACATACTAGACTCTCCCCCTCCCCTCCTGGAGGTTCCAATTTCCCACGGCACACCTGATGATCGCTCACGGCACACTAGTGTGCCCCGGCACACTGGTTGGGAAACACTGCTTTAATGCAGTTCAAAGCTAGCTTCAAACTGTGGTGGGCAAAAACATGCAAGAGAAAACTCTTAATGTATCCTTAATGTACATCAGTGTTCTGTGCTGTATTCAGGTGCAAACTACCACCAAATTGCTTAGCTTTTGTGACAAAGTGATTTGCATGGTGGTGTTAAATACTGTAAATCAATTATGTCTTTCAGTATGTGGGGCCATGGTGGCACAGCGGGTTAAACCGCTAAGCTACTGAACTTGTTGACCGGAAGGTCGGCGGTTCTAATCCGCAGGATGGGGTGAGCAGCCCCCATTGTTAGCCCCAGCTTCTGCCAACTTAGCAGTTCGAAAACATGCAAATGTGAGTAGATCAGTAGGTACCACTTCGGCACATGACCTAGGAGGCATCTATGGACAACGCCTGCCCTTTGACTTAGAAATTAAGATGCACCACCCCCTGAGTTGGACTTGACTCAATGTCAAGGGGAAACCTTTACCTTTATGCTTAAAAGCTGTAAAATCCTCTCAGTAAGATGCAAAAAACATTCTTAAAATCGGTTTCCGTTGCATCGTCATAATATTCCGTTGGTCTCGATTAATTAAAGTTCATCTGCGAATGCCTGCTCGAACAGCCAAGTCTTGACTATCTTATGAAATGTCAGGAGGGAGGGGGCTGATCTGTTGTCACTAGAAAGGGCGTTCCAAAGCCGAGGAGCCACCACTGAGAAGGCCCTGTCTCTCGTCCCCGCCAGTCACGACTGCGAAAGCAGGGCCTCTCTTAAACATCTCGATGGTTCATAGGGAGAAATGCGTTCAGACAGGTAAATTGGACCAGAACCGTTTAGGGCTTTAAAGGCCAAAACCAGCACTTTGAATTGTGCCTGGTAGCAAACTGGCAACCAGTGGAGCTGGTGCAACAGAGGAGTTGTACGCTCCCAAATATGAAAGATTTGTCAAACCTGAAATTAGTACATGGAAATAGAAAGAAAACTAGAATACAATTAGAAAGAGAGAGGGTATAAGGACCCAGGTTTACACAGTGCTAGATAGTACAGTACTTCCATCTTATTTGGAATGGGTTGAGTGCAAATATGTGTCCAGAAATTAATCCGAACATGTGAAAACGAACTTGATTAATAGATATTTACAAGTGAAAATTTGTGTTGCATTTATCAAGTCTAATTTAGTGATAAATTCATGTGTGTTCCTATTAAAGCATAGGATATTGATGAAAACCGTCTGATTCCTTCTTCCCTACAATCACTAAATTGCAAGACAGAACTTTTCCCTTTCTCAAGTACGGACCAGGTTGGATGGTTTGTGCTGCTTAGATGGGGAGGCAGCCATCTTTTCTATCTTTCCCATTTTGTATACAAAAAGATGATATACTTTTTTTTTCATGTCAGGAGCAACTTGAGAAACTGCAAGTCGCTTCTGGTGTGAGAGAATTGGCTGGACGTTGCCCAGGGGATGCCTGAATGTTTGATGTTTTACCATCCTTGTGAGAGGCTTCTCTCATGTCCCTGCATGAGGAGCTGGGGCTGACAGAGGGAGCTCATCCGCACTCTTCTTGGATTTGAATCTCCGACCTGTTGGTCTTCAGTTCTGCCGGCACAAAGGTTTAACCCATTGCACCACCAAGGACTCTGGTGATATACTATATTAATAGGTTGTCATTGAGCCATCACAGGGATTTCTCCTGTGGTCATATGAATTAACTCTTGTCTAAGAGTATGCCTTCTAGCAAAAGAGAAAAAGTCAAGGAAACAACCTCTGACAGTGCTGTACTACATTTGTCAGATGTGGTAAATTTAGAAGTGTTTAAAGTAATGAAAACAGTAAAGACCTAAAAGTATGTCAAAACAAGGTTACGCACAACCGCTGTAGGCAGCAGAAAACACATCCCACCGAGATGAGAAAAACTCGGAGAAGAGAAAGTACAAAGCTGAAGCACCATGAATGTTGGAAGTGTATCCAATCTAAAAAGTTAACTGCAGAAGAAGAAATGTCTTCTTTTTACAACTATTACAACTCAAGGATACGTATAAACCCCATTTCCTGTGGAATTATTCTGCATTTGAATATGTTTGAGAACCACTTATTTTCAAATGCTCCCTTACCAATATTTCAGCCCTCCCTCCCTCCCTGTGCTTTTCCCAGCAAAAAAAATTAATCCCATCATCAATATAATGAGGCCCGGATCACCCATAAGGCCACACTAGGCCACGGCCTAGGGGCGCAGCCGAGGGGGGGGGGGCAGATCCGGACCCCCCTCCCAATTTTTTTAAAGTCGATCTTTGGGCGCTTCCGGGGGCAGGGCTTCCCTTCCTCCTCCTCCATGACGCGCTCGACTTTCTTGACTCAAGGAAGCCGGGCGCATGGCGAATATAATGCAAGAAAGAAAATCAATGTAAAGCTATATGGTTCCTGGACCTCATCCTCCCCAATGGAAATAGTTGGTTCATGAAAACAGTGTGGCTGTTGGGTAGCAGGGGCTATACCATTTGTGGATGGAGTATAATGAAGAATGGAATAATAATAATAATAATTTATTTATATTCTGCCCTTCTCTCCGAGGGGACACAGAGCAAATTACAACATATAAACAGACACGGCCAAACGTTCAATGCCTTGTTACAACGAAATACAATGAGACACAAATATACAGGCAAAAGCAAAGGCTTCTCCTTTCATTTCCAGCTCTGGAGGCAGTGCTCATCTCCTGCTTGGAGCGCCTTTTTGCCTTTTCCCGCCCAAGCGATATCTATTGATCTACTCACATCTGCGTGCTTTCTGACTGCTAGGTTGGCAGGAGCTAGGACTAACAATGGGAGCTCACCCCGTTCAGCGGATTAGAACTGTCAATCTTCAGGTCAGCAGTTTAGCAGCACAAGGGTTTAACCCATTGCACCATTTTGACCCATTTTAATGGAAAATAGAGCCATTAAAAAGTATCAATGAATTTGAAGAACTGCCTGGCACATTCCCATGGTTGAAAAAAGTGAGTTCAACATGAATGGAAGCTTTTAAAAAATGATGTGTTGAGCAAAATCACAAATAACTAGAGACACTGAGGGCCCTTCTACACTGCCCTATATACCAGGATCTGATCCCAGATTGTCTGATTTAAACAGGATTATATAAGTCTACACTGCTGGATAATCTGGGATCTGATTCTGGGATATAGGGGCAGTGTGGAAGGGGCCTGAGATGAACACTTTCTAATGAGCACAAATTTGAAATGGGTATGTGTAAAAAAAAAGGAAGTAGACATGAATCAGCGGCAAGTATGAACTTGTAGCCAACACATGTGGAGGGAAGAGAGAGTTAGGCTTGCTAAAGGTCAGAATGAATTAAAGCTTGTGAATAATGTTAAAAATAACCATAAGGATGAATAGGAAGTTATAATTGGAGCAAGATGAAGAACCAGAAAATGGTAAATCTGCTGACAGAAGAGGAAGGCGGATGATAGATTACAACGGAAAAGATGTACTGCTCCTTTTGGTGATCTGAATAGTCTCATTTCCTCATTACACCAATATGAAATTTGATATATTAGAACAGAATTACTAGCCTTGTAAATAGGAGAATGTTACAACAGGCATGTCACCAATTTTGATTCTAGCAAGGATTTTGATAAGCCTCTTAATGATACTAGATGGAAAGTACGTGAGGGATGGCAAAGATGATGAAGGATCTGAAAACCAATTTTCTGAAAACCACTGCATCTGAAGACAGCAGGCTGACTTTGTGCACTTTGCTATTGTCCTGCCACCTCAAGTAGTTCCTTCTACATAAGCTGAATGCCTCATGCTTGCCTAACACCAAGGCCAGTCCTGTATGCATTTATTAAACATTTAAAGATACATATGTCCTGTTCCTGTCTCTGCTGAAGATGTAGTGAATGGAATACAGGTCCCATCTACACTGACTTACCTTGACTTTCAAAAGGCTTTTGACAAAGTCCCTCACCAAAGGCTCCTAAATAAGCTCTTCAGCCATGGAATCAGGGGACAGGTCTTGTCCTGGATTGGAACCTGGCTAAACTGCAGGAAACAAAGGATGGTAATAAACGGACACTTCTCTGGGTGGAAAGAGGTGAGAAGTGGCGTAGCCCAAGGTTCAGTTTTAGGACCGTTACTTTTTAATTTATTCATAAATGATCTGGATGTAGGAGTGAATTCTGAGGTAGCAAAGTTTGCAGACGACACTAAACTGTTCAGGGTAGTTAAAAATGAAACTGACTGTAAAGAGCTCCAGAAAGATCTCTCGAAATTGAGTGAATGGGCAACAAAGTGGCAAATGCATTTTAACCTAAACAAGTGTAAAGTCATGCACATCGGGGCAAAGAACCCCAAATACACTTATCAACTGATGGGATCAAAGCTTTCTGAGACAAACCAGGAAAGGGATCTTGGGGTTTTGGTGGACAGCTCAATGAAGATGTCAACCCAGTGAAAAAAGCAAATTCTATGCTTGGCATGATCAGGAAGGGAATCGAAAATAGGTCGGCAAATGTTGTATTGCCTCTCTACAAATCTATGGTGAGGCCACATCTAGAGTACTGTAGGATATAACGGAACTGGAAAAGGTACAAAGAAGGGCAACAAACATGATCCAAGGGATGGAGCAGCTCCCTTATGAAATCAGGTTGCAACGCCTTGGTCTTTTCAGCCTTGAAAGACGGCGTTTAAGAGGTGACTTGATCGAAGTGTATAAAATCATGCATGGGATAGAAAAGGTGAATAAAGAAAAATATTTTCTCTGTCACACAACACTAGGACTAGGGGCACTCCTGAAGCTCCAAGGTAGGAAAGTTAGGACTAATAAAGGGAAATATTTCTTCACCCAGAGGGTCATTGGGTTATGGAACTCACTTCCAGAGGAGGTTGTGACAGCGGTCAGCCTGGACAGCTTCAAGGCAGGATTAGACAGATTCATGGATACCAAGGGAATCAGTAGCTACTGAAATGGACATCCAAGTGCCACCTCTGTGTTGATGGAGGCAGGCAGGATTTTCCCCGGGTACTGGTTGTGGGGGGTCGGGAGCAGGTGAGGGTTTTGCCCTCCTTTCTGCTAGAGATCCCCATGTACAACTAGTGGGCCACTGTGTGACACAGAATGCTGGACTAGATGGGCTGAGGCCCGATTCAGCATGGCTCTTCTTATGTTCTTATGTTCTTACTGCCATATAATGCCATTTGAAACTACATTCTATGACAGTTTAGATGGGGCCGTAATTTGCAGACAAAAGCTTGTAAATGCTTGAGGGAGAACCGCCTCCTTGTATTGCAGATCATCTCACCATCAATCAGTTCCTTTTAGAACAATGACAAGTACAAACCACAAATCCCTTAGCAGACAAATCAGTGAAATGAAATATATCATAGCTAATATTTTGAATACAGTGGACTAGTTTCTGAATTCCTCTTTCATAAGCAGGGATGCAACCAGCTATTTTCTGGTAGCCAGATAATACTGTCAGTGTGCCCTTTGCAGAGAGACTGCAAGGACCAATGTGGCCTGTTAACTACATGCAAGTAAACACAGGTGAATAGCGTAAACAACACTGGGTCTGATGTATATAATCCCGTGGATAATGGAAAGATTATACATATGTTTTAAATGTGCAAGGTAACCAAGAAATAAATACGGAAATCCGAACTGGGTTATATTGTCCAAAGTCTTTATGTAGTGGGATAAATAATCCAGAGTTTCTATGGCGAGTCTATGTGAATAAATGGGGTTCAAAGTAATCCAACCAGTTCACAATGGGATAAATCCACGGTTCTGGACGCTACAAATGATTGATCATACGCCTTGAAAAAGTGATTTTGTGAAATGTTTTTTTGGCCGCTATTGTTTGCAGATGCATGCCGTTGGGGCTTGGTAAAGTTCGCCTACTCTTGTGAGACGCCCAATTCGAGGTCTCCGCAGCCACGCATCCTTCTTTTGAAGCTAACTTTACTCCACTCTGGAACTGCATGCACCAAGGAGGTGCCTCTCCGTGGATTATTTGGAACGGCGCATATCTTACCGTGGATTTATCCCATTGTGAACTGGTTAGATTACTTTGAACCCCATTTATTCATAGGGACTCGCCATAGAGACTCTGGATTATTTATCGCTCTACATAGAGACTCTGGACAATATAACCCGGTTCGGATTTCCCTATTTATTTCTTGGTTACCTTGCACATTGAAAATGAATGTATAATCTTTCTTTCCATTATCCACGAAATTATATACATCAGACCCAGTGTTGTTTACGCTATTCACCTGTGTTTACTTGCTTTAGATATTAGCCTGCTCGTTGTTTTTCCTGATAACTACATTGCCAGCTACAGCAGAATAGTTATGCTGAGCCCCTTGCTTTTCTGGCCATCTCTCTCTCTCTCTGTGTGCATGAGGTTTTTTTTGGAAGGAGCATCAGGAATAAAGGCAAAGGTTTTCCCTTGACATTAAGTCCAGTCGTGTCCAACTCTGGGGGTTGGTGCCCATTCCCATTTCTAAGTCGAATAGCCAGGGTTGTCCGTAGACACCTCCAAGGTCATGTGGCCGGCATGAATGCATGGAGCGCAGTTACCTTCCCGCCAGAGCGGTACCTATTGATCTACTCACATTTGCATGTTTTCGAACTGTTAGGATGGCTGAAACTGGGGCTAACAGCAGGAGCTCACACCGCTCGCCAGATTTGAACCTGTGACCTTTCGATTAGCAAGTTCAGCACCTCAGCGGTTTAAACTACTGCGCCACCGGAGGCTCCATTATGAGAGAGAGAGCTACAAAGGTTTAGCAACATCAAATGTGTACATTTCCCAATGCAGGATCTTGTCCTATATCTGTATTTTCCTGTTGTTGTTGCTGCTGCTCTTTTATTGCAAATCTCTAAATGACTCTGGAAGGTGTATTTTTTTTATTTTACAGCTTATTCTAACTTTATGGCCAGGTGTGCATTGATTTGCTTCATAATTTAGGAATGTTAATTACAGATGCACTAAAATTAACTTGCTATTCTGTAGTAACCTTAGGATCTCATCACATTAGGCAATTTTCCCATTTCCAGACATTGTTAAATTAATGTCCCTGATGCAAGCTTACTTCTGGTGGTCACCCAAAGGTCCCCGGCGCTTTTATTCAAAAAATGCTTGCTATTTGAAGCTGGCAATCTACTAGCTCCATCCATCTGTATGTGCCTACATAAGGGGAAAATCATGGATTTTCCCATGTGATGGCAACTGATAATTTTCTCCATGTCAAACCGTTTTATGATGTCAGTTGTTGGGCAAAAAGTGGGCAGTTCCAATCATTAACTGTAAATCTTATCTCGCCACCATTACTCCCTTGGGCCTATCATTACTGTCAGTTCCTTCAGTCAAAGGTAAGTCTCCCCCCTCCTTATTAAAATTAATGTTTTGCATTATACCTGAAACCCCCCTCTTGTCTTGATTAACCAATGCAAGTTCCAAAGTAATTAAGTAATAACTGTGGACCCCTGTGTCCTTAGTCAGGCGGCCCGAACACCAGCCCCTGGTGCAATGTCATCCTTATTTAGTTCTCTGCCCTGCTGAGATTTCATACTCCCATTTTCGCACAGTGGGTGGGTCTTTTAAAGGGTGGGGAAAATGAGATGTGTAGGGACTACACCAATGTGTTTGATGGCAAATGAAACAGGCACATCCAGGTAAGAAGAATAAATGTGATAGCGAGGAATTAACTCTCTGTTTTATTTAAGCATTGAACATTAATGGCTAGGTCCGGATCAACTCTATTCAACCCACATTATTCATCTCATGTGATGAGGTCTTTATATTAGAGAATGCCATATTGCACTGATTTTCAAACTATTGGTTTGGCAGACAATATTTTTTCTCTGTGATGTGCTTCACTAGATATATTTTTAAACTAATACTTTATTCTGAATAGTAGAACTCTGATAAATGTATTTTGAATTACATATTAGGTTTGTGCACTCGGGGTAAACCTTGACCCGTTTTGTTCCCAGCTTTCAGTAGGGGCCAGGAGGGTTGTTTTTGGTTCAGGGCCTTGAATATTGGACCATTAGGGGGGAGCTTCTCATCCACTGGCTCCCCTTCCCGGTGTGTGCTTCCATTCTTCTTACCTGGCACCTGCTGTTTCTACTCTATAGAGTCAGGCATGTAGCTGGGGGGGGGGGGGGAGGGATGTTGAGGGGCTTCAGGGGTGATCTCAGGGTGGTCCGCGACATTATTTAAACTGTTATGTTTATTCATATCATGATCTGATCACCATTTTCAATATATCCCATATGCATGGGGGTATTGGGATAACTATACAAAAGGTTTGCTAGGGTAGACCCTCCCTCACTCACTTCCCCCCCCGACAAACTCCCGAATCAAAATCCTTGCTACTGGCCTGTCTAGAGTAAGAGATGCTCAGCTGCAGGCCTGCCTGCATGCCCCACCACACACACCCTCTTGGAGAGTGCATGTGTGCACATGCAGCCAAGCTCTAGGCCTGCCTCCTGCACGCTCTGCCACACACACACACTCTTTCAAAGGCAATAATATTTTCATGCAGGGAAGGGGCTTCTTGTTTTGTGCTCCCTAAGAAACCGAAGACACGAAAGAAATGGTAGGAATGAATTCCACACAAAACTCTACTACATATATTATAGGCTTTATCATAGTGTTGGTAGAAAGTGCTATGCTTGAGATCCCAAAAGAATGTGATCTTTATGATTATAGAGATAGTAGTTTGTCTTCCTTTTTTCTTAAAAAAAATTAACTCAACGTTACATCCAGAAATATCAAATCTAGTAACAAGATATGACCATCTCTATAGAGAAGTATTAAATGCTCAAAAACAGAGGAACTAAATGTTCTTCATGGGAAAAAAGGACCGAATATGGAAATGACTCCTTTCAGCAACATGCATGAGCACCAGGAGTAGAGAGTACATTACAGCTGGTATCGATTAATAATATGGAGAAGAAATAACATTAACTTGACGATAAAGAGCACAAGTAGAGCAAATTACTGATGCAGCATGGGTGATTTTTTTCCTGCTGCAAAGATAATATTCAGTCTTGTTTTGAATTCTAGAAAGTCTTTTTAGAAATATTACTCAGCAGAGTTATTATGTGGGTTTGCAAGAATCCAGTGGAAGGACAAGAGACAGTGCAAGCAGAGGGAGCAGGATCCCTTGTAATAGCTCCACAAGCCAGATGTCATCAGGTCTTTAGCTAAATTACTACCAAGAGCATCTCCAGATAATGCTTTACCCTCGTTTTATTTTTCTTTCCTTGCTTTGTTTTGGCTTATTCGTTATTTTTGAGTTTGCTTGTTTGCTACATCAAAATGTGGGCAGGTTGGAGCAAAGTTGTCTTCGGTGCTGCTTCTGGGGGTTCTTGAAAATGTCATCTGAAAACATGCCTGACCTTAAACAGGGAAGCTGTGATTTGGTATCTTCAGGAATCGTGAATCATTTTGGCTCCTACAAGTGAAGCCGAATTTATGGCTGCCTTTAGCCACAAGTTCTCGTACTGCTTGGAAAAGCAGAGCCACTTGCTATTGGGAGATAACAGTTGGGGGAGGATTCCCCTGGCTGCACCTCTCATGCTTCTAATCGGGATGCTGTTATCTTCAGCCGCTGATTACTTTTTGTACTAACCTACAGGGAACAAGCTTAGTGATGCAGCTTGAATGACAGCATCATAGAACTGAAAATCAATGCAAGTCACAAAATATCACAAATATTTTTTAAAGAGGTCATAGACTATGTTCTAGAACAGTGCTTCCCAACCGCTGTGACGCGGTAAACTAGTGTGCCTTGATGGACATCCTGCTGTGCCGCGAGAAAAGCTCTCTGCCCCCCCTTCCTTCCCCCCTCCTCCTGCTGAACTCCTGCTGCTTGGAGGAGGAGGAGGAAGGGCCGGGCAGCAGCAAAGAAAAAGAAGAAGGGGCCGGGGCGCCGCCTCCTTCGGCCATTTCCCCAGCCAGCCTCCAATCCGCCATGACTCTCGCCCCTCGCTTGCTGAAGCCGCGTGGAGGAGGAGCCCCGCCCACTGAAGCCCGTCCACCGCTCATGCTCATCCTCTGTGGGAAAGCTGAAGCCGGGGAGGAGGCGGGGCATGGTGCAGTCTGGCTCCGCCCCCTCCCCTACCTTCGGCACTCCCAACAGCTGCTCCAGCCTTGAGGGGACAGTGCCAACAACTAAACAGTACCCTTAATAGGAGGGTCAGAAAGCACAACACGAAGCAATATTCAAGAAATCAATATTGTATAATATAATATACCATTCATAACATATACGTTGTATCACAAGGGAATACGTTACCCAAATGGGTGAGCAAATCAAAAGAGTCCTGCGTGGGGGATATCCACACAATCTTAGTTCCAATTGAGGAAATAAATGATAATTGTGGCCCAAATGGGCTAGAAACTCACAAACGTGAGTATTTGTAAGAGTTCCAATCCTGCCCCCGATGGGGAACGACAAAACGCCAAATCGGATGTGTTGAAAATTCCCAGATGGTTGCAAATGCGAAGGAAGATAAAATCCACTCGATGTGAGGCGTGAAGGCGACTGGAGGTGGAGGACGCTGAGGAATCGATTCAAATCCTCAGAGAGTGGTCAAAGGCCGACGGCATTGTGCTAGCTCTGCCACCGCTGGCTTGGCACTGCCCCCTCAAGGCTGGAGAAGCTGTGGGAGAGCTGAAGCCGGGGGGGGGGCATGGCGCGGCCTGGCTCCGCCCCCTCCCCCGGCTTTGGTACTCCCAGCAGGCCACCATCCCCCAGCCGTTCTTTGCAGTGTTAGAGTGTCATTTTGTGTCATTTTTGTTGGTGGTGTGCCCCCGGATTTTTTTTAATGTTAAAAGTGTGCCACGGCTCAAAAAAGGTTGGGAAACATGTTCTAGAACACAGCTTTCCAAACAATATGTCATGACACAGTGGTGCGTTGGCTGCAGTGTGTACGTGTGTTGGTGAACATAGCAGGAAACCTCTATAAGCAGCTTAACAATGAGAGGAAATGTGTTAAACCTGCAGTTAGATAGAGATATTACCCGTCTCACCTGTCAATTAATGGATTTCTATGTTTCTAAGGTAAGGGGAAGAGTAGAAACTCCCTCGAGAGTGATCTCATTTGGAGCAGAACGAAGGGAAAGCGCAAACGCCTGACCTGCCATCACAAATTCTGCTGCTGCCCTTGGCTCTTTTCAAACAGAGTAACTTTTTCACCCTTTCCTGCCCAGCAGTTGCTGTTTTTGGAAAAGCTTTTGGAAAAATAATGCCATAACCTTTTGGGAAATGGCTTATGTAGCATTTTGGGAGAACAGGAAGTTTCCCTGAGAAGAATGAAAAACTCACTTGAGTTAACCTTCTCCTTAGTGGTAAATATCCACTAGTGTTCATGCAAGGCAATTAGGTTTCTCAGCTGTTAACTTCTATACCTACTCTCTTTGAACTGTTAGGGACAAAGATATGCCAGTGCACGCACGCACACACACACACACACACACACACATATATATAGAGAGAGCAGAGTTTCAGAAGTGTTCTTTTCAGTTGCCGCCCCCCCCCCCCATCTATCCCTTAAAACAGGGGTGCTCATTAGGTAGATCTCGATCTACTGGTAGATCGCGTAGGGCGTCCTTGTAGATCGCAGGCAGGGCAGGAGGAAGGCTCAGTCCCACCCCGCAGGCTCCCGACACCGCCCAAGTGATGCCGACCCTGGGTTATCTGAGGTCCTTTCCACACAGTTGAATAAAATCCCATGTTATCTGCTTTGAATCAGATTATATGGCAGTGTGGACTCAGAAAACCCAGTTCAAAGCAGATATTGTGTTATATGTTTCACATTTTTGTAGTGGGTAGGTAGATCATTTTGACTTGGTTGTTTTGTAAGTAGCTCGCATGCTGAAAAAGTGTGAGTACCCCTGCCTTAAAAAATCTTGGTTTAAATCATATTCTCAAGAGACAAAAATAAAGTAGGCTTATTTAAAATAACGTAGTTATTACAAAATACAAAACTTCATGTATTCAGCATACGGGTACTTAGCATATCAGCCCAGTTACAGATAATTTGAAGTAGTTTCTCTGTGCAGGTAACACAGGGCATCTTTCTTAAAATCTTAACAGTCCATAGTCTAAAAAGCATCCCTCTAGTCTAAAGCTCTCTATCTGTTTCTAAAGTTTTCTAAACACATACTGTTTCTACTGACTTCTAAAAGCATAATGTTTCTAAAATGGAGTCTGAGTCCTAAACAGCCCAAACAGTCACATGGTCTGTAGCCCCTCCCACAACAAAGAGTTAAGGAAAACTGCATACCAATACACATATATACAATACAGTAAGACAGTGTTTTTCAACCTTTTTTGAGCCGCGGCACATTTTTTACATTTACAAAATCCTGGCCACACCACCAACCAAAATGAAACAAAATGACACTCTAACACAGTAATACATATAGTTAATATGTTTTTAAATGTATTTATACACTCAGTGTGAAACCTGGGCCTGTTTCGATGAACACAACATAGATATCCTGGCAGGAATGGCAGAAAGACACAAACTTGCCACACAGAACTCCCATAAACGAGAGAAAATACTATAAGAGTTCGGTGGGCATTGACCTTGAGTTTGGGAGTTGTAGTTCACCTATATCCAGAGAGCACTGTGGACTGAAACAATGTTGGATCAGGACCAAACTTGGCATGAATACTCAATATGCCCAAATGTGAACACAGATGGAGTTTGGGGAAAATAGACCTTGACATTTGGGAGTTACAGTTTCTGGGATTTATAGTTAACACACAATCAAAGAGCATCCTGAACTCTTCCAACAATTAAATTAAACCAAACTTGGCATATTGAACTCTCATTACCAACAGAAAGTACTGAAAGGGGTTTGCTTGGGAATTGACCTGAGTTTGGAAGTTGTAGTTCACCTACACCCAGAGAGCACTGTGGACTCAAACAATGTTATGTTATGTTGTTGTTTGTTTTATATCCAGAATCATAATGTTGGAAGGAAGCTCACCACTTTAAGGTCCCTAAAACAGGCATGGGAAAACTTTGGCCCTCTGGGTGCTTTGGACTTCAACTCCCACCATTCCTAACAGCCTGAGGCCCTTTCCTGCTTAAGTGACTGAGGGGGGGAAAGGAAAAGAGCCTGAGGCTGCTAGGAATGGTGGGAGTTGGAGTCCAAAACACCTGGAAGGTCCAAGTTTGCCCATACCAGCTTTCGACAGAGACCTCTTCCTCCCCCTCCCCTTTGTGCCCTCCCCCCCTCCTGCCGAACACTTACTTTTTCTTCTACACTGCCGTTTTTGCTGCCATTTTGATCCAAGGGGGCCAGGGCCGTAGCCAGGATTTTGATTCGGGGCTGTGTTTGGTTCGGGGGGGCTGAGACTGGGTGGAAGAGGATCTACCCTAGCAAACCTTTTGTATTGTTATCCCAATAACCTCATTAATGTGGGATATAATGAGCATGGTGATCAGATCATGATATGAATAAACATAACCGTTTAAATAATGTACCAGTAAGGCCTTTTCGCGGACCACCCTGAGAATTTGGGGGGGGGCTGAAGCCCCCTTAGCCCCCCCCCTGGCTACATGCCTGAAGGGGGCAGCGTGAGCGCAGACTCGCCCCAGAGCAAAGCGAGGCAAAGCGAGCTGAGCGAGGCTGGGAAGAAGGAAGCCCGAGTGGAGAAGAAAAAGTGTTCGGCAGGAGGGGGAAGAAAGGGTATTGGAGGGTCCAATTTCCCACGGCACACCTGCTGATCGCTCACGGCACACTACTGTGCCCCGGCACACTGGTTGGGAAACACTGCAGTAAGCAATCTGAATTATATACACAACAAATAACTAGTGGAGGCTTGAAGAAGTTTGCTATTTCCAACAGCTGGAAACTTGGAACTCCTCTCGCGGTGAGAAGGCAAAACTCAACCCTTTGCAACCTGAGGAAGACAGGCAGCTAGGTAATGCACCCACACTGTAGAATTAATACAGTTTGAAACCACTTTAACTGCAATTGCACAAGGCTATGGAATCTTGGGAGTTGTCGTTTTCCAAAGTCTTGAGTGTTCACAGCCTCACCAAACTCCAACTCCCATAGCATTAAGAGATAGCCATCCAAGGAGTTTCAAATGGCATTAATTCCATAGTGTAGATGCTTCCCAAAGTGGGTGCCATTGGTCCCTGGGGGGCAGTGAAAGGATCCGGGGGCAGTAGTAGCCTGGGGGGCATTTAATACAAATAAGGGGGTGGTGGAGACATGAAGAAAAGGAAGAAAAACCATCCATATATGTTTTATCTGTTGTGTAACATAGTTGTAGTGATTATTTGCACTTAACAGTAGGTCAAGTGCAATAAGTATTTAAAATGTCTAACTCGTGCTCCTGATCAAAATAAAGCTGGGCATTGATCAATTGAAAGCAGTGCACCATCCTTTCCATTTAGACTTCGTGCTCTTTCAGACAGGCCTTGAATTCGAGACCTGTCTCAATTTTACGTGAGACATCCAAATGACGCCTCAGGTAAAACCAAAGTAATCTGGAGAAAACTGGGATATCCCAGTTTGCTCAGGATTAATTAAACACATAGTGGTTGATCTGACAGCCTCACTGTTAGATATAAAATCAAATCCTACATTTGCATTTATCCAGAAGAGATAAATGCAGTGAATCTCACTTCCCCCTTTTTTTTACCCACTCCCCTTTTTTGAAGGTGGAGAAGGACCAAGGGCACACAGAAAGAAATAAGTCAGTTGACATCACACAGCTTTCACTACAGGAATCTGACTATAGTCTGTCACCACGGTGCCAGTGCCAAGGGAAGAAGCGCTCCCATCAGCAAAACAGATCAAATTAGAATTCATTACTTATTTCTTGGCACTTTACAAACATTCTGCAGGCATTACAGTGAGTCAATGGCTTTACTGATGCTAATCATGAAATTGCCCGCTATATTATGAAGAAAAATATATTTACTCACCACGGAAATGGTCAGGAGCATAATGCTAGCCATGACAATAATTACGGTGAAGATAACACTAATATAATGTGGGTACACGAGTAGGAAGGCTTTTCAACGTTTTATAAAAGTAATTGGTCTCAATAACTTAAGGCCACTTAGCATATTATATTTCCTTTGCAAGGTGGGACAAGAAACAAGACAGAAAAGGGAAGTATATTCTGAATCAATGATCTTAATTAGAACTACACTCATTATTTATTTATTTATTTTCCATATTTATATTCTGCCTTTCCCACCCTGCAGGGGACTCAGGGCGGATCACAATACACACAGACATGGCAAACATTCAATGCCATAGACACACAACATATGTAGACAGAGCCACAGAGGCTATTTAACTTTCCAGCTTTATGAGGGTATGCTTTTTGAATTCTGGCCACCTGGGGAGCTGTCGCTTCACCTACCACTTGTGACACCGATGGAGTACTTCCTCATTCTTTTGCACACTGCTAGAGAGTCTTTTTTAAAAAAAATTTTTTTTAAAGCTTTATTGATAATAAAGACACATCAAAAGAAAGGAAGAAGCGATGGAATGTACTTCCCCACCATCATTCTTTTAAAAGTGCACACTGCTGGAGAGTCTTTTATGAGCAAACAAAGACATTACTAAATAGACATAAATTGATCAAAGAATAAACTAGCTAACATAGTTTCCTTAATTTCCTGCATGAGAGGAATTTAACAAAATTTTCGAATAGATACAAATCATATTTTGAAACCTTTCAGTGGAGAGTCCTTTACCTAAATGATATAATAAATGATATAATAAGTAGACTCAAACCAAAATCCCAGATACTGATTGAAGTCTGATTGGTATCCAGAAAGGGACTCACAGAGCCAGCTTGGCTGTGGCAGAAAGTCCCTGTTGCCCAACCATGCCGAATGCCAGCCTCCTTCATGGATCATGCAGCCCGGTGGTGGGAAGTAAGAGTGCCTGAAGATCAAGGAGTCAGCAGTAACACTAGGGAAGAGGCAGAAGAGGTATCCCACATCCCCAAGCTGTCTGAGTGGTTGTCAAGACAGCTACAGCCGGCTCTTCTTAGAAACTTGCTTCAGCAGCCTCATCATCATTATATGCTATCACTCATTGCCAAGTATGATTGCCTTCCAAGTGCTGGTGGGTCCATAGGTGACTGTAGAGACCTATTCTTGATCTGCATGTTCTTCCACAGTGATGATATTGCTTTCCAGATGGAAGGCAGTCCCGACAAGGGTTGGTTTGACACACCTTCCTCTTGACATGTTTCTCTTTTTCACCCTCCATTTCTGCCTCTTCAAATTCCACCGCAGCGCCAGGACTTCTTAGGAACTGGACTGTCACTAATACAGGTGACAATCAGTCTTCTGGTTTAGGAGATGGATTCTCTTGAGTTAGTTTAAGCTAGGATAAAGCTGTATTAAACAGCTTTGCCCTGTGTTACTGTGGTCCGTCCTGTGCCGTGTTTAGCCCTTGTAGGGATGATCATCAGTGTAGATGTGCCTGAGGTTTTACTTACTCAAAATGCCAGAAACTGATTAGCATGAAAATAACTGTGTAACACGGATTATAGAATTAGAGCAGAATTACTTTTTTGCTTGCTGCAAGTATACACAGTGCAAAAGATGTTCAGGATGTTTTCCCCCTGCACCTAGCACTTGTTCCTATCTTCAAGAGGGGAACATAAAAGTGGGGCTTGTGGATCGAATATTGATATCTTCTGGTAATGTTTTGTTCTGGGTTGTTGTGAGTTTGCAGCATTCTCTCCTGACGTTTTGCATGTATCGGTGGCTGGCATCTTCAGATTCTGTTGGCAGTAAGGCCAGTGAAGTGTATATATACCTGTGGTATGTTAGGGTGGAAGAAAGAGCCCTTATCTATGAATGTTGCAATTAGCAAGCTGGAATAGCATTGAGTAGCCATGAAGCTGTAAAGTCTTATCAGTGAGAGTATCTGCATAGAGGTAGCCTGGCTTTTGTTACCTGGAGGCATCCTCTGTTTGGGAGGTATTAGCTTTGCCTCATGCACAGAGGAAGAACTCTTTAAAGCTATGGACAATACGGTCGCTGTTGCCCGTTTTTGGTCTAAAATTATTTAGATACTTGTGCTCCCTCTATTTTATCAGTTTTATACTTGTTTATTTATGCAGTGCTTTTGACACTAAATAAATAAATAACCAAAAGATTTTTTTTTAATCATCAGAAGCATGAGTAGTGGCATTTCAGAGATGGAGACAAGAAGGTATGAAGAAACTGAGTACTTCAGCTCCGGGAATGTGGCGCAGCTGGCTAAGTGTCAGCTGCATAAGATCTCTCTGATCAATAGATCATGAGTTCGAGGCCTGCCCGGGTCGAGGTGGGTTCTCGACCTTTAAGTGTAGCCTGCTGTTGACCTTTGCAGCCTGAAAGACAGTTGCATCTGTCAAGTAGGAGATAAAGGTACCACATTAAGTGGGGAGGCAAATATTGACTGAATTATGAGGCCATTAAAGAACTCCAGGAACGCTGAGGAATGCGGAAGGAACAACAACGGATGCTGGGAACGCTGAGAGATGACGAGTGCATCAGCTCCCCCTGGTGGCTGATGCACCATATGTGTGTATGTGGAAATGGCAGGGATTGTCTGCTAAGTATGTGTACCTGTAATCCGCTGTGAGTCCCCTTCGGGGTGAAAAGAGCAGAATATAAATAAAGTAAATAAATAAAGTAAATAAACATCTGGAAATCAAACAAACATGATAAATATGGAAATTATTCCACCTTGGGGGGAAAATGCCTTAATTCAACAGTGTTAAAACCTGAAGATAATTTCACATGAGAATTATGAATATTTTGGTAAGAAATCCCATGTTTCTAGGACAGTGATTCCCAACCTGTGGTCCTCAAGAACTAAAATATGGTCCACGGCCTGACTGTTACTACATTGTTGCAACAAGAGTGACTTGTCTCACAAAGCCCTCCTATAGTGCCGAGGCAATGGGGATATTGGGAGGGGGGAAGCTGACTACCCACAAAGCGTGACAACAAGCCTCCTGGCCGCTGCTTCTCCTCCTCCCTCCCCCCCAAGCAGAACTGTTGCATGTGGCACGTGGAAGTGGGGGCATCTTGGTGTCTTTGATTATTATTTCCAACATTTCTACCCCACTCTTCTTTATCCCCGAGGGGGGGACTCAGAGCGGCCTAACAAAAGGTACAATTTGATGCCAACATAATAAATACAATATAAAACCAAAAACATACAGCATTAAAACACATTAAAATACAATTAACATTAACACATCATACACATTCTCTTAAGTTAAAAACAGTATTTCGTCCATAACTGGAGCATTGAGCCATATCCATCAACTTGCTGTTACAAATCCAGTCCAAAGTGCTGTATTGTGCTAATGTGCAAACGGTTGGTCCCACAGCCAAGATTTCACTTTTTTCCTGAATGCCAGGAGGGATGGGGTTGATCGTATGTCGCTTGGAAGCGTGTTCCACAGATGGGGAGCCACCACCGAGAAGGCCCTATCTCTCGTCCCCACCAACCACATTTGAGAAGTAGGCGGGAGCGAGAGCAGGGCCTCTCTGGATGATCTTAGATTACGAGGTGGGACGTAGAGGCTGATGCGTTCGGACAAGTAAGCTGGGCCAGAACCGTATAGAGCTTTAAAGGTCAGGACCAGCACTTTGAATTGAGCTCGGAATTGGACAGGTAGCCAGTGGAGCTGACACAACAGGGGGGTGGTATGCTCCCTGTATGTAGCTCCCGTTAATAGTCTGGCTGCCGCCCGCTGGACTAATTGCAGTTTCCGAACTGTCTTCAAAGGCAGCCCCACGTAGAGTGCATTGCAGTAATCTATTCGGGATGTGACCAGAGCATGGACGACTGTAGCCAGATCAGACTTCCCAAGGTACGGACACAGCTGGCGCACGAGTCTTAACTGTGCAAATGCTCCCCTAGCCACCGCCGAGACCTGGGGTTCCAGGCTCAGCGATGAGTCCAGGATCACTCCCAAGCTGCGAACCTGCGTCTTCAGGGGGAGTGTAACCCCATCCAACACAGGCTGTAACCCTATGCCCTGTTCAGCCTTTCGACTGACCAGGTGGACCTCTGTCTTGTCTGGATTATTAAATATGGTTTTGTGTGGGTGAGCGGATGGCAACTGCTGGATGGGATATGTTCTGAACCAGAAACTAGAGCTTTTCAAGTTTTAGTTTGTTTAATTTTTATGAAAATGAAAGGTACTTGATTTTTTTAAAGGTGAGCAGAGCATCTGAAATACTGAGGAATAAGAAGAGAGTGGAAAGGAAATTATCCCTGGATCCCATGGCTGCCATTGAAGTCACATTTGGGACAAGGGAGGGGAAAGAGTCTCAACTCTTTTGTCTCATATTAAGGAAGTACCAGATGCATCCAAAGCAGAGTTAAAAAATTTAAGACCAGTGAAATTATTAGTGGCATTTTCCTGAATTGGGTTCATGTTCCCAGTTAACTGTTATTACCTTCCGGGACTGAGAAAGTAAAACTATAGATCTCCCAGGAGATCTTCTTCTACACCAGTGACGTTCACTTCCATCTGCTGTACTTTAATGAATATTCCTTGTTCGAACCAGTCTTTTAAATTAGCCATGATAAATGTGACTGAAAAATTGAGGTTTTGCTATCTTCAAATAAGACTCAGAGAGCAAGAGGCTTTTGATCAATTTTTTTTCTTGAGATGCACCCGGAGAAAAGCATTTTCATTACCTTTTCCCATTTCTGCCCAATAGGAACATGCATAGTTTGCACTCTCCAACCTTGCTGGACTTGAATCATTTTTCTCGGCAGTCCAGCTAACAAGTTGTGTTACAAAGGAAGGGGAAAAGGCTGTTCCTTGGTTCCAAAATTCCTGTTTACTTGCTGTTAGAAGCAATTGCAATTGCTGAGATGTGAGTGAAGTGAGGAAAATGTATATTATTATTTATTATTTCCAACATTTCTACCCCGCTCTTCTCAACCCCCGAGGGGGGGTCTCATAGCGGCCTAACAAAAGGCACAATTCGATGCCGGCATAAATACAATATAAAACCAAAAACATATAGCATTAAAATACATTAAAATACAGATAACATTAACACATCATACACATTATCTTAAGTTAAAAACAGTATTTCGTCCATAACAGGAGCATTGAGCCATATCCATCAACCTGCCATTACAAATCCAGTCCAAAGTGCTGCATTGTGCTAATGTGCAAACAACTGGTCCCACAGCCAATTTTTCACTTTTTTCCTGAATGCCAGGAGGGATGGGGTTGATCGTATGACGCTTGGATGCGCATTCCACAGATGGGGAGCCACCACCGAGAAGGCCCTCTCTCTCGTCCCCACAAACCGCGTTTGAGAAGTTGGTGGGAGTGAGAGCAGGGCCTCCCCGGATGATCTTAAATTACGAGGTGGGATGTAGAGGCTGATGCGTTCGGACAAGTAAGGTGGGCCAGAACTGTATAGAGCTTTAAAGGTCAAAACCAGCACTTTGAATTGAGTTCGGAAATGGACAGGCAGCCAGTGGAGCTGACACAACAGGGGTGGTGGTATGCTCCCTGTATGTAGCTCCAGTTAGTAATCTGGCTGCCGCCCATTGGACTAATTGCAGTTTCCGAACTGTCTTCAAAGGCAGCCCCACGTAGAGTGCATTGCAGTAATCTATTCGGGATGTGCATTCATATGCTCTGTGCATATACATAAGCATATTTTTTTAAAAAATTGTAGTGCCTGCCTTACACATTGTGTAAGATTAAATGGTCTGAGAAAGTATTTTAAAGGAGTCATTGTTTATTAGTTATTTATTTATTTAAAACTTTTATATACCGATCTTCTCAACCTCCGCAGAGGGAGTCCGGTCGGTTAACAGCAAGGATTCAATGGCAAATTACAATTTAAAACATCATAAAAACAATAAAAGATTAAAATACAAGTATATTAAAATACATAAAAATACTCATAAACCAGGTCACCAAGATAATAACATGCCCAATTTTGGGCCGCATACATAATTGATGACTTAGTCTATTATTAAACTCAGCCATTATATCGGGAATGCTTTTTTCAAGACTTAGGATTTCAATAGCTTCCTGAAGGTGAGGGGGCAGATCTGCTCTCAGTTGGGAGGGAGTTCTACAGCTGAGGGGCCACCACAGAAAAGGCCCTGTCTCTCATCCCTACCAGCCGCGATTGCGAATGTGGTGGGACCGAGAGCAGGGCCCCTCCAGAAGATCTTAACTGCCTTGATGGTTTGTGGGGGAGAATACATTTGGACAGGTAAACTGGGCTGGAACCATATAGGGTTTTGTAAGTCAATACCAGCACTTTGAATTGTGCTCGGAAGCTAATTGGCCAGCTCTTCGGCTTAGAAATGGAGATGAGCACCACACCCCAGATTTGGACACGACTGGACTTATTGTCAGGGGAAAACCTTTGACTTTACCTATTGCATCCTTTTCACAGTAATGACTTATCATTTATTTTTATTGAATGTGTACTACCGTAATAATAAACAATTCATTAACTCACTGGAAAATTTAGCCTGATTGAAAAGATTGATCATGGGGAAAAATAATACTATCTGCATACAGAAAAAAATATGTATCTATATGTGAACTGCAGTTCAAACTTGTCTTTAATGCCACTATTGCTCCACGCTGCCTGTGGTTAATGCAGTTTTTAAAGGGAACGCTGTGAACGCCAGTCAACACAGTTGATGTAGGAGGGAAGGATACTTCTGTAAATGTTACATTCTTTGTTAGTGCAGTGAACATAAAATTCAAAAGAGCATTGCCCAAAGCTACTTTGATTGCTATGATGCAACAAATTAAACCGCTGGGCTGCTCAACTCGCTGACCGGAAGGTTGGCTGTTGTAGTTGCGTCTGGGACTTCAGGTACTACTAGGAGGACAGGGCTGTGTGAAGAGGATACTACGGTTTGAATATGTGGGACTGGGTGAGCTCCTGCTGTTAGCCCCAGCTTCTGGCAACCTAGCAGTTCAAAATATGCAAATGTGAGTAGATTAATAGGTACCGCCTTGGTGGGAAGGTAAACGGCACTTCATGCCATCATTCTGGCCACATGACCTAGGAGGTGTCTATGGAAAATGCAGGCTCTTCATCTTAGAAATCAGGATGAGCACCACCCCCAGAGCCAGAGATGAAAGGGGAAGCATTTACCTTTTGTTGTTTGGGCCTGGCCTCGTGTAAGTCGCCCTGAGTCCCCATTGGAGAGATGATGGCGGGGTATAAATAAAGTTTATTATTATTATTAATCTGTGTATCTGTGTTTTCTTGTGTGTAGGCATTGAATGTTTTATTTTGTGTCTGTATATGCTGTAATCTGCCCTGAGTCTCCTCAGGGAGATAGGGCAGAATACCAATAAAGTATTATTATTATTATTATCATCATCATCATCATTTTGATAATGCCACAGCCACAGTAGCATGCTACTGCTTGCGCCACTCAGACAGCTTCTTAACATCAGATGCTGAAGGCCACGTGGGAGGAATCCACATTGCAGCTCCTTCCTATGCTAGTGTGTCCTGGCAGATATGTGATTGGCGTGGAAGGCAGCATGTTCTTACTTTCTCCCATGCAATGCAATGGGCGTGACATTACCCAAACATTGTGGGAAGGAACCAGGCTGCATCAATTCCCAGGCCATAAAGGTAACAACAACAACAAAAAGACCAGTGGAAGAGCCTGAAGCCAGGATCTTCAGTTGGTGATGAGACGTGATCATTGTGCAGGAGGAGATCTCTCTCTCCAGCATAACGTACTTTTTCAATTCCCTGAGTGGTAGCGTTGTGCTCTGAGGCCGTGCAAAGTGACTGATCTTGCCTGCTGATATACTTAGGAAGAGCGCATAATGGCATTGGTTCAACTTAGGTTAAAGAAAAGCAGCAGCCAGTTTATTTCCTTGTTTTATTATGTCATTGTTTCAATTAGATGGACTAATCAAAGAAGTGCAGAATATTCAGGTCAATCATAATGTAAAAATTAACAAGTCTCTCCTAGGCACAAACTTGATATTCTTGTTTATACTGATACCCACACACACACGAGCCATGAAAGAAAATTAATTTTAAATTTCAGCTCTTCTCTTGGTCCCTGGCTGCCTGCGCCTACTGCCCTGACTTAAAGGAAATTTTAATGAAACCATTTCCCCAAGTGCAATGTATGCTTTTCAGGTTGCAGTAGAGAAACCGAAGTCTTCAGAATTGTGCTACCTCATCCTATTTTTGTGAAAATACTCGTATTGATTCTAGAGATGGAAGAAGTAGAATTGCAGCCCATTTTTATAACATAGCTAATAGCATATGCTTAAAACAGCTTCACAGCTTTCAGTTTTTCTTTGGAATGATGTTAGGTTCCCTTGAAGCTTAGCACATCAAATCAAAACTACCTTTCCCATGTAATCCCAGTATCTCTTAATTGCAATTTTATTCATCCACTGAATAAATAAATTGAATTTATTTAATGAGACTAAGAGCCCTTCCACACAGCCATATAACGCAGAATATCACGTTGGAAAATTTTTATTTATTTATTTATTTATTGCATTTCTATACCACTTTTCTCACCCCTGGGGGGATTCAAAGCGGTTTACAACATAATAAATGGCAAATTCAATGCCATATATATATATATATATATATCCAAATCAATAACATATACAGTAAGTGTAGAAAATAACCATTAAACTTATAAAAACATCAAGCATAGATATAAGAGTGAAACATATTATTGCTGCAATTTATTTATTTATTTATTTATTTTATTTCTTCGGTTTTATATTCCGCTCCTCCCTGCAGGCTCGGGGCGGATCACAATATCGAACATGCAATAAAACATACAGTAAAACAGGTAATAAAAACATGGTACATAACTGCGGTGGAACAGGTCTACAGTTCTTTGCTGAGACAGGCGGCCAGTCACGTTTGGGTTTAGCCAAACGCTAACCTGAAAAAGCCGTCTTACATTCCCTTCAAAGGGAAGGAGTTCAGGGTCGCTCGGATATGCTCAGGGAGCGAATTCCAAAGTTCTGGAGCCACAGCAGAGAAAGCTCTCTGTCTAGTACTGGATAGATGGCAGGAGCGGGACGATGGAATCACCAACAGGTTTTGCTCTTCCGAGCGCAGTGATCTCGGGGGAACGTACGGGGTAAGGCGGTCCCTCAGGTACACAGGCCCCAGACCGTGCAAGGCCTTAAAGGTTAAAACCAGCACCTTGAAGGCAATCCGGTACTCAATAGGAAGCCAGTGCAGTTGCCGGAGGATGGGAGTGATATGCTCCCTCACTGGTGATCCCACCAGCAAGCGAGCAGCGGCATTCTGCACCAGCTTGAGTTTCCGGATTGTCGACAAGGGAAGGCCAACGTAGAGGGCGTTACAGTAGTCTAGTCTTAACAATGTATTTATTTATTTATTTAAAACTTTTGTACCCCGACCTTCTCACCTCTATCAAGGGACTCAGACTGGCATGTAGACCCCTTCTCTCCCTCCCCCCAACTCTCCATAGCATTTCAGCCCTTTTTATACCCTCCCTGCTCCCCCCCCCATCCCACCAGACACAAAGTTATTTAGGTACAGATTGAATACAAAATGGGGAGGGTAAAAACAAAACACGTCCTGGGCCTTCTTGGAGGGTGGTAAATGTGATATGGGGTCCTTGGGATGGGCAGAGGGAGAGTCTTATCTGATGATGGTAGTAGGCTACTGATCACTTTGGTAAAAGTCCAATGGAACATAGATTTTATCAATACAGTGTCTCTTCACTTATCGTGGGTGTTACTTTCCAGGACACCCCGTGATACGTGAAAACCCACGAAGTAGGGATGCTCCGGCCACTCCTCCCTCCCCCTCCCTCCTCTCTCTCACTCACTCAATCCCTTTGCTTTCTCTTTCCTCTTCTCTTTCCCCCTCCCTTCCTCCCTACCCTTGCACACCACACTTCCTGCTACCTCCTCCTCACACACCTGGCTCTTCCTCCCCTCCTCTTCTTCCCCTTCCCCCTCCTCCTTTTCCGCTTGCGCACGCTTTCTTCACCTTCCTCTCCTCCTCCTCTTCCTCTCCCCTTCCCCAAGCTCCCCTTTGGTCAGTATTTAGATGAGAGGTCACCAATAATCCCAGGTACTGTAGGCTGTATTTCAGAGAAATACTACATCTGAGTATTTCTTGCCTGAGAAAAGAATTCAGGGTAGCACTGACCCTTCACAGTATACAAAGTTTTAATAGTGTTACTGTGGATTGGAATAAAGTGGCTCATACAGCTGCCATACATCACAGGGGGTTATTTTTGGTATGGAATCTAGTTATCGGCTAAGCCACTGATTCTCAAAGTGGGCGGTACTACCCCCTGGTGGGTGGTGAGGTGATCCAAAGGGGCGGTGGGAGGCTCAGGGGAATTTGGGGGGCGGTGAACCCCTTTAAGGGGGCGGTGAATGATTGGCTCTTCTTTGGCCCCTGCCCCCTTTGCTTTGACCCCCACACGCAGTGCAGTGCAAAGGCCTCTGCGTCCTCCGGCAGAGCCTCCCTGCCACCGGGGAAGAAAGCACGGCCTGTTCCAGCGGAGGCGGCAGAGGGAGCAGGAGAGCCTGGGGCTTCCGCGGGGAGAACAGGCATTGCTTCTTTGTCCCCTCTGGCCGCGGCTGCCCGTCCCCTCAAAACCCTCTCCGGCGGCGGCATTCTTTAATTATGTTCAATTTGTAACAATAAAAATACATCCTGCATATTAGATATTTGCATTAGAATTCATAAGAGCAGCAAAATTATTTATGAAGTAGCAATGAAAATATGGTTGGGGGTCACCACAACATGAGGAACCTTATTTAGGGGTCACGGCATTAGAAAGGTTGAGAACCACTGCATTAATACATATATCTTTCTGTTTAATTGCTATTAAATTTTAAAAAATAATTTCTAGAGGGGCGGTGAGTAATTTTTTTTCTGGAAAGGGGGCAGTAGGCCAAAAAAGTTTGGGAACCACTGGACTAAGCTAATGAAACGCTAAAAAAACACCCAACTCAACCAGGGAATTTAAAGAAATAATTACTCTAGAGCAGGGGTGCTCACACTTTTTCAGCATGCAAGCTACTCTTAAAGCAACCAAGCCCAAAAGATCTACCTGCCCCCGCCGCCGTGTGCTCTTGCCACCGTGCGTGCTCCTGCTGTAGTTTTCTGCCCCCGCAGCGCTTCTTCCGCCTGCGGGGCATTGCAGGAAGAAGAAAGCACAAGGTGGGGCATCCAGAGGGAGCGCTCCGCCTTGCCTGTCTCGCTGGCAATGGAGGCTGCACAGCTGCTTCTGGACGAGAGAGAGGCAGGGCGCTCCCTCCAGAGACCCCGCCTCATGCTTCCTTCTTCCTGCAATGCCCTGCAGGAGAAAGAAGCACCGCGAGAGCGGAAGCCAGCAGCAGGAGCGCATGTGCGCGCAGGGTGTGCGCGCGCATGGCAGGAGTGCCCCATCCGGCTGGTGAGGCCCGAAGATCACCTGGAAGAGGGCCGAAGATCTACTAGTAGCTCCCGAGCTACCTAATGAGCACCCCTGCTCTAGAGCATCAGACCACTTGATCAGTGATTAGTGTACCAGCTTGTGGACCCAGTGTTGCCCAGGTTATTTGAAAAAGTCATTTTTTATTTTACTAAATGCATAAAGTTGTGGGTGATCTACAATTCACATCATGCCAAGTTAAGTCCCTGAAACTCGATCAGTGGTTAAAGTTTGTTACGTTGGGCAAGTTTGCTCTCTAGGTGCATCATTGGTGGGGCTCAGGATGGTCTCTGGATGCAGGATGAACTACAGCTCCCACCATGGTGGGTCAGTCCTCTCAAACACCTCCAGTAGGTTCAGTTGATCATGGGAGTTCTGTGTGCCAAGTTTGGTCCAGATTCATCATTGGTGGTGGTCACAGTGTCTCTGGATCACTGTCAATCTCTCCCAAACCTCTCTAGTATTCAAATTTGGGTGTATTGGGTATGTGAGCAAAGTGTGGTTCAGATCCATCATTGTTTGGGTTCACAGAGCTCTCTTGATGTAAGCGAACTACAACTCCGCCAAATCAAGGTGAATTCCCCCCACAGACCTCCAGTATTTTTTGTTGGTCATGGGGGTTCTGTGTGCCAAATGTGGTCCAGGCCCATTGTCGGTGGGGGTCACAGTGCTTTCTCTTGATGCAGGGTGAACGACAACTTCCATTATGTGGAATCAGTCCTCCAACCCCCTCCAATGTTCAATTGCTGATTAATTCTGATCTGTTTGCTATGCGCTATAGAAAATAGTAGGAAAGTGTTATAGGAGAGGCAGTGGGAAGGATCATGCACACTCCACACCAATGGAGAGAGAAAAACACTGGGATGTCTGTGGTGGAGGGAAAACATAAAATCTAGGATGATATTGTCCATGTATGAACGCCTTCACTTGGGTAGTAGGGAGTATTGTGTTTGAGGAGAACATTGGCAGCGGTTGTTCGTGTTCACAGCACTCGCTATAACCTGCAATGCAATTGGAGGGAGAGCCTTTGGTGGTTTCTCATAGGTGGGGATCATAGCTGTTTGTGGAAGTGGGAGCCTGTCTGTGAAAGTGGGCACCACAACCGCACACACATACATATTTTCACTTTTATTATGGACTAGCTTGGGGACCCGGCCCTGCCCAGGTTAGTTGAGAAATGTATTAGTTGGTCTTTAGCAGTTATTTATGTGGCTTGCAGTGGTGTCAGGAAGTTAGTGAAGGCACCGTGAGTCCCATTGTCCATGGTTCACCCTCCTCCAAACAGCACCAGGATGTAGAGTGGGTCATGGAGGCTCTGTCTGCCAATTTTGGCCTTGATCCATCATTATTGGGATTTGCAGTGGTGTCATGAAATTACTGAAGGTACTGCAAGTCCCATCATCTGTGGTCTGTCCTCTAAACTGCAGCAGGATGTAGAGTGGGTCATGGGGGCTCTGTGTGCCAAGTTTGGTCTGTATTGGTGAATGGATAAGGGTCGCAGTGGTTTTAGGAAGTGAGTGAAGGTACTTCAAGTCCCATCATCCATGGACCATCCCCCTTAGAACAGCATCAGGAGGTAGAGTGGGTAATGAGTACTCTGTGTGCCAAGTTTGGGCCTGGTCTGTGATTTGTAGGGGCTACAATGTTCTGTGGAAAGTGAATCGGGTGAAGATACTGCAAAACCCATCATTCGTGGCCCACCCTGTCCTTAACCACACCATGTTGTGAAGTGGGCCATTGGGCCTCTGTGTGCCAAGTTTGGTCCTGATCCGTCATGACTGTGGGCCGCAGTGACTGATTGCCTGAGGCCTTTTCCTTCTGCGTCACCTTAGAATGTTGGAATGTAGATGGCCAATCAGTAACTTATGCACATTCTCCCACAGTGACAACCAATCCCCTCTGTCTGCTGCCTTAAAATGTTTGAATGCTTAGACAGGCCAATCAGAAGACCATATGCAAATTCTCCCACAGTGGGAGCCAATCGGAAAGCTGCCATATATCCTCCCTTCCGCCCTCCGCACGCATACATCCAAACACTGACTTTTATTATATATATAGATATAGAATAATGATTTGCATCAATTTTACATTAAAATGCTGTTTTTTCTTATGCACAGTTAGAGAAGGAAATGTTAATTATAATACGTGTATGTTTTCGTATTAATATCTCATATTAATGTATCTCTTCATTGTCATTGCTTTAGGTCATGGAACAAAAGGGGTGTTTGAGCTTCTGTCAGGTTGGCGTCGAACCCGAGAGAACTTGCCATTCAAAGACAGAGTTGCAGATGCCTACTCTGATGTGATGGTTTCCTACACCATGACAAGCTGCTTGTACTTTATAGCCTTTGGGATGGGTGCCAGTCCTTTCACCAACATTGAGGCTGTGAAGGTCTTCTGCCAGAATATGTGCATCTCCATCCTGTTGAACTACTTCTATATTTTCTCGTTCTTTGGCTCCTGTCTCGTCTTTGCTGGGCAGTTGGAGCAGAATCGTTACCACAGTATCTTTTGCTGCAAAATCCCCTCTGCAGAATATCTGGAAAGGAAGCCCGTTTGGTTCCAAACTATGATGAGCGATGGCCACCAACACTCTTCTCATCACGAGACCGACCCATACCAGAATCATTTCATCCAGCATTTCCTACGGGAGCATTACAACGAATGGATAACTAACATCTATGTTAAGCCATTTGTGGTGATACTTTATCTTATATATGCTTCTTTCTCCTTTATGGGCTGCTTGCAGATCAGTGATGGAGCCAATATTATTAATCTCCTCTCCAGCAATTCACCAAGCGTGTCCTATGCCCTCACTCAGCAGAAATACTTTAGCAATTACAGTCCGGTCATAGGGTTCTACATCTATGAACCTCTCGAGTACTGGAATGGCACTGTACAAGAAGACTTAAAGAAACTGAGCGAAGGCTTCAACACGCTATCCTGGATCCAACAATATTACCAGTATCTGAGAGCCGGGAACATTACTGCCACTAATAAAAGTGACTTTCTTAGCATACTTCAAGACTCGTTCTTACGAAAGCCCGAATTCCAGCACTTCAAAAACGACATAATTTTCTCCAAGGCTGGGAATGTGAATAACATCATTGCTTCTCGTATGTATCTTGTGGCTAGGACTAGTGAAAAAACACAGAGAGACATCATTGAGTTATTGGAGAAGCTCAGACCATTGTCTCTGAAACAAAGCATCAAGTTCATCGTATTCAACCCTACCTTTGTCTTCATGGACCAGTACGGCCTATCAGTAACTATGCCTGTCTTGATTTCCAGCTTTGGCATTTTGCTGGTGTTGTTACTCACCTTTTTCCTTGTTATCCATCCTCTGGGGAACTTCTGGCTAATTCTCACCGTCACCTCAATTGAGCTGGGTGTCCTGGGCTTGATGACATTATGGAATGTAGACATGGATTGCGTTTCTATCCTGTGCCTTATTTACACTCTCAATTTTTCCATAGATCACTGTGCACCCCTGCTTTACACATTTGTATTAGCGACCGAACACACGCGAACTCAGTGCATCAAAAGTTCACTCCAGGAACACGGAACCGCAATTTTGCAAAACGTGGCTTCTTTTCTTATCGGATTGGTCCCCCTCCTTTTCGTGCCTTCGAACTTGACCTTCACACTGTTCAAATGCTTGCTGCTCACCGGCAGTTGCACACTTCTGCACTGTTTTGTTATTTTACCCGTCTTCCTAACGTTTTTCCCGCCCTCCAAAAAGCACCACAAGAAAAAGAAACGGGCCAAAAGGAAGGAACGGGAAGAGATTGAGTGCATAGAAATTCAAGAGAATCCCGATCACGTGACAGCAGTCTGAAAGCCACACAGTCATGTGTTTGTGTGTTTTTAATTACCTAAAAATGTTACACAGAGCTGCAGGGAAAGTAGAGTAAAGCTCTCCACTGCTTGCGCTGGCCCATGTGAAACAAGACCAAGGAAGCCCAAGAAAGGAGCATTTCACAGAGGGAGGTGAAGGTGTTGTTAAAAGAATAACGATTTTTTTTAAAAAATGGAAAAGAATGGAGATAGGGGGGGAAACCCCCACTCCTATTGTTTTTTCCTTGAATGCTGTCACTTCAACAAGGGCAATGTTTAATACCAGTTTTATTTTATTGACAAACACACACAAATATAAGTTTGATTCAAGTAACCAGTTTGAAAAGAAAGAAAGGTCGGTCGCAAGGACTCAAACTGGAGTAAATAACAACAAAAACAGGAAAAAAGAAGTTTGTAGCCGTATCGTATTCTTAGAGGTTGGTCTCACTTAAAACCTATGCAGCTGGGAAGTAGATTTTCAGTCATTCTAAGCCAAAGTACTTCCCTACTCAGAGACCTTCCCTACTATTCTACATCTATATGTCACAATTGAAACTAATGTCATTTGTCCAGTGAACAAATCAGTACTTTCCCAAAATGTAAATACAGTAGAGTAGAGTCTCGCTTATTCAACATAAACGGTCTGGAAGAATCTATATATATAAAAAGAGACAGTCCGGTTTTGACGCTTATGCATGGGAAAACTATAGGCCCACCAACCACAAAACCCACCCAACACATTCCCCCAGACCACAGGGAACATTCGTGGCACAAAAACCCCACCTCCCTACCTTTCAACCCCCCCAAAAACCGCCCCCCAAAACCGCCCATTGCATCCCGTTCTGCACTGGCCGCGAGCGCAGGAGAGAGGGAGAGCAATCGCGCAGGCGCACTCAGCCCCCCCACCAACCCATCCCGTCGCCCTCTCTCCTCACTCACCGGGACCTTCGCAGCCACACCGGCGGCGCCCTAACCCCCTCCTCCTCTACCTCCTCGGCCTCCTCGCCCGTCTCCCTGCCGTTCCCGGCCCGGCCCGCTCGGGCGCCACCGGGACCACCTGGGAAGCGAGCGAAGAGGCCTCGGAAGAGCCGGCCACAACACCGCCCACACCACCCCCGGGTCCGGCAGCCCCTCGAGGACGCCTAAGAGCAAGTGCAGGAGGCAGGAACGGCGCCGCCCGCACGTCCCCCGTCCCGGAGCAGCTCTGGGGCACCATACTACACTTCCCAGAAACTTCCACGGCCGGAAGTAGCCGTGCGGGGCCTTCTGGGAAGTGTAGTCCCGTGGAGGACTTCTCCCCAGGAGAGGCGGAACTTCGAGAGAGAGAGAGAGGGTGAGTGAGAGAGAGAGAGTGAGAAAGAGAGAGGGGGAGTGAGAGAGAGTGAGAGAGAGAGGGGGAGTGATAGAGAGAGGGGGAATGAGAGAGGGGGGGAGTGAGAGAGAGAGAGTGAGAGAGAGGGGGAATGAGAGTGAGAGAGAGGGTGAGTGATAGAGAGAGAGTGAGAAAGAGAGAGGGGGAGGAGTGAGAGTGAGAGAGGGGGGAGTGATAGAGAGAGAGTGAGAGAGAGAAAGAGGGGGGGATGAGAGAGAGTGAGAGAGAGGGGGGAATGAGAGAGTGAGAGAGAGGGGTGCAGGAGTGGGGGAGAGGGGGGAGTGAGAGAGTGTGTGAGAGAGAGGGGGTGAGTGAGTGAGGGGGAGGGAGTGATAGATAGGGATAGAGAGAGAGTGAGTGGTAGATAGAGAGAGATTGGGTGATACACACAGTGAGTACAGAGAGATAGAGAGACACAGAGAGAGCGAGTGATAGAGAGAGAGTGTGATGGAGAATAATATACAGAGAGAGAGACAGTGATAGGGATAAGGATAGGGATAGATAGATAGAGAGAGACAGAGGAAGTTAGAGAGAGAGAAATAGAGGGGGAGAGAGAGAGAGAGAGAGAGAGAGAGAGAGAGAGAGACACAGAGAGAGAGAGAGAGACATGGCACAGCAACGCGTGCTGGGTTCAGCTAGTGTTATATAAGTGAAAATGGTGGATAATAAGGAGGGATTAAGGAAAAGCGTATTAAACATCAAATTACGTTATGATTTTACAAATTATTTATTTATTTCCACCATTTCTACCCTGCTTCTTCTCAACCCTCGAGGGGGGACTCAGAGCGGCCTAACAACGGCAACAATTTGATGCCAAAAACACAGTATACATATAATAGAAAACCAAAAACAGTCAAAATTAAAATACATTAAAATACAGTTAACATTAAAAAAACATTAAAATACAATTGGCATTAAAATACATCATATACATTCACATAAGTTAAAAAGAGTATTCTGTCCATAATAGAAGCATTGGGTCATGTCCACCAGTTTGCCATTTCAATCCAATCTAAAGTGCTGTATCGTGCTAATGTGCAAACGCCTGGCCCCATAACCAGGATTTCACTTTTTTCCTGAATGCCAGGAGGGATGGGGTTGATCGTATATAAATTGGGAGTACGTTCCACAGACGGGGAGCCACCACCGAGAAGGCCCTATCTCGTCCCCACCAACCGCATTTGAGAAGTAGGCGGGAGCGAGAGCAGGGCCTCCCCGGATGATCTTAAATTACGAGGTGGGACGTAGCGGCTGATGCGTTCGGACAAGTAAGCTGGGCCAGAACCGTATAGAGCTTTAAAGGTCAAAACCAGCACTTTGAATTGAGCTCGGAATTGGACAGGCAGCCAGTGGAGCTGACACAACAGGGGGGTGATATACTCCCTGTATGTAGCGCCCATTAGTAGTCTGGTTGCCGCCCGCTGGACTAATTGCAGTTTCCGAACTGTCTTCAAAGGCAGCCCCACGTAGAATGCGTTGCAGCAATCTATTCGGGATGTGACCAGAGCGTGGATGACCGTAGCCAGATCAGACTTCCCAAATTAAGCACCAAAACATCATGTTTTGCAACAAATTGACAGAAAAAGCAGTTCCCTACACGGTAATGTTATGTAGTAATTACTGTATTTACGAATTTAACATCAAAACATAGCAATGTATTGAAACAGCTGTGGATCCGGGTGGGAGGCAGGCTGCGTTGGATAATACAGAATGTTGGATGAGAAAAGGTTGGATAAGCGAGATTCTACTGTACTATATGTATGGGAGAGGACCTTAGTAGGCAACTTTTACAAAATTGCCATTTGATCGTGTCCCCGGTGTGATTAAAGTGGCCATCAGAATCAGTGATTTTTACAACAAGGTATACTTGAATTCAGTGAAACATCCCAGGTTTCAGCCATTGCGGTACTGCCTATGATTACTGCAGTGCTGTCCTTTTGCTTCCTACACATTAACTGTACCAGCATTAGACACAGAATACTAATCAGGCAGATGTATCAATAGATCATCCTCCATAAGACATTTGGTGACATTTTTTTTGCGCCAAGCTTAAGTGTCGAGAACGTAAACACCATGTCAGAAGTTCCAAGATCAAGACAATTTTGCCTCTTTAAATATTATCTGAAATGCATGGGTTTCACATCTCTTTTGCCAAACTGATCCACTGACTATGCTTCTTGCCACACAAATACACACATACACACATACACAATAATAATCAAAAGTTATTAAACATAAAAAATACCCGGCTGCTTTTGAAATTGATTTTTTTTATATATAAAGCATTACTGTTCAATGCCTGATAGAATGTCTGTGATATTAAAAAAAACCAAGCTATAGGGCTGTTGAGAATTATAGATTAATGCAGTAAATTTGTTTTTTACTGCATGAGAATAGAGTTATCCTGTAACAAAAGGACAGTCTATGCTTACAAAATATACATGCTTAGAAGCGCAACGGAAAGAGTAGAAAGAGAATGAGCCAATAATACTCCCAAGAGAGTGAGATTTCACTCTTGAGTCAAGCCACGTAATTTCTCTTCTCCAAAGGCATTTTAGAAAGAGTTTACTTCCTGCATTTTTTTGAATGCAATCTAGCCTTGCATAAACAAGCAATGTCTTCCTGGAAATATATTGTGCATATTTACTATTATTGTTCAAATGTAATGTCAAGTGGAATGATGTGGGAAGGGTTTGTGGTCTTATCAATTTCTTCCTTTATTTGAGGGGTTCTGCTCCATTCTCAGGCAACTACATCTCTCCTTGTGTGAGGTCAGCTCAGTAACATCCTCCTCAACGTCCTCACCTCATATTTAGATCATGTGTCTTGCAAAGCTATGAGGTGGGGGAAAGTGACTTAGGGCAGTGATTTTCAACCTTTTTTGACCCCCGGCACACTTTTTACATTTACAAAATCCTGGGGCACACCACCAACCAAAATGACACAAAATGACACTCTAACACAGTAATACATATAGTTAATATGTTTTTAAATGTATTTATACATTCACTTAGTGTGAAACCTGGGGCTGTGATCCCAAATTGCCACTGTCACTTGACGCGCAACGGCAGCACTATCTCGAACTTTGTTTACATAGCCGCGTCTGAGCGAATCCAAGATGGCGCGACCATAGCACTCTCGCGTCACTTCTTAGGTGACGCGAGAGTGCTATGGTTCCATTTCTTAAAGGGACAGATGCGCCTTATAGTTTATATATGAATGAAGTTCGAAAATAATTTCCCACGGAACACCTGATGATCTCTCACGGCACACTAGTGTTCCGCGGCACACTGGTTGAAAATCACTGACTTAGGGGATACATGACTGAGAGATGCTCCAAGTTCTTCCAGTAAAAGCTTTGCTATGTGCATATATATATCTCATAAGCCGGGGAGGAAAGACAGCTTCTTCATCCCTCTCCTGATCCAAACTTCATCTGCAGCCATGTACCAAGTTCTTTATTGTACTGGACAGCCTCTCCTCCATGACACGCGAGGTATAAAAGGCCTGTGATTATGTAATTATCTGATCTAAAGCCATACTTTTTGCATACCATACAGCGTAGCACTGTGTTGACCACTGGCCCATCGAATAGTGAGATTTCAGTTTTAATTCTGACATCTGATAACAATCCAGGTTTGCAGGCAAAGATTTTTCCCAGCACAGATATCCTTTCAAATGGCAATAATGGAATTGAATACAGAATGTTCTGCAGGGAAAATACGTGTCTACCACAGACTTGTCTCTCCTTCTAATGTGTTTTGGGGCAGTCGTTCCTCCCCAGTGGATTTTGTCCCCAACCATTTGCATTTGAGAAGTATGTCCTAAGCCCCCTTCTACACTGCCATATAATCCAGGTTATCAAATCAGATAATCCACATTATCTGCTTTGAACTGGATTATATGAGTCAACACTGCCATAGATCCCAGTTCCAAGCAGATAATCATGATTTTATATGACACTGTAGAAGGGGCGTTAAATGCAACTGCTTTCATAATCTCTATGCATGCCTTCCGTTGTTTCCAATATTGTTATTTGGAAAGTCATCACAAATGGCAAATTCTGATGGGAAAACATAACACATAGAAAACATGGGTTGCTGTGAGTTTTTTTGGGCTGTATGAATAAAATCTGGCTACCAGTATTAAAATACGCCAGCATCAAGATAGTAAATAAAGAACGCCACTTAGAAATAAAGGAACGTCAGAGAGCAAACAATCAAGTGGTCGTTAGCACTTCTCAAACGAAGGATGCCTCCGGGCAACAAAGGCCAGGCTTTGCAGCTACAAGGCTACTCAGGGCCCTTCCAGTGTGGCCCTATATCCAAGGACCTGATCCCAGGGTTTCTGCTTTAAACCGGATTATATGAGTCCGCACTACCAGATAATCTGGGATAAACTGAAAACGTGGGAGCAGATCCTGGAATGTAGGGCCTGTCTAGAAGGGTCCTGTATGCTAATCAAGCTAGCTAATTGCAACATACGCATTTGCTTCAAATAGACGAGAGTTATTTCTTCCACAGATATATACACCACTTGTCTCATTCCCACAGACCTCTGAACAAACCTCTAAAGATGCCAGCCACAGATGCAGGTGAAACATCAGGAGAGAATGCTACTGGAACACAGCCATATAGCCTGAAAAACTCACCGCAACCCATTGATTCTGATCGTGAAAGCCTTCAAGAACACATGGTTTGGAATGGACAAATATAAACCAGGTTGGCATGCATTTGTGGAAGCAATTTTCGGTAACCATCCTCCAGAATTACATTTGCATGAACCATGGGACCGATCCATCAATTCTTTTAGATAAAAGAAACATATTTCTGTTTGTTTTATCTGAAACAAAAAAAATGTTTTTGCTTGCAAGAAAACTAATGATAAGACCTCCAAAGCTGTTATCAGTGAACCTTTTTTGAAACTGTACAGGAAGATATCAAAATAAATGTGAAATAAAGGGTATTTTTGGCCTGATTCCCTATCATTTTCAAGAGTTGGTGTTGCAATCCAATAAATATATACTCCTCAAACACTTTCAGATGTGTAATTATATGTTACCATTTGTTTCCTTTCGGTAGAGTGCCAAGCTGGATAAATCAGGACAATGCTGTGGGTGTAGTGTATCTTAATTTCGGTAAAGCAGTGGTTCTCAATCTGTAGGTACTCAGATGTTTTGGCCTTCAACTCCCAGAAATCCTAACATCTGGTAAACTGGCTGGGATTTCTGTGAGTTGTAGGTCTAAACACCTGGGAATCCCAGGTTGAGAACCACTGCTTAAACCCTTTGATGGCTACCCACATGATATTCCTGCAAAGATAGTATATGTGGGCTTGACTGTGTTATTTTAGGTGGTTTTGTAGCTGGTTAATGGTCTAACTGCAAAAAAGTACTTCGCTCTTCATCCTGGGAAAGTGGGGAAAAGGTGGGAAGAATCTCAAAGAAACTTGGTTGAATATACAAATGACTTTCAGCTGAGCTGAAGTTTAAAAGGGATATGTACAATAATTGAAAGATGGGGGAATCCTCAAAGAGGAATTCAAACAAATTGCCAGTACTTGCAGGGAGAAATTCAGAAAAAAGAAATGCTTAAAATGACCGCGTGTCAGAATGGTTACAATAATAATAATAATAAGTTTATTTGCTCTATTTGGAGCACAAGGAAGGAAGGAAGGAAGGAAGGAAGGAAGGAAGGAAGGAAGGAAGGAAGGAAGGAAGGAAGGAAGGAAGGAAGGAAGGAAGGAAGGAATTGCGTTGTAGGTTTTTTTGTGCTATATGGCAAGCATCCTCAGAGGTGAGGTCAAATAACCAATCTGAAGGATGCTTGCCATAGATGCAGGCAAAACGTCAGGAGATAATGCCTCTATAACATGGCTATACAGCCCGAAAAAACCTACAACAACGCAGTGATTCCGGCCATGAAAGCCTTCGACAACACAAGAAAGGAATTGTATGTTCCCTTTGTGGAGAAGATGATAAAATGCTAAAATGGGACAAAGGAAATGACAACGTGTGAGCAGGATGAACAGCATTCATACCGGCCTAATCTGAAGACGCTCTGCCTACAATCTATGAGAATTCTAAGAACAAGCGGAAACTCAACAGACTGGAAGAAAGCAAATGTTAATATTTAGCTATTGTGATTTGTAGCTGGTTGATGAAACAACTGAAAGAGCACTTACTAATCTTTCCTCATTATCTTGAAGCAGTGGTTCCTAACCTGTGGTCCATGGACCACGAGTGGTCCACAAGAATGAGAATATGGTCCACAGCCTCAACCTTACTACACTGTTGCCTCGAAA
This sequence comes from Anolis apletophallus, assembly GCA_030556195.1. NCBI lineage: Eukaryota > Metazoa > Chordata > Lepidosauria > Squamata > Anolidae > Anolis > Anolis apletophallus. The sequence continues at coordinate 58,125,556 of JARBWK010000003.1, read as the reverse complement.
CTATGTGGCAATGAGAGTGACTGGTCTCACAAACCCCTCTTATAGTACTGAGGCAATTGGGATGTTGGGAGGGGAGAGGCTGACTACCCACAAAAGATTACTACCGTGTTTCCCCGAAAGTAAGACAGCGTCTTACTTTCTTTTCCCCCCGAAAAGTTCCCCTACGTCTTACTTTTGGGGTATGTCTTATATAAACTAAGACGTACCCCGTCGCCACGCCCATGCCGCCACCACCACGCCGCCGCAACCGGCCCCATCGGCCGCGGCGCACATACACGGAGCAGCTTTCCGCACGTGCGTGGCCAGCGGCTGGCGGCGCACACGCAGGAACGTCTACAGGCGCCTCTTGCTCTCTTCCCCCTCCCTTCCTTGGATGAAGGAAGGGAGGGGGAAGAAAGCAAGAGCCGTGGCAAAGCGGCGGCGCGTCACTCTGACGCGGCGCCGCTTCACCACGCCTCTTGCGCTCTTCCCCCTCCCGTTCTTCGTCCAAGGAAGAGAGGGGGAAGAGAGCAAGAGGCGTGGCAAAGCCGCCGCGCGTCACTCTGCCGCGGCGCCGCTTCGCCACGCCTCTTGCTCTCTTCCCCCTCCCTTTCTTCGTCCAAGGAAGGGAGGGGGAAGAGAGCAAGAGGCGTGGCGAAGCGGCGGCGCGTCACTCTGACGCGCCGCCGCTACCACGCCTCTTGCTCTCTTCCCCTCCCTTTCTTCGTCCAAGGAAGGGAGGGGGAAGAGAGCAAGAGGCGTGGCGGCGGCGGCGTGTCACTCTGACGCATCGCCGCTTCGCCACGCCTCTTGCTCTCTTCCCCCTCCCTTCCTTGGACGAAGAAAGGGAGGGGGAAGAGAGCAAGAGGCGCAGCGCCAGAGAGGCCTGGCAGAAAGGTGCGCCACGGAGGTGTGCCGCGGCCAATGGGCCGGTTGCGGCGGCGGCGCGAGGGGCGTGTGGCGACGAGGTACGGCTTACTTTCGGGTACGGCTTATATTAGCCGACCCCCCTGACACCCCCGATACGTCTTACAATCGGGGGTGTCTTACTATCGGGGAAACACCGTACTACCACATCAGATCTATATTATTAAATATGGTTTTCTGTGGACGAGCAGATGGTGACTACTGGGTGGCATATGTTCTGTATCAGAAACTAGAGCTGCTGTGGTCTATCTAGAGCAGCGGTTCCCAAACCTTTTTGGCCTACCGCCCCCTTTCCAGAAAAAAATTACCACCCCCCTAGAAATTAATTCTTAAAAAATTTAATAGCAATTAAACATAAAACTCTATGTATTAATGCAGTGGTTCTCAACCTTTCTAACCTTTCTAATGCCATGACTCCTAAATAAGGTTCCTCATGTTGTGGTGACCCCCAACCATATTTTCGTTGCTACATTATAAATAATTTTGCTACTCTTACGAATTCTAATCCAAATATCTAATATGCAGGTCAAAGCGAAGGGGGCGGGGCCAAAGAAGAGGGCTGTGCGGCCCCTCCAAAATGGCCAATCGTTCACCACCCCCTTAAAGGGGTTCACTGCCCCCCAAATTCCCCTGAGCGTCCCACCGCCCCCTTGGATCGCCTCACTGCCCACCAGGGGTGGTACCGCCCACTTTGAAAATCAGTGATCTAGAGCAATTTCTGAATCAGTGCCCCAAATAACCAATCTAAATCTAAAATTGACCAAAAATCGATTCGTAACCCTTTTGGTACTAATGTTGGAGAGTGGTCCCTGGTCAAAAAAAGGGTTGTGAACTACTGTCTTGGAGAAAACGAGAATTGAAGTGCTACAGGATTCTGCCCTGATGTTGCTCAGCATCTGTACAAATTGTATGAAAGGATAGAGGTAAAAGCCACCTGTTTTCCACATAATGCCAAACTGGCAGGAAAAGTGAAGGCCCCCAAAAACAGTTTACCTCAACAAATTGGAAAGCTGGGGCAAAATTAACAAAATTAATTACAATAAGCCAAAGGTAAGATCTGCATTTAGATAGGAAAAAACAGACGCACAAGTCAAGGATGGACAACCTGTCTTGACAGTAATCCACGTGTAATGGATCCAGGAGTTGTGACCACATCCTAAATGTAATTTGTAAATGTGATGCAAAAAAGGGGCTAATTCAGTTCTAGAGTACAGAAACAGTCACAGAAGGTAATAATAATATTTTATTCTGCTTTGGTTAGACTTCACCTGGTATACTTTGTTTGGTTCTGCATACTGCAATTTAAACTGAAGTTTGTGTAGAGAAGACTGATCAAGAAAAGAGTAAAATCCCAGTTCAGAGAGTAAAGTTTGAGCAAGTTTAAGGAAAGGAGGGGAATAATAAGAAGTGATAAGACAACGATTTTTAAATATCTGGAGATAATAGAGAAAATGCATTTTTTGCCACTCCAGACTGTAGGGCCCAAGACAATGGATTTGTATTACAAAGAAGAAAATGTTGAATGAACCTTAGGAAGCGCATCCTGTAAGAGCTCGTCAGCCGTGGAACAAAGTATCTCAGGGACCCATCTACACTACCATATAAAATCCAGATTATCTGCTTTGAACTAGATTATATGGCAGAGTCGACTCATATAATCCAATTCAAAGTAGATAATCTGGATGATTCACTTCAATAAGGATTATATGGCAATGTAGATCCAACCTCAGAAGGTGGTGGATTTTCCTTCTTTGGAGCTGTTATTATTGTCTTATGCCATTAATGCTTTACCCATGGATTCCTACACCGAGACCACTTCTACACTGCCATATAAAACCCAGATTATTTGAACTGGATTATATCGCAGTGTAGACTCATATAATCCAGTTCAAAGCAGTTAATGTGGATTATGACAATGTAGAAGGGGCCTGAGAGAGGTTTGCCTCTTGAGATACTTTTCATCTTAACAGTTTTAGGATTCTACTCGAACAGCATGTAGGACTTTATTACCAGAACTCAAAAAAATTGCTTTACCGTAAGCACATAATGAAGGCACAGAATGATACGGCATCCATATTGAACCTAACAAAGCAAATCTGCTAAAATGAGGATTATGTATTTGTCGCAGAATGTTGTATACAAATTTCACATTTCAATGTACCTAATTTTCACATCAGTTGCATGTTGGATGCATGCCACTTTCTTTAAACTTGTCACATAACCATTTAGTATAAATTTTCTCAGAACTTTGTCACAGTTCAAAAGTGTAATACATTTTTCCCCATAACGTTGTTGATATTGTTTTAAATTACTCACACAAATGATATAGCCTGATTTCGTTTGATGGATATTTTTCATACAGCCAAGGTTTTTCAGAACTGTACAGGCAAATATTCCTGAGGAATCTGAATGGATGTTTTGTGGAAACGAGAGTCATTGGCATCTTTGTGGTAGAGAGCAAGCAATGAATCGTACACATCCAATTTCTGAAGTCATATAATGAAGGTGCATTTTGATTGGTGACAAACATAATAAATATTTTTTGCTGTTCATCATGCAACCAAGACTAAATGATGGAAAGTAGTTTTGCATAGTGCTAGACGTAGTTTGATATGGCTTGTTCTACATTCAATTGAGACATTTATAAGAGTTCTCCAAGACTTGTCAGAAGAAATTACAAATGTGTGCTTCCAACAAGGGTTACATATGGTCTTGTTGGTCTTATTTAGAATCACAGCTTCCAACAGGGAAGGTGATTAGGAAAAGTAACGTCCAAAAATGCAAAATATTCTTCTAGTCTTCCATGAATGTCATTATTTTGATTAAATATGGTATATGTAAAGGTACATACTATATTGTGAAAATACTGTAACCTAAAACTGATTATTGGGGTTTGTTTGTTTATTTTTTAAGTGGTTTCAAGCAGCCCATTTTATTGTGAATCAGAAACAAGGGCTTTTCAAATTAGAAAAAATAATCAATTGGATGAGCAAGTTAAGCCTGCTTTTAGTTAGAACTGGTCTGCTGCATGGTTTTGGCTATCTGCAATACTTTTCAACGTGTCACCAATGCTAAAAAGGGCTACCCTGGAATAGCAGTACAAAACGAAACAGCGGGAAATAAACAAATACCACCAAATACAATCATCAGTATGTGGTATAGAAGTAATTCTTACATTACCTTCAGTGTAAATGGTATGCTGTTGTCTAATAACAATGGCAACAACAAAATATCATAAAGCTCAAATGCTTTAAAAATAATGCATTTTATCTAATTTGTTATAGAATGCACTCTAATGCACTATATTTTTAAAAGCTGTCAGTTGTGAATAGCATGCATTCATGTACGGTATTTCCTTCCATGTACATGTTCACATTATTTGCTACTGTGTTTAACTACTAACAATTCTGTTTGTTGCACCCTATGTTTTTTATATTAATAAACAATTTCCAATTGTTATTTTCCCCCAAGATGATTTTTTAAAATAGTACAATGCCAAAAGATTTGCTACTAAACATTACACAAAACACAGTCTGGTGTACATTTCCGTTTTTTAAAATAAGAGGATTGCTCAATTAATTATACCCATTCATTTCAGACTTTCCTTTATTTTCTGGGGAAAATATTCTAGTTTCCCTTCTAATATTTTATCCTCTTCTTCTAGCCATTCTAGTTTTCCTTACTTTGCTAAACTTTCGACTATTTATTTATTTATTTCGACTTGTCTGTCGCCACTCCTGTGCGGCTCGGGGCGACTCACAACACTAGAATACAAATAAATGCAGATAAAATACAGATAAAATCGCATATATAAAACAACACATTTAACCTAAAAACCATTAAAATGGGATATACAACATAGCGTATATAACTCATCATATACACAGCTTATAACTTTAATTTTTATTTTCTCCTCCTGTTTTCTTTTTTATATTCTGCCTGATAATTAAATAACAACATTTCTGACTTGTTAATTTGTAAACCTCTTATTTTCCCAAATTCTTTTAGGTAATTTTCCATTTAGTTGGCATGATAGTATAGTTTAATATTTGGGAGACCTAGACCACATTCTTTTTGTGATTTATACCATTTACAGTACTTTTTATTTATTCTGGCTTTTTATTTCCATTACAGTACATGTTTAACATAATTTGCCATTTTTTAAACTCTTGGTCTGAAATTTTTAAAAGCAGCATTCTAAATAGGAAGTTTAATTTAGGTAATATTTTCATCTTAATCCAATGCTATCCTTCGAAACCATAATAATGTTATATTTATTTACTTTCTTAATTTAATAAAATTATTTGTCTCTAAGTTTTCTAATTCTTTAGTTATAATTATGGAGTCTTTAATTTTTATTTTCCCCTCCTGTTTTCTTTTTTTATATTCTTCTGCCTGATAATTAAATAACAACATTTCTGACTTGTTCCAATTAATTTGTAAACCTGTTATTTTCCCAAATTCTTTTAGGTAATTTTCCATTTCCCCCACTGTTGTATTGGGTTTTCCACTGATAAAAGGGTATCATCTGCGAATAAATTAATTATATATATTTTAAAATCCTATTCCATTTATACTAATGTTCTCTCTAATTTCCATTACTATTGCACACAAGATTGGGCGAGGGGGCAACTTTGCCTTGTACTTTGGGTTATTCTTATTTTTTTCTGTTAGACCATCATTTACCATCACTGAGACATAATACTTTGAATATAATTTGTCAATTAAGCTTCTAAAATTTTCTCCAAATCCAAATTTCTCCAATACCAGTTTAAAGCAGGCCAAGAGACACTATCAAAAGCTATATATATAAATATATATATATATATATATATGGCAAATAAATAAACCCACTTTCACATTTTCTCTTTTTATATTATGAATTACCGTATTTTTCGCACCATAAGACGCAGTTTTTTTCCTCCCAAAGTAGGAGGAAAAATCAGCCGCGTCTTATGGAGCGAAGAGGGGGGGGAGGCGATAGTAAGCCTTTCCCTTGGTCGCCTCCTCCTCGGTCCCGCCTCCTCCTCCGCCGCCACCTACCTCTGCCTCCCTCCCTCGCCGCCGCCCGCCGCCGCCTACCTCTGCCTCCCTCCCTCGCCGCCGTCGCGCATGGGCATTAGGTCCCAAGCGCGTCTGACGCGTCTGACGTCGGCGCACCTGGCGCGCTGGCGCAGGCACGCCTGGCGCGCTCGGGACCTACTGCCCATGCGCAAATGGACAGTAGGTCCCGAGCGTGCCAGGGCGCGCCTGCGTCAGCGCACCAGGCGGGCCTGCGTCAGACATCAGACGCGCTTGGGACCTAATGCCCATGCGCGACGGCGGCGAGGGAGGGAGGCAGAGGTAGGCGGTGGCGGCGGAGGAGGCGGGACCGAGGAGGAGGCGGCCAAGGATAAAGCTTAGGGATGGCGGAGGGCGCCGAGGAGGCAAGCAGGCAAGCGCCGGGGCCCACTTCAAGCAGGCAAGCGCCGGGGCCCACTTTTTGGCTCAAAATATTTTTTCCCAATTTTCCTCTTCTAAAATCTAGGTGCGTCTTATCAGCAGGTGCGTCTTATGGTGCGAAAAATACGGTATATTTAAAGCTATGCCCATTAAATTTGACATTTGTCTCCCTGCTATGAAGCCACAGTCTGTTCATTTTACAGCTGCAGGTACTATTAATGAGCACGTATAAGAGAATGGCAGCGATAGGCATGCCAGATTGAAAACCAGGTGTTCCTTGTACATTGAATGGTTGTATAAAGTAACCTGAAGTCATCGGAAGCTATCTGATTTAGGAAACTGAGGAAACTCTGGTTAGTACTTAAATATGAGACTGCCATCGAATGCCAAGTTCTGTAGTTCGTGTTTCAGAGGAGTAAATGGAAATTAATGGGGTTGCTATAAGCTAACAGGCAACATAAATATAAATACACACACACAGAAGAGGGAATTTCAACAGATGCTGCTTTTTATTTGGTTGCATGATGAGCAATGCCAGCTGAAATCCCCTCTTTTATAAAAGGTACAACAGCCACCTTCAGGTTTCACTCTGACAACTCTAAGCAGGTGGCCATAATGAGAAATGACTGTTTATGGACTGTGTAGTGGACTAAATTCATGGTTATCGTATCCTAAGTATCTCCTTTGTGGATTTTGCGGACATTGAGTCCTTCGAGATACCACTTCGCTACTTACCTGTATCCTATTTTGGGTATAGTATGTCCTTTATGTTATATCATTCATCTCTAGTTCTGATTATACTGAAAATATATATATTTATATCGGATAGTGCCCTATTGTGTAGTACTTTCACATTATTGTGAACCCTTGCTCTGTATTCTTTGCTTTTAACTTTAGGCAGGCGGCCATAATGAGAAATGACTTCAATAAATGTTTGCCAAGCTGTCTATGATCTCTACACACTTTATTTCTATTTCATTTTGAACCATGGCTTCTATGCCATTCAAGTAAAAACTATGATCAGTAATGACATTCATACCCAATTCTGTTATGAGCAAGGTAAGATAAGAGACATACAATACTAGTCTTGGGGCATAAGAATGAAATACACAGCTATAGGATGAGTGGCATCTGGCTTGAAAACAGTAGTGACGAAAGTTTAGTAGATCACAAGTTGAACATGAGTCAACAGTGTGATGCAGCAGCTAAAAAAAGCCCAGATAAAATAATTGTACTCTATTCTGCTTTGGTCAGATGTCACCTGGAATGACATTGCGTCTAGTTCTGGGCACTGTCATTCTATAAGGATACTGACAAGCTGGAACATGTCCAAATAAGAATGACCAAAATGACCAAAGTTTTGGAAACTATGCCCTATGAGGAGTGGCTGAGAGAACTAGGTATGTTTAGCTTGAAGAAAAGAAGGCTGGGAGGAGACCCGATAGCCATGTTTAAATATTTGAAATATTTGAGTAACCAACCATGGCAGCTTCCTAAATAGGAAGCAGCACAGTCGATTACACATGCCCAAAGTTGCAGGTTTTGGAAAAGCTCCTGAGCATACCATAAAACCATTGTTCAAGGCCGTGTTAAATGGCCTTGTCCTGCAGTTGCGTGTGCAAGGGTGACACACCTCGTGCCAAGAACAATAACACAGACACAAGTGGTTGGATAAAAATGGCCACAACTCGTTTATTGAAAACAGGAACAAAGGGTTGGCGGCCCCGCATGGGTCCTGGATCAGGGTCGTACAGCCCCCACGAATGTCCAAAGGCGTATGTGAGGCCCCACGTGTGGCCTGGGCAGTCCCCGGGCAGCCTTAAGTAAGCTGCCCGGGCAGAAATGCAGGCCGGCCGGCTACCAAGAGGGGGTAGGGCGGGGCCAGCCCCGTCATTGGCCGGCTGGCATTGTTGGGGAGGAGAAGCCCCTTCCACGAGGGGGTAGGGCAACCCTGCCCCACAACCAGCTCGGCCAGTAAATCGGCCAAGCCCATTAAACCAAATTAGTTCCTTGAATTGTGCAACTGCCACAAAGTTGACTACATACACACACCCTGGGTAGGGTAAAATGCTAGTGAAGACCATTTTTCATCTCCAGAGTAGTAGAAACAACCCTGAACTCTCTTATCCAGTATTTAAACTTGGTCATCAGGTCCCCTCTTAAGCTTCTCTTCTCCAAGCTAAACATACCCAATTCCCTAAGCTGCGCCAAATAAGGCTTGGCTTCCAGACCATTTACCATTTACCTCTGAACACATTTCCACTTATCCATATAGTTTATGAATTGAATTCCCTTTAACTCAATTTTACTGCAATAACTAAAGATTATTTAACTGTTTTCTGGAGTAACTGAGCATTTACTTGATAAACTATAATACTGTATCGACAAGGTGAGCCAATTGTTAAAATCCCGTGTGTGCACATCTCGTTTACCTTGGCGATTTGTATCTATCCAAATAAAAAATAAATCTACTGTAGTAGTGTCTTTTTATAAGGTTTCATGTCGGTATATATGCCATTGCTAATAGAAGCTTTGGGACACAAGGACCCTTTTCATTTTGACACGTATGTACTCCTAAATTTTCCTGTCACATGTCTACATGCCTCAATTACTTCTCAGGGCCATTTCCAGGATGTGGTAAGGCTGGGAATTTGCAATGTGTCCCAGAATAGCAATGGGGTCACTTTCTCCAAAGTTTATTGCATCCAAGTTGATCAATCTTGTACATTTAGCAATAACAAAAAAAACCACAAGGTATGCGGCATTATATTAGAGCCAAAGACTGTAGGAGAACAACTAAATTTAGCCTTTTAAAAAATTCATTTCAGACTGAATTATTTAGAAATGTGGCCTGGTTTTTAGAAGTGTTTAGTATTCAACGGCGCTTACTGACTATTCGGTTACTGCATGACCAAGCATTTTCGACTGCAATCCTATACGTGCTAAATTTTTCTCCCAGGTCAGCATGCATTTCTCTTCTTTTCTTCTTAAAAGACCTGTACAGCAGCAATGGAAAACTGCCAAGGAAGCTTTGGCACAACACAAGACCTTCCTCCCCAATTCCCAGGGAAAGGGCTGAAAAATATTTCCGTCTCCAAAAAGTGGACAGCACTCCCAGGCCTCGTCTATGCTTGAAGCTGCATTATATGGCTAGTGTAACAACAACAACAACAACAACTTTATTTATACCCCATCAACCATCTCTCCGAAGGGATTCAGGGCAGCTAACAAGGGGCCGGGGCCGGGGCCAGGCAGTTACAATAAGGCAAAATAAAATACATCTCTTGGCATTACTTCGCGAATGAAGATTCTTAGGAAGGACTCATCCCATGCTTTTTACAAGCGCGTCAATGACTAAAAAGGCCAATCTGAGATAGGCAAGTTCAGATGCAGAAAGCACAGCAGAAAGTCTCCTTGGGTGATGTTGTTTCCAAGTTGCGGTTCTTTCTGTGTTGTCGTTTCTCTTCGAGACCCATTCGGCGTGTCTTCTCGAAAGAGGCGGCAGCATTGTGGATAGTGCATCTCCATGCCTCCCAATGTGAACCACTGTTGGTGATCAATCTGGCCGAGCCTGAGATGTTGTTTCAGGGAGTCCTTATATCTCTTTTTGGGGGCACCTCTCTTGCGCTAACCCGTTGTGAGTTCACCGTAGAGTAGTATCTTAGGGAGGCGGTGGTCCTCCATCCTAGAGATGTGCCAAGCCCAGCGCAGCTGTGTTCTCAATAGCATGGCTTCAATGCTGGCAATCCCTGCTTGCTCAAGGACAGCAACATTCGTCACATAGTCAGTCCAGTGTATATTTAGGATTGTGCAAAGACAGCGCTGATGAAAGCGTTCGAAGAGTCGTAGGTGTTGGCGATAGGTGACCCATGTTTCAGACCCATAGAGGAGAATAGACAGTACGATAGCTCTGTACATACTGATTTTGGTGCTTTGCCTCAGGTGCTTGTTGCGCCAGACTCTTTTGTGAAGCCTTCTGAATGCACTATATGCCTTTGATAATCTGTGATCTATCTCAAAACAGACAATGACATCAAATAAAAATGCTAAACAATAACATGGTAATGCAACAAAATAAAGACAATAGCATAATAAAACAAAAAGTGTAGACTGATATAATGTAGTTGAAGGACATTGAACTGCATTATACATTGTACATTACCATATAATGCAGTTTCCTCTCAGTTGGCGCCCCCTTGTTGTGGGGGAGAGGCTTGCGTACCCTAATGAAGTTGTGAGCTATGCTGGCGGTGGCATAATATCCACCGGTAGGGCCTCCCATGCCAGACAAGTCACAACTGAAGGGTCTGACAAAGAGCGTCAAAGGGCAGGATGGGCTCTCTAGCATTTTGGGAACCATCCTAGGAGAAGGAAAACTCTGATTTCAAACCCGGGCAGATGGTGCTCGTTTAATCCTGCAAGGTCAACCATCTAGAGAAGGAAACTCGAACCAAACCTACGACTTGAGGACCTCGCTGCCACCGTCCTAAGCTTGCTAGGCCCCGGCAGACGAACCTTTGGTTTAAAAGGTGAGGCCAGTTCTATGCATGCTGCGCTCCACCAGAAAGGTCAATTGCACATGCTCGGACACATCCAACCTCCGAATCATCAACGCACTTGTAGAAAGCGTGGGATGAGTCCTTCCCGAATCTTTGTTCGCAAAGAAAAGCCAAGATAATGAAGTTTCAAACTTACAAATTGTGAATGCACTAAAGATGAAAACTTAATAATTGAGATGACCCACATATATTAGCCTCTAATTTATAACCTCATCTGGCTTCCCCCGTGAAAGGAAAAGGGCAGCGGGCAGATCCGTCACTGTTCGCAGCTGCCTCTTGACCCTTTCCCTCCCAGTGAAGCCCCATTCTGACTCCATAGGAGCCAGCACTACAAGGAAGCCCCCATGTTGTAGGGAACGAGTCCAGTGATACTTTCATCTTGGTTGGGAATGGGGCCTCTGCTAGAAATCACACAATGTCATGTGATGGCTGGCATGGGGGTCCATCCATTAGACAGGGTGAAAGTGTGATGAGGTCCTACGTCAGATGTACTTCTGGTCATTCATATCAACACCCACATTAAATACAGTCACCAAAATTCTATTCACCATGTATATTTAGCTAAGTAGGGAAAGTTATGGCACCAACAAGCAAGTATTGGGCATAATCAGTGAAATAGCTATACTATCCTTGCCATTTGTCAACCAATTCTGCATTTTGTTTGTGAACCTCTTATCAACCTCTGACACTTTAGTGCCCAACTCACAATGGTGGTTAAATCAGACAAGTCAGAGTCAACATCAACACTCCACTTAAGCACTCTTCAGCTTTGCAAAATTTATAAGGAAGCTGAGCAACTCTTTTTAGGCTATTTATGATATGCATTCATACCTGTATCTAGAAGGGTTATCCAGAAAGTAAGATTACATGATTTTTTTAAAATAAAAAGAATGAATATCTATTATATAAAGGAGGTCCCGTCGTCGAACGACTGACAGAGACAGAGAAACCATCCAAGGCAGAGACACCAAACTTGGCAACAAAAATAGGCCTCAGGCAAGAAAGGTTTATAGCAAAAAACCTTTCCCCCAAAAAACCTAGAAGGCCCCCAAAACAACGATACAAAAAAACTACATTTCCCAGCATCCTCTGCGACAGCCAGCAAAACCCATTGGCCAACATCTGCCCACACAAAATGCAGGGAGGCTGAGTAACCATAGTAACTCTGGGCATAGCCATCCAAGGCTAGGATAGAATGCTGAGTGATTTGAGTTCAGTCAGTTGGTGTTTGAGTGTTAAACTGACAAAACCAAACTCTATGAGGGAGCAATTCTCTAGCAATTCCTACCCACACAACACAACACAACTTCCTATCACAACCCATCCCCCAACCTTACGGAACCCCGCACACATAACACCTACCACCACCACAAACAAAAACCAACTCCACCTATACTCCAACCACAACACAACACAACACTGCACTGATACTCTACAAACACACACAGACACCCAAAACACCCCACCCACACAAGCATTCCACAACATACTACCACCCACAATTCCACCACACACCCACTAACTCACCAAAAAAGTAATACCTACACACAACACAATACGCACATAACACAACCTTGCGTCTACTGCTCAACCCATTTGTATGCCATTCCTTCCTTCCACACAGGCAGAAACTGACCCAAAAGACAAGTCATGCCTTCTAAAAAGAACAGCATCGGACAACACACTCGCAACGCTACATACATCAAACAAAAAAGGGCAGAGGAAACGCCAGAACAGAAACACAGTTTCTTTTTTCAAATCCAGAGTTGGGAAACCACAGAACCTCTACATCAACACAGCAGACGGAAAGACAAAAAACATTGTATATCCACAAGCTCTGCAGAACGGCAGCAACACCACACACCGACAACTCCCCAGGACTTCAACATCCCACCCACCAGAACAACCCACAACAACACAGCCACGACCCCACCAAGACCATAAGTAACATCAATTCCAACCCTTACATACTCAGACTTTCTCACATCTCCTAAATAGGGCACAGCTAGTATTTTAATAAAACTTACATAGATTGTAGCATAGGTATTACATTATTTTTTCACATAATCAACATTCAGTTCAATACATTTTGTCATCCGTGGGATGGGTTTTTTAATGCCTGTGTCATAGAAGTTTCCCTCTGCCTTTTTCAGTCAATTCATCACTTCGATTTTCACCTCATCACCGTCAGAAAAGTGTTTTCCACACAGGTGTTCCTTAAATTTAGTGAACAGATGATAGTCACTGGGTGCAAGATCGGGGCTGGGAAAGGGGTGGTTTAAAACATCCCAACCAAACAAAGTTAAGTACTCTTGTGTTGCCTGAGCGGTGTGTGGGCATGCATTTCATGAGGGAGACAGACTCCCACTGTCAGCATCCCACAACATTTGTTTTGGATGGCTCTGCGAAGTTTCTTCATGGTCTCACAATATATTCTGTACCCATTTTCTCACATGCTGTCTTCACATTACATCCTCTCCATAAATTGAAACAATTTCACAATGAATTGCAGCAGCATTCATGCCCTTAGCATTTAGGTAGCGAATTATAGCACGGTCTTCACACTTGGAGGGAAACGAAATGAGAATGCTTATCTCTATCTTTCACTACAACACCAGTCAATGAGCTACTGACGACTGGCACTGCTCGCTCAGTTCCGCTGGCTTCCCGCTACATGGCAGTAATACCAACTTCCTGTGAGAAAATTCCCTGCAAGAACTACAAGCCTTTCAGGATAACCCTCGTATATCTATTACCAGTAGGTAGAAATACAGACACAGCAATGTCTGTGTGCTTAGCTTCACTACACAACATTACAATTGGCATTTAAGGTATGACTAAGCAGTTACAGTATATGATACAACTATTGGATTGTTACACTTTCCTAGGAACTTTGATGAAAACTGAACTGATCTCTTTACGTCTCTTTAGCAGGCTTAGTAATATTTAACATGTCAAACACTGGGAAGTGTTGCAGCTGGCTAAGTGTCAGCTGCATAAGATGTCTCTGACCTGTAGGCCATGAGTTCGAGGCCTGCCCGGGTCGGGGTGGGCGCCCAACATTAAGTGTAGCCTGTTGTCGACCTTTGCAGTCCGAAAGACAGTTCATTTGTCAAGTAGGAGATAAAGGTACCACATTAAGTGAGGAGGCGAATTTTGACTGATTTATGAGGCCATAAAGAACTCCAAGAATCGCTGAAAGGAATGCGGAAGGACAACAAGGGAAGCTGGAAAATGCTGAGAGAGATGAGGAGTGTGTCAGCTCCCCCTGGTGGCCAGAAGTTTGTCAGAAGTTTGCCTCTTTGTTCATCTTTGTTTGTCTATGTTCGTCAATATATGTATATGTTGAACTGCAGGTATTGTCTGCACGTATATGTACTGTAATCCGCTCTGAGTCCCCTTCGGGGTGAGAAGAGTGAAATATAAATGAAGTAAATAAAATAAATAAATAAATAAACATCATGAGTCTAAACAATTTAACATAATATTTTATCCACCATAAACATCAAAATCACTATATTAACGGCAGTCTCTGAGGATGTAACATGAGCACCTGCTTGTCCAGTTTTAATGGATTCATTCCAATTAGTGCAGCCCGAGGATGTGGACAAGATCCTTGGAGAGGTGAAGGCTAGCACATGTATCCTAGACCCCTGCCTATCCTGGCTGATAAAAGAAGCCAGAGGGGGTTTGGAAATGGGTGAAGGTGGTGGTCAATGCCTCCTTACAGAAGGGCAGGATTCCAGCCAGTTGAAAAGAAGCTGTGTATTAAAGTGTCTACTAAAGTGTTATGCAGACATTTTATAAAGTGTTTCTGTGCCTTGTATAATCTTTAACCATTTTAATAATATAACTTAGCCTGTAATCCATTCAGATATAGCTTCGTCTGTTTAAGGACTTACACAGCTCTAACAGGCTTTTGTGAAACACAAGCATTCAAGGGCTAATCTCATTAAATCTTAACAGTATTAATTACTACATTATTACATCTATAACCTTACCAGCATAAATCAGCATGTCAGGTCAGCCTGTCAGGGCTATCAGGAACAGCCAGAATCTTCGGCATTGGAGATTCACCACTAGGCAGTCTGATCAGTCACTTCTTGGCTGCATTTGGTTTTCTCCTTATGTCTACTCATCTTGTGGCTGCCTTTATTCAACCTGTGCCTACAAGGGTTATCTAGTGGTCATGTCCTTAAGACAGCTTTTATATGTGACTTCCTACTCACATCTCACAGGATGAAGCTAGTGACTGTCTTCCTGTCTTGGGGACAACTGTGGAGGCATTTCTTATCCAGATTACTTGCCATTCATCCCAGACTGTGCCCGGATCTTTTGCTTTCATTTTCTACCTTATATTTCATCTCTGTCCTTGCTTCATGTGCCAACTTCGAGATAGATTGATATCTTTTGTTGGGTTAATACATTGAATATGTCAAGAACGAGATTTAAAAGATGCCCTCAGTGCAATAGCAAGATGCCGGACTTGGACGGCCACTCCAAGTGCCTCCTATGCCTCGTTGAGGGTCATGTCGTCGGCTCCTTCAGCTTTGCAAAATGTATAAGGAAGCTGAGCAACTCTTTTTAGGCTATTTATGATATGCATTCATATGTATTTACAAGGGTTATCTGGAAAGTAAGGTTACAAGATTATTTTTTTAAAAAAATGAGTGTATTTTAATAAAATTTACATGGATTGTAGCATAGGTATTACATTATTTTTCCACATAATCACCATTCAGTTCAATACATTTTGTCATCCGTGGGACGGTTTTTGATGCCTGTGTCATAGAAGTTTCCTTCTGCCTTTTTCAGCCAGTTCGTCTCTTCGATGTTCACCTCATCACCGTCAGAAAAGTGTTTTCCTCCCAGGTGTTCCTTAAATTTAGTGAACGGATGATAGTCACTGGGTGCAAGATCGGGGCTGGGAGAGGGGTGGCTTAAAACATCCCAACCAAATAAAATTAAGTACTCTTGTGTTGCATGAGTGGTGTGTGGACAGGCATTTCATGAGGCAGACAAACTCCCACTTTCACAACACTGCCATGCTTTCACAACACAGTTGAGGAATATCTTGAGAGATCGGCCTCCAATCTCCCTTCTACCAGTCAGCACTGGCTCCCTTGGACAAGCTAAGACTTCAGTGTCTTCAAAGCCAATGTTGAAGTCTAGCTCCTCAAAGTTGAAACCAACTCCATCGGTATCAACAGCTACTCCATCGGCTTCCTTAGCCCAACACTGTCAACATCAACAGCACTATCTTTGACAGCTTTGATGTGTATAGTGCGCAAACGCTCAATGGAAGAAGCCTCCAGGACCCAGTCAGAAAGGGACACCCAGAGACAGTCACCCTCAGCTAACCTTCCAACTCTTAAGAACGGGATATAAAGAATTCTGTAATTCAGAAGAAGGAGAAGACCAAGAGGAGAGAGAAAGAAAGACCCTCCTTCTAAAGTTCACATCTTTCTCAGATGATGAGTCTCAACCACCACTGTCAGTTACCCCTCTTGGGCTTCCAAGGCATCCAGGGCCTCTTCAGTAGTACCAGCACTCATGTCATCTGTGCAACTTGCTCAGACATTCCAGGAGCTCTCAGAAGGCAAGATCCCTGATTCCCACATTGGTCAGTTGAGACTGTGATGAGAGTCCCGGTACCACAAGTCCAGACATCTTCAGTCTCTTCTCACCAACAGCTCTTTTCTGGGCAAGAGGACATTCTCCCTCACTCCGCAGACAGTTAGCTTCATAGGGGACACCAGATCGCACACTTAGCCTTGGTGGCTCAACTAACACGCCATCAACCACATCCATCACAGGCACTCCTCCATTGCCTTCCACTGCACTCAACTCAACTACCTCTCTGGCACCAACAAAAGCACTCCCACAGTCACCTGAGTTGTGACCCTGTTCTGATATCTAATTTGATCATCCTTGCCACTTCTTTACAAAATATCCAGCAGAAAATGGAATGGGTTTGGGTCTGTACTTTTCTTTCCAGATGGAATCCATGCCACCGTTGTTAAGATGCTGCTATATTTTCCTTGGCAAGCAAACCTTAAGAGGTTACTGAACTGAGTTAGAAACTATTGGGCCCTTTCCTTCTCTCCGCAGAGTCCCCGTGCATCCTCAATAAGATTTTCTTTCTCCCAGTTATCTCTTAAAATGCCTTCTGGGCATGCCCCAAGCACAACATTCTCCATGCTGCCTTCTGCACTGCTTTGTTTGGTCCCCGATCCAAAGGGAGAATTCCTACATAGACGGATTTGGCAAGCGGACTCTACAGATAATTCATGTGGCATGCTGTTGTGCATAGAGCAGATCACAGACATACTCTTTTAGGTGACCTCCATAAGAGAATATCAAGTAGAACTCACTCTTTATTCCCCACAACAAAATGCTTTTTCTCCAGATCAGAAAAAGTCCGCTTTCACATTAGATCTAGTTATCAATAGATGGTGACTTTTAAAAAGTAACCATTCATGTCTACATTTCCTTGTCTTCCTCTCTAATGGAGCCTGTGATACTAAAGTAGTGAAGAAACACAATGACCCCTGCGTTCTTGCAATTTCTCAAGGGAACCATGACTGTGATACAGAATTCATTATGCGCACTATGGCACTTTATCAAGAGTCTTACATTTCAAAGAACTTGAATGAAGCTTAATAAGCTGTAAAATATTCCTTAACAGTGTATACCGCATATCCAGAGATAATGGAAACAAAAAAATACAAATTGAGCTATTGTAGATTAAAAAATTATGCCCCTAAACCCAGGTCCTGGTTTTGCAAAGAAATACTAAGATACGCTCACCCATCAATTAATCAAAGTTCATTTTCTATGATTTATACATATCTGTGTTATCCCTAACAGACTGTTTTAATGGTTGGTATCTTGGAAGCCCCCTGTGGTGCAGTGGGTTAAACTGTTGAGCTGCGGAACTTGCTAACCAAAAGGTTAGAGGTTTGAATCCAGGGAGTGGCGTGAGCTCCCGTTGTTAGCCCCAGCTTCTGCCAACCTAGTAGTTCAAAAACATGCAAATGTGAGTAGATCAATAGGTACCACTCTGGTGGGGACCTATAGACTAACTCCTTAGCCACCATGCAGTCATGCCAGCCACATGACCTTGGAGACTTCTATGGACAATGCGGGCTTTTCGCTTAAAAATGGAAACGAGCAACCCCCCCCCCCCCCGGGATTTGGACATGACTAGCCTTAATGTCCAGGGGAAACCTTTACCTTTACCACAGTTATTTTATTGTTATTCTTGTGTGTTAATTGTCTTGTCAATATGTATTGACTTTTTACTATTGTTGTAAAGTACCCTGAGGGTCTTGTTTCAAATGAGAATATGTCTTCAAAGTAAAAAAAAATAAATAACAAAGTCAACATGAAGGTAGCATATCTCTTTTATTTTTTAAAAAAATACATCAAACATTAACCATACAATGATGGAAGGAAAGTCAGTATTTGTTAGTGCAACAGTGGAATTACTAAGAGGAAAGCTAATCATATGTAATTTCAGTGCAGTGATAAAATAATCATGTGTTTTTATACACTGTTAAATCCCAGTTAGGACTATATATTATTAATTTATTCTGTGGTATTACTTGTGAAATTGCTATGTATATTATGTATAAGCTCACATCCTAAATCAGACCTGGGCAACCTATGGCCCGCAGGCCGCATCCGGCCCGGCAGCCGATTTTGTCCAGCCCTGGGAGAAGGGTGTCGGAGGCGGGGCCAAGAGGAAGGGGTGCCGCTGCCGCCAGGCTGTGGGGCCTGCGTCATCCTCTCGCCCGCTCACCCGCCCTCTCCCTTCGCCTCTCCTGCTCGCCCTCTCCCCTCGCCTCTCCCGCTCGCTCTCTTGCCTCACCCTCTCCCGCTTGCCCTGCCCACTTGCCTCGCCCTCTCGCCTCGCCCACTTGGCTCGCCACGTCATTCGCAGGACACACATATCATGCTGTCACTCGCCCCGCCCTCTCGCCCGCCCGCCCTCTTGTTTGAGTCCACAGTGCTCTCTGGATGTTGGTGAACTACAACTCCCAAACTCAAGGGCATTGTCCACCAAACCCATCTAGTGTTTTCTATTGGTCATGGAGTCCTGTGTGCCATGTTTGGTTTCGTTCCATCATTGGTGGAGTTGAGAATGCTCTTTTGTTGCAGGTGAACTATAAGTCCCAGCAGCTACAACTCCCAAATGACAAAATCAATTTTTGAGTGATGGTCACTCCTTGGGTGATAGTAGCAATTTGTCCAGTGGTTTTTGAGTTATGTTAATCTCACAAATGAACATTACATTTATATGTTTCAAGCCCTCTAAAGCCAGGATGGCAGGCACTCCATTCCATCTTGGGATCTGCGGGTTATTTACTAAGATCTTCTAAAAACTAAAATTCCTAAACAGTCTGAAGGTTGAGGTATGTTAACATGCTAAGAAGATAATTTTCTGACTTCAAAGAAAGGGAATGATCATTTATCTAAACTAACTTGAAACCCTGAAGAAATTTTTCCTGATTTATTTATACAGAAGTGATACAGTAACGGAACCAATATCAAGAGTCAAGCCAGTCACTTCAAGGATCCTATCCATCCATCCATCTTGCGCTTGGTCGGCCGCTCTTCTTTTTTTCCTTGCATTTACCCCAGCACCATTGTCTTCTCTAAGCTTTCCTGTCTTCTCATGATGTGGCCAAAGTACGTCATCTTTGCCTCTAATATCCAATGAGAATATCTGCCTTGATATTCCGAGATATAGGGCTGTGTGGAAGGGTCCTAACTTGCTAAGGAAATTATGAAAAACAGGTTAGTTGGAAATCGTAATAAGACAGGACTCCTGGAAGTGCAGAATTCTGTAATCTCGTTTGGTCAACTATGGTTGCAGCTCTCGGGGTAGCTGAGGAGTGTGGAGTACAGGACTAGACAAGGGCCTGTGACGTCTTAGGAATATTTCTTACACCAAATCATGCCAATAAATTTTATCTTTTTGCAACAAGAAATCACTCAGTAAAGTTTTTTTTAATATGGGCAATTCCCACAATGTATTATTATAGTGTAATCTCATTTTAAGTGTGCATTTCCCCTTCTATTGCTCAATTGCTCTTCCAGATCAAGAATTTTTGTTTTACCTGCTAGTCTTTTACTATGTTTAGAGACTGTAGTTGCTCCTACCATTTGCATTAAATCCATTTGGAAATTTTTAATATAACATATTCCCAAAGCTCTTCTATTTTCTATAATACTTAAATTAATGTCACCATTGTAGAATGAAGGAACTATCTTTGTAAGAGGTGGGCACAGATTGTAATAGTACCTCCTTCTCCTCTGTGGTTGGTGTGGTATTAATTGAAGACTGCATAGCATGGCTAAACTATGTTTCTATTGGAAATATGTACCATTAAGATAAAGATAAAGGTTTCCCCTGACATTAAGTCTAGTCATGTCCGGCTCTGGGGGTGCCCATCTCCATTTCTAGGCCGAAGAGCCGGCATTGTCCATAGACGCTTCCAAGGACATGTGGCCGGCATGACTGTATGGAGAGTCGTTACTTTTCCACAGAAGTGGTACCTATTGAACTACTCACATTTGCATGTTTTTGAACTGCTAGGTTGGCAAAAGCTTTGTTTCACAGCAGCTCACCCCACTCCCTGAATGTGAACCGCCGACCTTTTGGTCAGCAATTTCAGCATCTCAGTGGTTTAACCCACTGTGCCACCAGGAGGTTCTTGTACCATTACTTATATTATATATTAAATGTTTTTTTTAAAGCAATCTGTTTACTGCTTATCTGTGGCCTTCGGAGACACCAACTGGCAGCCATCTCTCCTCCCCCCCCCCTTCTCTCTCTCCATCTTTAAAGATGAGAAATAAACTCCTTTGTTTTGGTATAAATTTTTATTGTGTCATGTGAAAATAGCATACAATCTATGAAATTCAACAGTCAAAATACAATTAGCATTTCCCCAATCCCACCCCGCCATTCCTACCCATGAACCACCATCCATGACTTCGGACACAACACAGTGTGGAACTAGTATCTAGCAAAATCTATTCTTACCATTACTCTAATAAATTCTATTTTTGTCTTCTTTTTAAATACCCAAATGCAAGTCTCAATTGGTCCCATGGGAGAGCTTGGCCATTTGAATATCCTCAACTAATTTTCTTATCCAATTCTTAATAAGCAGTTCTTTTTACCGCTTCCAAGATTTTGCTAGTGTAATTCTCTCTGCTACAAAACTATATTGGAAAATTTCCACATCTTCTTTTAAAATTCTTTCATGTAACAAACCCAATAGGCACATTTCTGGCTTTGTCTTAATCTTTTTAGAATTAAATTTATTTGTTTCTTTTTCCAAAAAATGTTTACCACCGTACAGGTTCACCAAGCATGGAAGGTGCCTTTCTGCATTTTACATCTCTATCATTCCCCCCGTTGGGTTTTAATCAATTTTGGTCATTAATTCAGGAGTGATATAACTTCTATACAACATTTTATACATATTTTCTCTAATGGAAACAGCTATTGAAAATTTAAATCCTTTTTTCCCATAAGTATTCCCAATTTCCAAATCTATATTTTCTCCTAAATCTCTGACCCAGGAAATCATTACTGTTCCCACTGTTTAACACCAGCTTTGGGTTTGGTTTGGTTATTGTTGTTGGTGGTGTATGCTTGTTGTTTTCCCAGATAAAGATAGAACGCCACAAAATTATAATATTTTCAGAATGCTGTGTTCATGCTAACAGTGAGTATCAACAGTGGAGCAAGGAAAAGTGGATGTTTACAATATTTGGATAACCTGATCTGAAACTAGACTATCAAATGATGGGCAAAAATGTTTGCTAACATATATAATTTTAAAAGCCCACCTGAAACATTCCCTCCAGAGATTAAAATGTATTATTGGCTGCCCCAAGACTGTGGAACAACCTGCCAGAACAGCTCCAACAGCTAAACCAGCTGTTGGAATGTAAAACACAGCTGGCGATCTCTCTCTTCCCAGAATCACAGAGTATGGGTTAAAGAGACAGTCAAAGTAACACAGCAAGGTAAATTCAGTATAAAAGTATTCAATTTATAGTACTCAGAACTAGAGCATGGATAATGCAATTCATAAAGACATACCAGAACCCATGTACACATATGGGTGTTGTGGTGAATCCAAGTGTATACAAGGATAATTCGGATTATATCCGCAATCGCAGCTTCACAAATAGTTTCGCAGCTTCACTAGGTTAGATTATTAAAGCAGCTCTATTGGTATACCATGTGTTCTTGGTGATATATGGTTTGCTTACCTGTAACCGTAGTTTCCCGAGTGGTCATCTGTGAATAGCACATATGGTATTTCCTGCGCCTGCGCAGACAGTCCGGAATCTTTTAAAAAGTTATTATCACTTTAAATTGTAGCCCCGCCCACAGTCCCCTCGAGCATATATAGCCAGTGGGAGGGGCTCCCACCTCAGATCCTTTACTCCGCCGCAAAAAGCAGCTTGAAGGACTGAGGCATGACATCAGCGGGGAGGATGGGCGGGAGTGTTCACAGATGACCACTTGGGAAACTACGGTTACAGGTAGTTTCCCATATGTACGATTCACAGCTGACCACGATGGGAAATTACTTTTCTCAAGTGCTCTGAATACCGCTTCCACGTTACTTTCTAAAAATAGAGGTTCATCTCCACATGGATCTTTTTTTCAATTAATCTGTCGTCGTTTCATATTTTTATACAGTATACTACTTGCTTCTAACATATTTTCTTATTTCTTATTATGTGTCTTTTTGATTGCAACTCTTTCGTTATTTCAATACTTTAAAGGCCACGGCTCAGCTAACAAATTGATTGTCAGGTTCAACTGGACATGTACCTTCTCACAGAATTGCTTATTAAATTAAATTCAATGCTTTCAGAAAGTTGGGAGTATTGTTCATTATTATAATGGACATAAACCATATATTTTGTACCTTTAGCCATTCTAACTCTGGATTCATCATGGTAGGCTTGGTTTGGCTGTGACATCTTTTCAGACAGCATTTTTATGTACACTGTAATATTTTGAATTGTAAATGTCATAAAAACCACATAAATGTTAAATGGTTCAATCTATGGAATTACCAAAGATCTATGGATCTCATCACAATCAGTCCTGCGGAGTGATTCACCAGCCTCTGTGGCAAATCAATGGGGCAGCGAGGCAATCCCAGTGCTCCGCCCACAGCGTTGCTTCCCCATCACATGGGGAAGCATTGCCACGTGGCTCCCCCCTTCCCCAGGTGCTGGTTTACCAATCTGTGGGCTGTGGCCCACTGGTGGCTGCAATACTTAAAACAAGGTCGGCAGCCCCAGATTACGGTATTAAATATGGTTTTCTGTGGGCAAGCTGATGACTACTGGATGGCATATCTTCTATATCAGAAACTAGAGGTGATGTGGTCTATCCAATGCAATTTTCTGAATCAGTATCCCAAATAACTAAACCGAATCTAAAGTCGATCAAAAACTGATTTGAAATCCTTTTGGTATTAATGTTGGAGAGTGGTCCCTGGTGAAGTGGCCCCTGGTCAAGAAAAGGTTGGGAACCACTGCCTTAAATGGAACACAGGATGCCTTCCATGATCTGGGTGCAGCATCGTAGGATGCTTACACCCCAGTTAAGCCACTGAGCCCCAATGGAAGTGAACCTGAGTCATCTGATGGGCAGCGTGGCGCTCCATGACTCAACTGGGGCGGAACATCCTACAACGCTGCTGAAGTCTCATCTGATGAGGTTGTGAGAGGTGCTTTAATATGTCTCACCACATAGGCAAATAGTTTTGGTCTCAAGAGGCAAATTGGTGGAAGCAGACAAGATACTTCATACTTTAATGTGCTTAAATCTTGCTGTCCCAAATTATATGGCATGAAGGTTATTCATAGTTCATATTTAGTGTGTGTAACAGGCAAGTCACCATGAAGCTGCTCATTCATTTTGTTTCTCGATTTTTGAGAATACTGTCTCTTGGCAGCTTCAGAGTTTCCAGTGGACACTTGCCATCATTCAGGCGCCTGATAGTTGGTTCTTTGAGAAGAGGGCTTGTAGATCGTGACCCACTTCTCAAGCCTCAAAATTTTATCACCATTTCTTCAATATCGATTTTTCACTGCATCTCTTTGGTCTGTGAGTACAGGGCACAAAGTCTTTACTGGTTGCTGCTATTCAGGAAAAGGTTTTACTACCTTTTCATACATCTTTTTAAAATTTAATAAAGGAATAAAAAGGGAACTCAATTTTCCAAAGGAGTTTCAATTTGTAAATACTTTCTGTATAAGGTGAACACTACAAACTTTGTTTGAAGGTGGAGGTCTGCAGGAACGTCTTAAGCAGTGCTTATGTCCATTTGCTTGTTCTACCAGCCATGACTATGAAAACTGGACATATGAATGTCAAATTAGCTTGCCGTTTGACATTTTCACCTTAATAATGCAGATACATACACAGTATTACCTTTTGTGCACACAATGAGAGATGTAAAATTCTGAATAAATAAATTCTGAAATACACAACTGTACATCGATGTGAGGCAGTGCCTTCAATTATTTGATCCAGAGTTTATGTCAGGAAAATGATTATTTCTATTGGATTTCCTTGAACATCTTTGTTCAAATGCTCTTAAAAATAGATGGGAAGCTTACTGAGCCCCAGAAAATAGCTGCCAGACTTGCTCTCCAGACTTGATAAAATATTACAAACTGTTTGAATACCACAAATTTAAAGTATCTGCATTATCAACCACTGAGTTACTAAAAGTATTGGTATTCACAAATGTTAAGTGTTAAATACATTTTTCCTTTTTTGATAATTAGTTAACTTTAATTTTCAGGATGCAAAAGAATAAAAATATAATTGTTTCACATCTCAGAATAACTGAAACATACACTTGATGCTGTAATAGAAGCCATGTTATCACATCTAATATTGCTATCAAGTATTTTTAACATTCACTGCACCTCAGAAATAAATCTGTTACTCCTTGAGTCATTTATGAAATCTTTGTAATCGGAACAGGACTCAAAGGAATCATATTAACAAAACCCGCAGGCAGTCAATATGTGCTGGAGATGCAAAATGGGACACATTTTGCACAAATTTGCTTCTCAGAGTATGGATACAGAGTATGGATAAAGTTGTTGGACCTTGTCCAACAACTTTATGAGCAGCTAGTGGGTCTTCAAGGGTTAAGTACAGTATGTCCTCACTTGTATGACAAGTGTCCAACAAGTACAATGGGGGACTAACAACCTAATCACACGGCTGCCGGAATCACCATGCATTGTGTTGAAACTGGCAAGTCTGTTAGGGGGCGTTGAGAACCCACTGCGTTGTCTGGCTCCTGAAGAAGCTGATCCCGTGGGGGAAAGCGTCAACCACATGGCTTCCCCCCATTGCTTCCTATGGCAACATGGGAAGCCTCCTGTGTTGCTGTGGCAGCATGCATCCACGGAGCCCTAGAACATCCACGGAGGCCTGCTTGAAGTTCATCTGCATCGTTTGATGGGAACCAGCAGGCTCTGTGGATGACCTAGGGCTTAACCAGCATATGCCGCTGGTTTATGCCTTGTATGATGAGGTGATACATCAGCACCACAATGTACAGCAGAACACATTTCTGCCTAAGGAGGAAACTTCTCCGAAAAATTGGGGGGAAACTGTTTTAGAACGAACATTAGCGCTTACATCACTGCTCCTACTTCTCTCTTGAAAACACTGCAGAATATCACAATCTCTTTTTTAAAATATTTGAATGAAAAATGAAGATGTTTAAAGATTTACTCAAAAGGTTTACTACTCTTCTTCTTAACACTACTAAGCCAGATGACAATGTTTCCTTAGCTATCCTAGTCATGGGTGGGTTGTATGTGTGTGTCTCCGCTCCTTATTTCAGGTGGGATGTGTTACTAAAGGCTGTCACCATTCACTCTGTCAAGAAGTGTTAGCAAATGCTGTGAACTTTGTGGTTGCTTCATGTTTGACTTAGTCTTTGATTTAGGGATGTTGTATATACTCATATATAAACCAACCTCATGTGTAAGTAGAGAGAGGTCTGGGGGGCAAAAATTATGGATTTTCATATGACCTATAGCAGGGGTGCCCACACTTTTTCAGCATGCAAGCTACTTTTTTAAAAACCAAGTCAAAAAGATCTACCTTCCGCACACACGCACCTTCCGCGCGGCGCTCCTTCCGCGGGGCATTGTGGGAACGAGGGAGCATCTTCCGCGAGGCATTGCAGGAAAGAGGGAGCATCTTCCGTGGGGCATTGCAGGAACGAGGGAGCGCCTTCCATGGGGCATTGCGGGAACGAGGGAGCCTCCGGAGGCCCCGCCTCGCGCTCCGCCCTGCCTCTCTCTCGTCCAGAAGCAACCATGCTGCCTGCGCTGCTGGCGAGAGAGAGGCGGGGCCTCCGGAGGCCCCGCGTCATGCTCCCTTGTTCCCGCACATGTACCATCCGCGCACGCGCTCCTTCCGTGTGGCACTCCTTTTGTGCGGGAACGAGGGAGCGCGCAAGAGAGGCAGGGCGGTGTGCGAGGCAGGGCCTCCGGAGGGCCTCTCTAATTCCCGCAATGCTCCGCGGAAGGCGCTCCCTCGTTCCCGCAGTGCCCCGTGAAAGGTGCGCCACGCGCAGGGCAGAAGCACCCCATCTGGCTGCGATCGATCTCCTTTGGACCTGCGATCGACTGGTCGATCGCAATTGACTTCGTGGGCAGCCCTGACCTATAGATAAGTTAAGAGGCATTCCGCTAGGAAGGATTCAACACCCTCTGGTCAATGCCACCATTTCACCGCATTCTTTTAGGTTCTCCTGAGATGGGATTAACCTCTTGCCTTTTGCCACTCTATTTTTATAGGAGATGGCCAAATTTTTCATACGAGTCAAGATACAGTAGTCACATTGGTCCATGGATAAATGCTTACTTATTTATCACAGGCAAGAACAAATAGTTTCAGTGATTTTCCCCTCTGCTTCACAAGAATACAAAGCAATTTTGAGTACTTTTTGTACATACTTTGAAAAGCTGATTTACACACAAAAACATATAGTTCTTCTGCACAGAAAACATGTTTCTGCATAAATTTTCAATGGTTTTCTTTTAGGACACACACCTATAAAGTGGAAGGGAGGAAAAGATTTTGTGCAAGATATACATATTCCACGGCTGAATTGGGGCATTTGCACAGATGGCATAACGTTAAGAAGTGTGGAAATAATATTCCTATACAAGGTATTTTCTGCCCCCAAATGTATTATTTTGTATACAGAAACAATGTGTTTTCCATGCAAGTTCCCAAGAATCTTGTAACTATTTTCCTTTTCTTTGGTGGGTTGTCTCAAGTGTTGTGACACCCAATTCTCATCATGGATGTAAATATTAATCATCATTCTTCGCCTCCTCCTTCAGCTCATGCTCAAGGTGTTCTGTTGCCTATGTGCGCAGGGCTGTTGTTTAGTGGGCTGAAGGTATCTGAATAAATGGAAGGCTGGTTCGGTGTCAACATCATGAGCAGTGACAACATTTAGCACTATTTTAGCACTATTTATACAGTATAAGAAACTTTTTAAAGCTTTTTAAAAAAGAAATCCTAAGCACAACTATTATAACATGTATATACAAGTTTAGAATATGAACAAGTAAACATGTGACACAGTGAAAAGTGAGATATTTCCGATTTAACAGGGTAGGAAATGCATTCTATGCAAGACATCAGAATGAGAAAACAATAGCAACAGTGAAATGAAAGTGCCATAATTTAAAACATACAGGCAGTCCCCGAGTTACGAACATCCAATTTACAAATGACTCGTTGGTATTAATGGGGGTGAGGCCACAGGAAGAGAGATTAATCTTCCCCTTGGAACTAAAATTCACTCCTGAAATCGTTCTCATGGGGAAAGGTGCTGAATTTGGTTTCCACAACAAGCCAAATTTTTCAAAATCCAATTATTACAGACAGAAAGTGAAATTAAATCTTCTGGATGGGGCACAGACAGCAAAACTAACACCGCAAGGGTGTTAACCTCTATGCCAGTGTTTCCCAACCTTTTTTGAGCCACGGCACACTTTTAACATTAAAAAAATCCGGGGGCACACCACCAACCAAAATGACACAAAATGACATTCTAACACAGTAAAGAACGGCTGGGGGGATGGTGGCCTGTTGGGAGCAGCTGCTGGGAGTGCTAAAGCTGGGGGAGGAGCCAGGCCAGGCCCCGCCCCCTCCCCCCAGCTTCAGCTCTCCCACAGCTTCTCCAGCCTTGAGGGGGCAGTGCCAAGCCAGCGGTGGCAGAGACAGCACAATGCTGGCTTGGCACTGCCCCCTCAAGGTTGGAGAAGCTGTGGGAGAGCTGAAGCCGGGGGAGGGGGCGGAGCCAGGCCGTGCCATGCCCTGCCCCCTCCCCCCAGCTTCAGCTCTCACACAGCTTCTCCAGCCTTGAGGGGGCAGTGTGAGCGAGGGGCGGGAGTCATGGCCCCCGGCGCCGCTCTCCGCCATGACTCCCACCCCTTGCTCACTGAAGCTGTGCGAAATAGGAGGAGCATGAGCGGTGGATGGGCTTCAGTGGGTGGGGCTCCTCCTCTGCGCGGCTTCAGCGAGCGAGGGGCGAGAGTCATGGTGGATTGGAGGCTGGCTGGGGAAATGGCCGAAGGAGGCAGCACCCCGGCCCCTTCTTCTTTTTCTTTATGCCGCGTCCCCACGATTCAGGATTAACCTATGCATGGAAGAATGATTTGTACCGTTTGGGGATCTATGAAGGGGACTATACCGGGCCTTGAAAAAGACTGGAACACGGTCGAAACGAGTCATGGAATTCTTGTTTAACTATTTTACATCCCTGAGTATACCCCAGGGATGTAAAATAGTGTTGCCACCTCCTACCATACCGGATTATACGGAATATATTTGATTTGGGACTGTGGTCACACAATATTCCGGAGATTGTTTTCGATCTGCATTTCATTTTGAACATTTATGCTGTAGCACCCATTGAATGAACATTAAACTCTATAATTTAGGATTTGCATTGAATACAGACGTTTGGATTATATTGAACTATATGGACTTTCATTGCCTGCTTACGGTAACCCCACTTGGGAAGAGATTTATAGTGAACTTACTAATTGTTTATTCAATAGGACCCCGCGTCCTGATTGTTGTGTTTGGACTTTGTGCACTCCCCCCTATTCTTCACAACTTAAGAACAAACCTATTTGTTCGTAAATTGGGGACTGCCTGTACTTGTAAAAGAAGCAGCTGAGAAGAAAACGGTGGACTGGTGGGTTAACTGGCAGTTCAAGAGTTTCATACACTGTCCAGCTGTGTTTCCTGAACTACCTCAGACTTTTTGTCTGTAGGTATTATGTACAGCCTGTGGGAAGAAACAAAACTAATGTAAGTGAATTCAACATTACCAACATTCTTAAAGTCTTAATACCAAACAATATTGTTATTAATTAAGAAAATGGCATAAAATCTAACTTTAGATGGTCCAAAGACTGTTAACCTGAGCTGGCCACCAGGACTGCACAACCACCCTATTGCAACAGTTCCAATGGCTGCCAGTTTGTTTCTGGGCCCAATATAAAGTGCTGGCAATGACCTATAAAGTCCTATTCAGCATAGTCCAGGTTATATCTCCTGATACAAACCTGCCCAGGCCGCAAGATCCTCAGAAGTAGCCCTTCTCTTCGTTCTTACCATCGCCATTATGGCTGGTGGGAATGCGAGAGAGGGCCTTCTTGGTGGCTGCCCCTCAACTCTGGCATTCCCTTTCCAGGGAAGCTAGAATGGCCCCCGCCCTGCTGTCTTTTTCAGTGGAAGATGGAAACCATTTCAGTTAGGGAGCTTTTCATGAAGAACATTTTAAGTATTAGCCAGGGGGTGCTGAATATGTATGTGATAGTGGTTTCATGATTTTAATGGCTTGAACCATTTCTTTTTAACAGTCCTAATCCTAATTTTAAATTGTACACTGTATTGTTTTTAATCTTGTTAGATTCTTTGAGCCTATTCTAAAAGAGAAGAAGCAGAAAATAAATATATTACTACTAATAGCAACAACAATAATAACAATAAAATAAACGCTTCTCTAGTGTTCACAATTGATCTAATGATCATTAGTGATCTAATGAGAGAATACCACTGGAAGTGCATGTGAATGATAAAATATTTTATCACTTGTTTTATTAGTATAGATCAGGGGTTCCCAAACCTTTTTGGCCTACTGCCCCCTTTCCAGAAAAAAAATTACTCACCGCCCCCCTAGAAATTAATTTTTTTTAAATTTTAATAGCAATTAAACAGAAAGATATGTGTATTAATATTTCTACCTTTTTGTAAAATATAATAAAGTTGTAAATTAGAAACATTGAAGTTTGAAATTATGAAACTATTTATTGAACTTAGAATAGAAAGGTAATGCAAAAAAAGTTAAAATATTCAAAATTATCTTAATGAGAAGGATGAACCTGGTATGCTGCTACCAGTCTAGTAATCCTCGGCTCTATTTTTGTCAGCAGTAATCTCAAATCATCGCGATTGACTATTTTGCAATCGGTTTCTTTTTTTGTTAATAAATTGGTTACCGCACTGAATCCATGTTCCACTAAATATGTTGAAGGACATTATTATTATTGTTATAAGACTCAACCAGTTGGAAGGGAACCCCAAAGGTATTATTATTATTATCCCTTGCTTGGCGAGAGAAGGAGGAAGGAAGAAGAGACAGACACACAGAGATGGATGGTAGCCTGTCACCTGGCTCATGCCACCACCCCCACCACCCCCGTACAGAGGTTCAGCGCCCCCCAAATTCTCCTGGGCCTTCCAGCACCCTCTAGATCACCCCACCAGCCACCAGGTGGTGGTACCGCCCACTTCGGGAACCACTGGTATAGATCTAGAAATGTTCCTGGCCACCTTGCATGGTTCTCCTCTCCTTATTAATGTCAACGAAACCCATTAAGGTAGATTTGCTGAGACACAGTGGCAGTCTAGATCAGCTAGTAAGTTCCATAACCAAGCCAGGATTTGAATTTGGGTCTCTCTTTCTTGTGCAGCACTATAGCAAACTAACATTTTCAGATCAGGAACAACAATAACAATGACACTGCAGCTATTCGCCTCCCTAAACTGTTTTTCCCCAAGACACAGCCTCCTCCTCCTTGCCATTATTTTTGGCCACTCAAGTTGTGACATGAAAGCACAGTCAGTTGGGAGATGAGTGTTTGGGGCTGCAGAAAAATACATGTTTGGAGGAATTAGAATTCCTCTGTGGTAAAAATTAGAACTCCGTTTTCTGAGCGACTAGGACTGTCATAATTTTTAGTTTGGCCTTTGAAGATGGATTAATGTGTTATCTCACTCCTAGAAAACATACCTGGAGTTCTTCTTCTGCAGGGGCTTGAGGTCACCTGGCTGGCAACAGGCAGATTTGCAGTCAATGACCTGGTAAATAACTGGGTTGTACATGGCTGCCGATTTTGCAAGCAAAGTTGGGATCACGGAAACTTTGATGGGAACGGAATCTGGTCTTCCGAAAGCTGACCACACAGACACCACAGCATATGGGATCCAGGCAAACAGAAATCCTGCACAGATCAACATTGCCACCTGGTGAGTATAAAAGGTAGGAAAATCTTGTTACTTTGAATGGTCAACACATTTTACATTGCTTGATCAGTTCTGCTTATTACCAGAAAGACAATTAGTGAGAAACTGGGTGCAAATACAGAAGATTCAAATTAACCTGATGCAAACCAACACAGATTCAACTTTTTTGACATTAACCTTTACACTGACTTCTATTTGCAAAGAAGTTAGCAAAAAGTTTGAAGAGATACAGGGAAAAAAAGTTATAATATTTATTTATTTATTTATTTATTACTTCCATTTTATATACCGCTCCATCCCAACAGGCTCGGGGCGATTTACACGAGGCAACATTAACAATAAAATACACTTAAAAAACAGTAAAAATAGATTATAAAACCAACAATCCTATGCATGGGTGGTGGATTGTCTTGGGGATTGTGGGCCATTCCATTTGAACACCGCAACAACCTTTGCTATTCCATGTGCTGGAAAGTGACTCACTGTGATACATCTAGCTGTCATTTTGAGTGATTTTCGGCAGTCCTTAGCAGGCCCTGAACAGTGTGACATCTGTGACCAGGTTTAAGCCAAACTGGTTGTTTTTGTGCAAAGAAATAAGAAATCTGGATAGGGTTTTAAAGGGTTAAGCAGACTTTTAAGAATTAAGACAGACTTGGGGTCACTAGGGAGGTTTCAGGGAGCACAGCATTGGGGCTGAGTGTGGCTCCATTGGTGCACTTTAAACACCCTGTACAAGCAGCTAAGCACCATTGATTCCAGAGGCCATACTCTCAGACAAGGACTTCAACTTATTTCTTTATTTATGCTTCACATTTATAGACCACCACTCCCCGGAGGCTAGAAGCGGTTTACAACAGTATGCATAAATACAATCCAAGATAGAATACAGATATAATAACCAACACATTACCTAACATTAATTATAATAAATACAAGGAGGTGAAGTGAACTAAGGGTTGCATATCAAGTGGGATCAATAGTCAATTTAGGGGCATAGGTAAGGTTAGGGACCGAGTAGCCCTATAGTCTGGTTTTAAAGGCCCATTCCACAACCTCAATGCGGCCATACCTCCAATCAGATGGCCAGGAGGGGTCTCAACCATGGCGATTTGGGAGACCCTCGCCGCTCCATACTGGGCTCCTTTAGGAGGGTTTAAAGTTCCAGTCCGACTCCAGCTCCCGGCCATCAGACCCCAAAAAACTCTGGGGCCAAACCGCCGATGTTGAAGTTCACATCGGTTGACTTTTTGTTTCAAATGCTCCTCTAGTTCAGCTACCGGTGCCCGTGTTTCAGTCCGCTTGCTGTTCTGGGCAGCCGGAGCTGCCGCTCTGCACTCTTTCCGCTGTAGAACTCTCTGATCATTGCCAGATGTGGCGCTCTGTGACTGGTGCCCCCTCCGCTTCCTCCCAGCTCTGCAACCACGTCTGCGTCGAGAGTGGCCAATAGGTTGCTGGGAGGAAGCTTTCCGGGCGACATCCGCCTTTGGGCTGGTGGTCTCCATGTTGGCGATTTCAAGGTCGATCGCCATTTTGCTCAAAGCTTGTCTCTCTGAGAGGGAGAGACAGCAGCGTCCTTGTCGATCTCCTGGCACTCGGGGCACTGCTGGGGGGCCAGGATCCCTCTCCCAGGCCTCGGGGGAATTCGGCCTCTCCAGCCCCAGGCTGCCAGGGCCCCCCTCAGCCTCCAGAGGCTTTGGCACAGCACATGGTCTCCCCTTCGCCCCCAAATCGTCTATCATCGGTCTCTCCTCCTCCACCGACCACCCGTCCACCGGCCCCTCCACTGACAGGTCCCAGGAGTGATCCCAGTCCATCTCTGGGAGCTCTTGCCGGCTGGTCAGAGGTTCCGTGGGGGTTTTGTACTTCATACAGGGGCAGTGGGGATGTAGAATATCCAGCTCCGTCAACAGGTCCTCAAACCTCTTGACACACAGAAGCAGCTGATCAAATTCAGCTCGTAGATGTTTTGCAGTGTGTGGATCGATCTTCCCGGCATTCTTCCCGGCGCCTAACCTAACAAAGGAAGGCTGCCCAGGGGTCTTACGTGTAGCTGGTCTTGTCGATATCCCCCACCTCAGGGGGGTTTGCTCCGGCGACTCTCTTCTTTTAAGGGATCTCAAATATTTTGCAGTTGCTGCTGTCACCGGTCGGAGAACCCAGCGCCTCTCCGGTTGGTCTGGACTGCCCCTCTCTGGTTCCGAGAGGGGCACCCCCTTGGGCCGCAGCTCTGGGGCAGGGTTAAGTCAATTTCTGGCCTTTTGGAGGGTTGGGGATCACCACCAACCAATTCCCAAAGTTGGGGATCTAACTCCGAACCTCCAAGCAGGCTTCTATAGCTCTGACAGGTCGCATTTACATAGTCAGGCGAGCTCGGTCGGAGCGCTCCCAAAGTCTGCTCCACGACCGGCGCCATCTTTTGCAGCTCAATGTTATTTTGACTAAATTATAAGAGTGGGTAAGGAGAAAGAATTAGTGGTATGGTCCAAAAAAAGCTTAGGGTTAATTTCAGTGAATATGGGAATGCCTTTTCTGAGGCACAGGTGTGACAAAACCAACCACATACCATCTTCAATGACCAATTGGGGGGGGGGGGGGGCGGGCGACACCATACATACCAAATGTAGGTTATTTGCCCAAAGTCTGGAGCATAATTAAGCAATTAAACACAAAAACAAGCTACTGGCTTCTTTGGGAGTCTGGCCAATGTTTCAATAGAATATTTTATTCCACCCAGTGACTAGCCTGTCAAGAGGATTGCTTAAAACAAAACCCACAGCAACAACCCTACAATACTATTTTGGCTTTTTGATGACACCAAGAATTAACCACTAAAAGTAGAATGAACACTTTTCTAACATAAAACGAGGAGCCTGAAAGCTGGATTTGGACCTGCTAGGCAGAATAAATTCAACTGATGATTTCATATAGCAATCAGTATTTTGTATCTGGCCACAGTTTCTATATTTTTTTGTTCATTGTTCTGGAGTATTAGCAGCTCTGCTGTTTAACCTGGAGGCATGTTTTTGTTAATTACTGGCTGCGATCCTGCATCAGAAGGCCCAGGGAGGCAGCTGTGGTAGATGGCAAGTGTCATGCTCTGCAGTTGATGGTGGTTGTAGGCCTAGCAGTTGGTGATGGAAGGGTTAATGTAAGTCTTAGTTCTAAAGGGTTGAGTAATCTATAAGAGTTCATGGGTGAAAGCAATTAAGGGTGGAGGTATGCAAGAGATAGGGTGCAGCTTGGTATTTCTGGATATAATGAGCTAGCCCTGGGATTGATCTTCGGGAGAAAAGTATTCATCTTATTTTGGTGGTAGATGCTGCTGGTTTTCCCCCAGGTTTGTGGATTTTTGGTATCCTGACCTGTTTCCTGTACTCGTGGAACCCTGGAACCTTGAATCTCTGGACTGGCTTTTGACTACGGCATAGACTCTTGATCCCTGGACTTTGCTCATTGAACTCTCAGCGTTTGACCACCGGACTGGACCTTTTGACTACGGTGTCATCTTGAACTTGCAACAGTGTTTGCTGTCAGTTTTATTTTATATTCTGTGGTTGTATCTTTATGTTTTGGACTATTAAAACAGCCAGAAAGTGCTGTTTTAATTAAACTGTTTGATACAAACTGGGTGTTTGATTCACCTCTGCTTGAATTACAGCAGAGCCCTCGCAACGTGACACAAGGTTGAATTCATCCATACGCCATGACCAAAAAGTGAGATATGCAAAGATAACTTGATGTTACTAATCAGTGCTTCTTACTAGCAGGATGCCAGCTATGGTTCTGGAATTTCACAACTGGTCAAGGCATTTTGAAGGGAAAGAACCAGGGAGGCTCTGCTCTCAGTCCCACCAGCCTCACAAACGCGTCTGGTGGGGACGATGGACAGGGCCTTCTCAGTGGTGACCCCGCTTATGGAACTCTCTTCAGCGAGATTAGATCAATGTCCTCCCTCCTTTCCTTTAGGAAAAACGGAAACCGTGGCTTTGGTACCAGGCCTTTGGCTAGCAGGCATAGTGGCACTTTGGACATTGATTGTTACAATAATGAAAAAGGCTTGATGATTGTTTAACTAATGTTATTATTTTAATCTATTGTGTATTTATGGTTTTATATTGTTGTTATTCTATGATTTGCGGCATCTAATTGTTGCCAGTTAGCTGCTCCGAGTCCCCCCTCGGGGGTTGAGAAGGGTGGGGTAGAAATGTTGTAAATAAATAAATAAATAAAAAGCTAGAGGCCAATCACAGGAACCAATTCCAAAGCTTTGTTCTACAGATGCCAACCAAGTTGAAATTTGTTGATTTGGGATATGCATTTTCCTGACATTTCGCCAACATCTATGGCAGGCATACTCAGAGATTTATATAAAGGGACATTGAAACAATTCTGTTATGTAATG
Organism: Anolis apletophallus; assembly: GCA_030556195.1. NCBI lineage: Eukaryota > Metazoa > Chordata > Lepidosauria > Squamata > Anolidae > Anolis > Anolis apletophallus. The sequence continues at coordinate 58,089,597 of JARBWK010000003.1, read as the reverse complement.
TGTTAGGTTATTCTTCACTATGTAACAACAACAATTCAGCTTATTTACCTTGTTCTGCAGCTCCCCACTCTCATGCTCAACTCTTTTCTGTCCATGCCTTTCCATCTGCATTTGCACAGTTGCTTCAACCTGTATCGTACTATGCCAATCAACACAAATGTGTTGGCTCTAGGCATTTGTTGTTACTGTCAATGCTGCTGCTTCTAATGTTGATGATGATGATAATGATATCAAAACACAATGAATTTTACTATTCGAAATTATCTTTGGTAAGACATTATTGTTGTTTTTGTTTCCAGTATTTATCGAACAGTCCATTTCATCATCATCAGCGACCCCTCATATCTGAGTATGATTGCCTTCCAAGTGTAGTGTCTTGGCCGTGGGTCTGGAGGTAACCTATTCTTGATCTGCATGTTCTTCCGCATTGAGGACATTGATTTCCCGATGGAAGGCAGTCCCGACAAGGGTTGGTTTGATTCACCTTCCTCCTGACACGTTTCTCCCTTTCACTCTCCATCCATCCCTGTTCGTAACAGCTGACCTCCAGTTAGAATGCTTGAGGGCCAGGACTTCCCAGTTCTCATTGTCTATGCCACAATTTTTAAGGTTGGCTTTAAGCCCATCTTTAAATCTCTTTTTCCTGTCCACCAGCATTCCTTTCACCATTCTTGAATTGAGCATATCGTTACTGCTTTGGGAGACGATCATGGGGCACCTGGCCAGTCCAGTGAAATTGATGGTGAAGGATCATCGCTTCAGTGCTAGTGGTCTTTGCTTCTTCCAGAACGCTGACATTTTTCCGCCTATCTTCCCAAGAATTTTTTTCAGGATTTTCTGGAGGCAACGCTGATGGAATCATTCCAGAAGTTCAGTGTGACATCTGTAGATGGTCCGCGTTTCGCAGAGTTGGGAGGACATTAGCTTTATAAATAAGCATTTTGGTATCCCTACAAATGCCCCGATCCTCAAACACTCTCTGCTTCATTCGGAAAATGCTGCACTAGACAGTTTTGTATTTCGGTGTCGATGTAGACTTTTGTGGAGAGGGCTGCCAAGGTAGCAGAAATGGTCAAAATTTTCTAATGTTACTTCATTAAGCTGTATTTTTAGCATTGCAGAGGGGTTGGCTGGTGTTTCCTTCCCTCCTTGTTGTTCTGTTGATGCAAGGCCAAGCACTTTTTACTTCATGCACCTTAATATTTAGTTTTAGCCTGTTAAGTCTATTTCAATCCAATTTTTCTTCTATTAATTTATTTTAATTACAAATGATAAATGAATAAGAAAGACATTTTTGCAAGCGTTTCTGCTTGCTGTTGTTGTGGTCTACATTTTCTAGAATTTGTAGCAAACTCCTACCATGTTTTGTAGAACGTCAACAGTCTGATCAGAGACCCAAGGAATCACAAGGCAGGGTGAGAGTATACAAGACCCTTTTTTTTTTTGGTCTTAAGTACTGGGAGGTTTCTCAGAGATGGCTTGTGGTGGGGACTGTAGTTGTGTAGCTTCTTTTTAAGGTGGCTAAAACCTCTTCTACACTGCCATATAAAATCCAGATTATCCACTCTGAACTGGATTATACTGCAGTGTGGACTCCAGTTCAAATCAGATAATCTGGATTATATGGCTGTGTAGAAAGTGCCTTAGAAGCATCACTGAATATGCTTGTGATTCTTCTCTATCCTTATTCATCCTGTTTAATTGTTTGCTTTGTCTTGTGTCAGCAGCAATGGGTTTCCAGGACTTGGACTAAACATATTGGATATGTAATGAATTAATTCAGAATTCAACCAATTGTATTAGTGAAGTAAGAATTCAAAAGTTGGGGTATTTTTCTCCAAAACAAGTGCTTCCCTTGCAGAATCATTATACAAAGCACAAAACGACTGCAGTCTTTTGTCATCTGCAAATTTTGCTTCCCCTGACTGTTGCCCAAATTCATCTTTGCTTTGCTTCTGCATCATATGTATTGTTTTGCCTGCCTATGCTACATTGAGCCCCGTGTTTTCATTCATTCCCTTCAAAAACAAAACAAAACAACAAACTCACAGAGCTTCCTATACCTACCTTAGTTAACTTCATTTCCAGTACATTTGTGTTTTGAATCCTGGTGTCATAGTGAGCTACTTCTTTGGTGGATGACTGGACTTTTGCAATTATTTTAATATAGCAAAACATAATCACAGCAGTTGGGAGCACAAGACAGAAGAAAAGAATATTCAGAATAAAGGCCTGCCCAGCCACTGAGCCTTGAGCCAGCCACCAATCCAGAGTGCACGAAGTCCCAAATGGCTCAGGAGCATAATTGCCCAAGCCGGCAAATGGGATGGTTGCCCAAAAGGTAGCATAGGACCAGATGATTCCTAAGCAGATAAAAACATGGTGCCTCTTCAGCCAGGTACCTAGAGAAGGATACAATAAACATATCTCATTAACAAGTGCAAATGTACGTTTGCAATCTTTAAAAAAAGACATTCACATGGTAAGGGTCATATTTTGCCCACCCAGGGGTGACTCTGCTCTGCTTCAAAAACACTATGCACACAAAATAGTTAGAAAAGAAGTTGGGCACAATTTTATTGGTTATAGCTGTCAAATAGGGTTAACCCAAATACATAGGTGATGGATCCAGGTATTGAAAGAGTACGGTTTTGGTCGTCCGTATGCATTAGGGACCTCCTGATACATATGGACCACCAAAACCGTACTCTTTCAAGCTCATTTAGTCCAGGTACCAAAATCTGTGGACACTGTAGTATGTGTGCCCAGGTTTATACTGATACATCTGTTTGTAATCCCTTTAAATCTAAAAAAATTCAGTATTCGTTGCTTTACTGCTGGATCCAGGTATTGACCAATCAATGAGCAATGATTCTAGACTATGGCCCCTTCTACACTTCCATGTAATCCAGATTATCAAAGCAGATAATCCACATTATCTGCTTTGAACTGGATTATATGAGTCAACACTGACATATCATCCAGTTCAAAGCAGATAATCTGGATTTTATATGGTAGTGTAAAAGGTGCCTACAACTGACTGCCATTGATGGGTTGTGGAGTCACTGGTATAAAATGTATTCATCTGAATATCTGATGATTCAAATATTAATTTTTTCAAGTTTAGATAGATAAGTACAGAGCATTTTTCAAACGAATTCCTGATAATTCTTGAAAAATAGCAAGTTTTTAAATTGAATTGATCGCTTGCCTGATACTGAAGGTCTTCAGAAATTGACTAGACAGCTCACAAGGAGTGAGGTACATTATTTTTTTATATAGTTCAACTTACCATAGGATAAATAGCAGATTTTGAAATATCGATCCAAGCTTACTGCTGTCATGGTAATAAGACTCCCAATGCCAAAAAAGAACCCAGCCCATCCATACCAACGGCAAGCACTCCAACCAAAAATCCAGCGGTGGGAGAAGAAGGCAATGATGCTAAAAGGCTTTCCCACAACTGTAAAGAGAAAGACCGTCATGTAAATTGGCTGAAGTAGCATATCAAAATTGTAATGCAAAGGAACACCTCTTGAAACAGTGTGAAGAGATTTCTATTTTTCATGTAATAATGAGGAGCAAACTTGATTTGACTAGTTGATTCATGCCCTGCTTCCATACTGTTCATATTACTGTAACATGCTATATGTTAGGAAAACCTTAAAGAGCAGTTTAAGGCTTTCCTAACATATAGCATGTCAGTGGTCCAAAATCCTGCAGCTAGACTACTACCTGGGATTGATTCCACTATTTCCCTGTTATGACAGCTTAATGGGTTACCAATAGGTTTTCACACATAATTCGCGCTATATATAAAGACCTATATAATTTGGGACAAAGAAGTACACAGAATGATATTTACCCATGTCTGTTCAAATGGTAGCAGGAATTTCCTGCCGCTCAGTCAAATTAAACACAGTGGAGTGTGGGATGGTTGCCAAGACTGCTATGGCTAGTTCCACTTAGGAACAATTGTCTCAACTGTGCTTAAACTGAGTTAACCAGGATCAGCCCTGATTAGCGTTTAGACACTGCAGGGTTGAAAAGAATGATACAATGACCTAAATATTCAGTGCAGATGTGCTCTAGAGCTTGTTGAAAGAGGGAAAATTAAAGCAGCAGCATTTAATGATCAACTCAAGCACAACATCAGTGTTAAGGAAGAGCTTGAACAAAAAATGCTATCTATCAGTGCAATCTGGGTCACTGAGCATAGTGGTAAACGTTACTGATGTTACTTCACGTGATTCATTACTGATGTTCTTCCCTGCATTATTGTGATGGAAGCTGTTGTCACATGCTCATACGTTTCATTGTTTTGCATTTTTATATAAAACACTTCAGTTAAATATATACATATATATGATGTTCTTCATCTGTAAAAAGATTTATGCAAAACCTTTTTATATTTGATGGTCCTCATCTTTAGCTGTTGTCACATGCATTCTGAGATGGAGGGCAGGCCGGAGTCATACGTTTCATTGTTTTGCATTTTTATATAAAACACTTCAGTTAAATAGATACATATATATGTATATAGTTGGTTTTTTTTTACATAATTCATCTGTAAAAAGATTTATGCAAAACTTTTTTATATTTGGTGGTCCTCATCTTTTACTTGGTATATTATGAGGATTGGAGTAGAAATTATTTCAAATCATTCGGATTATATGGGGTCTACATTAATCGATCACACAAATGTATATCGTAGAAGCACCATATTGGATGCTTCCCCATATTTCACTTCATGGAGGAGTAGTTGGTGTTCCTGACTGCCACATACTTATTGGTATAGTTTGAGGACCCTTATCAACTTCCACATATGTTTTTGGAACCTTTATAACCCAATTTTAGGCTCCATTCTTCCACGGGCCTACCATTTACCAGCCTTCGATAATACCGTGAGATTTGAAAATCGCGGCGTCCCAAGAAGCGGAGTCCTATTGGTTGATTTACACCGTTTCCCAAGTGCCCTACCTCAAACGGAGATATTTCGGCCTTGGACAACACTGCGAGATTTGGAGATCGCAGCATTCCAGGAAGTAGAGATTGACAGATTGATCCACAGTGTTTCCCATTGGCCCTACTTCTAACGGAGACACCTCGGCGTGGGAACGAACCTGGTTTTCATCCACCTAGATCTTTATAAGAAGTTTATTTGGTGGATTAACTATGTACCTCTGACTGTGAGTCTTCGGCACTGGAGCTTCCATTATATTTTTCTAATTATTTTTGGTTGAAGAGGCACCTTTATACCTTTGCACCGGGAATGTGGCACAGCTGGCTAAGTTTCAGCTGCATAAGATCTCTCTGACCAATAGGTCATGAGTTTGAGGCCTGCCTGGGTCGAGGTGGGTGCTCAACCGAAGTGTAGCCTGCTGTTGACCTTTGCAGCCCAAAAGACAGTTGCATCTGTCAAATAGGTGATAAAGGTACCACATTAAGTGGGGAGGCAAATTTTGACTGAATTATGAGGCCATTAAAGAACTCCAGGAATGCGGAAGGAACAACAAGGGACGCTGGAAATGCTGAGATATGAGGAGTGTGTCAGCTCCCCCTGGTGGCCAGGGTTTGCCTCCGTTCGTCTATATGTGTTGTATGTCGAAACGGCAGGGATTGTCTGCTAAGTATGTGTACCTGTAAGCCACTCTGAGTCCCCTTCGGGGTGAGGAGAGTGGAATATAAATAAGGTTTATTATTATTATTATTATTATTATCTTCAGCCTTAAAGGAACAGGCATCGGTTATTATACCATTCATTTCATTTGCTACTCCAGTTCATTACGGTTAAAGGTATTGGGTTTAGATATTTGAATAATATATGGCATTGACCATAATTAAGCAACAGTGCTAGGGAATTACACATTTAGATAGTTAATTTTTCTCTGTTTGTTGTACCCTGAATGTGTGCTTGTGTGTATATTTAGGTAGGCTTTTTGTGTTGTGCTGATATTATGAGCACCACCAAATAGAAAAAGGTTTGACATAAAATATTTTAAGTATGTGACAAACGGAATGTGTAAAAAATAAAATAAAACTATATATGTATATATGCATATAGTTAACTAAAGTATTTTCTACAAAATGTAGAAAATGCTAAACCTTTTTATATTTGGTGGTCCTCATCTTTTACTTTGTATGTTAGGAGACCCTGGTGGCGCAATGGGTTAAACCCTTGTGCCGGCAGGACTGTTGACCGATACGTTAGTGATTTGAAACTGGGGAGAGCAGGTTGAGCTCCCTCTGTCAGTTCCAGTTCTCCATGAAGGGACATAAGAGAAGCTTCCCATAAGAATGGTAAACATCAAACATCCCGGCATCTCCTGGGCAACATCCTTGCAGATGACCAATTCTCTCATACCGGAAGCAACTTGCATTTTCTCAACACACACACACACAACTTGATATATTTGTTTTTTCAGCCTCAGAATATAAAGCTTATTTTGTAACAACAGAGGCAAAAGGATACAACCACACTGATCTACAGTTAAGCTCTAAGACACAGATTATATAGTTGGTCAGCATATGATGTGAATCCATATTGCATGGTTACGTGTATATGCAAAGACCTCCTCTATGGATGAAGGTGAGTGCAATGGAGGAACCAGGCTGCCTGCAATGAACTCCAAAAAGTAGCTCCCTTTCCAGGTGCTTAATCCATTGAGAAGCATGGCTGCGCAGAGCAATACGCCTCTCTTTGCTGAGAAAGCAGCTCGCCTCCTTCCGCTGCTGAAAGAATCAACAAAAGCCCAGCTGTGATTCTATTTGCCGAGAAAGGACCCCATCTCCTTTCTTGATTTTCAGATATTATGTGAAAGTTCCCAGAATAGATCTTTTGAGTAATACACAGACCTAATGAACCTTTTATAAATTGATCATTTTATATCGTCTATCCAGCCAAATCTGCGCAAGAACAAATCATGATTGGGGGCTTAAATAATAATTTATTTAGTTTCAATAAAACCTAAACTCTGTATCATACATGAAATCCAACATCTATTCAAAGCAGAATAGCCTTGATAGATAAACAGAACAGTTTTACTCTGTTTTCAATGCCCAAAAACTACACAAGTAGAAACGGAATTAAAAGATCATCAATCGGTTTTACTGCTAAAATAATTGTTGTTAATGTATTCATTTATATTCCGGCTTTCTCTCAGTAATGACACTCAAGGCAGATGACAACAATTTAAACTATACAAACACTTCCATATAGTTAATATACAACAAAATCAAAACATTAGCTATTAAAAACATTAAAATTCATCGAAAGATGGCATACAAACGTTAAGCAGCTTTAATAGTAAAAAGAGACTTATTTATGTTGGGGTCTTTTCTTGGCATTACTGTTAAATATGTGAACTGAGGTGTAGCCTATTATACAATACTAGCTGAACCCGGCATGCGTAGCTGTGCCCTATTTAGGAGATGTGAGGAAGTGTGGGTATGTAAGGGTGGGAAATGATGTGACAATGTGTTTTGTGTGTGTATATATGTGTATGTGTGTGTATGTATGTTTGTGTGCCTGTGTGTGTGTGTATGTATGTGTGTGTCTGTGTGTGTGTGTTTTTGTGTGTATGTGTGTATGTGTATGTATGTGTGTGTTTTTGTATGTATGTGTGTCTGTGGATGTTTGTGTGTGTGTATTTATGTGTATGGATGTGTGTGTATCTGTGTATGTATATCTGTTTGTGTGTGTATGTGTGTGTGTGTATATGTGATTGTGTGTGTATGTTTGTGTATGTGTATGTATATGTGTGTGTATTTATGGGTATGCATTTGTGTGTGTGTATGTGTATTGATGTGTGTGTGTATGTTTGTGTGTGTGTCTGTATGTTTGTGTGTGTATGTGTGTGTGTCTGTGAATGTATAAGTGTTTGTGTATGTATGTGTATGTATTTGTGTGTGTATGTGTATGTATGTGTGTGTATGCTTGTGTGTGTATGTGTGTGTGTATGTGTTTGTGTGTGTCTGTGTTTGTTTGTGTGTATGTATGTGTGTGTGTGGTGTCTGTGTATGTATATGTGTTTGTGTATGTATGTGTATGTATTTGTGTGTGTATGTGTATGGATGTGTGTGTGTGTGTATGCTTGTGTGTGTGTCTGTGTGTGTATGTGTGTGTGTGTCTGTGTATGTACACTTCCGCCCCCTCTCCTCCCCCTCTCTCTGTCTGGTTTTCCCCCTTCTCTCTCTCCCCTCCCACCCTCTTTCTCTCTGTCTCACTCTCCCCCTCTCTCTCCCCCCCTCTCTCTCTGTCTGATTTTCCCCCTCTCTCCCCCCCCGCTCTTTCTCTTCCAGTAAGGGGCGGGCCGCGTACGACGCTGGACATGCGCGCCAGGGCGGGAGGCAGGCCGGGAGATCGGCGATCCGCCCTCCGCCGTGCACCCAGCGGTTCTAGCGGCCGCGCCTGAAGCAAGGTAAGCTCGGGAGGTTACGTTCTTTCAGGTGTGGCCGCTGGAACCGCTGGGGACATGGCGGAAGGCGGATCGGCGATCTCCGGGTCTGCCTCCCACCCTGGTGCGCATGTCCAGCGTCGTACGCATCCCGCCCCTTTTTGGCTGTGCTGGGTGGCGTCAGGCCCCTTTTGGGAAGTCCCGCCTTTCGGACTACACTTCCCAGAAGGCCCCGCATGGCCACTTCCGGTATATGCGGAGGTTTCTGGGAAGTGTAGTGCGGCGCCCCAGAGCTGCTCTGGGACCGGGGTCGTGCGGGCACGGGCGAGGATGGCGAGGAGGCAGTTAGGGCGCCGGCGGTGTGGCTGTGAAGGTTCAGGGTGAGTGGGGAGAGAGGGTGACGTGATGGGTTGGGGGGTGGGGGGGTCGGAGTGTGCCTGCGCGATTGCTCTCCCTCTCTTCAGCGCTCGCGGCCAGCGCAGAACGGGAGGCAATGGGCGGTTTTTGGGGGCTGTTTTTGGGGGGGTTGCAAGGTAGGGAGGTGGGTTTTTTGTGCTATGTTTGTACCTCGTGGTCTTGGGGAATGTGTGTCGTTGGATTTGTGTTTCTGGGGGGTATAGTTTGGCCGTGCATAACGGCCATCGCACGACCACTCTCTTTTTATATATATAGATAAATTCACATATATCTCTCTCTCTATATATATTTTTCTGCACGTCGTGCAACTCAGCAAATAGACAACAAAACTATAAGCCGCAGAAGCACTGAAATCGGCAACATATTCAAACATACCACGAGTTATGTCTTCCGCCAAAAAAACCGGACCTACGTACCTGGCAACACCCCCAAACAGAACCCCCAAAAAACAGCCAACAAACCTCACATCCCTGCCTCTCCGCTACCAGCGCACCTTTAGAACGTTCGCGCGGCCCCAAACAGCTCTCGCCCCCTCCCGATCTCAGCCAAACATAAACAAACACCTCAGGAAGCGCCCCAAACAGCTCTCCCTCCCTCCCCATCTCAGCCAAAAACATAAACAAACACCCAAGGAAGCGCCCCAAACAGCTCTCGCATTCCCCCTCCCCGATCTCAGCCAAAAACATAAACAAACACCTCAGGAAGCGCCCCCAAACAGCTCTCGCATTCCCCCTCCCCGATCTCAGCCAAAAAAATTAAAATACTCCCCAGGAAACGCCATCTTGCCTCCAACAAAACCCCTTCCATGACGGCAGCACCTCTGCCAGCAGTAGCCTCGCCGCCCCCAATGCCCGCCCCCGCCTGGCCTCCTACTGGTGCCTGGCCCGCAACTTCAAGGAGGACGGCAGGGAGAGAAGGAGAAAGAGGTACCCAGGAAAAGGCCAGCTCCCCTCCCGCCTCCGCCGGGATCGGAAGAGAACCCGCCGGAGCGAAGAAGACCCTGGCGGCAAAGCTGGCGAGCAGGAGGAGGAGGAAACGGAGGAGGATGAAAGAGGCTATGATCCTCCCCCCCTCGCGGCTCTTTAATCCTCCTCCGCCTCCTCCTCCTCCACCTCGCTGGCTCCATTGCCACCAGGGACTTCCTCGCTCCGGCGGGTTCTCTCCCGAACCCAGCGGAGTCGGGAGGGAAGATGCCCTTTTCCCGGGCACGTCTTCTCCTCCTCGCCCCACCCTCCTCCCTTCATTGAAGGAAGGAGGGCGGGGAAAGGAGGAGAAAGAGACAGAGGGACCCCTGCCGCGCATGCGCGTGCGCCAGGAGGCACCTCTTTCCCCCGCCCGAAAAGGAAGCCCTGGCAACGGCGGCGCCGACGAGGAGGAGGCGGAGAAAAAAAAGTAAGGAGCGGGAAAAGAAAGGATGGAAGGGGACAATAAAGGAAGAAAAAGGGATGGAAGGAAGAGAAAAAATGAAATAAAAAAGGATGGATGGAAGGAGGGGAAAGGAAAAGAAACCAGGAAGGAAGGGAAAAGCCACAGCAAAGCGTTGCCGGGTCACACACACACAGAGAGAGAGAGAGAGAGAGAGAGAGAGAGAGAGAGAGAGAGAGAGAGAGAGAGACAGAGAGAGAGATATATATATATATATATATATATGTTGTTGTTGTCGTGAGTACCTAAAAAACAAAAAAACTACGGGGCCAATACCCACCAAATTTGGCAGCAAAACGTCTCACAACGCAAAGTGTAATCAACAATAAAAATTCCCCCAAAGAACCCCTCAAAATTCATTAAATTAACAAAATACAGATCCTCCGTTGTCCCACTCTGGCCCTGCCCCCTCTACCTCACCGCACTCCCCCCTCCTTCCCTCTAACGTTCTTTCCTTCCTTCTTTCCCTTTGGCAAGGGAGGGGGATGTGGTGGAGAGACAATAAGAGGCCCCGCCCCCTGCTCTGGCCCCACCCCTACCCCAGCCCCACCCCCTCTTCCTTGCCGCACTCCCCCCTCCTTCTCTCTAGCGTTCCTTCCTTCCTGCCTTCCTTCTTTCCCTTTGGCAAGGGAAAGGGATGTGGAGCAAAAAGAGGCCCTGCCCCTCACTCTGGCCCCACCCCCTACTCCAGCCCCATCCCCACTCTGGCCCCACCCCCTCTCCCTTGCCGCACTCCCCCCTCCTTCCCTCCAGCGTTCCTAGGAGAACAGAAAGAAAGGATGGAGAGAAGAAAGGAGGGAGGGAGGGGAAAAGGGAAGGAATGAAAAAGGGAAAGGGGGGAGGAAGGAAAGAGAGAAGGAAGGAGGGAAAGAAGAAGGGAGGAAAAGAAGAAAGGAGGGAAGGAAAAAGAGGTACCGAAGGAAGGAAGAAGAGAAAGTAGAAAGGAAAAGAGAAGGAAGGGAAAGGCAGGAAAGAGGTAAAGAAGGAAGGAAGGAGAAAAGGAAATAAAAATTGAAAGAAGGAAGGAAACCGGGAGGGAAGAAAGGAGACAAAGGAAGAAGTAGAGAAAGGGGGAGGGAAGGAAGGAAAGACAGAAGGAAGGATGAAACCAAAGAGTGAAAGAAGGAATAAAAGAAAAAGAGGTTGAGAAGGAAGAAAGGAGAGAAAGGGGAAGGAGAAGAAAAAGGGGGGAAGGAATAGGTAGGTAGCTCTCTTTCATAATAGTCCAGATATCTACCTCTACTTCAAAAATTCTTACTATAGACCACAGCAACGCGTGGCAGGGCACAGTTAGTAGCATTATAAATGAACACTGATGGAGGAATGGTTTGTACAGGATGGGAAAAACAGCCAAGAAAGCGGATACAAAGTAGTTAATTTGTGGTTTTTAAGAGTTACACAGCTTTTCTTGACAAGACCCCTACAAAAAACATAAAAGGCAGGAAATGTGATGGGTAGAATAACTCTGTATCAATGCACATAAATACAGGATATTTTTCGGAGGAAATTAAAATCATGTGAGAGAAGGAAAAATGTTTAAAAAGAGAAGCAAAGTTTTAAGAGGCCAGAAGAATGAAAAAGATAAAATGCTAAAGAAAGTATTATTGCTTGAAGCTTGAATGCAATTCAAGGAGAGGAATGGAAACAGAAGGAAAACTAAGCAATTTCTGTATATATTAGGCTTGTGCGTAGATACGCTTTAGTCGGAGGTTTTTGGCCAATCAGATGGACATAACAGCAAGGGCCCAGCCATCACATTTTTTCATCTACTACGGGACCACGTGGCAGCCAATCACGGCTCCTCCTCCCCTATTTGGCATCATGCAGCGGCCTGCTTGCTAACCCCGATTGCTAACTCCCGTGAAGAGAAAAAAAGGAAAGGATCCCAGGAAGGGTGCTTTCTTAACCTCGTTGCTAAAATCCAAGCTCCCTTGAAGGGAAAAAGGAAAGGATCCCAAGAATGGAAAGGGGAGCCTGGGAAGCCTGCTCATTGCCACCAATGGGCCTGATCTAGCTGTATATTGCCGGCTTTGGAACGAAAACGGCTGGCTATCTGGCTACCAACCCACTTTCAGGAGGAGCGCAAAAACAGATGCAGGGGTCTACCGGAATCCAGTCAGCAGAATCGGATCGAGGTTCAGCCGAAATACACAACCCTAGTATGTGTTTGTGTGTGTGTCATATATATATAAATCTGAAGCCAGTACATTACTATCAAACTAGAAACAAATAGCCCTACCCTCCATAAACATTACTAGACTATTCACAAGTTCTTTCAAAAACAATCATGAAAAATGTAACCTAAAGTTAGCATCATATTTCTTCAATTCATTTGAGCATGCTGATCAGTCACTTATCATTAATCAGCAGCAACACTATCTGTAGTGAGTGGCAAATACGGTTCAAATGTCATGGATCCACAGTATATTTTTTACACACGTGGGCATTTCTCATCAGAAATTAAAGCTATCATGTAAAAACATATCACATCACTCTGTGCACAGTACCCATCCATATTGATCACTCATTGTTTACCAATCCCCATATTTTCATTCTCATCCCATTAAATTACCTGAAATTCCCAAGTCACACACTGCTAAATTGACAGTCATTATTTCAGCAGGCTTCAGCTTTTTTTTCCGTTGGGTAGCCATGTAAATAACATATCCATTTCCTAAAGTTGATAAAATCCCTGCAATAAAATAATAATATAAATCAAATAAACTTCCCTATATACTCATGTATAAGTCCAAAAATTTTAGTCAAAACTCCATGCCAGAAAACCTGGGTCAACTTATCCATGGGTCAATGTGAGTATTATACCTTTATTTTTTATCTATCATTCTTTAGCTATAAAAAAGGATTGATAAAAACTGTGTGTGTGTGTGTGTATATATATGTGTGTGTGTATATATATATATATATATACTGTATATATATATATATATATATATATATAGAGAGAGAGAGAGAGAGAGAGAGAGAGAGAGAGAGAGAGATGTACCATCCATGTAATAAGCCTACAATTTCTTTTTTCTCGCTTCACATTTTAAGATTTCTTCTAACCCTTCACTACACAAATAAAATTATTGGGACACAAATAGCTGAGTCTCTGGTTCTTATAATAGAAATGCACATTGTGAGGAAGTGTTTTGCTCAGCTATTAATTGTTTCTTGTGAATCCATTACAATATTCGGCTTCCAAAGCATTGCAAGTAATAAAAATGTTAAAATAAAATTATCTCAGCATTGCAGACATGCCACGTCTCCAGGGCCGTAGCCAGGAATTTGTTTCGGAGGGGGCTGAGTTTGGTTCAGGGGGGGCTGAGACTGGGTGGAAGAGGGTCTACCCTAGCAAATCTTTTGTATTGTTATCCCAATAACCCCATTAATGTGGGATATAATGAGCATGGTGATCAGATCATGATATGAATAAACATAACAGTTTAAATAATGTACCAGTAAGGCCTTTTCGCGGACCACCCGGAGAAGTTCGGGGGGGGGGGGCTGAAGCCCCCTTAGCCGCCCCCCTGGCTACATGCCTGCACGTCTCTATTACAAGTCATATTTTTTTTCTATTTCTCTCAAGTTAGTGAGAGATTTGAACATTGAGGTGGATGATCGGAAAATTCATTTTAAAATCTGGTCTGTGCATATATTAACACAGGCTGCCAGTTCCCATGTATCTGTCGCCAAAGCTTGCAGTAATACTGTAAAGAAAACTAAGGCTCAAAATGAGCTGAGACTGCCTAGGTAAGCAGAAAGCAACAAAGAGCGTTTCTTCAATATGTTTGAAGCAAGCAAATGCTAACAGATCACAACAACAACAACAACAACAACTGAAGTGCTCAATACCCATTTTGTTCCAGTTTTTCTCAAAAAGAGGAATACATTGGCAAAGACCCTGACTTACAAATAAAAATTGAAAAGGAGTTATCTGGGAATCATCTAGGCTGGATATATTCCGCCCTATATCTCAGGATCTGATCCCAGATTATCTGCTTTGAACTGGATTATATGAGTCTCCACTGCCATATAACTTTGGGATAAATAGATAATTTGGGATCAGATCATGGAATAGTATAGAAGGGGCCTAAGTTAACTTAAATTAGTTTAAACCTGTGGGGCCAGATGAACTGCAGCCTACTGAAGGAACCTGTTGAGATGCTCACAGAACCACTTGCACCTGATCACCTTCATTGCCTATCTCCTCATCCTCTAGTGTACAAGCCTCTGGCATGCCCAAGCAAGTTTCTACATTACAGAAATTTATTTTGGGGTATTTTAACAAACTGAGTCTTTGTTACATGTTATAAAACTTTGGTTATGGTTGTCAAAAATTTGAGCGATCTAAAAGCATGCAAATTACAGTCGAGAAAGAAAATGTTTCATAATTTCACAATAGCTGTAAAACAAAATTTGCTGTTTCTCAAAAACCTTACATGGTGCGACAAAGTTATTTATGTGAACAGCATAAAAAATCTATATGGTACACCAAAAATTGTAAAGGAAACAAAATACACGTTATTACTTACTTTTATTTGCGCTGATAAATTCTTTGAAATGAAAAACATGTGTATCCGAGATAGTGATTTATGGCATTCCTCAAGCATCCACTAATTCCCAATTGCCCAACATGTCAAAGAAGCTTTTGGTAGCTTGCCCTGCTTTGGGTTAATGTCTTTTTCAGATTTTCTGTCTAATTGTGGACATATCGCCTCATTCCAGTCACCCATGTTCAAAGAGTCCTATCAACAGCTGTGCTTTAAATTTGGAGATTCAAGTGCAGTACATAAGTGTTATGTCCTATTATTTTAGACCTAAAAATTAATTTAACTTCCCATGCTCTTCCAATATCTACTCTGAAGCAAATTCCTATTTGCAGAGTACCAAGTAATTAAAGAATCAAATGGAATGTTTTCCTGCCTCGCCTATCTGCAATTATGTCGGTTTAACCCATTCTTGCTTTTCTCTCCACTCTCAACCCCATTCTGCTTCTAAAAAGTAAAGCAAAATATGTGTGTTTCGGAAAAATAGAATATAGAAAAATAAAAATGACTTTAAGTCAAATTAGCAAAGTTGTTATATAGGTCGTTACACCTAGGATTAGGTGGTAGGTTGTTACAACAAAGATTGTTACACCTGTGTGTTGTTGAATTCCATGAGGCTTAGTTCCCCACCCAGCAACACGTCCCTTCAGAGAATGATCCTTTGTATACAGCTGACACATTGTTCAAATTCACTCCTAGACACCGTGGAACTTTAGCTTCCTGGATCAGGGCTAATTCCAAGAGTACACCAAAGCTGCAAATCGATGCCTTCAGGGGAAGTGCCTTTCTAGTCAAGAGCAACTCTTTGATCAAGCTTGAATTTATTCACCTTCCTCCCGTCCATTGATAATGAATGACAGTCGTTTAATAAACGTTATAATAAACATTTCCCATGTTTTTATGATAGAACAAATTTAGGAAATGACATTTATAACCCAGGAACAAAAAATGTTTTACATAGTGTAATTTCTAGTGTGGGCATGAGAACTGGACAAAGGCATGGGTAAATTTTGGCCTTTTAGGTATTTTGGATTTCAACTCCCAGAAATCCTAGGCAGCTTACTGGCAGTTAGGAATTGTGGGGGTTGAAGTCCGAAACGCCTGGAGGGCCCAAGTTTGCCCATGCCTGGTCTATACAATACGGAGACAGAAACTGTGGCATTATGACATTTTAATTATACAGCTTTTTAATCCTTCGACTCTCAAGCCCAAATCTGAAAAAAGCATTTGATATCATAGCAGAAATCCCATGCAGCCTGCAATTCGAACTGTGCATGGCTTTTGTTGTGTGAGAGTGTCCAGAAAAAAAACAGTAGCTGCAACTGGTTCCCATCGGAGAATAGAAGCAGTTAAAGAGCCCTTGGGTCATGTGAAACTCTAAAAATAATTTTGCAATGATGTTCCTATGTATGTTTCCGTTGTTTTGTTTTGTTTTGCAGACATTGATCTAAGCTGTTTCATATTGCACAACCACGGCAAGGCAGCAAGTAAAAATGCATCAAGCTATAGCAATCATAAAAAGCAATCAATTTTCCACAGAAACAAAAAAGGGGAAATAATAATAATAACATCATCATCATCAACAACAACACTTTATTTATATCCTGCCCTTCTCACCCCAAAGGGAACTCAGGACGGATCACAGTACATATACATGGCAAACATTCAATTGAAAGTAAGACAGGGTGCTTACTTTTTTTCCCAAAAGTCCCCTACGCCTATATTTCGGGTACGTCTTATATAAACTAAGACATACCCCGTCGCCATGCCCACGCCGCCGCTGCCGCTGCAATATCCATCGGCCACACAGACCACAGACACACCTTTCTGCCAGGCCTCTGATTCTAAAAGGGAAATCTGAGGAGCCGACGCTAGAGCCACTTGACGTCAATTAAACCCCTGTTTTCCCTTTCTTGGAGCAAGAAGGGAGGGATTCTAAGGGGCGGAGGTAACCGACGCGTCAGAGCCCTCATCTCCAACACAATTTATTCCGCCCTGCATCTATGTAATCCCTCTTGGAGAAAAGATGGGGGGAAGAGCAGGGGCCGGAGGAGGCATCACTCTGCGCGTCAGAGCGTCACTCTGACGTGTCGCCGCTCCCCTCCGCCCTCTGCGCCTCCCTCCCTTCTTGGAGAAAAGAAGGGAGGGGGGGAGAGCGCATCGCCGGCCGTCAGAGCGTCACTCTGACGTGTTGCAGCCCCTTGCGCTCTTCCCCTCCCTTTCTTGGACGCGTCAGAGGCCTGGCAGAAAGGTGCGCCAAGGTGTGCCGCGGCCGGCGGGCCGGGCGGCGGCGGTGGTGTGGGCGTGGCGACTTTACGGCTTACATTCGGGGTACGGCTTACATTAGCCGACCCCTGACACCCCCGATACGTCTTACAATCGGGGGTGTCATACTTTCGGGGAAACACGGTACATGGCAAACATTCAATGGCGGTTTGTTTAGACCAGGGGTGCCCACACTTTTTCAGCATGCGAGCTACTTATATTAAAACCAAGTCAGAAAGATCTACCTACCTCCACAAGGCTGGAGAGGGGAGGGGGCAGGGTGGGGCTTTGCCAGAGGGGGGCGGAGCCAGGCTGTGCCAAGCCCCGCCCCCTCCCCTCTGGCTTTGGAGCTCCTAGCAGCTTCTCCAGGCTTGAGGATGGCAATGCCAAGCCAGTGGTGACATAGCTAGCACAAGACTGGCTTGGCCTTCCCATCCTCAAGCCTGGAGAAGCTGCTGGTAGAGCGGAAGCCACAGGGGGGCGAATCCAGGCCGCGCCAAGCCCCTCCCCCTCCCCTCTGGCTTTGGAGCTCCCAGCAGCTTCTCCAAGCTTGAGGATGGCAATGCCAAGCCAGTGGTGGCATAGCTAGCACAAGGCTGCCTTGGCCCTGCCTTCCACAAACCTGGAGCAGCTGCTGGGAGTGCTGAAGCCGGGGAGGGGGTGGGGCTTGGCAGGGTCTGGCTCCGCCCCCTCTGAGAAGCACCCCATCCGGCTGGGATCGACCTCCTTCGGTCCCAGGATCGACTGGTCAATCGCAATCGACTTCCTGGACAGCCCTGGTTTAGACAATACACAGACAGACAGAACAGAAGGAGGTGGTTTGTTTTGCCTCCGTGTCCAGCTGTTTTTGGTGCCATGGAAGGTTGGGCTCAAGTCCAGGGGGTGCTGTTGCTCTATCCTCTACGACAGGGGTGCTCACACTTTTTCAGCATGGGAGCTACTGATTAAAAAATCAAGTCCCAAAGATCACCTACCCAGAAATGTAAAACGTATAACTATTTTCTTATTTATTTATTTATTTTTATTATTCATTTTTATGTACCGCTCCTTCCAGCAGGCTCGGGGCAGTTTACATAAAATGAAGTTATAAAGCATCAACTTTAATAACAACAATATAAAACTGAGCATAAAAATACATCCAACCACCCCATTTCTCCCACACTGCCATATTACCACACATATTATCAGCCAGAAAGTAAGAAGAGAGGCTTTTGAACTGCAAGGCCATTTAATACTCAGCAAGGTAAACAAAGGGGCATGCAAAAATACGTCCAACCATCCAATTTCTCCCACATTTCCATATTCCCCAACATATATTTCTCAAGGAACAAAGCAAGCAGAGAGGCTTTGGAGCTAAAAGGCCATTTTAAACATTAAAAATAAACAAAGAGACATGCCACAGAACAATCAAGCACCCACCCCAAAGTAAAAAGACTGACCTTTGAGATGCGGTAAGGAAATGACCCCAAAGCGTCCTTCTTCTTCTCCTCCGTCATTGCTCCTATTTCCATGCCGCCAGCATGCGTGCCGCCTCCAAGAGCTCACGAGAAGTCCGAGAGGCAGAATGGGCGCTTCTGCGCATGCTCGCGGGGCCAGCCATGCATCGCGTCATCCAGGCCCACCCCCTTTGGTCTCCTACGACTCTTGAGTGGCTGGAGAAGGATGGAGGGAGGAGGAGGAATCCAAAAGAGGGGGCCCATTCTGCCTCTTGGACTCTAGACGGAGCTTCTGGAGGCAGCGTGCGAGCAGGGAGTGGGGAGGAGCAACGACGGAGGACTTCTTTGCAGCGTGCAGGGGTGCGTGAAGAGGACCAACAGCAAAAAACCTGGTCAGGGGCCTCAAGATCACCAGGATGAGGCCCAAAGATCACCCTGGTGATCCCGATCACCATTCTGAGCACCCCTGCTCTACGATGAAGAGCCATCAGGACTTCCTCCTTTCTTTTTGGTCGCCCAGCATTTTCTGATCTTCTTTCTTTATGGTGTCGTGAAACACATCCCCTGCTTTTAGCGGTACCTAATTTCTCTAATTACAGTTAAAGCTGTTTTCAAATTGCTTAGGTAAACAATGAGCTAGGCTGACAGTCGGCAGCTCACACCAACCCAGGGCTTTGAACTTGCTGGTGATTTACCAGCTGTGCTAAACCGCTGGCCTTCCGGTATGTTATAAAGGCCTATTGCAAGTGTAAATTCATTACATACTTAATGTCGTTACATTTAATAAAGCAGATCGAGGTGGCAGCTGAAGCAGTACCTCATCCAGCAGCCAGCTGAGTGTACAGCCAGCTTTGGGACCTTCCACACTGCTCCAAAAGTGAATGAAATAGGCATTTTAAATGCCAATTTCATTCATCTTTGGAGGCCAGACTGGGACCTGAAACCCCACCTTTTTGGCACTGCCAGCCTATTCTCCCAGGCTGATAAGAATATCAGAAATCGTTTCTTCCATTAGGCAGTATTCCAGGCTAATAAATCCCTCTTCGTACACATCCTTTATTATATATTTTATGGCTACATGCTTGAGTAAAGGGCTAATCTTCTGTGTTTGAGAGCTATTTATACATCCTTAGTTGTCTTCAAAAGCTTCAGCTGATGTGGGTTTAACTATTCTAAAGTCTAATAACATACTGTATGTAACAATTTTAATTCTATAAATATTTCAGATGCTGAGACATATTCAGCTTCAGTAGAAGACGAGGCCACTATCTTTTGCTTTTGAGTTATCCAATCAGCAGTCCATTTCTATATAGAAGAAGATATCCACTTGTCGATTTTTTGTCGATTTTTGGTCATTGACATCATTTTTATGGTTTACCTCCAGACTAAGGGAAGCCAAAAGTAAAATCAATGGTTGAAGCACCATGTCAATAGAAGAAGGCATGAGGGGCAATCATCAAAAGGATGTTCTCCGCCACTACAGGAGAAACACAGGGTGCTGTTGTTCTTTGAGCGGTCTTCTGTGAATACACACCAATGAATTAACTGCATCTGTGTAGTGCGATTTGATTCAGAACCTTCTAAAGCTCTAAGAGATACGTTTGGCAGTAACTTTCTCCACCATTCTGAGAGTATATAGTTGGTGCGGTGCTACCATTGCCTCAGTTCAAGTTCTACCATGGCAGAAATGGAAATGTATGAGAATTACAAGTGGGAAAGGTGGGCAGGTGTGGTGTATATTCACAAAAGTGAGAGAAAAAGGAATGCTGTTCCACATATACAAGGCAATACAGTGGAAAAGATAGCAGGGAGCTAATCAAAGCAATAGCAATCTACTTGTGGTAAACAAACATTGGAATCATCTCTAGTAAATGCAACATATATTGTATTAATTCGTCATAGGTACAAAGAACATCATGAGTACAACATATCACATATACATAATATATCTCAGGTAAGTACCAACATTATAAATGAACGAAAATAATGGCGGTGAGCAAGCTCGCACAAGCGGCGAGCCAAGACGCCTGGGCTCAAGCGAGGAGAGTCAATGGTAAACAATGCAGGCACAGGTCCTGGACGCCTCTCCCAACCCCGTAAATCTTCAAAATATAACACAGTGTGTAGAAAAGTCTCACGGAAATAATATCAGGGTGGGAGAAGGTCGTCCACGGGCCGACGAAAGGGTCTCGCGCGCCTTCGTTTCTCCCCCGTAGGGGCTTCCTCAGGGCCAGGGGCGGGGCCTGGATGGCGTAATCTCGCGAGCGTCTTCACAGTGTCATGGCACTAGAGTTACAGTAATACAGAGTGATAATACTACATATACAGTCATCAACTTCTGATACTATTAACAATAACCTATCTGAAAAAGGGAACAGCAGGGGTAATGGAACTAATATTACCATTTAAACTCTATAATGAGAGAAAGACAGGTAGGTAATAACATACCAAGGCATGGGACAACAGGAGCACCGCAGATGGAAGCAGTATCCGCAGACACTGGGCTGGAAGCACAGAGGCTTCAATGTAAGGCTCTTAAATAATGTGAAACACAGGTGTGTGGTTTAAACTAGTAATTCACTGACAGATAATTTGTCGTTTAACCCATTAGGGGTCTCTGAATTTAGGGAAATTATCCATTTATTTTCAAGGCAAAGTAAAGTCCTTTTTATGTCAGAGTAGGGTTGAGGGTGAATCTTTTCTAGAACAGTCACTGTGAAGTTATCATATTTTGGGTTACATGTTTTGAAGTGCATATATAGTACTGAGTTATCATATCCCGTGTGGAAGCGTGACCTATGTTCGCACACCCTAGTTTTCAGCTCTCTAGTGGATAAACCAACATAGAGACCCCCACAACAGCCACAAATCAAACAATATATTATGTTTTTTGAATTGCACGTGGCCCAAGTGTTGATTTTATGTATCCTGTTGTTAATGGGATTTTGTATTTGAGTAAGGGGAGAAATGTGCCTGCAAATACTACATCTGCCGCATTTCTTAGCGCCATAAGGTAAGGGGATGGAGGGGGGACGGTTGTCAAATAGGTTATCTTTGGTGTGTACTAGTATGTCTCTGAGATTCTGGGATCTCTTGTATGCAATTAAGGGCGGATTTTCTAGGCCTGGGATGGAGCTCACCGAGGGCCAGAAATTGGTGATGTTTTTTTTAATTTTTTGAGAATGGGGTGATAGAGTCAAAGGCCAGATCATTTTAGAGGGTGATGTTTTGTTTTTAGGAGTAAGTAATTGGTCTCTGGGAATATTTTTTACTCGATTCAAGGCCGTGTTCAGTACCTTGTCAGGGTAACCTCTATGTTTTAAGTTGTTAAGGAAATGATGGGCATCATGGTCAAAGTGGTGGGGAAAGGATGAATTACGTTTTAGGCGTAATAGAGAGGGAAAAGGTAAGTTGTTCTTTAGGTGATGAGGATGAAAGGAGGAGTAATGAAGGAGGGAATTTGTATTAGTGGGTTTAGAGTAATTCCTCACTTTAATTTGATTGTTGTGAGTAAAAATAGTCAAATCAAGAAAATTAACCTCCTTCTTACTGTAATCAAAAGTAAAAGTCATATTAGGATGCCAACTATTCATCCAGTCTTGAAAATTCTTCAAATTAGTCTGTCCATCCACAATGCATAGGATGTCATCTATGTACCTAAAAAAATATTTGATATGACCCGAAAAATGGGCATGTTCCTCTGAAAAAAGAAAAGTATCTTCTAGTGCCCCCACGAAGATGTTGGCGACTGTGGGAGCTAGGGCCTGACCCATAGAAATTCCCCCCACTTGCAAATAATATTGATCTCTGAAGAAAAAATAATTATAATCAAAGATGAGATCGATGAGATCCATGAGGTAAGCTGAAGATGGTCGGTGAGGTACAGGACGTCTATCTAAGGTGTTGTGGATGATGTGTCTAGCTTCATTACAAGGGATATTGGTATATAAAGAAGCAATATCCGCGGATATGAGAATGTCAGAGGGCGATATAGAGATTCCATCAATTTTGTTAATTAAATCTCTTGTGTCTTTAATGTACATGGGCAATCTTTGGGCAAAAGGTTGAAGTATGGTATCCATGAAGATTCCTAAGGGTTGTAACAAACTGTTGGTGGCAGCCACGATGGGTCTTCCTACTGGAGGCCTAATTGCTTTGTGAATTTTTGGTAATCAGTATAGATGGGGAATGTTAGGATGATGATTAAATAGGAATTCAGCCTCTTGGTTAGTTAGTTGGCCATTAAGAAGGCCATCTTGTATTACATTATAGGTAATCTTAGAGAATCTAGAAGTGGGATCCTGAGGTAGCGCTCTATAATGTTTTTGGTTCTCCAATTGGGATACTGCTTCTTTGTAATAGTCACTACGTTCCCAGATAACAATAGAACCTCCTTTGTCGGCAGGCTTGATGATCACCTGTGGGTGATTACCAAGTTCTTTTAGGCGTTTGATGTCATTGTAACTAAGATTGGGGTGTCTTCTGTCATGTTGGTGATCAATAGCTTGTACCTGTTGGAGGACTGTCTGTTCAAAAATTTTTATGTTATCAGACACTATGGGAGGAGTAAAGTTACTCTGGGTTCTGATTCTAGAGGGTATGTGGTGATCGCTGGACGAATCTTTAAAATGTTCTTTGAGGCGGATGGTGTTCCATTACCCCTGTTGTTCCCTTTTTCAGATAGCTTATTGTTAATAGTATCAGAAGTTGATGACTGTATGTGTAGTATTATCACTCTGTATTACTGTAACTCTAGTGCCACGACACTGTGAAGACGCTCGCGAGATTAGGCCATCCAGGCCCCGCCCCTGGCCCTGAGGAAGCCCCTACGGGGGAGAAACGAAGGCGCGCGAGACCCTTCGTCGGCCCGTGGATGACCTTCTCCCACCCTGATATTATTTCCGTGAGACTTTTCTACACACTGTGATATATTTTGAAGATTTACGGGGTTGGGAGAGGCGTCCGGGACCTGTGCCTGCATTATTTACCATTGACTCTCCTCGCTTGAGCCCAGGCGTCTTTGCTCGCCGCTTGTGTGAGCTTGCTCACCGCCATTATTTTCGTTCATTTATAATGTTGGTACTTACCTGAGATATATTATGTATATGTGATATGTTGTACTCATGATGTTCTTTGTACCTATGACGAATTAATACAATATATGTCGCATTTACTAGAGATGATTCCAATGTTTGTTTACCACAAGTAGATTGCTATTGCTTTGATTAGCTCCCTGCTATCTTTTCCACTGTATTGCCTTGTATATTCACAAAAGACCATTCAAAGAACCAGCGTTATAGATAAGCAACTTGTATTTCTTCTTTGTGCTTTCTGTGAATGAACATCAATGAGAAACTAGCAAGCTACTTCAAAAGAGGAGGGTAGACATTTGCAATGTCACTGACAATTCTACTATTGTCTGCTACATGAACAAGCAGGGGGCACCAGGTCCTGGACCGTCCTTAACCTAGCTCTTTACCTCTGGCATTACTGTGTTCCAAGGAGTTTCTTCCCAACGGAACTCCATCTTTCAGGCAATGACAATGTTCTGGCAGACCAACTCAGCAGAATTACGCATGTCTGCCATGATTGGAAACTCCACTCAGACAAAGTCCATCGCATCTTCAATCAATGGAGAACACCCCGCCTTGTACTTTTTATACTTCTCAGACTCATCTGAATGAGCGTGTTTAGGCAGCAAAGTCAAGGAGGCATCTGCCGTCGACAGAAGATCAGACTTGGCCTTTGAAGGTTTGCAACGTTTGTGGATGGCAAAGTAGAGGTTTCAGTAGAGGAAGATGGCTGACTTTTAAAGATGGTCTCATACAAGGCTGTTTTGAGATGCTGTTCCCTGTTCCTCCTGGCCACTGGTGTGAAGGTCTGTCATATCTTGCAAGCCAAGGCCACATGCACCTCACCGGGGCAAACCAAACTGCAGGAATGGCCATTATTGCTTGACATTTTGGCCTTACAGATAACAGAACAATTTCGTTGACATTGAAGCGTACAAGCTAAATGTGAAGATATAGAGTCAGAAGGACTAAAAACCTAACTAGAACAACTACACAATGAAAGTATCTCTTAGAGCTCTAGAAGATACCAAATTGGACTGCACAGGAGCAGTTAACGCATTGGTGCACATTCAAAGCAACCACAAAGAAAAGTAATTTTTTCCAACTAAGATAAATTCTGGTAACAGGCATATACATACAAATTAGTATTCTCTTGTACCTTGGCATTCCAATGGTGTATAAAAATAACCGATACTATATAAAACTGTAGTCCAGTTCGTCCAATTTACCATACTAAGCTGTGTCCATTATGCTATATATCTTTCCTCATTTCATGGGTGCTGAAGGCACGCTGAAGGCACATTTGGACATCCAGTTCAGCCTATGATTTCAAATGAGTCTACTTTAAGCACCTGCCATTTTGTTGCTATTTTACTGCCAGTGTTTATGTGTTGTTTTATTAAATCTATGCAATATGTCCATTCAATCGGAAAATTTAGTGAAATGTAGAAAGTAATTAAACTAAAGTATGACCTGGTGTACTTCCAGACAACACCACAATGTACATTTTAAAACTGGAGCAAAAAAATCCCAGGTCCTGACAATATTGCGTACAAACAATTATCTCAATGTACAGACAAGCAGATTTCTTACCTCTCTATATACCAAATTGTCAATTCAAGCTTTGCTTAATATTACAAAGTTGAAAAGAAAGATTTCAGAGAGTTATAACTGCTTCCCTTGAGCTACCTGTGTACCTGTGGCTCCGTGTTTTGTCAGTCCAATCAAGTGATCAGCTGTTTCGGGTTTTTTAAAAGTGTATGCGTGCTGCAGCAGTCCACCCAGGGGGAAGAGAAGGAAAGTACATGTTTTGCATGGTTGCAGAGATATACAGTTATGCGAAAGTGCACATTTTTAGATGGAATCGGGTTTTAAGCACACCTTTTAAATATGTGATTTTCAGCCGTTAACTTGATTCCACCCACACTTCCCCCTTTTAACCTGGTTACTTCCGGGTCTTTAACCATGTAAAGAAGGGCCCCTAGTTTGAGGGAAAGGGTTCTCTGGTATAGAGATGACTAAGTTTAAGTCAGACCTGTCAGCAACTCTTTGGGCAGGGTTCTCCACTACTGGCCACTCATTTAAAATTGGACTCCAGCTATTACATTTTCAGCAAAAAATATCTTAGTATAGCCCATGCCATGGTCACCTTGCATGTACAATCAATCTATCTGAATTTAAACAGGCCATCTGCCAAACAGAGTGCCTCATGGTCTGTATATGCATTGAGGCCCACAACTTTCTGGGATAATCTCTTGTGGATTTGATTATTTGCAGGGTTGCAGCTTTCTCAGCCACGAGTCTCCTTCATGTCCTATAACAGGGGTGCTCATAAGGTAGATTGTGATCTACTGGTAGATTGCGTAGGGCCCTTGGAGGTCTCCTCCTATTCTAGGAACCCATTGTTCTTGTTATTATTATCAGAGGCCATCTGTGAGGAATGCTTTGATTGTGTTTTTCCCTTATGGGAGAAGGCGGTTGGACTGGATGGCCCTTGGAGGTCTCCTACTACTCTAGGGACCTATTGTTGTTGTTACTATTATTATTATTAGCAGAGGCTGAATGAATATTATCATTATTATGAATAAATTCAGGGGCTTACTATACTCACATTTAGTTGAATTCAGTCTTAAAATATATTATATGGCTCTCACTGAAATAAATTTCCAAATATTTTGCTTTTATGGCTCTCTGAGTAGTGGGTAGGGAGATCATTTTGACTTGGTTGTTTTATAAGTAGCTTGCATGCTGAAAAAGTGTGAGCACCCCTGTCCTATAACAACAGCAACACTGCTGCAGAAATCTCCTGCTGGATGATCATCCTTCTCTTCCTCTCTGTCTTCTTTCCTGCTTTGCTTCCAGACTGCTTCCACATTGTCTCTTTCCCCATTCCTCCACCACTTACTCATCTCAGCAACCTTCCCTTCTTCCCTGAGATGCAGCTGGGTATGGAGTTCTTGTATTTGTTGCGACTTTTCTGTTGGTGGCATCAGATATAGAAATAGATATAGGCCTGTTCAGATACAGGCCTGAACACGTGTAGGGTTAAATGGTGGAATTTGGGAAGATGGTACACCACCGCCACAATCTCTGAGCACCTTAAGTTACGTTACACTTTTGCACATACTGAACAAAGCACTTGAGCAGAATCAGCAATCGTGTTTAACTAAACGTAATTGCAGAGCTTCTGTGAGCACAAAGCCAATCTTACCAGAGTACAAAAGCTGTGACTATTTACAATTTTATCAACTACTACAATCATTCCCGTTTCAGTGTTACGTAAATATACTTCATGCATGTAGCTTGCATATAGCTATCCACAGATAACACTAGAAGGAGCACTCACTTGGAGAAGATGTAAATCTTACCAATTGCTAATAAATAAACTCCAGCTACTATGTCTGCTTCCTTTGATAGTTTTGATGCAAAGGGGTCTTCATCTTGCTGGTAATCATCTTGAGATGAGATATTTTGCCTCGGTTCCATTCCAGGAAAACGGATTAGGATCTGAGAAGCAAAATAGGATTTAATAGATCACATTTGGCACAATATTTCAAATTGCATAAAAATCGTTAAAAACAAATTCTGGAAAATACTAAATCTGCCCCATCAAGGTTTTTCAAATTATTCATCATGAGTGTGCTTGTTTGTGTGTCTTAGCTGATTTATTTTCGAGTGGTTTGTCAGTCTTAAGGAAGGTAGAAAAACTACTTCCATACTACTCCCAAAGCACTACTTCCAAAGCACTGAAGGCTTGTAGTGGCCAGACACAATTTCTTTTAGATTTAAAATGAAAAAGTGCTGTTTTAATAGAGATATGATAGCACTATAACTCTTCAAAAGAACCAAAAATAAGGAAGGAAAAGAGAAGGAGGATTTGTTGGGGTTTTTTTTTGCTATTGTTCCAGTATATGTTCAAATTAAAAAAAATTCAAAGTGGTCAAAATGTTGCAGTGGGTGCTAGGGAAAAAGCAGAAGCACAGAAATGTTGTTTACATATTTAAACAATAGCAACAAAGGCTGCAATGTTTTAGAAAATGGAGAAAATACTATAAAAGGAATTGATATTTGCAATTTCAATCCTACGGGTAAGAATTATCTGTACAAAACAAACATTTCATAAGAAATGGACATTCCACAGATTTATTGAATACTAGCTTGGGGACCCGGCCCTGCCCGGGTTATTTGAGAAACGTATTAGTTGGTCTTCAGTAGTTATTTATGTGGCTCGCAGTGGTGTCAGGAAGTTAGTGAAGGCATTGCGAGTCCCATCGTCCATGGTCCACCCTCCTCCAAACAGCACCAGAATGTAGAGTGGGTCATGAGAGTTCTGTGTGCCAGGTTTGGTCTTGATCAGTCATTGGATTAGGTTTGCAGCAGTCTAGGAAAGTGAGTGAAGGTACTTCAAGTCCCATCATCTATGGTCTGCCCTCCTCCAAACTGCACCAGGATGTAAGATGGGTCATGGGGGCTTTGTGTGCCAAGTTTGGTCTTGATCAGTCAGTGGATGAGTGTTGCAGCGGTCTCGGGAGGTGAGTGGAGGTACTTCAAGTCCCATCATCCATGGTCTGCCCTCCTCCAAACTGCAGTAGGATGTAGAGTGGGTCATGGGAGCTCTGTGTGGTAAGTTTGGTCTTTATCAGTCTTTGTTGGGGGCCACAGAGGTTTGTGGGAACCGAAAGGTGTGAAAGTACTACAAATCTCATAAGGCGTTGTCTGTCCTCCCCCAAACCTCACCAGGACAGAAAAGGGGTCATAGCGGTTATGTGTACCAGGTTTAAACTTGATCAGTCATTGGATGAGGGTTGCAGTGGTCTCGGGACGTGAGTGGAGGTACTTCAAGACCCATCATCCATGGTCCGTCCTATTTGAAACTGCACCAGGATGTAGAAAGGGCCATGTGGACTCTGTGTGCCTAGATTTTTATTTTTTGGTAATTGGATGAGGGTCGCAGTGGTCTCAGAAAGTGAGTGAAGGTACTTCAAGTCCCATCATCCATGGTCCGTCCCAATCAAAACTGCACCAGGATGTAGAGTGGGTGATGGGTACTCTGTGTGCCAAGTTTGGGCCTGGTCTGTCCTTTGTAGGGGCTACAATGTTCTGTGGGAAATGAATAGGGTGAAGGTACTGCAAATCCCATCATTTGTGGCCCATCCTGCCCTAAACTGCACCAGGATGTAAAGTGTGTCATGGGGGATTTGTGTGCCAAGTTTGGTTCTGATCCGTCATTGGTGTGGGCCTCAGTGCTGTAAGGAAGTGAGTATAAGTACTGCAAATCCCATCATCCATGGTCCATCTTCCCTCAAACTGCACCAGGATGTAGAGTGGGTCTTGGGGGTTCTGTCTGCCAAGTTTGGTCTTGTTCTGTTCTGTCATTGTTGGGGGCCGCAAAGTGTTTTGGCCTTAAACTCCCACCATGCCTGACTGCCTCAGGCCTTTTCCTTACCCCACTCTGCCATTTTAGAGTGTCGGAATGTTGGTAGTGCTGGCCAATCAGAGGAGTTATGCAAATAATCCCACAGTGGCAACCAATCAGAAAGCTGCCACATATCCACAAACACTTCCGCATACAAACATACATACATACAAACATTGACTTTTATTATATACTAGCTTGGGGACCCGGCGGTGCCCGGGTTTTTTGAGAAACGTATTAGTTGGTCTGTAGGAGTTATTTATGTGGCTCACAGTGGTGTCAGGAAGTTAGTGAAGGCACTGCGAGTCCCATCGTCCATGGTCTAACCTCCTCCAAACAACACCAGGACATAGAGTGGGTCATGGAGGCTCAGTCTGCCAAGTTTGGCCTTGATCCCTCATTATTGGGAGTTGCAGTGGTATCATGAAATTACTGAAGGTACTGCAAGTCGCATCATCTGTGGCCCACCCACCTCCAAACAGCACCAGGACGTAGAGTGGTTCATGAAGGCTCTGTCTGCCAAGTTTGGCCTTGATCCCTCATTATTGGGAGTTGCAGTGGTATCATGAAATTACTGAAGGTACTGCAAGTCCCATCATCTGTGGGCCACCTTTCTCCAAATTGCAGTAGGACGTAGATTGGGTCATGGGGGCTCCGTGTGCCAAGTGTGGTCTGTATTGGTGAATGGATGAGGGTTGCATTGTTTTTAGGAAGTGAGAGTAGGTACTTGAAGTCCCATCATCCGTGCCCCCCCCCCCTCCCTCAAAGTGCACCAGGATGTAGAGTGGGTTGTGGGGGGCTGTTTGCAAAGTGTGTCCTTTTTATGTTTTTGTAGGGGGCGTAGTCAGGAGAAATAAGTAAAGTAGGTCTTTCTGTGAAATCAGGCTGCGGCCTAGGTGTAGTTTGTCAAATCTGCTAAAGGAAGCCTCTTTGCCAAGTCCCGTCTGCGAGACCTTAGAGCAGTGTTTCCCAACCAGTGTGCCGTGGCACACTAGTGTGCCGTGAGCGATCATCAGGTGTGCCGTGGGAAATTGGAACCTCCAATACCCTTTCTTCCCCCTCCTGCCCACAGTGCTCTCTGGGTGTAGGTGAACTACAACTTCCAAACTCAAGGTCAATTCCCAAGCAAACCCTTTCAGTACTTTCTATTGGTAATGAGAGTTCAATGTGCCAAGTTTGGTTCAATTCCATTGTTGCAAGAGTTCAGGATGCTCTTTGTGTGTTAACTATAAATCCCAGAAACTGTAACTCCAAACTCCCAAGGTCTATTTTCCCCAAACTCCATCTGTGTTCACATTTGGGCATATTGAGTATTCATGCGAAGTTTGGTCCTGATCCAACATTGTTTGAGTCCACAGTGCTCTCTGGATATAGGTGAATTACAACTCCAAAACCCAAGGTCAATGCCCACCAAACTCTTATAGTATTTTCTCTTGGTTATGGGAGTTTTGTGTGGGAAGTTTGTGTCTTTCTGCCATTCCTGCCAGGATATCTATGTTGTGTTCATCGAAACAGGCCCAGGTTTCACACTGAGTGTATAAATACATTAAAAAAACATATTAACTATATGTATTACTGTGTTAGAGTGCCATTTTGTGTCATTTTGGTTGGTGGTGTGCCCTAGGATTTTGTAAATGTAAAAAGTGTGCCGCGGCTCAAAAAAGGTTGAAAAACACTGCCTTAGAGATTAGGGATGGAGGAATGGCAGCTAATCAGAGCTGGGGTAGCAAATGCTCACTCTGTGGCAACCAATCGTGCTGTTTGAGGCAATGGTGGCCAATCAGAGGCGGTCTAGCAAATTCTGCCTCAGTGGCAACCAATCATGCTGTTTGAGGCCATGGTGGCCAATCAGAGGCGGTTTAGCAATGAGGCAGTGGTGGCCAATCAGAGGCGGTTTAGCAAATTCTGCCTCAGTGGCAACCAATCATGATGTTTGAATGCAGAGGGTGGGATTTTAGACGCTGGGGGAACCAATCATGATGTTTGAATGTAGAGGGTGGGACTTTAGAGGCTGGTAGCCAATCAGAACGCTGGCACATACATACATACATACAAACATACAAACAAACATTCCCTTTTATTATATAATATAATAATATAGAGATAGAGATATAGAGATAGAGATATAGAGATAGAGATACAGATACATAGTCCACTTGCCTCACCTCCAACAGACCTCTGAAGATGCCAGCCACAGATGCAGGTGGAACATCAGGAGAGAATGCTACTGAAATGTGGTCATACAACCCAAAAAACTCACAGCCACCCAGTGATTCTGGCCATGAAAGCCTTTGACAACAAATTTCATAAGAAAGCTTAATGATCTATATAAAAATGTAATGTTCGTTTGTGGGATTAACTTAACTCAAAAACCACTGGACGAATTGTCGCCAAATTTGGCAACAAGACACCTACTAACCCAAGGAATGAACATCAATCAAAAAAATTGATTCTGTCATTAGGGAGTTGTAGTTGCTGGGATTTATAGTTCACCTACAATCAAAAAGCATTTTGAACTCCACAAATGATGGAATCATACCAAACTTGACACAGAGGACTCCCACGACCAACATAAAATACTGGAAGGGTTTGCTGGGCATTGAGTTTTGGAGTTGTAGTTACTGGGATTTATAGCTCACCTACAATCAAAGAGCATTCTGAACCCCACCAACGACAGAATTGGGGCAAACTTCCCACACAGAACCCACATGACCAACAGAAAATACTTAAGGCCATCCAGTCCAACTCCATTTACCAGGGCAAGAAAACATAATCAAAGCCCTCCTGACAAAGAGCCATCCAAATATATATATATATATATATATATATATATATATATATATATATATATATATATGAATCACACACACACACAGAGATATAGTATAATAGAGTTGAAAGGGACCCTAAAGAAGGACAATGATATTTTGCATGTTCCAGAGCAGGCAAACTAGACAATCTCGACATCAACACTCTCAAAGAAACAACAAGAAATATTGTTTACCCACAAGCATAAATTACACACATTAGAAACCAACACTTTCTCATTACGTTATTTTCCAGATCACCAGACTGGGCCACAGCAACATGTGGCGGGAATGGCTAGTAGTTTTATACAGTAAAGAAAGCAGTAACCAGTTTTGGGGGGGGGGGGGGAGATTTTAAAGGAAGTTTCAAAGCAGGCAATTATGGTGTGTATGTGTTTTTGGTAAATATATGGGGGAGAGAAACGGGACCCCCTCTCATTAATGAAAAATGCCCCCCATTAGAAGTCAGGAAGCAATTATACGTGCATTTCTATGATTTCAAATCTTTTAAAAGCTATGCAGGGATGACCAAAGCTTTCCAGCTGTTTGAAGCGGAAAGTGAATTATTACTGCCACATCCCAAGGAAGATAATATTTTGTGATCCTCCACCCTTCCTGCCAACAAAAAGAGCAAAAAGAGAGAACATGTGATGGCATCATCCATACCTATCTCTCGGCTCACCTACCAGGGTTAGACGGGAAGGATATTACTGTGGCAACCAGGAAGACAAGCTAACTGGACTTATCAGAGACACCCTTTCCCCCACCTTCTCCACCATGCACAACAGCTTCAGAAAAAGGTGGAGAACACACTGGCGTTGCCTATATCTCTCAGAAAACGACACTACCAACAAGAAGAAAAACACAACCCTGGCATTTCTGTGAACCCAACAGATAAGTCATCACCTCGGCAGCAACTTAATTCTACCATATTTCCTGAATGGTGATCCAGAAAAATAACCAATGCAACAGCACAGGGAACTTTTTCAGGTCCCCACTGCTGTAGGACCTGGCTGTGAAAATCCTTGGAACAGCTTCCACAAATCCCAACCAAGCAATACAGACTATACAGTTTACCAGCTGAAGCAGGCAAGGCCAACAGTAAATGTGTTGTTAATTGCAATCAAATCAACGTTGACTTCTGGTGACCCTATGAATAAGAGACCACCAAATCACCCATTGACTCATGTCTTTCAGTTGAAAGACTTCCCTGATACAGGATTTTATCACACAAAACCGCCATTCCATTACAGTCGTGCAATCACGGATAGAGGCAACATGTTGGCCATGACCACAGTTGCTACTGCGTGTCTCTGCATTCAAGCAACTTCACTGGTTGGTCGATCCGTCTTCCTGAATTTACGCTTCTGCATAATCTTGTAACCCTGCCCTCTTGCAGTGCTGCTGCTCCTTAATATTTAAAAATAAATTATTTAAAAATAATTTAACAATTCCATGTATAGTGAATAAAAATAATTAACACCACTGGTATATAGTTTTTTTACATGTCGGTGTGCGATAGGAACCATCAAAGGTCCTGCTTCAATGCCAGTTTGCCTCTCTCGTGTGATAAAGTCCAACTGTCTAGCCATCTGCAGTGTGCTCTTGACCTCTTTTTCTACTACCTTCTATCTTACCAAGCATTATTGTATGTTCCAGTAAGTCATGCCTTCTCTTGATAGCGCTAAAGCACAACAGCCACAGTTGAATCATTTTGACTTCCAGGGAGATGTCAGGCTAGATTTGCTCTACAACCCATGTATTTGTCTTTTTAGCAGCCCTCAGGATCCACATAACCTTTCCCTAGCACCACACTTCAAATATGTTGAATGTCTTCCTATCAGCTTTCTTCACTGTCCAGCTTTATATAGAAATGGGGAAAGTATGATACATTTATTTTTATGTAAGCTAACAGTACCTAGGCAAAGCATGGGCAAATGAAGCATTGCATGTACTGGGGAGCAAGTCCATCTCAAGTGAAGTAATGGGTATGAAGCATCTCTAGATTTCAGTCCACAAGCCATCGGATGACTTAGTTTGCTAACCATGAACCTGCAGAATTGGTGAAGAGTTCGACTTCATAGCAAGGATGGTGTAGGCAAAAGTAGTAGTGACACTCAAAACATCTACAGTCTGCGACATGTCTAAACATACTGCTGATCTATAGACAGGCGTTTCCATACACAAGATTCAGCACATATAACCTGTAGCCGCATCTGTGATCAGTATCATAGTACAGGTTATGGGAAGTACATGTTTTCATGTATTTATTTATTATTTATTTACTATATTTCTATCCCGCCCTTCTCAACCCCCCCCCCCTGGGGGGGGGGGACTCAGGGCGGCTTACAAGGCACAATTAGATGCCGGCAACAATACACAATATAAAAACCACTAATACAGTGTTTCTCAACCTTCCCAATGCCACAACCCCTTAATACAGTTCCTCATGTTGTGGTGACCCCCAACCATAAAATCATTTTCGTTGCTACTTCACAACAATAATTTTGCTACTGTTATGAATAATATAAAATGTATTTTCATTCACCGGACCACATTTGGCACAAATACCCGATACACCCAAGTTTGAATACTGGTGGGGTTGTGTGGGGTGATTTTGTCATTTGGGAGGTGTAGTTGCTGGGATGTATAATTCACCTACACTCAAAGAGCATTCTGAACCAACGATGGAGTTGAACCAAACTTCCCATACAGAACCCCCATGGCCAATAGAAAATACTGGAAGGGTTTGGTGGACATTGACCTTGAGTTTGGGAGTTGGAGTTCACCTACATCCAGAGAGCACTGTGGACTCAAATAATGATAGATCTGGATCAAACTTGGCGCAAATACTCAATATATCCAAATGTGAACACAAGTGGAGTTTGGGGGAAATAGACCTTGATATTTGGGAATTGTAGTTGCTGGGATTTATAGTTCACATATAACCAAAGAGCTTTCTGAACTCCACCAACAATGGAATTGAACCTAACTTCCCATACAGAACACCCATGGCCAATAGAAAATAATGTATTTTCTGATGGTCTTCGGCGACCCCTCTGACACCCTCTCGCGACCCCCATAGGGGTCCCGACCCCCAGGTTGAGAAACACTGCACTAATACAACCGGATTAAAACATCAGCAATAAAACATCAGCTATCCAATTAAATTAAAAATTCCTTCAATACAAATTTACATTCTACATTCAATCAATGGTGGAAGCCGTATTTCATGTCTGTCGTCTTATCAGTCCGTTCCAAGTAAAGTGCTTCAGTTACTGTGTGAAGGCCTGGTCCCACAACCACGATTTTACTTTCTTCCTAAAAGCTAGGAGGGATGGGGTCGATCGTATTTTGCTTGGAAGCGCAGAGTGCATTGCAGTAATCTATTCAAGATGTGACAAGAGCGTGGACCACCGTCGCCAGATCAGACTTCCCAAGGTACGGGCGCAGCTGGCACACGAGTCTTAACTGTGCAAAAGCTCCCCTGGCCACCGCCGAGACCTGGGGTTCCAGGCTCAGCGATGAAACCAGGATCACTCCCAAGCTGCGAACCTGCGTCTTCAGGGGGAGTGTAACCCTTTGAAGACAGTTCGGAAATTACAACTAGTCCAAAGGGCGGCAGCCAGATTACTAACTGGAGCTATATACAGGGAGCATACCACCCCCCTGTTGTGTCAGCTCCACTGGCTGCCTGCCCACTTCCGAGCTCAATTCAAAGTGCTGGTTTTGACCTTTAAAGCTCTATACGGTTCTGGCCCAGCTTACTTGTCCGAACGCATCTGCCGCTACGTCCCACCTCATAATTTAAGATCTTCCGGGGAGGCCCTGCTCTCGCTCCCGCCAACTTCTCAAATGCGGTTGGTGGGGACGAGGGAGAGAGCCTTCTCGGTGGTGGCTCCCCGTCTGTGGAACGCGCTTTCCAGTGACATACGATCAATTCCATCCCTCCTGGCATTCAGGAAAAAAGTAAAATCCTGGCTATGGGACCAGGCGTTTGCACACTAGCACAAGGCAGCATTTTAGATTGGATTTTAATGGAAAGTTGATGAATAGGGCTCAATGCTTTTTATGGATGGAACACTGTTTTTAACTTAAATGAATGCGTATGATGTTTAATGTAATTGTATATTAATGTATTTTTATGTTGAATGTTTCTGGGGTTTTATATTGTGTTTTACTGTGTGGGCATCGAATTGTGCCTTTTTGTAAGCGGCTCTGAGTCCCCCCTCGGGGGTTGAGAAGAGCGGGGTAAAATGCTGGAAATAAATAATAAATAACCCCATCCAACACAGGCTGTAACCTGTTTGGCCTTTCGACTGACTAGGAAGACCTCCGTCTTGTCTGGATTAAGTTTCAATTTGCTAGCCCTCACCCAGTCCAACACAGCAGCCAAGCACCGATTCAAAGTCTGGACAGCCTCCTTAGTGATAGGTGGGAAGGAGTGACAGATCTGGACGTCATCTGTGTACAGATAACACCTTACTCCGAAACTCCTGATGATCTCTCCCAGCAGTTTCATGTAGATGTTAAATAACATCAGGGACAGTACTGAACCTTGAGGGACTCCACAAGACAACGGTTGTACATAAAACGACTTCACGTTTAAATCTTCTTGAATAACAACCAGTAGAAATAAGCAGTGGGTGTAAATTAGTTTTTAAAACCACTGTAGCACAGCAGGTTAAACTGCTAGCTATAGAAAACTTGCTGGCCAGAAGGTTAACAGTTTGAAGCTGTGAGTCGAAGTGAGCTCCTGCAGTTAGCCCTAGCTTCTGCCAGTCTAGATTGAAAACATACAATGTGAGTAGATCAATAGGTACCACCTTAGTGGGAAGGTAAAAGGAGCGTATGCAGTCATGCCGACAAAATACGACCAGGAGGGTCTATGGACAATAGGCTTCTCGGCATGGAAAAATTGAATAAGAGCAACTCCCCATGGCCAGAGTGGAGCATCGCCTCCAGACACCGGAGATGGAAAGGGAAGCCTTTGCCTTTGTGCTTTATGTCATCGTTGTTACTGTATAAGAGGCACTGACTGTTTGCCTATATATGTAATCTGCTCTGAGTCCCCTCGGGGAGATAAAGCGGAATATAAATAAAGTGTATTATTATTGGGTTGTTGTAGGTTTTTCGGGTTATATGGCCATGTTCTAGAAGCATTCTCTCCTGACATTTCGCCTGGATCTGTGGCAGGCATTCTCAGAGGTTGTGAGGTTTGTATTAAGAACATAAGAACTTAAGAAGAGCCATGCTGAATCGGGCCTCAGCCCATCTAGTCCAGCATTCTGTGTCACACAGTGGCCCACTAGTTGTACACAGGGATCTCTAGCAGAAAGGAGGGCAAAACCCTCACCTGCTCCTGACCCCCCACAACCAGTACCCGGGGAAATCCTGCCTGCCTCCATCAACACAGAGGTGGCACTTGGATGACCATTTCAGTAGCTACGGATTCCCTTGGTATCCATGAATCTGTCTAATCCTGCCTTGAAGCTGTCCAGGCTGACCGCTGTCACAACCTCCTCTGGAAGTGAGTTCCATAACCCAATGACCCTCTGGGTGAAGAAATATTTCCCTTTATTAGTCCTAACTTTCCTGCCTTGGAGCTTTAGGAGTGCCCCTAGTCCTAGTGTTGTGTGACAGAGAAAATATTTTTCTTTATTCACCTTTTCTATCCCATGCATGATTTTATACACTTCGATCAAGTCACCTCTTAAACGCCGTCTTTCAAGGCTGAAAAGACCAAGGCGTTGCAACCTGATTTCATAAGGGAGCTGCTCCATCCCTTGGATCATTTGTGTTGCCCTTCTTTGTACCTTTTCCAGTTCCGTTATATCCTTCTTGAGGTGCGGTGACCAGAATTGTACACAGTACTCCAGATGTGGCCTCACCATAGATTTGTAGAGAGGCAATACAACATTTGCCGACCTATTTTCGATTCCCTTCCTGATCATGCCAAGCATTGAATTTGCTTTTTTCACTGCTGCAGCGCACTGGGTTGACATCTTCATTGAGCTGTCCACCAAAACCCCGAGATCCCTTTCCTGGTTTGTCTCAGAAAGCTTTGATCCCATCAGTTGATAAGTGTATTTCGGGTTCTTTGCCCCGATGTGCATGACTTTACACTTGTTTAGGTTAAAATGCATTTGCCACTTTGTTGCCCATTCACTCAATTTCGAGAGATCTTTCTGGAGCTCTTTACAGTCAGTTTCATTTTTAACTACCCTGAACAGTTTAGTGTCGTCTGCAAACTTTGCTACCTCACAATTTACTTCTACATCCAGATCATTTATGAATAAATTAAAAAGTAACGGACCCAAAACTGAACCTTGGGGTACGCCACTTCTCACCTCTTTCCACCCAGAGAAATGTCCGTTTATTACCACCCTTTGTTTCCTACAGTTTAGCCAGGTTCCAATCCAGGACAAGACCTGTCCCCTGATTCCATGGCTGAAGAGCTTATTTAGGAGCCTTTGGTGAGGGACTTTGTCAAAAGCCTTTTGAAAGTCAAGGTAAACAATATCGACTGGGTCCCCTTTATCTATTATTATTATTATTATTAATTCGTAAAATTACTGCAGCTAGACAACATAGGATAAGTCCTAGCATGTTTTGTAAGTCTTGCACAGAATGGTGCTCTCTGCAAACATTATTAAATCTATTCAAGGAATTAAATTATGTAGTGTTTATTATAATTTTAATGGAATAAAAATGAGAAAGAAAGAAAAAACATTTTACAATAAAGAGTTTATTTATTGAAAATACATTAATCTATTGCATTTTCAGGAACACAGATTTCTAACCAAATGGATTTCTGGCACCACCGATATTAAGAAGGAGGAAGAGAGTGTGGATCTTGCATATTGGTTGATAGATACATAAACAGATACCCATATTTGCTCGGGCCCAATGCACCATCAAATCTAATGCACAGCGGCAAAAAGTGCACTCTTTGTATTTGGCCAAAAAAGTTGTGCCTGCTTAGAATTGTTATAAACAATTGTGTTGGGACACCAAAGCTTCCAGCGATGGAAAAGAAAACCTTGTAGCGCATCTATGCTGTAGAATGCATCCTTGGTTCAATGCTAGGGAACTGGGGGCTGTAGTTTGACAAGGATTTGAGCCTTCTCTGCCATATAATGCTGATGCCTCACCAAACTACAAATCCCAGGATTGCAAGTAGTGCCTTTTATCCACACACTCCCTGGCTCTTCCTCCTATCTTTCATTCTCCCTCAGGGCTGCCTTTCTCTTATAGGAAGGATTTCCTATATGCAAGACAGAAAGGGCTGTGTTCCATATAAGCTTTAGGGCACCACCATCCAGCTGATTTCTACACGTGTTCATCAACTAGGGCTCCCTGGTGAAATAAGGGTCAAAGTTCCTGCACTTTTTGTGGTTGCGCAGAAGAGGGGATTTCAATTGGAGTTGCTTGCATGAGAATTGACTTTCTTTTTTCTTTTTCTTTTTTACAGCTGGTAAAGATATTTCACCTGGCCACCCTGGGCCCTTCTACACTGCCACATAATCCAGTTCTAGGCAGATAATCTGGATTTTAGACAGCTGTGTAGAAGGGGCCTTTCCCATCAATTCACACATATACAGGCCCGTAGCCGGGGGGGGGAGGCTTGAGGGGCTTCAGCCCCCCAATTCTCAGGGTGGCCCTCGAGAAGGCCTTACTGGTACATTATTTAAACTGTTATGTTTATTCATATCATGATCTGATATCTATGCTCAATATATCCCATATGCATGGGGGTATTGGGATAATGATACAAAAGGTTTTCTAGGGTAGACCCTCTCTCACTCAGACTCAGCCCCCCTCCCCTCCACCGAATCAAACTCAGCCCCCCCAAATTCTCAGGGTGGTCCGCAAGAAGGCCTTACTGGTACATTATTTAAACTGTTATGTGTATTCATATCATGATCCGATCACCATGCTCAATATATCCCATATGCATGGGGGTA
This sequence comes from Anolis apletophallus, assembly GCA_030556195.1. Lineage (NCBI taxonomy): Eukaryota > Metazoa > Chordata > Lepidosauria > Squamata > Anolidae > Anolis > Anolis apletophallus. The sequence continues at coordinate 58,049,846 of JARBWK010000003.1, read as the reverse complement.
TTGGGATAACGATACAAAAGGTTTGCTCGGGTAGACCCTCTCTCATTCAGACTCAGTCCGTGTCCATCCGTGTCCCCCCCCCCCCGCGCGCGAATCAAATCCTGGCTACGGGCCTGCACATATAGGTATGTATTCACATATCCATGTGTTCATTCTGGCCCAGGCAGAGCTGTGGACTTGATGTGAATCCTGGATTTAAGGTCCCTTCTACACTGCCATATAAAATCCAGATTATCTGCTTTGAACTGGATTATATTGCAGTGTAGACACATATAAACTAGTTCAAAAAAGAGAATGTGGATTATCTGCATTGATAATCTGGATTATATGTCAGTGTAGAAGGGTCTTAAGATGTCAATGACATGCAATATGTGGAGAAGAGCAAACCACAGACCACCTACTACAATGCAGCCTGAGCCCTGCCACATGCACAATGGAGGACCTTCATACAGCAACACCAGAGGCACTCCAAGTGGCCAGCTACTGGTCAAAGGACATTTAATAGAATGCCAAGTTTTTAACTTTGTGTTTTCTCAAATACATTGGTTCGCTGCTGATACGATAAGTAATAAATACCAATCCTTCTGTCCCCAAAATCCAATTCTCACAGGGACAGAAAGTGCGGTGAAAACTTCTGAACAGGGCACAGACAGCCAAACAAACATCACAGGGGTGTTAACTCTTCCCTGTGCTATCCAAAGCTGATACACACACGCACGCACACACATGCGCACACATGCACGCACACACACATACACACTGGATTCAATGCGGACGCATATAGAGCCATCCGTGATCTAAAAGATTTCCGCACGGCTAGAAAAACGTGACTATTTGAGAGGGCGTTCGGCTGAGAACTGTTAGATTGTCAATTGAGTTTAGATGTTTTAGCTGTTAGATATTTAAATGTTTTAGATGTTCAGGCATTCAGCTTGTGTTCTACTGTAAATCGCCCAGAGCCAACTGGGATGGGCGATTAATAAATCCCAAAATAAATAAAAATAAATAAAATATACATCTCTCTCCCTCCCTCCCTCTCCCTCTCTCTCTCTCTCTCTCTATATATATATATATATGTATATACATTCACACAGTTTGTATAGGGAAGCCAATATAATATAATACAATAGACACACACTTTGGATTGCATGGTGAAGTGTAGATGTCACACACACACACACACACGTATATATGTATGCTTTGGATTGCATAGTCTCTGTGATCATTGGATTTTGAAAAAAAATTGAGTTACACTTCCAAAACATCCCTGTTCCAACTTACATCCAAATTCAATATAATAGCAAAACTTACTGGACCTCTCTTGCTTGCATCTTGAGGACTGCCTCTACTTACATGCATATTGTAATCATTGAAAAGATGTTTTCCCTCCAAAACCCACGGAATGAACACCCAACTTTTACAGCGTAGTTACATCAGATTCTAAAATGAGATAGAAAACTCTCTCTCTCTCTCTCTCTCTCTCTCTCTCTCTGTGTGTGTGTGTCAGATCATATTAGAATACAGCTGGAGTCTTGAATCTTTATAAAGTGTGTGTGTGTGTGGGTATATATATATATATATACCGTATATATATATATATATATATATATATATATACACACACACTGTATGTATAGATATACATATATATACCTTTATAAAGTGTGTGTATATATATGCTAGAAGACACACACACTTGATTCTAGAAAGACACCTGGAGTCTTGATTCGTTACAAAGTGTGTATATATACATATATATATATACATATACATTATATATATATATATAAACACACACATACTTTATAAAATGAACAGAACAGAACAAAACCACAATAAAAACTATTTAAATCATAAATATGGGATATAATGAGCATGGTATATATAGTACAGTATACTAACAGTTTAAATACTATAAGTAGTATAATAGACCAGGGGCTGAGTCTGAGTGAGAGAGGGTCTACCCTAGCAAACTTTTTGTATCGTTATCCCAATACCCCCATGCATATGGGATATATTGAGCATGGTGATCAGATCATGATATGAATACACATAACAGTTTAAATAATGTACCAGTAAGGCCTTCTCGCGGACCACCCTGAGAATGTGTGTGTGTGTGTTGGGGGTGTGTGATTCCATTTCGCCCCCGCTACATGCCTGTGCCCAGCTATCGTACTATCACCCAGTCATGCTGGCCACATGATCTTGGAGACGTCTACGGACAACGCCGGCTCTTCCGCTTAGAAATGGAGATGAGCACCAACCCCCAGGGTCGGACACAACTAGACTTAATAAATGTGGAAGGGAAAACCTTTACCTTGACCTGTCCTTTTTATTGCGAAAGCTGAAAAGGGCCATGTAGAAAGACTCAAAGCCTCCAGCGGCCACCTAGCACGAGACTTTCGCCCTGGATGGGCGCGTGCCTCCTTCAATCAGCAGCTTTGGGCGAGTGATAAAAGTGAAGGCGAAGGGAAAGCTCAAGGCTGCTCTTGCAAAGAGGCACAACTTCCCAGGCACAACCTGCAAGGAACCTGGCCCTACCTGTAGCCGTGGAGTCTCGCGCCGCGCATTCCCTCCCCGGCGCGGCTCTCGAGGTCCCGCTCAGAAGAAGCCGCGGCTCTCGGGGTCCTGCAGAGCCTACATCCCCTCCCGAGGGGCAGAAGAGGCTCGCTTCTTCTCGGGCTGGCTCGGCCGCTGCGCCCTGTCCCTTACCCCATCCGCTCCTGGCCGCATCCTCCACTACCTGGGATCTGAACACACAGAGCGCTCGCTCGCCCGACTGATTGCCTGCCCGACTTCTTTCCCTGGAGGAGGAGCAGCAGCCCCGCCCCGAGCTCCTCTCCTGTGCGCACGCGCAAGAAGAGCACGCTGCCAGGCATGGGCTTCATCCCGCAAAGATACCTTTGCCGAGCGCATTCCACTCCAACACTCTCTCAGGCTGCCACACACAGTGTTCCCTCGCTACTTCGCGGGTCGCTTATTGCGGGCGCGCTGTTTCGAGGATTTCAAAAAAACATTATTTAACAATGTATTTATTATTTATTTAAAAATTTTGTACCCCAACCGGCTTACAACAAAATTCAATGCCATACAAATTTAAAACCTCTTAAAACAGCATATTAAAATACATAAAAACAGAAATGCATTTTAAAAAAACCACACATTGCCATTAAAACCACATTCAACTCGGTCTGTAAAAGTAGTCACTCATTTCAGATTGAAATCAATCTCGGCTTATTCTGGGAAAGTCTCGTTGCACATCCAAGTCTTCACTCGCCACCTGAATGACAACAGGGAGGGGCAGGCCCGGATTAACCAATTGTGGCGCCCTAGGCCACACTCTGGTAGCACCGCCCCCGCCCTGGGGGATGGGGCTGCTTGCGGGGGGGCTTCCTCCTCGCTCGTGTCAGCGTCGGTCCCACCCCTCTTCCTTCGCTGACACAAGAGAGGAGGGGGCGGAGGGAAGTCTTAGGCCCCCTCCTCGCTGCTCGCGCCAGCCCCACCCCTCTTCCTCCAGTGAAGGAAGAGGAGCGGGACCGACGCTGACGCGAGAGAGGAGGGGGCGGAGGGCAGTCCCGCCCCCTCCTCCTCGCTGCTCGCGTCGGCCCGCCCCTCTTCCTTCATTGACGGAAGAGGGGCGGGGCCGGCGCGAGCAGCACAGAGGGGGCCTCGGACTTCCCACCGCCCCCTCCACTCTCGTGTCAGCGTCAGTCCCACCCCTCTTCCTTCACTAAAGAGGAGTCGAGGGGAGCAGAGCAAAGGGGGGGCACGGGGGCAGCCGTGGATGATGCTTCTGCCACCGCAAGCATGCACATCTTTTTTTTGAATTTTTTTTGAAATTTTTTGTATTTTTTTGTATTTTTTGGAATTTTGGGGGGGGGTCCGGACCTGCTGCCCCCCCCATGGCTGCTGCCTTAGGCCATGGCCTAGGGTGGCCTTATGGGTAATCCGGGCCTGGGGAGGGGGCAGATCTAACATCGCTTAGGAGGGAGTTCCACAGCCGAGGGGCCACAACAGAGAAGGCCCTGTCTCTCGTCCCCACCAGACGCGCTTGCGAAGATGGCGGGATCAAGAGCAGGGCCTCGATATAATACCATAATATATATCATGGTATTTTTGCTGTTTTGTGGGGTTTTGCCGCCGTCGCTCTCCAAGGTGCTTTCCCTCCTCAGTCCTCCCTCCCTCTAGCCTTGAAGGGCCTTTCCTTTCTTTCCTTCACTTTAAGTTTATAAAGACTTAAAATACTAAAATAATGTATAAAGATTGAAAGAAATAGAGTATCCCTACATAGCGGTTTTTCAGTTATTGCGGGAGGTCCTGGGAGGTCCTCCGCAAAGGAAGCCATGTCCGGATGAGAGGGAGGGTGCGAATGGCGTGCGGGTCTGGAGGGAGACACAGAACGCTGCCTCTTAGCGCGCTGATCTCTGCCCCTGGATGGGGGGCGTGACCTCGTGCGCCGGCTCCCTGCCAAATCTGAGGAGTGCAGCAGCAGGGAATACGGTCCCGATGGAGGGGGAGGAGTAACATCTGGAGCTTCTTGATAAGGTGAATCCTGGATAGCGCCTCCGAATCCGGGCGCCTCCAAAGCTCCCTCTTGCTCTGGTATCAGTGGCAGACGGAAGCGAAGCTACTCCCTCCCTCCCTCCGCAAAGGAGGCCATGTCCGGAAGGGAGGGAGGGAGAAGAGGGCCAGGTCCTTGGGATTGGACCTGGGGACAGAGCCAGGCACCCTCCCCACAATCAACACACCCAACTCCCCCTTGGCATTCGCAAGCTCCGAGAGTTGGGAGAGACCACAGGGGCCAGCCACGGCGTTTTTTGTTTCAACTTATTTATTTATTTATTGGTCCGAGATCTGCGCCACAAATACCATCTGCCTGCGACAAAGAACTGGTGGGATCACAAGCCTGAAAAGGTTACAGAAATTGAAAGCGTTGCCAAACTATTCTGGGACTTCTGAATTCAGACTGTCAGAGTTCTGGAGCACAATACTCCTGACCTCACAATCGTGTTAAAAAACAAAGTATGGATCATCAATGTTGCAATCCCAGGTGACAGCAGGATTGAAGAGAAACAACTGGAAAAGCTGACACGATATGAGGATTTAAAGATCCAACTGCAAAGACTCTGGCACAAGCCAGTCAAAGTGGCTCCAGTGGTGATTGGCACACTGGGTGCAGTGCCTCAAGACCTTGTCCTGCACTTAAACACAATTGGAGCTGACATTTGCCAGCTGCTAAAGGCCACCTTACTGGGATGTGCACACATTACTCGCCGATACATCACACAGTCTGCGACACTTGGGAAGTGTCCAGCGTGTGATCCAATACAACAGCCAGCAGAGTGACCTTGTTTGCTGTGGACTCATCTTGTTGTGTTTCAAAATATTATTATTATTATTTTAAATAAATGATAGAAGAGGAGAAATATGCACTGGCAGATTATGTGAAAAACTGTCAAGAAGCAATTTTGATGGAAGTCAATAGGAGAAACTCCTTAAAGTGCAAAAGATAGAGTGAATACCTTTAAAAAAGAGCCCTCAGTGGCGCAGCGGGTTAAACTGCTGAGCTGCTGAACTTGCTGACTTTTGGTCAGCAGTTCAAATCCGGGGAGCAGAGTGAGCTCCCACTGTTAGCCCCAGCTTCTGCCAACCTAGCAGTTCGAAAACATGGAAATGTGAGTATATGTTGTTGTGTTTTCACAGATGTATTTTACTGTGTTTATTGCTTTTATTGTGTTTATTGTTTTCGATGTTGTTGATATTTTGTGATGTGCTGTTCGGGCATGGCCCCATGTAAGCCGCTCCGAGTCCCCTCTGGGGAGATGGATGCGGGTTAGAAATAAATTATTATTATTATTATTATATTATAGATCAATAGGTACTGATTTTGCAGGAAGGTAAAGGCGCTCCATACAGTCAAGCTGGCCACATTACCTAGGAGATGTCTACGGACAACAATGGCTCTTCATCTTAGAAATGGAGATGAGCATCACTCCCAGGGTCAGACACGACTAGACTTAATATCTGGGGAAACCTTTACCTTTTACCATAAAAATACAGTGCAGAGCAGAAGAGAAAACTGGCAAAAGAAGGCTCTCCGTGGACAGTTCCTGGGAAAAAAATTGAAAGCAAAATTGACAAGGTTTTGGAAAAATGGCATTCGTCATCTTTTGGAGTTCATAACTTTTTAGCAAAGCATGACCTTTAGAGATCATGCCCTTTTAGAAAACTGCATTTATAACCTTTTAGAGTAGAGCCAAAAACCCGTTTGAGCAGAATCTTTTCAAGTGGTATACAAACAAATGTAATTATGCAAGGCAATTGGCTTCAGTGTTTAGACTGAATAATCTGATCTGTCTCTGATCTGTTAAGAAACAGAGATTTGCCAGTGCATAAAAACAGCAGTTCTTCAGAAGTGTTTTTCAGTGCCCAAAATATATATCTACTCTCCCATAAAACAACTTATTTTATATCGTGCACTCAAGAGACAAACTAAAGTAGACTTTGGTAAAAATAACATACTGTATTTTCCGGCGTACTAGATGACTTTTTAACCCTGGGAAATCCTCTCAGAAGTCAGGACTTGTCTAATATGCCGGGTATAAAATTTATTATATTAATAAGGCAGGAGGAGGGGGGAGGCAGGAGGGCGCAGGGAGGAGGAGTGGCAAGCTGCACTGCCATAGAGACTGCTGTCCGCTGCTGCCGCAGGCCTATGCTGGCTTTCCCTCACCATGAGCAGAAGACGACCCCAAGCCCAGAGAGAAGAAAGCTCACTCAAGCTACTACAAAAAAGAAGAGTGGTCTTATACGGCGAGTATATCTTAAACTAGGGGTGGGCAATTATTTTTTTCCAAGGGGCCACACGAGAGCCAAAAAAATATTATGGAGGGCCGCACCTAAAGGCTGAATTACATTCTAATCTACATTATTCATTTATTTATTTAGTATATTTACTATATATATTACACATCATTAAAATTAACATTTTAATATATCAAGAAATATTCATATATTATTAGTATTAATATCATAATTATTATATTATAGTATATATATAGACATTATAATATATTGAAATTATATTATATTATTTATTATATTGTTATATTATTATTGTTATATTACTATAATAAAATTATTATAAAATAATAATAAAAACCACTAAAATAAAATAAAATGAAATTCAAGAAGACAAGGTGCGAACCAAGATGGAGGCTGACATCCTCAAGAGAGGAAAGATCCCAAGATGGAATGGCCCAATGGACCCAGCCCAGAGGATGACAAAGCGGACCCAGCCTCCACCGCAGCAGAGCAGCAAACGATCGGAGGCTGCAGGCCTCCGCCCGCTCTCGCCCCCAGCCGTTCCATCAGAGGCATTCCCGATCGGCTGATCATCCTGCCATGGAGTGCCTGCCATCCCGGCTTTGGAGTGCCTGCCATCCCGGGAGGCGATCCGGGTCTGCAGCGGGAGCAGTCGGCAACCTGCAGTGGCTGATCACCCTGGCGACCCGGAAGACGATCAGCCGCCGCAGGTCGCCGACTGCTCTCGCTGCAGAACCGGATCGCCTCCCAGGATGGCAGGCACTCCAAAGCCACTGCTCCTCCAATCGTTCTTCGGAGCGGCAGGCTGTCTACCGAAGCAGGCCCCACAGCCCGTGATGGGATGGCAGCCCTTCCTCTTGCAGAAATGGCCCCACCCCCGATGCCCTTCTCCCCGGGCCGGTCGGAATCGGCCGGTGGGCCGCAGCCGGCTCGCGGAGCATAAGGTGCACGGGTCTGTCCTAAACACTCAATTTTAGATGGAAAAGTTGGGGGGTCGTCTTATACCCCTAGTCGTCTATTACGCTGGAATATAAGGCATTTGGTTTACTCACAACCATCATGTGTTCAGCATACATAAATATAAAACTTATCAGTCCCGTTTCAGATATGTTTGAGATACTTCTCTGTGCCATCTGGCGTGCATCTCTCTTAAAACAACAATCAACAGGTCACATATTCAAAAGGCTAGAGAAAAAGAGCATGTGGTCTGCAACCCCTTTTCCAACTTCTCGGAAAACATAGAGTAAAGGAAACTTCCGAATTCAGATTGACAGAGTTTTGGAGCGCAATACTCCTGACCTCACAATGGTGGAAAAAAACAAAGTATGGATCGTTGATGTTGCAATCCCAGGCAACAACAGAATTGACGAGAAGCAACTGGAAAAGCTTACATGATATAAGGATTTAAAGCTCAAACTGCAAAGACTTGCACAAGCCAGTAAAAGTGGTCTTAGTGGTGATCAGCACACTGGGTGCAGTGCCTAAAGACCTTGGCCAGCACTTGAAAACAGTCCGTGCTCGCAAAATTACCATCTCTGAGCTGCAAAAGGCCTCCTACTTGGATCTACACGCATTATTCGCTGATTCATCACATTATGTTTGAATTTTCATCTTCATATTTTAGTTATCAGTCTTTTGTTGATTACAAATTTTCAACCTATCAAATCCCAAAATTATTTTAGCATTACCACTAGTTTTTTAAAAATAATCTCAAGTGGATTTGTCAATGTAATCAGCAAATTACAACAAAATGTCCTTAACTTATATGATTCTTTTTTTTAAAAAATCTTGTTACTTTGATCATCTATTAGTCAATCTTATCTTTTCTTGATATCTCTTTTCAGGACTTTAAGTGCTAAGATAAATAACAATAATGGCAATGAGTATCCTTGTCATGTGCCTTTTTGTACCTCACATGCATTGGATCACTCTCTATTTATTATTCTTTGTACTTTTTGTGTACAATAAATCAATCAAACATGTCATATAGTTATTTTCAAATTACCTCTCTTTCAAATCTTGATAAAAGTCCACTGTGAATAATCAAAGGTCTTTTCTGCTTACCTGCCCGCCCCCCCAACCAAATTCATGCTTTTTTGTTGTATCATTCCAGGTATCAATTTGTTTAATACTTTGATAATATTTTAGGTAAAAATCCATATTTATCATGATGGATAAAGTCCTGAAATCTGTTCTCCAAGAGCCACAGAATTTCTTGTCATTTATACAGCGAGAAGTACTCGTAAAATTAGTGAAATGCTTTCTGTATTTTATCATTATCAGCACAGTATTACTCCTGTATTTTCAAAATCATCTTTTTTGTTTTCTTTATCTTCAAATACAAAAAATTAGAAAAATGTTTATGAACAGATTATTTGGAATTCGACTGTGTGATATCTTTCCCCATACGCTGTAAGGCAGGGGTGCTCCCACTTTTTCAGCATGCGAGCTACTTATTAAACAACCATGTCAAAATGATCTACCTACCCACTACAAAAATGTGAAACATATAACACAATATCTGCTTTGAACTGAGTTTTCTGAGTCCACACTACCATATAATCTGATTCAAAGCAGATAACATGGGATTTTATTCAACTGTGTGGAAAGGACCTCAGATAACCCAGGGCCAGCAGCCCTTGGGCGGCGTCAGGAGCCTGCGGGGCGGAACTGAGCCTTCCTCCCGCCCTGCCTGTGATCTACCAGTACGCCCTACACCAGGGGTGCTCAGAATGGTGATCGGGATCACCAGGGCGATCTTCAGGCCTCATCCTGGTGATCTTCAGGCCCCTGACCAGGCTTTTTGCTGTTGGTCCTCTTCACACGCCCTGCACGCTGCAAAGAAGTCCTCTGTCGTTGCTCCTGCCCGCTCCCTGCTCGCGCGCCGCCTCCAAAAGCTCCAGAGTCCAAGAGGCAGAATGGGCCCCCTCTTTTGGATTCCTACTCCTCCCTCTGTCCTTCTCCAGCCACTCAGAGTCATAGGAGACCAAAGGGGCGGGCCTGGATGACGCGATGCATGGCTGGCCGCGCATGCGTAGAAGCGCCCATTCTGCCTTTCGGACTTCTCGTGAGCTCTTGGAGGCGGCACGCATGCTGGCGGCGTGGAAATAAGAGGAGAAGAAGAAGGACGCTTTGGGGTCATTTCCTTATCGCATCTCAAAGGTCGGTCTTTTTACTTTGGGGTGGGTGCTTGATTGTTCTGTGGCATGTCTCTTTGTTTATTTTTAATATTGAAAAATGGCCTTTTAGGTCCAAAGCCTCTCTGCTTGCTTTGTTCCTTGAGAAATATATGTTGGGGAATATGGAAATGTTTGAGAAATGGGGTGGTTGGATGTATTTATGCATGCCCCTTTGTTTACCTTGCTGAGTATTAAATGGCCTTGCAGTTCAAAAGCCTCTCTTCTTACTTTCTGGCTGTTAATATGTGTGGTAATATGGCAGTGTGGGAGAAATGGGGTGGTTGGATGTATTTTTATGCTCTGTTTTATATTGTTGTTATTAAATTGAAATGTTGATGTTTTATAACTTCATTTTATGTAAACTGCCCCGAGCCTGCTGGAAGGAGCGGTACATAAAAATGAATAATAAATATAAATAAATAATTAAGAAAATAGTTATACGTTTTACATTTCTGGGTAGGTGATCTTTGGGACTTGGTTTTTTAATCAGTAGCTCCCATGCTGAAAAAGTGTGAGCACCCCTGCCCTACACGATCTATGAGTAGATCGCGATCTACCTAATGAGCACCCCTGCTGTAAGGCATTAGGCCAATATGTAAGCTGCCTTGAGTCCCCTTTGGGGTTAAGAAAGGCAGGATATAAATAGAGTAAATAAATAAATACATGAATTTTGTCTTCAAAATAATAATTATATTATAGCCAGTGTGAATTTTATAGTACAAACTAAGCAGTGCAACGTACAGTCAATAACATCAACAAAAAATTCTTGATATCTTTGTTTTTAGGCCTGTTCCTGTGATTATTTGGGGTGCTGATTCAGAAAATTGCATTGGATAGACCACATCAGCTCCAGTTTCTTAGATATGGTTGGATTTTTGGTATGGAATCAGTAGATTTTCATATAATACAAAATTTTCTTTTTAAGTTTTAATATATTTATTTCATGCTTAAAATATTAAATGCTTCTTGAAAATATTCTGATTTTTTATGGGTGAGCAGAGTGAAAAGTGTTTGATGGGAAACTCGTGCCATTTTTTAAATCAGCAGGTCAAATATACTCAGAAACAGGGCTAACATTTGAGGCACCAAAATTTGTGTTGGCCCGTGAATTTTTAATGAATTTTCTTTAATTATTAATTTTTTCCTTTTTGCCCTGATCCAAGGAAAATCTAAAATACTGAATTTTCTTGTTAATAATTTCATTAATAGTAGCCTAATAAACGTGCAGACAGAACACAGACACAAATGCAATTATAATTATCTTTAGAAATCTCCTTGAGAGGTTGTGTCCTTGCCTTGAGGAGTTTCTGCCTTGATCCAATTAAAGTTGAATCCTGAAAAAATGAACAAATGGTCTCTTTGAAACTTATTTGATACATAATGCTGTGTTCCAAAATTATCGTGTTGTCATGTCAAAGCTGCCTTTGTATAAATGGTAAGAGCCTTCTATTATTTGATGAAAAGAATTAAGCCAAACTGCCCGGAGTTAGACATCAGCTGCCTCTTGCGCTAAAACAAGTGTGAGTATGGCCATATGGCAGATATTTGTGGAGCTTCATTTTCTTATAAGAGTTTTTAGCACAAAGACTTTGACCCACAAGACACTCACATGATCTACATGCCTATTTAGATGTTATTTTAATTGGGTCACGTACAGCCACACACTCTCAGACACACCAATTCATGGACTGGGGCCACAGGGCAGGCATGGGGTGGAAAGAATTAATCCCTTCCTCCCCACCCCCGGCAAATAGCAACCTAGGAAAACAAAAGTTTGTTTTGCTGTTCCTATTCATGATGGAGGAAACAAATCAGCGTGGAACAAGGAAGATAGGAAGTTATACCCACCATCCAAGCATTATATGACTTCTGTGTGTTTCAGTCTGGTTTCAAGCCTGGCTATGGAACAGAGACAGTGTTGGTCGCCTTGGTGGATGATGATCTATGGAGAGAGCTAGACAGGGGGAGCGTGTCCCTGTTGGTTCTCCTGGAGCTCTCAGCGGCTTTTGATACCATTGACCATGGTATCCTTCTGGGATGGGACTGGGAAGCACAGTCTTATAGTGGAGGGCAGTATCCAGAAGGTGGTGCTGGGGGACTCCTGTTCAAATCCCCAGCCATTTTTGTTCCTCTGGTATCTATTTAGTCCCCATGCAGTTTAACATATACAGTAAAAGGGTTGTTTATTATGTGAGAGGTCATCCAGAATTTTGGAATACGATGCCATCTATATGCAGATGACACCCAGTTTTACCACTTCTTTCCACCTAAAGCAGGGGTAGGGAACCTATGGTTCAGGAGCCAGATGTGGCTCTATTCATGATTGCATCTGGCTCACCAGAACAGCCCGGACCTTGGTTTCCCAGCATGCAGCAGGGAGGCGCAAATGTGCCGCGACTGCCGCTTCCACATCGCTATTGCTGCATCTTCCTCATCCCCCCGCTGCTCTCGGGGCCCTGCGCCCTCTTTGCCAGGAATGGCGGAGCCCCGTGGTGGCGCCTCATCCTCGTCTTCCTCTTTGTCCTCCGCCACGGGCATCGGGGGAGGCAGCGGAGGCAGGCCTGGCCCTGGCGCCGTGGACCTGGCCTCGCTGCCCCCGGGGGACGCCCAGCTCATTGCCCTAATTGTCGGGCCTCTTCGACACCTTCTGGAGGGACTGCCTCGCCGACGTCAACACCAAGGTCCACCTTGGCCTTGTGCCTTCCTCCCCCTTCCCTCCTTTCTCTTCCTTTCTTTTTCTCTCTCTTTTTCTTTCATTCTTTTTCCTCCCTCTCTCCCTGCCTTCTTTCCTTCCTCCCTCCCTCTTCGTTCCTTCTTTCCTCTTCCTTCCTTTCTTTCTCCCCTTCACTCTTTCCTTCTTCTTCTCTCCTTTTCCGTCCCTCTCCCCTTCCTTCTTTCCTCCATTCTCCCTCCCTCTTCCTTCCTTTCTCCCCTTCACCCTTTCCTTCTCTCCTTTCTTTTTTCCTCCATTCTCCCTCCCTCTTCCTTCCTTCCTTCCTTCCTTCCTCTTCTATTCTTTTCCCCCAAGTCTTCCTTTCCTTCTCCTTCCTTTCTTTTCACTTCCACATCTCTCCCCTTCTTTCTTTTCTTCTTTTCCCTTCATTATTTTACTTTTCCTCACTCCCTTTCCTTTCTTTTCCCCACCCTTTCCTTTCCTCCCTTCCCATTTCCTTCTTTCTTTTCCCCTCCTTGTCTCCTGCTTTTCTTTTCTTCCTTTTCCATACTTTGTTCTTCCTTTCTTTCTTCCTCTCCCCCTCCCTCCTTTCTGTCCTCTTTCTTTCTTTCCCCCTTTCTTCCATCTCCTCTTCCTTCCCAGAGTCCTGAGCATGCCTTTTGCAGAGCCTGGTCTGAAGTGTCCCGTCATTCTGCCTCTATGGGAATCTTTTTCTCATAGTATGTACGTATATACTCACATTTAGTTGAATTCAGTCTTAAAATATATTATATATATTATATGGCTCTCACTGAAATAAATTTCCAAATATTTTGCTTTCATGGCTCTCTGTGTCAAAAAGGTTCCTGACCCCTGACCTAAAGCTAAATAAGCTGTCCTGACCCTAAACCAGTGTCTGCCATCAGTAAGGGACTGGATGAGGAAAAACAAACTGTAACTTAATCCAGACAAGACAGAGGTGCTCCTGAACAGTTGGAAGGCAGATCAGGGAATAGGGATCCAGCATGTGCTGGATGAGGTTACACTTCTCTTAAAGACACAGGTCTGCAGTTTGGGAGTCTTCTTGGACTCTGCACTGAGCCTGGAGGCCCAGGTATCTGTGGTGGCCAACACCTGGATGAATTGAAATTGACAAGACTATTGGAGGAAATGAAAGTGGAATTAGGTTAATTCCGCTGGAGGAGTTAGGTATAAAACATTGACAAGGCTAAAACAAATAATGCCCCGGGCCCAGATGGGCTTTCTGCTTTGTATTATAAGACATATAAAGAAGAATTAGCTCCAATTTTTCTTTCAATAATGAACCAAGTGCTCCAGAAGGGAAAGATTCTGAATTTGTGGGTAGAGGCTACTCTAGTAACAATTCCCAAACAAAATAGAGATATGGAACAAGTTAAAACTTTATACCAATTTCCTTACTAAACTGTAATTACAAACTATTTGCAGAAATTTTAGCAAATAGATTGAAATTAATTCTAGCTAAAATTTTACATGAAGACCAAGCAAGCTTCCTTCTAAACAGGTAGCTAAACCAAAATGTGAGAACAGTCCTAAATATACTAGAGGTTGCTGAATAAGACACTAACGGAGAAGTGCAGATTTTATTTCTAAATGCAGAGAAAGTCTTTGATAACATTTGTTGGGAGTTTATAGGAAAAGAATTGACTTGTTATGGGGTCATGACCAACAGAAAATACTGGAAGGGTTTGGTGAGCATTGACCTTGAGTTTTGGAGTTGTAGTTCACCTACATCCAGACAGCACTGTGGACTCAAGCAATGATGGATCTGAATCAAACTTGGCACGAATATGCAATATGCCCAGATGTGAACATTGGTGGAATTTGGGAGAAATAGACCTTGGCACTTGGGAGTTGTAGTTCCTGGGATTTATAGTTCACTCACAGTCAAAGAGCACTCTGAACCCCATCAATGATATAATTGGGGCTTCTGATGGTCTTTGGCGTGTTTCTGAGTGTTTTCTGATGGTCTTTGGCAACCCCTCTGACACCCCTTCACGACACCCCCAGGGGTCCTGAACCCCAAGTTGAGAATGGCTGCTATAGGGAGTATTTAAAGAAAAGGAGTACTCAGATCCTGGGATGCTTCTCACCTGGCAGCCCTTTCACACTGTTGTTTTCCTTTCCTTTAGGATGGGATAGGATTTCAGGGACGATGATAAAACAAAATCCAAAATCCACAATATTTTACTATGCAGAAAAAACGCACAAAATGTAAGGTTTCAAAGTCCCACTGGCTTTTGTATCAGACAAAAATGTTTAAAGGTCATAAAACAGAATAAAGGTGACAAGGATAGAGTCACAAGGCTACATTTTAATAATAATTACCCCAGAAATCGAGGACCTAACTCACTATCTGTTCGACTGCTCCCTATACTATGCACCAAGAAATAAATTCTTAGGACCTATCCTATGGTACCTACCAGGCATGTAGCCAGGGGGGTGGGCTAAGGGGGCTTCAGCCCCGAAATTCTCAGGGTAGTCCGCGAAAAGGCCTTACTGGTACATTATTTAAACTGTTATGTTTATTCATATCATGATCTGATCACCATGCTCATTATATCCCAGATTAATGGGGTTATTGGGATAACAATACAAAAGGTTTGCTAGGGTAGACCCTCTTCCACCCAGTCTCAGCCCCCCCCCCCCCGAACCAAACTCAGCCCCCCCCCCGAATCATAATCCTGGCTACGGCCCTGGTACCAACAATCGAATACGGTTGCAGAAAAGATCTTCTACCAACTCCTCAATCACTTACAAGGTCTCTCTCTTTACTGTGGCAGCAAATAAAATCAGGGCTAAACTGATTGCGGACATTGCAATTGACTGTGCCGGGGATACTTTCATCTAATTTTTAACATGACTGATATTTTACACTGGCTTTTCACCGGTTATATTTTGCAAGCTTTGTTCTACCCCCATTGCATCCTGCTTTTAATTGTTGAATTTTACAATGTTCTGCACTGACGTTGTACTAACATTGTTACTTAAGCTCATTTTTTCTTTTTTTTTTCTTCTTCTTCTTCTCTCTCTCTCTCTTCCCTAAATGACCAAACTTTCATATTGGCTTTCTACCGGTACATACGCAACTCCCAGCACATGTTGCATTTGAGTTGCTGCACCTCTCAATGTATATTTTATATGTCCTGCTTTATCCTGCTTGCATCCTACTTCTAATTGTTGGATTTTACAGTGTTCTATATAGATGTTTGTTTGATGCTGCTTCTGTAAATTCATATGACCATTGCTCGGAGCATTAATAATAATTATTGTAATAACTATATTTTTATACCGTGCCACCATCACACTGAAGGGACTCAGGGCGGCTTACATAGGACCAAATATTCACAAGACCATAAACATATGTCTCATATGTTACTTCTGTTTCCAGTTAAGATGGTCTGGAAAGATTTCAGTGCAGGCAAAGACCAGTCCCATTCCTGGCCTGGGGGGACCAGGGCAAAAAGCAATAAAAGGCCCTGAAGATATCCATTAGCAACATAAAAATAACTTCTCTTGAGATCCAGGTTGAATTTATCCATTGCAAACCTAACGGTTCTGGCCCAGCTTACTTGTCCGAATGCATCCACCCCTACGTCACACCTCAAAATCTAAGCTCATCCAGGGAGGCTCTGCTCTCGGTCCCGTCTACAGATCAAATGCACCTGGCGGGGACGAGGGACAGGGCCTTCTCAGCGGTGGCTCCCTGCCTAAGGAACACACTCCCAACCGAGATAAGATCAATCTTTTCCTTCCTAGCTTTGCGAAAGAAAGTAAAGGCATGGCTGTGGGACCAGCCATTTGGTCAATAAATACAATCAGCACTTTAAGGGACGAACTGGATTGGCGTGAAGACTGATAAGGCTGGTTTAATGTGTAATGATGACTTTGTAAGGTTTTAATTATGTTGTTTTTATCATGATATGTTGATGTTGTGAATTTTTTGTATTGTTGAAACAGCCTCTTGATGGGGCTGAATGTAAGCCGCCCTGAGTCCCCCTTCTGGGGTTGAGAAGGGCGGGTTAGAAATATGGCTAATAAATAAATAAATAAATAAATAAATAAATAAAGGCTGCTTTCTTAAGCAGACTCTGTATTGTCAAAACCTCGATGTATTATATAATTAAACCTTCCAATTGTCTTCCAAATGAAAGAGTTTTAGCTTTGTTGGAGATTAAAACGTCAAAGACTTCAGTACCAGTCCATTTTGGTTGGCTAATAAAGGTACCACTCTTTTATGGGTTTTGTCATATTTCACTGAATGACCAAAACAGTCACTTCTGAATGTGTTTTGAGGGAGGTTGAATGGTCCGCCTTAGAGCCAGAAAAGGTGGCATAGTAGGCCAGGTTCAAAATTCCCCTTCCGTCGAAGAGATTTCCAGACTGCCAGAGTGAAAACTGGAGGTAGCTTCTGTATCTTTAATAGTTGTGTAGTAGGAAGAATGTCAACAAGAGCTTCATGTCATACATCAACACATGCTGGTATTCTCTCTTCTATATAACTATTAAAAATATAGGAACCTTCTCTAGTTTTCACTCTAGCAAATTATTTTCCCAGTCTATCTGGCATGGAGAGAAAGCATCATCCCTCCTCTGCCAAAAAGCAGCCTCAGGAAAAAGGTGTTCAACAGGACTGTAGCATGGGAGGAAAGGGTTAACTCTACTCTACTCTCAGTCTGGATCTGTAACACTAGTGCTTGCTATTTACATACATTAAAAATCATATATGATTTTCCTGTGTACAAACTTTCTCTTATGTGATAGCAGTGGTGAAGAACAGGGTTGTTGTTCTGGCCCATCCAGCTCCACAGCTCCACAATGCATGCCGCACTTTACAGCATTTAGGCCAGGATGCTCTTACATCACCACGGGAATGCATTAGACATGTTATAATCAATTTACTTGAATGGTGTGAAAAAAGAAGAACCGGTTGGGGAATAATCCGTCCCACACTTCTGTAAAAAGGTCCATCGAGCTCTAGGATGCTGTCACCGGTTTTTCAAAACTCCATCTCACTCTCCCAAGATAAGAAATAATGTTCAGCAACTATTTTTGTAGTACACAATCTGACCAATGGAACTGTGACATGAATAAAGTTAAACGAAGACAAATGAAGAAACATAACTATAAACAGTGGTGGACACATGCATGTCAAATTATCAAAGTACATTTGAAAGATGATTTTAATTTAAAGCTATGTTTGAGATTAAGTATTATCTGATGTTTCTGTCTATGTATTTTCTATATATTGAGCCATGTTATTTTATCATGAAGGGCATTCATTTTACTTTTTAAAACCCGGACTCTTATCTCTATTTTATATGCTTCTACTAACAGTCCACATATATGTCGGTAATATTGACACCTAAAGTATTAATGGTTGGGCAAACACTTCGTACTGACCAATGTGAGAACCTAGTTTTTATGTACTAAAACCTCAACATTGTGTATGGGTTTTTTTTCTTATTACAAATATTACTTAATATATAATACAATGCCAGAATTGACAACAATTGAATTCCCTGACAAATTTGTGAACATCCTGCGGCTTGTCCACAATGACATGATGACAACAGTCTTGGACAGCAATGGCTCCCAAAGTGACCCATTTAAGGTGGAATCAGGTGTGAAACAGGGGTCTTTGGCTCCAATTGTTTTTGGCCCTCATGTTAGGCAGTGGTATCTGGAGCAATGGGTCTGCTGACACCCAGTCTTCCTGTGTCATTTCACAAGGTCTGTGTCATTGGGGTTTTGAGGGGTCGCCACCTCACCCAGCATATCCACAGGGTCTTCTTGTATCAAGTGCAATAATGAAATAAATTAAAAAGTAAATAAGACTAAATTCGTGCAGTCCAAAAAGGCTAGTCAAAACGAAGAAAGATTCCTAGCTGCTGCAATAGCGGCGGATGAAAGGATCTGAGGTGGCAGCCCTTCCAACAGGCTATGTATACTCTCAGGGGAGTGGGTGGGGCTACCATTTAAAGTGACAATGACTTCCTAGAAGATTATTGCCCCAACCTTATTTTCCATCTTAATCGCTATGATACTTCTTGTTGATGGGAAGCTTCCCACGAGAGTGGAAATTATCTATCAGACAGATGACAAGCTATTTAACACCAGCAGACTAAAAGCCAAGAGCAAGGTTACAACATCCATTACAGAACTCCAATATGCCGATGATAACGTGGTCTGTATGCATTCAGAAGAAGACATATAAACACCTTGGCAGAAGCATATGAGAAGCTTGGCCTCTCATTAAACATTGAGAAAACCCAAGTGCTCTTCCAACAGTCACCAGGCAATCCCTCTGCAATGCCAGAAATACAGCTTCATGGTGTTACATTAGAAAATGTTGACCCTTTCCACTTCCTTGGCAGCAGGGATTGTCTTTTTCGGCCTCTTGGGAGTGCGTTTAGCAACTCCCTCCACCAGAAATGCTCGGTCCCAATAGCACATGCGCAAAACTAGCTGTTTGCGTGCATGCGTGCTCCGGCGCGCGCACATGCGCACATGCGCCATCATCACCAGGCTGAAGAGCCAGGGGGCACCAAAAAAAGGTTCACTTACTACTATTTTTAACCTTCGTCCGGTCCTGCTTGGCAGCCACCTCTCTACAAAAGTCAACATTGACACTGAAATACAACACCGCCTGAGCTCTGCAAGTGCAGCATTTTTCCGAATGAAGCTGGGTGTGTTTGAGGATTGGGTCATCTGTAGGGAAAAATGTGCCAAGAAGAAGGCACTGTAGGGAAAAATGTGCCGCGGCTCAAAAAAGGTTGAAAATCACTGGCTTAAGTAAGTGACAACAAAATAAGTACGGTATATTTTAGACAATAACCAATCTTAATTCCTCAGTGCTCATATTTTTCTTTTTCCACACTTAAGTGAGATATACTAGGATAAAAGGGGAAAAATACCCAAAACAACTACTCTGTAAAAGAAAAGGTATGCAAAAGAATGTAAGGTTAATATCAATTTACCTGCAGATTGTTTTTAAATAGATAAGTAAAGGCATGAGATATTTTTGTTCATTCCAAATTTGTTTGCTTTTTAAACTGACAGCACCAATATTAAAGCAATTAACGATAACGTTACATTTTGCCAATTAAAATGAAAAAGAAAGTGCTTCACACAAGGACCACTAAAGTCAGTTTTCAAACCCCCCAGGGCCAAGGCGTACTGTCATGAGAAGAAAAACGTCATCTCACTGAAATGACAGCGTGCATTTACACCTTTGGCGGATGTCTGGAATGAAACAGCAATGTGTGAATGCAAGGCTAATGTTGACCGTGGGTGTACAAAAACTGCCTTATCAAGGTCACAGAATAACTCAAACTTTTAAGTGAGCACTACTACATTTATGTGGACCTTTTTTTCATGGAGGAAGTTAAATTCCTTACCCATATCCATAACATCAGAAGGGATGGTGTTTGGATTCAAGATCCACATCTGTACATTCTCACAAGCCCGTTATCTTCACAATTACTGACATTTATGCAAGAGGAAACCTAGGAGAACAACAACAACCTAGCCCTTACTTTCTGTGGAAATGCCACCTTCCTAGTCCTTTTGTGTCCCTACAATTCTCATCTTCTTTTGGATAGCCCAAAATAGCTGTAGCAACTCAGCCTCCAGCCCAGCCGGGGGGGTCAGGGGATGCCCCGGGGGTCCCAATTGCTCTGGACCCGATTGATGGGGATTAGGTGAAATGGATGATGGGGTCTGCATCTCCTACAGAGAGCCTGCAATGGGAAGATGATTGGCCCGAGGCCTACGAGGACGAGGGAGGTCAGTCTGACCCAGATTCAGATAACTCATATGAGAAACCAGGTGGGCGAGGTTCCCAAGAACGAATCTGGGAACCCGCGGGGGATGAGTTCATGGAAACAGAACAGCAGGATGTTTCTCATGAAGATAGTGAGACAGCTGTGGAACGGTAGGGAAGGAGCTTTGACCGCAGGAGGAGCATCGAGGCCAATAGAAAGGAATGGCGGCGAAGCCTAGAGCGCCGCTGGTCTCACAAAGGAGGGGATTAAATATATGTCCTGTGGGAACGGATCCTCAGTTGAACGGCCACTTCTGATCTGAAGGAAGTGTAGCGTTCCTGATCCCTGAAGCCAGCGTTGGCTTGCCTTGCCAAGAAACTACCTTGGGCCTTGTGCCTTGCCTTGCCTTGTTCTACGGAGACCTTGTTTTGCCTTGTTTTGCCTTGTTTTTATGGACTTTGCTTTTGAGAGATTCCCTGCTTTTACTTGGACATTTAACTGCTGACCATTTTGGACTAATTGCTTTTTACTTGGACATTCTACTTTTACACCTGCTCTTTATTATTCAATAAATACTTAATTGATCATTGTCTCTCTGTGTGTGTTTAAGGGGCCGGGCCAAGACCCAGCAACGTGACAATAGCCAACTTGGTAAAGTTCTGATATACTTGATCATCATGATCATCATGATCATCGTCATCATTATCATCAAAATTCCAGACACAGAAGGTTGAACCATAACGGAGGATATGGAAAACTTTTGAGTACTGTAGAATTAATGCACCTTGACATCACTTGAATTGCCATGGCTCAATGCTATGGAATCATGGTAACTGTGGTTTTGGTGAGGCATCCACACTATTTAACAGAGACAACAAAATACCTCTAAAAATACATCTTCCATGTCTTTTTTCATCAATAATCCAGTCCTCAATTTTGCCTAATAGGTGCTTTGTATACATTTTGGCTTATATGTCAATAAGGCTAATGGGTCCATAGTTTTTGGGACCAGCTTTGTCCGCTTTTTTATATATGGGAATAATGATGAAATGTTTCCATTCAGATGGAAGATTACCTGTGTTGTTAATAAAGGCTAAAAGTCCGGCCAAAACATGGGGCCCACCAATCCACATAGGTCTTAAATATTTCTGGGGGAAGTAAATCAATAATCCAGTCCTCAATTTTTCCTGATAGGTGCTTTGTATACATTTTGAGTCCGTTGTTTTTGGGGGGCCCTTATCATGGGAACAATGATAAGTTTGGGCTTTGTTTGGTTTTGTGAAATGTATAATGTATTTATTTTTTTACCACTGTGACTGAAGGCCATAAGAGGAGCTCCGTTAAACGTAAATTGTCGTTTGTTGTTTGTTGAATCAGCTGTGGGACCTTGACTGCCCTATATCCCAGGATCAGCTCCCAGATTATCTGGTTTGAACTGGAGTATATGGGTCTACCCTGCTAGATAATCTGGGATAAAAAGATAATCTGGGGTCAGATCCTGGGATATAGGGCAGTGTAGATTCAAGCCTTGATTGGGGTCTCAGAATAGAAGTAATCTTCCAAAACTGAGGCTGAGATGGGGGCTTTTGAAAGAAATCTTCGTTCTTTCAATATACCATTTACTGTATTCCAGAAATGGCTGTCTTTGATCCCTTAGCAGATAGTTCCAGATCACCCATAACCTGGCTGTGTAATTAGAGCTTCTTTTAATTGTGTCTCAGAGTTAACATCCTTGTATGGTTAGGATGATATTGAGCCTGGTGCATGGCAGATCTTAGGTGTTTCCTGGCCCTAGCACAGTTGTTATCGAACCAGGTAGATCTCGTGGTCTGGGGATTCATTATAAAGGCTTCCCATCTGAGAGATCTCTTTATCTCACAAAATGGGGTCCCTTGTCATGGCAATGCACGTGTCTAATTTCTCTGATTCTTTTACACTCATCACTCTACGACCCCTGCTTTCATCTTGTAATTTAATCCCATTTTACCAAATGTATTATTTAATCAAGTTTTATTGTGTTTCAATTTATTTTAGTTAACTATTAGAGGAGTTTTAGGATAGTGATTAGTGTCTATTTGTCTGTGTATTTTTGTTTCTTTGTCTTTTATTGTTGATATGGTCAGTGGACTAATCAATAAACAGATCTGTCTGTCTCTATTTACAACTTCCATGTTTTCATAGGATTGAGCCATGGGAGTTCAAATGTACACTTTATTTATTCTATGACATAGATGCACCCACATTTCACCACTAATGCCTCATCTTAATTCAGGGCTTGGTTGGAGCGGACATGCTCTGGGCTGATCCCAGATTCTGTGGCACCATTCAGATGCTCTATTTGCAACCCATAGCAGTGACAGGAGCAGAGTCCAGACCATTCAGTTGGGCCAAAACCAGTTTGGTCATCCCTACTTGGCTTGTCAACATGATAGCTGGCGAGAGACCTCTGAAAAGCTTTTGGCTGTTGCTAGGTGACATGGCTTTCTCCTGGCATGAGCAGCTCCCACAATCCAACCCCTTTTCCCTGTCTCATAGAGCAAGGGGAAAGGGGGATGGCGGTGCTGGACCATGTAGACAGACAGTAGACTGTTGGAATTAGATCCCGTCCAGCTATCCACACTAATCCTGAAGTGCCAGGTAAAACTGGGTTAATTGGCTCAAAGTGAAGAGACATCAGCATGGTCCAGGAGTCGCAACGGAAAGGCAGCAGAGGTGTGGTTTAAACCGGTCCAGATTCAAAGTGCGGAGAAAGCATGCTATGGGCTGTAGATCTCTGGACATCCAACAGTTTGGGGGGGGGGCATGTAGACAACCCTTAGAGAACAATAATTGTATTCACTTAAATACCTTCACCCATATTCACTGAATCCACCAAAGAAAAAAAAGGAGAGAGAAGTGTAACTTCGATATTTATAAGTACTGGTATGTTGTTGTTTTTCTTCACAAGAAGATTCAAAGTAATGTGTTGAGACTCCCACAGATGGCTCACAGACACGCCAAGCTAGTAAAAGTATTTACAGTTTATTCAATCGCACACCAACCACACACCAACCGCAACTCCCTGGATTTTTTAGCTATGAAAAATACTGGCACGGCAGTGCTAGAATGAGAGGGACGTATGAACCCTTTCTTTAAGTTGTCATCGAGAAAGTCTCGAAGAGCCTTTCGCTCTGGAACAGAAAGAGCGTACAAACGTCAGCGGGCAACTTCGCTCCGTCTACCAGATCTATAGCGCAATCATACGACCTATGTGGAGGTAATTTATCGGCCCCTTGTTTACCAAACACATCCCGAAACTCAAAGTAATCAGCGGGGACCCCCTCCAAATCCTCGTTATCCACTAGGGCCAAGCACACTTGTTTTGGCAAGATTACTGCTTTCTGCCTCCAATTAATAGCCGGGTTCACAGTGCTTAACCAAGACATTCCCAAAATTACAGTATATCTAGGGATCCTAGTAATATCCCAGGTGAAGTTTTCAGTCACCCCTTGTAGTTCCCAGGATAGCCCCACAGTTTCTTGGTCCACCACCCCAGCATTCAACATCTTGCCATCAGCACTTTCCACCCAAACCGCCTCTTTCTTATTTGCAATGGATATTTTAGTGTTTTTAACAAACTCACTATCCATATAAGATGAAGTTGCACCAGAATCCACTAGAGCCCATGTAAAGAAAAATTCCCCATTGCCCTTAATGATCTTAAGGTGAACAAAAACATGATCTTCCCTCCTGGGGAGCTTTACAGTTAACCCCAACGTGCTGGGCTTTACACACGTTGGGGTTGCCCATTTCCCTGCAACTGGCTAGGCTTTTTGGAACACCTCTGAGCAAAATGCCCCGAATCCCCACAATACAGACATAATCCCAACCTCCTCCTCCTTTCCTTCTCCCCAGAGGATAATTTTTAAACACTCCTATTTGCATAGGTTCGTCCTCTCTTACTGCAGAGGGACGGGACCTATCCTGTCGTACCGGCAACTCCCCGAAAACAGCAGCATGCTTTGGGAATTCCAGCAATGCATCCAACCTCAAAGTATTGTCAATTAACTCCTGCAAAGTTTCTACAGGAGGCAACCGTGCCAGCTCCTTCTTTAGCTCAGCCTGCAAACCCATGAAGAAGCTGGACATCAGAGGTCGGTCTCCCCAATTAACCTTGTTTTGCAAGGACTTAAACTTATTCAGATATGA
The DNA here is from genome assembly GCA_030556195.1 of Anolis apletophallus. Lineage (NCBI taxonomy): Eukaryota > Metazoa > Chordata > Lepidosauria > Squamata > Anolidae > Anolis > Anolis apletophallus. The sequence goes on along the minus strand of JARBWK010000003.1, from coordinate 58,025,196 downwards.
TAACAATGAATCCCGAGCCTGCTGTAAACGGAACAGTTCTAACTCCTCCACCTGCACCCTTAATGGATCCCCAAACACCTTCTCCAGAGCTTTTTAAAGTTAATCCAATTGGTGATAATGGGGTCTTGTCCTGTGACAAGGTTAGCAGCCCATTCTGTGGCCTGCCCACTCAGGAGTCCCATTACGTAAGCCACTCTGGCCGCATCCGAAGGAAAGTCCACATTAGTTGCTTGTGCAAAAAAAAAGTTCTACCTCAGCCAAAAAAAGCCTGCAATTTGTGTCTTTCGCCATCATACTTCCCTGGAGGAGTTGGCCTCACTCTAGGCACGTTGCCAGCAGTTCTGTTTGCAACTTGCAAGTCTTGTATCAGTCCTCTCAGCTGGGCCACTTCAGCAACCAGAGCTTCCATTGCTTATCTTCTTGCAAAAACAAAAAATGCAAACAAACACTCTAGCTTTTATCTAGGCGGTCTGCCAATCTGTTGAGACTCCCACAGATGGCTCACAGACACGCCAAGCTAGTAAAAGTATTTACAGTTTATTCAAACAAAAACATAGCCACAGTCCGGCATAAAAAAACCCACACCCAAAAAAGCCTATAAACAAAACAGAGAAGACGTCCGTCTTTCGTAGTCTTTGGCCTTTATCCCGGCTCGAAGTCTGTGTAATGCGAAGATCCGTCCGAGAAGGAAAGGAGGAGTGCTTCTCAAATTCCAGGAGCTAAGTATACAAACAAACACATCAAAGCCCCAACCCACAGCAACCCCCTTCCACCCATTATACAATACCAAAAGAGACAGGCACTCACAGGAACACAGGAAATGATCAAACGAAACGCGGTAGTCACTAAACATAAAAACACACATTAAAGCCCCAACCCCCAACAAACAACAGTGTCAGCTAGAGCTGCCATAGCAGCTCCCCCGAACCCAACATGAAAACAGCCCAATACTCACAGCTCGCTGGGAAACAGGAACTAAGACACGAAGAATCAAGAGCACCAGATACAGGAACTAGCAACCCACCAGCAACACCTTGGCCGACCGCAGAGTCCCAAATCCCCAGACCTTACTTTTATACCCTTACAACTCAGAGTCATCAGACTACCCACCCAAATCTGCCTCAGTCCCCACAGCTGCAGCCCTGGGTGTGTTCCTCCAATCCTCCCACCTTTGCTGAACAGTTAAAGGACCCCAATCCGACTCAACATTCCCACTAGGCCAATCAGGATCACTTGAAAAGCCAAAAAATGAGCTTTCGCTGGACTCAGCATTTAACACATTCCTGACATCCTGCACCAACGCTGAGTCCAGCTCTGTATCACTCTCTTCTGAGGTTAACTCTGCTTCAAACCCCTCAAAAGTGTCATCACTGGTAGGCTCCCTAAGTATTTGTCGGACCTTTCTCCTTTGTTCTGCACCTTCCAAACTCACAACACTTGCAGCTCTCTTCCTCCCAGCTGCAGTAATTCTGCCCAAACCTCCCTCTTCAAGTGACATGTCTGACAAAGTATCCCCCTCCCTGTTACTACCTGTAGCAACTACAGGCTCAGCTTGCTCAACTACAATATAATGTATCATCTAAATCAGCATTACAGTGTTCCCTCACTTATTGTGGGGGTTATGTTCCAGGACCTCCCACAATAAGTGAAAAACCACGACCTAGGGATGCTCTATTTTTAAAAAATATTTATACATTATTGTAGTAGTTATACACTATTTTAAGTCTTTATAAACTTAAAATAAAGTGAAGGAAAGGCCCTTCAAGGCTGGAGGGAGGGAGGTGTTGCAACACAGAGAGCCTTAAAGCGCCACGTCCAGTATAGTTTAAAGTAAAGTTTATTCAAAAACACAAAATATGGCCAAATTGACCCAAAAACACTTAAACTTCATTGTGAGGGTAAAAAGAACACAAAATGATGACCAGATTGGTCCAAAAACAGTCCTCAACACCAAACCCAGATGCTGTCACAGTCTTAGAAAGTTTTAATTTTTATTTCAGTTTTACCATTGTCATTTTAGCATTTAAATGTTTAATACCATTTTAACTATCTTATTCAATATTGGGTTTTAAACCTTGCCTGTGTGTACCCTGACGTTTGTACATTTGTGTACATGTGTTTGTACATGTATGTGTACCCTAATGTTTGCACATGCTGATGTTTGTACATTTTTATGCTGGTCATTGACCGTAATAAATCTTGTATGTAAAACCCGGATTATATCTCCTTTAAACCCGCATTAAACTCCAAAACACAAAACAACAAAGGAAAAGGTACACGATTATAAACACAGCGATGTCATCATCAACTGGGAGAAGGCAAAGAGCGAAGAGATGTCAGCGCGATCCGGAGGTCAAAATAGGAAGGCAGCAACAGCGTGTACAAAACTGGTCCGGAGTCAAGACGAGGAGAAAGCAGCAGCGTGGTCAAAACCGATCCAGAGTCAGGGCGAGAGGAAGCAGCAGCGACGATAAGCCAATCCGGGTCAAAACGAAAAGGAAACAGCAGCGTTGATAATCTGATCCAGTGTCAGGGCACAAGCAGGCAGCAGCAACTAGCACACAGGGAGTAAACATTGTGTAGCCAAAAGGACACAAGATGTGGAACCCAGCCAATACAATACCCAAGTCTACAGAGGTAGAGCAAGATCCAAACACATATCCAAGATTCAGTCCGCAGAAACATAGGAACACAGCACACAAAGGCAGGACACGGACACCCAGCAACACCTTGCCAACTGCAAGGGACCCCCAATTCCAAGTTTCCCTTTATTCACAAATCTTCATCAGAGCTCGAATTAGCCCTTTCAGCTGCCCTTGCAGCTTCACGTGCAGTCCTTTGCCTTTCCTGCCAAGCCCTTCTTCTCCTGCCACGACTTAACTTGCCCCAAGACGAAGTTTGATCATCCAAACTCCAATTCCCATCCCCAGGAAACCACAAATGTATCGTTACTTGTTGGTTCTGCACAAATATCACACACATCTTGTACTTTAGTCCAGTCCATATCGCTGGACACATCTTCCGAATCCCCATCCCCACTTCCCATAGTTGGCTCATCATGCTCAGACCCATCATCCCCAGAGAAACCCTCAAAGGAATCAACTTCAGTAGGTTCACTAAGTATTTGCCAGATTCTTTTCCTTTCCCGTTCCCCATCTGATTCCTGCTCATGAGTAACTCTTTTTGCCCTTCTGGCTTCAATCTCTATGCTTTCAGCATCGCTCAAGGACTCGCCTACAACAGGAGGACTGAGGAGGGAAAGCGCATTGGAGAGTGACGGTGGCAAAAACTCACAAAACAGCGAAAATACCGCAATATATATTTTAAATTAATATTTTTTGAAAACTGCGAAACAGGAGCCTGCTAAAAGTGAACTGCGAAGTAGCAAAGGAACACTGTATACACAATGTGATAAAAACAGCCAATATCAGCAACAAAGGAACAAAACTTTCTTTAAAAACAAGAACATTCTTTGGCATATCGTTTTATATCTTGTGCTCTGGACTTTGGCCAAATTACTTGTTCTTTCATTTCATTTTGCTTGTCTGTTTGTATTCCCTCTTTTCCTCATGATTCACAAAAGGAATAAATTAAAACCTGACAATAAAACTGTACAGATGATTTAAAATCAGCACATGAATATTTATTCCATCCTGAACACATGCATACTTTGTGTTCATATTTGTCAGGAATATTAATGTCCTTCTGCATACAATTAAAAATCAATACATTAAAATTATACGTAGATTACAAACAACATAAATTAATTAAAAGCATTGCTGTTGTATTTCTTCAGTTGTTTCCAAATTATTGTGACTCTAAGGCAAACCTCTTATGGGTATTTCATTAAAAAAATTGTTGTGGGGAGGGATCTTTGCCTTCCTGAGGATTTATTTATTTTGTATCAAAAGCATTGCATAAATTAGTATAAAACTGATAAATATAGAAGGAGTGCAGATGGCTAAATATCTTTTGACCAAAAACGGGCAACAGAAACGGCCTTGTCTGTAGCCTCCAACAATTCTTCCTCCGTACATGAGGCTGGGCATAGTGGACAAGCATACAGATGCAGAGTTTTCTTCTGCTCCGCAGTTACACAAGGCTTGGGATTCTTTTAGGCAGTGCCATTTTGCCAGGTTGTCTTTTGATCTGCCCACTCCACTTCTGAGTCTGTTCAGGGACTTCCAAGTTGCCCACTCTTGGTTTGCCCCTGGAGGAAGACCCTCGCGTGGAGGGGAAGGGTATCCAATTGGGATTTCCTGGTTTAGCTGCCCAGAGGGATACCCTTGCTGTTGCTGCAGGGACGCCAAGAGGAGTGGTAGTTCTCATAAATCTTTTCCCTGATTTGAGTCTACTGGGAGGAGGCTGGTAGCCATGTAGTGGTTGGCTTTCACAGTGTTCAGCCTTATTTCTCTCACATTTATCAGCTACTTCCCGTCACACATCAAAAGGGGGGGGGGCAATACCAGCTAGCTTGTAGAGTTTATCAACAGGTGTAGGTTTAAGAGCCTTCTCAAAGACTGAATAAATACAGTCGGGCATCCCTGGGCAATGTTTCTTGTAAACGGCTAATCTTTCCAAATCCAAAAACATTGCTTTTAAACATTTTTTCCTGAGGATGACGAGAGTGAGACTCAGGCCCAGATTAACACCTTTTTGTGCCCTAGGCCACACTTTGGAATTACGCCCCCTTTAAGCCAGAGAGAGAGCGCGAGAGAGCGAGAGCGAGCGCGAGAGCAAGAGAGCGCGAGAGAGCGCGAGAGAGCGAGAGAGCACACGAGAGAGCACACGAGAGAGAGAGAGAGAGAGAGAGAGAGAGAGAGAGAGAGAGAGAGAGAGAGACGTCCGCTTGGCATGTGCTCCCGCAGAGCGAAGGAGGATTCAGGTTGGGGTTTGTGCAGCTTTTGTTCGGCTGCAGGAGAGCCAGACCCTGGCCTTGATCCTTCCCTCCCTCCCGCGGCTCCCTTTGGCCAAGCAGCCCGCCCCGGTTTGGTCCGAGAGCGCAGGAGTGAGCCTGGGTTGGTGTGGTCTCGTGCTGGGGACCTGGGAGAGGTCCACCCAAGCAACACCCTTTCTCTCCCCTCTCCCTCACTCCCTCTCTTCCTTCTTTACTTTTTTCTTTCTTTCCTACTAGTTGCTTCTTTCTCCTCCTTTCCCCCTCCCTCCCACCGCCCTCTCCCGGACTCTGCCGTTCGGCTCTGGCTGCAGGAATTTACAGTCGGTCGCCGGGGGAGCCGGGCGAGTTTCCATGGAGACGGCTACCCCGAGAGCCAGGAGGTCAGGCCAGCCAGAGACCCACAGGCAAATCAATGTGAGGGCCTCACCGCAACCCAGAGAGCGAAAGACGGAGGGGACGGAGCAGAGAGTTTGCTGGGAGAAGGAGCGAGGAGGGGCATGAGAAAGGGGGAAAGAGGGGTGCGGACCAGGTTTTTTTGGTCCGTGATCTGCCCCCCAGCTTGTGCCCCTAGGCCATGGCCTCATTGGCCTTATGGGTAATCCGGGCATGGCTGAGTGGGGAGTCCAATCCAAATTTCCAGAATTAAAGTCCAACACTCAAACAACAACACAACACTAGCAAATAGAAGTGAAAAACAAAGCATCCTCCTCAAGAAGGCTCTGTGGAAGAGAAGGGGATTGACTTAGGCATGAGCAAATTCTTGTAGCTTCTCCTAGACTCTGTGAAATATCGAACAGCAGACACTGAGCCCCATGTTATTTTGCAATAAACAAGTTAGCTGAACATTTTAATGCACACATTTACATATCACTTTGATACTAACTTACTCACCTGACAGTAATTGGATATTTCCCCCCACAGAACATTGTGTCAAATGGCATCAGAAATCTTCTTTCCTGCAGTGAACCTTGTAAACGTCTTTGGTCTTTTTGTACTGGAGATAGGCAGGCAGTGTTATCTCTGTGGGCACCACTCCTACTTGTGTTTTGTTCTAAATAATACTAAAATTCTTCATAGTGAAGTTTTGCTCTGCAGCTGCCTGCCACGTGGATTCTCCTCTGTGTGCTGCATAAATACAAATACACCCAAAGAAAGCCAGGAAGCATAGGTGGCATTTGTGCAGGCCAGGATTACCCATAAGGCCAACCTATGCCATGGCCTAGGGGTGCAAGCCGGGGGGGGGGGGCGCAGATCACAGACCAAAAAAAAAAAATAAAAATGTTGAAACAAATAAAAATGCAACGCGCATGGAGATGAGGAAGGAAGGATACTGGAGGTTCTCCTTTTCGGTGCTGGCCTTGCCCCTTCCTGAGTACCAGCTCCTGCTTCTGCTATTGTTGCGCAAATGGCATATGCGTAGGGGCTCTCGACACTGGCGTCAATGTTGACAGGAGGAACAATTAACTCCCTCGATGCCGACAGCATCCACTTGCTGGCTCCTTCAGTGCAAGTACAGGAAACTCCACTGCGCGGTCAGCGCATGCCCTAACGCCATGAAAGCTGGTATTCCTCCTCCCACACAAGGAGGAGACTCCTTCTTACTGGAGAGAGAAGCGCAACTGCCGGCTATGGCACATGCGCAAACCCCAGTACAGGAGAGAAGCCCAATGCGACAAGCCCTGGTATCAGGGAGAAGCGCGGTATTGGTACAGCTGCTGACTACAACGCATGCGCAATCCTCGATACCGGGTAGGAGCCAAGTGCCTCAAGCCCCGGCATCGGGGAGGAGGCTTCTCCCCCCACGCCTGCATCCATAGTGCCTGCCGAGAGGGAAACTCCTGTGGCAGACCTATTGGGGCCACACCGGGAGAGCTGGATGCGGGGCCCTAAGGGGGATGAGCGGATGAAAGGATGGGGGGGTGCAGTAGAGGTTGGCTTAAAGGGGGCATAATTCCAAAGTGTGGCCTAGGGCGCAAAAAGGTGTTTATCCGGCCTCCATTCGTGTATGCAAAAAAGGAATGTGTGTGATTGACGACTTCATGAGATGTATTCTTCTCTGCATCTTCTACCCATTTCTCTATGCTGCCCACACCAAGTCCCACACAGTCTATAACATGATGCAAAGCAACTTCCAGTGGGGCTCCATTTCGGCAGCATAGAGAAACAGAGCCCTTTGAGGAATTGAGTATTACCAAATGCACAAAACAGGGGAAAGGATTTGGGATGGGAGAAAACAGACTTTGATGGGAGTGATGTGGGAGAAGATTGACCCCATTGTTCCCAGCTTTCTGTTCAATAATTTGATGAGATCCTGAGATGGCATAATCCTGAATGAAAGATAAATGAGTGGCTGGACTCTGGACTCAGGAACTGTGTACAGTAGAACAAATATTCTCAACCTGTGAGTCCCCAGATGTTTTGGCCTTCAACTCCCAACGGCTGGTAAACTGCTTGGGATTTCTGGGAGTTGTAGGCCAAAACACCTGGGGATCCACAGGTTGAGAACCACTGGGTTATTTATTTATTTATTTATTTAAAACATTTATATTCTGTCCTTCTCATCCCAAACATTCAATGCCAGGACAAGAATTCATATTTATTTATTTATTTATTTATTCGAACTTGTGAATCGCCACTCCCGGATGGCTCGGGGCGACTTACAGTGAGTTGAATATTCAACAGAGTAAAAACAGAGTAAAAACACCATAAAACAAAACAGAACAACAGACAGTAAAACGCCGTAAGTACATCAATGTGATATACCCAGAAGGCAGGGGCCTGCCAGCCTTATTGTTAAAACCCAAAGGCCTGCCGGAACAGCAGGGTTTTACACGCCTTCCGGAAGGCGACTAGATCCGTAAGAACCCGGACTCCGGAAGGGAGGGCATTCCACAAAGTCGGAGCGATTATTGAAAAGGCCCTCCGCCTTGTAGCCGTCAGGTGGTACAATTTGACACCGGGCACCTCTAATAGCTGACCCACCTCAGAGCGTAGTGACCTAGCGGGGCAGTATGGGATAAGGCGGTCCCTAAGGTACGCTGGCCCCAGACCGTTCAAGGCCTTAAAAGTCAAGACCAACACTTTGAAGGTAATCCGGTGTTCCACTGGTAACCAGTGCAGCTCCTGCAGGACAGGTGTTATATGGGCAGACGTCGGAACGCCAGCCAGGAGTCTAGCTGCCGCATTCTGGACCAGCTTCAATTTCTGGATCACCGACAGAGGAAGGCCGATGTAAAGAGCATTACAGTAGTCTAGCCTCGAGATGACCATGGCTTGGACCACTGTGGCTAGGTCGTGACGGGAGAGGTAGGGAGCCAGCTTCCTCGCCTGACGAAGATGGAAGAAGGCAACTCGACTGACGGCGGAGATTTGAGTCTCCATCGTCAGTCGAGAATCCAGAGTGATGCCAAGACTTTTAACTGCAGACGACGGACATAGTGTCACGCCGTCCAGGGGAGGAAGCTGGATCTCCACCCCACCCGGACGACCCAGCCACAGGATCTCCGTCTTAGCTGGATTGACCTTCAACCTACTGGCTCGCAGCCATCCAGTAACGGCTTCGAGGCTCAGATGGAAATTATCAGGTATGGTTCCGGGCCTGCCCTCCATCCCCAGAACGAGCTGGGTGTCATCAGCGTACTGGTGGCACACCAGCCCAAAGCTACGGACCAGCCGAGCAAGTGGTCGGACATAGATGTTAAATAATAGAGGGGACAGCATACATATAAGCATACATAAACATTTAAAACATTTATCTCAATATTAAAATACACCATTTAAGAGAGAGCTTTCCAAACTGTGTGTCATAACATTGAAGCATGTAGATGTGTTGCGCGAACACAATGAGAAATCTCACAGTCTATGTGATATAAACAATATCAGCTTGCATTTCCATGCAGCAAGGGCACCGATTTGTATCAGTAAGATTATTAGTATTGTATTAGTAATGTGTTGTCATTCATAAATGACAAAAATATTGGAAATGTATGTTATCTTACAAAACATCTATTTTAAAAATATAAATGAAAGGTTTTTATGACATATTGTGTTCCCATGCATTTTGGTATTACCGTTTATGTATCTTATAACCTCTGGTTTACTAGTAAAACTGAATGACTGTGTCACAAAATGATGCATGTCTAAAAAGCATGCCACCAACATGAAATGTTTGGAAAGCTCTGGTGTAGAGTGTATATGGAGGTTATCACACAAGGCATGTAAATAACAACTACAGCAGGACAGCAGCCTCTTTGCCTTGGACCTATCACATGACATTGCTCCTCTCCCATCACTCTCCGGCAAGAGACCATTGGAAGGTAAATATTTTACAGAAGGAAATAGTTACAATATTATCTATGTTTGTAAAATAAATGCTTTCCAAGCTGGTTCCCACTTTGAAAAAACCAGGAAAAATCCTGTAATAAGTCCAAGAGAAAGACCTTCTTGTACTCTTGTAATGGAGATTTGCCTGCTTCCTGTGATACAGTCCTATGAAAGAAAAGGACACGTTGAGTGTTTAACTCAATGAGACAGTAACTGGTTTGCTGTATGTTCAGATCTTTGAGCAACTTGTTCTCTTGGAGCAGACAACTGTGACTTCAGAGCACTCTGTGTTCGAGGTAGACCTTTCCCATATACAGGTTCTTGGTCAAGCTGCTGGCTTTTTAGCCCCATCTACAGAACTAGAAGATCCAACCAGTCCATACTTCAGGAAATAAAGCCCGACTGCTCATTGGAGGGAAGGATAGTAGAGGCAAAGATGAAGTACTTTCACATCATGAGAAGAAAGGAAAGCTTAGAGAAGACAATTATGCTGAGGAAAATAGAAGGGAAAAGGAAGAGGGGCCGACCAAGGGCAAGATGGATGGCATCCATTGAAGTGACTGGCTTGACTCTGAAGGAGCTGAGGGAGCTGACTGCCAACAGGGAGCTCTGGCGTGGGATGGTCCATGAGGTCACGAAGAGTCGGAAGCGACTGAATGAATGAATAACAACAGAATTAGAACTAGATTTAATAGAGTTAATGTACTGTAGATTTGGGCTAAGCATTACAAGAAATATCTTGATGATAGAAAGAGTGTGATAATGGAATCCATATCTAAAGGGATGGTTTTCTCTCTGTTCTCTTTTTTCTCCAAACAATGGGCAAACCGTTAACTCCAGGGATGCTCTGGCTCTAGATTAAGGAATTGGTATGTTAAGCCTGGAGAAGAGAGGGTTAAAAGTGGACAAGATAATCACGTTTAAATATCTGACTTGTTTTCTGCTGCTTCAGGGACATGGAACACTGGATTCAATTGCAGGAAAAGATATTTCACTTTAATATTGGGAAAAATTTATGATGACAAGAGTGGCTTTACAGTGGAATCTGCTGTTGCTTGCGAGCGTGGTTACATCTCCTTCCTTGGTTTAAAGCAGTGGTTCCCAGCCTTTTTTTGACCAGTAACCACTTGACCAGGGACCACTCCAACATTAGTACCGAAAGAGTTAGGAACCAGTTTTTGGTCAACATTAGATTTGGTTTGGTTATTTGGGGTGCTGATTCATAAAATTGCGTTGGATAGACCAGTGATTTTCAACCTTTTTTGAGCACATTTTTTACATTTACAATATCCTGGGGCACACCACCAACCAAAATGACACAAAATGACACTCTAACACAGTAATACATATAGTTAATATCTTTTAAAATGTATTTATACACTCACTTAGTGTGAAACCTGGGCCTGTTTCAATGAACACAAAATAGATATCCTGGCAGGAATGGTAGAAAAACACACAAAGCTCTTACTCAACAGCTGTCAGTCTCTCTCTGTTCGGCATTTGCATTTTCCCTTCTCAAAAACTTCTCCATCACTGTCACTCTCTCGTCTTGCTGTGATCCCAAATTGCCACTGTCACTTGACGCACAGCTGCAGCACCAACTGTAACTTTGTTTACTTAGCCGTGTCTGAGCGAATTTAAGATGGCGCAACCATAGCACTCTCGCATCACTTCTTACTGACTGACTGACTGACTGACTTTATTATTTCTGAGTCGCCCTCCACGTTAGTGCTCCGGGCGACTTACACATAGCAATTCAACAATTAAAAATATTAAAAATATTAAAAATTAGATTAAAATATTTAGGGGTTAAAATGCAAGGGCCAGGCTCAGGTAGTTGAGTTCCTGGTTCTGCATTAACCATGGGCTTTCCTAAATAGCCAGGTCTTTAGAGCGGTCAGGAACTGGGGCAGGTCGAGGGAGGCTCTCTGGTCCGGTGACATCGAGTTCCAGAAGAGAACGGGGCCACAATGGAGAACGATCTCCGTCTGTGGCCTCCAGGTGAGCCTCTTTCACGCCCGGGACGCAAAGGAGGTTCTTGTTTGCTGTCCTTGAATAGGCAGGCATCAGCAAGCGGTCCTTTACCCCGGCCCGTAGGGGCTTTGACCAAGGTCAAGGTCTTATGTAAGGCTCTATACTCAACGGGCAGCCAGTGCAGGCGCTGCAGGGATGGTGTAATGTGGCATCTCATCGATGTTGAAAATCTGGCGGCCGCGTTCTGCACAATCTGGATCCTGCGGGTTAGTGACCGGGGCAGACCCACATATAAGGCGTTACAGTAATCCAGCCGTGATGTAACCGTGGCATGGATTACTTCTTAGGTGACGCGAGAGTGCTATGGTTCAATTTCTTAAAGGGACAGATGCGCCTTATAGTTTATATATGAATGACGTTTGAAAATAATTTCCCACTGCACACCTGATTGTGAGGACGCTCCAATTCTCCGTAAAGATCACGCACAGGCAGTAGCTCGATCCAACAAGATTTATTGCAGGTACAACACCTATAAAGCCAAAGCAGTGTCCCATCACCCAAACACACCTTATATACCCCGACCCCTCCTTCCTTTCCCTTTCAACATCCAAGGAAGGTTGCATCATGTCCTGCTGACTCAGCAATCCCACTGTCCAAGGGATATGACATCACACCCCCACTGAGTCAGCATATTCCTATTCAGTGTCCAATGTCCAGAGGAGGTTACATCACATCTGTTCTGACTCTGCACTGCTCCCAGAGGATTACATCATCCTAGGGGATTCCCCAATGTCCAGCGTCAAAGCAGGTCAAGGCAGGCTGGGAGTCTGCCTCCTCAAGGCTAAGAGCCCCAGCTCTTGATCTCACACTAGTGTTCCGCTAAAAATCACTGGGAGACCACATCAGCTCTAGTTTCTGATACAGAACATATGCCATCCAGTAGTCACCATCTGCTCACTAACAGAAAAACATATTTAATGATCTAGAGCTGATGTGGCCTATCTAGTGCAATTTTTTGAATCAGCACCCCAAATAATCCCAGGAACAGGCCTAAAAATAAGACCCCAAGGTGCCCTGCTTCCAGGCGCCACATGGAATGGCTTCACTCAGGGGGAGGAAGGGGGAGGATAAGCAACAGTCAGGAGGTTTGTTGTCGCACCTTTCGTGAGTAGTCCGCCTCTCCCCTCCCAACACTCCCATTGCCTCAGTGCTATAAGGTTTTGCAAGATGAGTCGCTCTCGTTGCAACAGTGTAGTAATGATGAGGCTGCGATCCATATTTTAGTTCTTGAGGACCACTGGTGTCCATGGACCACAAGTTGGGAACCACTGTTTTTTTTAAAAAAAAAATCAGATGCGAGGTAGACATCTGTCGGGAGTGTTTTGTTTGTGTGTTTCTGCATGGCAGAATGAGACTGGACTGAATGACACTAGTGGTCTCTTCCAACACTATAGTTCTAGATTTCTTCCACGTAATTTTATTCAACAATATTCAATAGAAGCAGGCATGTAGCCGGGGGGGGGGGGCACTTAGGGGGCTTCAGCCCCCCCCCCCAATTGTCAGGGTGGTCCGCGAGAAGGCCTTACTGGTACATTATTTAAACTGTTATGTTTATTCATATCATGATCTGATCACCATGCTCATTATATCCCACATTTACAAAAGGTTTGGTAGGGTAGTCCCTCTCTTACTCAGACTCAGCCCCCGAATCAAACTCAGCCCTCCCCGAATCAAAATCCTGGCTACGGCCCTGAATAGAAGTAGGTAATTTGGTGCATTCCAGATATTTTGGACTCCAATTTCTATCAGTCCCACCAATGGCCACTGGTCAGTCAAGGATGGTGTGCTAAATCAATTGCATCTGGAGTGCAGCAGGTTCTTTGCATATAGTATTTTAAAGCCTCCCTCAATCATCATGTTTGCATCATTTGCTCCTATAACAGCTATCAGGTGGTCCGCATTTGCCATGTTTTCTCTGTGGTTAATTAAAATACAGTGTGTTTGCTGGACAACAAGATAGTAAACAGAAGAAGCAAAGACCTTGGCATGCCCTAGAACTCTGTGTCTCAATTGTGGGCATGTGTCAATTGCGGAAGCCCCAAGCGAGCTTCCAACAAAAATGCACTTTCAAATATCATAAGACCAATGTTGATCAATGTTAGCTCTCTTAATTTCCTAGAAACAATGAGTGAGTTATTTGAAATCACATTGTGCCATCTTCAATTCATACATTGGGTTGACCATGGCCACATAATGTGGGTTTTTGTTTCTATTTTCCTTTCCCAGCCACATGATTCAAATAGCTGTCTTTGCCAGCATCATGACCTGAACAAGCCGGGCAATGTAAACACTGGTTTTATGTACTGATTAAAAATATGGTTGTGTTATATTGCTGGCAGTAATTACTGGTTTATAAATTACATCCTATGCATTAGGAGCTAGAATGACTATGTATCCTGATTCCTTGAAAGCAAGGTTAGAAACTTACAGCCAGAGCCAGGTAATGTCTCTGGTGTGAAATACTTCAGACTTGCTGGCTTCTCTCTCTGGCTGCTAGCTCCATTCATCTCAACAGGCTCTGAAGCATGTGGTGGCTTGTCGTCTCATGATTGCTGCTTATTCATTTATCCAAATGCTCTGGTTCACAGGTATGGATGGTGCTGGGAAGGAAGAAGACTTCCACCACCACATGCCTACTTGGCAGCTCTTGCTCTCCATTGTACAGGGTGGGTCTCTCTCTCTCGACATTACTTCGTGAACGAAGATTCTTAGGAAGGACTCATCCCACACTTTTTACAAGCGCGTTGATGACTAAAAAGGCCAATCTGAGATAGGGACGTTCGGTTGCAGAAAGCACAGCAGAAATTCTTCTTGGGTGATGCTGTTTCCAAGTTGCGGTTCTTTCTGCGTTGATCCATTCGCCGTGTCTTCTCAAAAGAGGCCGCAGCATTGTGGATAGTGCATCTCCATGCCTCCCGATGTGAGGCCAGGTTGGACCATTGTTGGTGATCAATCTGGCCGAGCCTGAGATGTTGTTTCAGGGAGTCCTTATATCTCTTTTTGGGGATGCCTTTCTTGCGCTGACCTGTGGCGAGTTCACCATAGAGTAGTATCTTTGGGAGGCGGTGGTCCTCCACCCAGCGCAGCTGTGTTCTCAATAGCATGGCCTCAATGCTGGTGATCCCTGCTTGCTCAAGGACAGCAACATTCGTCACATAGTCGGTCCAGTGTATATTTAGGATTGTGCGAAGACAGCGCTGATGAAAGCGTTCGAGGAGTCGTAGGTGTTGGCGATAGGTGACCCATGTTTCAGACCCATAGAGGAGAATAGACAGTACGATAGCTCTGTACACACTGATTTTGGTGCTTTGCCTCAGGTGCTTGTTGCTCCAGACTCTTTTGTGAAGCCTTCCAAATGCACTATATGCCTTTGATAATCTGTGATCTATCTCTTTGTCAATTTTGGTGTCTGAAGAGATGATGCTTCCCAGGTAGGTGAACTGCTGAACGGACTTAAGCACAGATTTGCCTATGCTGAGGTGGGGGTGATGGTGTTCTTTCTGTGGTGCGGGCTGGTAGAGGACTTCTGTTTTCTTCAGGCTGACTTCCAGCCCAAACAGCTCTGCAGCTGCTGCAAAGCACATGGGTGGCTAGTACCAAAAGGAAGGAGATGCAGCAGTACCAGCAATGACCAAATCCAGGCCTGCCATTATATCGGCTTAAGGGATATACCATCATTCCCATCTCTCTGGGACATATGAGAAGCTTCAGGAATGACATACTACAGTACTGATTTTACAAGCATTACAACTGTGTGTGTCTGCCAAAGCTCTCAGTCACAGAGTAAACCACTTTGACTTCCAGACTGGAGGAAAGGGCTGGGAGTGACAAGATAAGACACTTCTTGAAATGAATCTTGTCTGATGGACAAATAGGAATTAGATTGAATTGTAATCCATCACTTTCCTTTATCTCATTGGGCAACCTTTTAATTTGAATGCTTAATCCATTTCTTTTTAACGGCCCTTGATGTCAAGCCAACAGGCACATTTGGGGTTCCTAGTTACATAAGTACAGGTATCTACAAGTTAATCTGTAGGTGAACCAATTTGAAAATACAGTAGCGTCTCGCTTATCCAACCTTTGCTCATCCAGCATTCAGTATTATCCAATGCAGTCTGCCTCCCGCCCCGATCCACAGCTGTTTCAATACATTGGGATGTTTTGGTGCTAAATTCGTAAATGTAATCATTACTACATTATGTTACTGTATATTGAACTGATTTTTCTGCCAATTTGTTGTAAAGCATGATGTTTTGGTGCGTAATTTGTAAAATCATAACGTAATTTGATGTTTAATGGGCTTTTCTTTAATCCCTCCTTACTATCCAACATTTTTGCTTATCCAACGTTCTGCCGGCCTGTTTATGTTGGATGAGAGAGATTCTACTGTAGCTCTGGGAGTAATGCATGGATTAGGGTGTAATCACTATAGTAAGACCCCTTCCTAATGGAACATGCAATAGAATTGTAGCTTTAGACCCCTTCAACACAGCTGTATAAAATCCACATTGAACTAGATTATATGGCAGTGTGGATTCAGATAATCCCGTTCAAAACAGATATTGTGGATTATCCGCCTTGATAGCTGTGTGTCAGGACCATTAGATGCACCTGAAAGATACTAAAACTGGGTGGAAAAAAATGGTAATAAGGTTCCAAAATTCTTGCTTGAGACCAAATCAGGCACCCCCATGAAATATTATATTTTGACAGGAAGCCATAGTCCAGTGCATTAGCAAGACATTGTGGATGCCACACAGTTAATGCTGCAATCTTTGTGCTGTTGGCTAAAAATAAAATGAAAATTTCTACATGATTAACCATGTCATTTCTCTGTTCAGATTGAGAATCTCCATTTAAATTGGTGCCACTCTGCCACCGTGTTTATGCCTGAAAGACACTGTTTTGCAACAGCTAAGGAACTTGCCAGCTATTAATTAGAGCAGCATCTTATCGCAACTCACACTGTTCACAGTTAAAACAAGTTAGGGTTTTGCTCATACTTATTCAGTTGGAAATATTGCTGCCCTAGGAGCTTCATGGCCTACTTAGATGAGGGTAACATTTTGTGTAAGCAACACAACATTTCTACTTAACACCCCAGAGGTCAACTCTATCAGATTCAGATTGGGAAGCAGTTGTGAAGAGGATTTTGCATCAAAGGTGCTATTTCCAAAAATAGCCAACTAACCGATCTATTGCGGTTTATGGGTATAATGAAGAATCCACAGGTTTATATAAGAGAGACAGAACACAATTGTGGATCAGTTCTGACTATGTCTCCCTTGAGCCTGACAAAGGAAAAGACCAATTGCTCTGTTCTCCAAGTGAGTCTCATTAAGAGTCTGTTCATAGTCATCAGGAGAGTTAGAGAGATACAGGGAGCACAAAGGAGAAAAGCAAGAAAAGGGGTTTGGAGAGATGGCTAGAAAGGCAAGGAAAAAGTGGTTTGGAGAGATCCATAAGAAGGAAAGGTACCAGGGGCTTGGAGAGATGGGCAGGAAGAAAACAGAAAAGTGGTTTGAAGAGATCTATAGGAAGGAAAGGGATACAGGGTTTGGAGAAATTGTTAGGAAGAAAAGGAAAGGGGTTTTGGAGAGATCGATAGGAAAAACAAGAAAAGACATTTGGAGAGATAAATAGGAAAAACAAGAAAAGGGGTTTGGATAGGAAGAAAGAGGAAATGAGGATGGAGATATACAGACACGCTTTGGATCAGCACTAAGATTTCATCGCAGGGAGCAGGGAGGCACGTTCATAACTATGACTTGTTCGTAAGTCATATGTTTGTAACTTGGTGACTGCCTGTACTGGATTAGAAGCAGGCCCGGATTAACTGTTTGTGGCGCCCTAGGCCACACTCTGGAAGTGCTGCCCCCGCCTCGGGGGACAGGGCCGCTTGCGGGGGGGGGGCCCTTCTTTCTCCTAACTGAAGGGAGGGCCGACGCTGAAGTGAGCGAGGAGGGGGCGGCGGGACTTCCCTCCACCTCCTCCTTGCTCACATCAGCCCTGTCCCTCCTTCCTTCAGGGAAGGAAGGAAGGAGGGGCGGGGCTGGCGCGAGCGAGCGAGGAGGCGGCGGTGGGACTTCCCTCCGCCTCCTCCTTGCTCACATCGGTGTAGGCCCTGCCCCTCCTTCCTTCAGTGAAGGAAGGAAGGAGGGGCGGGGCCGACGCGAGCGACGAGGGGGCGGTGGGACTTCCCTCCACCTTCTCCTCACTTGCGTCGGCGTCAGCTCTGCCCCCTTCCTTCAGTGAAGGGAGGGGCGGGGCTGATGCGAGCGAAGAGGGGGCAGCGGGAAGCTGCGTCAGAGGCCGTAGGGCCTATGGCGCTCTGCGCGCAGGCGCGCCTGAAGATCAAACCTTTTTAAAAAAAAATTATTTTGGGGGGTCTGGACCTGCCGCCCCCCATGGCTGCCACCCTAGGCCATGGCCTAGGGTGGCCTTATGGGTAATCCGGGCCTGGTGGGAGTTAAAAGTCCAAAACACATGGAGGACCAAGGTTTGCCCATGCCTGCTCTAAGGGCTAGCATGAAGAAGCATCTTTAAAATTTTAGCCATTGCCTCCCTAGGGTATCAGTTGTTGACTGACCTCTTTTCATTATTGTTCACAACGTATGTTTACTCTTAGCCTGGGAAATATTCATTTACAGAAAAATGATTTTAAAAAACAAAGCAACAAAACCACATTTCAGTTAAACTAAATGTCTAAGAAGTAATTCTTTGATATTGGTTATTCTTGCTGTTCGTTATTTATGATAAAAACAGCTTTTAAAGATGGTGTTTAAGATCAATCCAGGGGGTGCTGTGGTTTTTAACTTTGAATTTGTTTTAACTGGGAAGTTTGTTAATACTGGTTATATTTAATCTTGTTTTAATGTTCACACATTAGTATATTTTAAATAGTGATGCTGATGCTTTGATGTTAAGCCACTTTGAGACCACTTTGAGGAGATAAAGCGGGGTATAAATAAATATAATAACAACAATAATCATAATTCAGGAGCCCCTGGTGGTGCAGTGGGTTAAAGTGCTGAGCTGCTGAACTTCCCGAAAGGTCGCAGGTTCAAATTCGGAGAGCGGCATGAATTTCCTCTGTCAGCCTCAGCTTCTGCCAACCTAGCAGTTTGAAAACATGCAAATGTGAGTAGATCAACAGGAACTGCTTGAGCAAGAAGGTAACGGTGCTCCATGCAGGCATGCTGGCCACATGACCTTGGATATGTCTAGGGACACCGGCTCTTTCGCTTAGAAATGAAGATGAGCACCAACTCCTTCAACAAATTGATAATCCCGCTACAATCGCAACATGTAAATTTAGCATATATTAAATGGAAAGTTAAGAAATCATTTCTTTTACATTATCCATACAGGGATAATCTAAACTGTAAATACTAAGAATTTGAAAATTGATACACATATATGTTAAATATGTGATTAAGGTGGTTAAACTACTCAGAAGAGAAACTGGGTACTAGAAGTATAAAGATATATAGCAGATAGAATAGATTTCTGGTTGATGAAGTATATATAACCCAGTATATAAGTATATATAACCCGGCGGCGCAATGGGTTAAACTCTTGTACAGCAGGACTGAAGACTAACAGGTTGCAAGTTTGAATTCAGAGAGAGCAGGTTGAGCTCCCTCTGTCAGCTCCAGCTCCCCATGCGGGGACATGAGATAAGCCTCCCACGAGGATGGTAAAACATCCGGGCGTCCCCTGGGCAATGTCCTTGCAGACGGCCAATCCTCTCACATTGGAACCGACTTGCAGTTTCTCAAGTAGCTACACACACACACACTAACATACTAACAAACAGATCAAAATTCTTTTTTCCTAAGACTGGGTCAGGGAGATGGAGGTGGGTAAAAATAAAGTTATTATTATTATTACTACTATTACTACTACATTTTAAGGGAGATGTGACTCAAGCTGCAATCAGTATTAAGCAGGACCTTAAGCACTACATATATTTTAAGATCAGCAATGCAATTCAAGATACTGCGATCCCTCCTATACAGATCCTTACTTTCTCTTTAACACTTCTTAATGCATGAACTGTTGAAAAAATCAGCTTTAAACAAAAAATCTTATTTTCAGAATAGATAGTTGTGGGGAGACATATATCCGAAAACAACTTCTGGAACAAGTCCCTTTATGGTAACAGTACAAACAAAGTAACAGTAATGTGTCTTGGCAACACAAAGGCAAGAGGAAATGTTCTTCCTAGCCAAGGTGTGAAATAATCCAAAGGCTTCTTTGATGCATTACCCCTGTGGTAACATCAGCCTCAATTACAGTTAGTTCTGCTTCCTTCATGCTCACGTGTAGGAGCCATGCCTTTCATCAGTCATAGATTTCCTGTAGGCTTCCTCAAGATGATGATTTCAGCTAAATGTGAAATAGGAATCCAAAGCCCAGTGTGCTTGGGATGTGGTGGGGCAAGATACAAAACAGTTCATGATGACATGAACTGCCTGGTCCAGTTTATGCCCTCGGTTCCGGTGAGTGGTCTGGGAAGCAATAGCTTGAAGATTCGCAAGAGCCAGACTCCAATCATGAGGGGGAACGAGGCTTCACAAAGTCCTCATCATATAGGGGGGGGGGGGCTTACCTGCTGGAAACATACAGAAATGCACACCTGGGTAAAAGTGTTAGGGGCCTCAGGTCTTCTCACTGTATTGAGGTGCCACTTAAGCCTTGTGGTGCCCTGCTTGTTGGTGGTTCAGTGGTACTGCCGGGGTGTCAGCTCTTACTGAGTGCTCCAAGGAGGCAGCTCACAACCTCCGATGGGACAGGGCCCCAGCTGCAACCCTTTCAATGTCATAGTCTATCAGAGGTTTTGGAGGGGGCATCAGTCACGTCTGGGGGAGGATCCAGCGTTTGCCATCAGAGTGCAATTTGGTGGTTTCAATCCTTCCTTTGGTGGTTCTTCTTTGGATAATCCAGGCGCACACTTCTTCACTGACCATCTGTTGGGGGTGCTTTAATTGCATGGCAGTAGGGCAGGGGTGCTCACACTTTTTCAGCATGCGAGCTACTTATAAAACAACCAAGTCAAAATGATCTACCTACCCACTACTCAGAAAGCCATAAAAGCAAAGTATTTGGAAATTTATTTCAGTGAGAGCCATATATTTTAAGACTGAATTCAAATAAATGTGAGTATAAGCCCCTGAATTTATTCATAATAATGATATTCATTCAGCCTCTGCTGCTGCTGCTACTACTACTACTAATAGTAACAACAATAGGTTCCTAGAGTAGAAGGAGACCTCCAAGGGCCCTCCAGTCCAACCTCCTTCTGCACCTGGGTAGTGTCGGGAGCCTGCGGGGCGGGACTGAGCCTTCCTCTTGCCCTGCCTGCGATCTACCAGGACGCCCTATGCGATCTACCAGTAGATCGCGATCTACCTAATGAGCACCCCTGCAGTAGGGGGTTTGATTGTATGGCCCTTAGGATCTTCTACTGAAATATGGTTAAGTTCTTTATTTTAAATATTGTATTGTTCTTTCGTTCTTTTATTTATTTGTTTGTTTATTGCACTATGTGAATTAGTTCACATAAGCACTCTCAATACATCTTCCACTGGCCTGACCCATGCCTGATATACATACATAATATAATGTAGAACATATAAACATTTCTGGGGGCTCCACGGCTGAAAATGTTTGGGAACCCCTGGTTTATTCCATGTCTGGTTTGGGGCGAGGGGACTGGGGAAAAAGGATTCTCGGTGGTGGTGCCAATGCTACACAAGCACCTTGTTCAGTTTTATCTCTGAATATTTCTGCCATCCTGAACACATGCATACACTTTACATATTTGTCAGGAATATTAATGTCCTGCACAATTTAGTGTGACAAGTAATCCATATCATAGCCACGCTCATTAAGTTGACAGTTGCAGTCTGATTTACTTTTACTTTCCCTGGAAATTGCTTGGTTATGCAAATCTTTGTGGAATACCTCAAGGACTGAGACGTTCTTTTCAAAGAAGTCATGTTAGTCTCTTGCAGCATAAAAAGGAGGAAAGGGGAAAGAGAAGAGAAACGTGGCAGCACCTTTCATGTTAACTGGTTTTTATTTAACCACTGGGTTCGGTACCCGAATAGGTCTTTAGTAAGGGAAAACATTTTTGCTTTTGGATTTTATGAATGTTCCCATTAGAAAATGCTTGTGACAGACCTGAGTATCTTCCAGAATGGTCCAGACATAGTTAATTCCAGCATTTGAAGGTCATTATTTGCATAAGAAGCTTTGATACATGCATTGGAAGGAAGAAAAGGGGAAAAGGATGTGTTCAGAACTGATTGGATTGTGAAAAGTAGCATCTGAATTAAAGGCAGAGAGAACTAAAGACAATATTTAACTATACAGCAATGGTAGTCATATCTAACAATGTTTTCCAAATAGATCTCTCACTGTTTCAAAATAATCAGCTTTATATCTAAGTTAGACACAAGGTTGGGAGCCTCTGCCTTGCTTCTGAACCAACTTAAGGCCATGGGCAAGTGTGTCAGGATCTGGGGGCCAATGACGTGCCCCTGGGTGTCTCTAGGGCCCAAAGTATCTACCCTTAGCATATAAGGAAATCATCACAAAAAGATGTTTATTTCTGCAGCTAAGTTCAACTGGAGAATTCAACTTTTTAAAGCATTTACAAAAACCAGAAAATATATTTTATAAAGAAGTTTATGCAAACAAAGCGCAGGGAATGAGAAAACGAATGAGCAGAAAACATTGCAAACAAACCTTAAGTGTTTTTACCAGTCCTTTAAAAAAATCTGTTCTAAATATTTCATAATTTTGATTGAATTGTACGTGAGCTTTTACAAAGGACCATCACGATCCTCCTCTCAAGGGCAAATAATCACAGCTGCTTACGATCGTGCTTTGTGTGGACTTTCATTCCACAACTGACCTATGGTCATTTCATTCCTGTTAAATATATTTGCAGTCATTCAGTTTTCCATAACACTGTTTATCCCTGGGATGTAACCACTCCAAACATATCTCTGTTTATATATCAGTTAAGTATTTCTGGTAGTTGTTTAGATACCAAAATCAAGAAAAAGAATTTGAGTAAAATGTTTTTGCCACTGGATTCTTGCCTGTTCATTAGGCTGAAAATTTTGACAACTTCCACAGCTTGTTCTGCCATCTTATAAAAGGTCAGTACTGTCTTTCACTGGATCATCAACATCCTTGGAAACAACAACTTGCAAGTTATTTATTTCAGGATTTTACCCCGCTCTTCTCAACCCCCGAGGGGGGACTCAGAGCGGCTTACAGTACGGCACAATTCGATGCCCACAATTTGATACCTCCTGCTTTCTAGATACACAAAAACATGCAATCTCTTGCTACCAATTGTATCACTGGTAATAAACACATTCTTGTTTCATGTACATACTAGTCATGGGCCCAAAATTTGTCCCATTCGTGTTTCCTTTTCATTCTGTACATTCAGATGGCATGAAATGAAAATGTAATTGATATGAAAGGCAAGTGGGCCTGCTTTTTGGATCGATTGTGTGGGGCCTGGCAGGTCTGCAGCTGAGTGCCAAATAAGGAGCTCTTCTTACTTGGTACTCAACTACAGGGCCCTGCCAGGCCTGGGAGCATAGGCTGGGAAACCTGCACCCATAGGCCCAAAGCACCCAGGCCTACGGGTGCAGGCTTTTGGGCCTATGCACCCGGGCCTCCCAGGGCCTGCAGCTGACTGCTGAGTAAGGAGCGGTCCTTACTTCGCGCTCGGTTGCAGGCCCTGTGGGGTCTGGGTGTAGGCCTAAAGCCTGCACCCATAGGCTTGGGCGCTTTGGGCCTACAGGTGAAGTCCCCCCTCCCAAATAATGGGCCGAAAGAAAACTGATCTCTTGGCCCCAAAAACAAAAATTGAAAATCTGATCTTTCAGGAGGCTCAGACGAAAATGGATCAGGGCCCCCACTGAAAGCCAGGGCATGAAATGGAACAAGGTAAGTCCCGAATGCACATGATTAGTACATACATATTATTTATGTTTTACAGTATGGAATTTTCAAATGGATTGCATTTATTCTTTGGTAGATCCAGCTGAATCACACCTACATCCTCTGAATATTTCATAACAACAACAGAAACACACTAATATAATAATAGTATACAATTTTATTTGTGAAATTTTGACAGCATGCATGATTTTACAGCACCCGTAAACAAGTCAGTGAAGCATACTGCTTGAAAAAACTTGTATTCTTTGGAATGTCTGCATACCCTCTCCAAATTCACAATATTAAGACAGATGTCATATTAAGGGAAACTTTTGTTGCTAAAAATACTCAAAAGTAGCAACTTGCAGAAGATTTGAAAAAATAAATCATCATTGCACTTGGTCATTTATTGCTACAGCAAAAAAGGCCATTCAGTAATTAACACTTGTGATTTAATTGATTGTCTTGTCCTACCGATCTCCTAACAAGCTTCAATGCAGACAAATTAATAGTTTTGCTTTACACTCTTTTGGATTACAGTGAAAAACATATGAAAGACATAATATTTCATTAGGCTCAGTTCTTGTTTTGCATAAAATCAGAGGATAATTTCAATCAAGTTGGTATCAAAGAAGAGCTCTTTCATTATCCATTCATCCAAGACAGCACAGGCTGAGGTTTTCATGTGATGCAGCTGAAGAATCAATACATTGGTTCAATAAATCAAATTTAGTTCCTTCCAATTCACACTTCCAGCAAAAGCTCGTATTGTGAGAAAGTAGGTCCCTGGGGCAGAAGGAAAGTGCTGCCAAGTGCCAGGAGCAACTCGCTCCTGCTTCTACACAATCAAGAAGCAAGAAGTTCCCTGTTTTAACACAGGGAAAAGAATGGGATCATTTCCTTTCCTCTCCTGTTCAGTTTTTTCAGGAGCAAGAAGAAGGTGCTGCTGGTGGCACATACTCCCAAAGCCCAACTTGAGTATGTGTAAGAGCATTTCTCTTATTTTTTCCACAGGAATCGCTTCAAAGTGGGTCTTTTAGTGGAAGCAACAACTGTGCATAATGATGGCTGCTTGCTAAAAAATGTTAACAGGAAAAGAGAAAAGCCGCCTCTATTATTCCCTATCTTTTATGGCAATTTCTTTCTTTTCCCCATTTCTGAACTTTTATTATTTTTGGAAAGAGAGTGTAAAGACAAGTCAGTGTTCATCACCTATGCCCAACTCAAGGAATAGATTCTTTCTTCCTTGAAAATAAATGAAGAAGAGAGGCTGCTTCTTTCTCACACTTTATATATTTTTCAGGAAGCACCAAATGTATTTTATTGAGTTGCCCATACACACACACAGAAATGGGATTGGGAAGGGGCTGTATTCCTTGCCTTGTGTGGATTGTGGGGGAGGCAGCAGAAGCAACATACTTTGATTATTTAAAGAGTAACAGCTTGCAGTTCCTGTTTTTTTCTTTTATTTCTTGAAGGGCTCTTCCACACAACCCTATATCCCAGAATATCAAGGAAGAAAATCCCACAATGTCTGCTTTGAACTGGGTTATCTGAGTCCACACTGCCATATATTCCAGTTCAAAGCAAATGTGGGATTTTATTCAGCTGTGTGAAAGGGCCCTTAACTTAGCCTACAATCTCCCTCAATGATAAGATACAACAAAACAATGTAAGTCTTGGGAATCTGTTTTACTCTCTTCAGTCAAAGGGCCCTTCCACACAGCCCTATATGCCAGAATATCAAGGCAGAAAATCCCACATTATCTGAGTGTGGACTCAGATAGCCCAGTTCAAAGCAGATATTGTGGGATTTTCTCTCTTGATATTCTGGCATATAGGGCTGTGTGGAAGGGCCCTAAGAAGACTATCTCAAAGGCAACTTCGTTTCCTTTCCCTAAGTCTCCTGTGCACACTTTGGGACAAGAAACACTCAGTAATGACACAAGGAAGCCAAAATTTCAGGACCACTGACAGTTACAAATTAGCATCTGATTTTTAAAAAAGTGATAACTCTAACCAATAATCATCTGAGATACACATTATTATTATTCAGCTTACAAAAAGTCTGCACTAGCAACAAAACTTAGTGCTTCCGCATTTGATTCATAAGGGGTTTCCCATCAATTATGCACCAACATAGTAAGCAACCAAGTATCAAGACCCCATACAGCCCACTTTTTATTCCTTATTTTAAATCACTCATTCACGGCTGTTATATCTGCAAATGGAAATACAAATCCTTTGCAAAACAAGTACTGTTGAACATAACCTCATCAAATTATGGGGTAAACTACATGCTGCGCAAAATGTTTAGCCTGCAGTTAAGGTTATTGTCTTTGTTACTCGCAAGGGTACCTTGCACAACTAGGCAGAATTCAAACCTTTCCCCCAGCCTGTTTTTACCTCCTAATTTTGATGCTTTTCCCAGGGCCCAAAAAAGGATAAGACCTATGAGTAGCAACGAGGTCCCCTCTTCATTACTTAGGGCCCTTCCACACAGCCATATAACCCAGAATATCAAGGCAGATAATCCACAATATCTGCTTTGCACTGGTTTATCTAAGTCTATACTGCCATATAACTCAGTTCAAAGCAGATAATGTGGGATTTCATACAGCCATGTGGGAGGGGCCTTTGCCTCCCCCTTACTCCAGAATGGGAGAAGCGGGAGGGCAGGGAAAACAGACTTCAGCCTCCTAAGTACACATATAGCTACTTACGAGTAAATAAGACTGCAACTTTATACTGCAAACTACATATTTAGCAGTTTATAATTTAGTTCTGAGACAATATAACAAAGCCATAAAATTTCAGATTTTTTTTAAAAAGCAGATACCGAGGAGCAAAAGTTTTCAGCGACAGTTCTAGAGTTAGCATTTTACTTTATTATAAATTTGGCCACTCTAACATCAGGATTTCAGGATAATAACACAGATCGAATGAGAGAGAGAGGACGAGTTTGCATTTTTAGCCCCTGCTTTAGTGTTGTGTTCCACAACATTGTATCATTTCTGATCCACTCCATCACATGGAAAAACTTAAGAAGTGGAATTAATGAAATGGAAGACCTAAGAAAAAAAGTCTATTGTTTGAATAAAACTTACTGAGTTGTTTTTAGAACACATTGCAGTATTATGTGTGTACGTGCTGAATATTTATTTATCTATCTATTTAGGATAGTCGTCTGGGTGATGCACCCTTATTTGAAGAGTGCATTTAGTTAACAGGCTAGCAGCTCTTAACATTTCATTGTCATAGGAAAATATTAACAATAGTATAATTAGTGCTAAAATTGAAAACTGCAAGATATTGTAGTGTTGTAGTAAAACTTGTGAAAGCACAGAAATTTAGCATCTACCAGCAGTGGTTCTCAGCCTTGGTCTTCCAGATAGTTTGAACTTCAGCTCCCAGAATCCAACATCATGCTAGCAAAGTATAAAACAGCTGGAGGATTAATGGCTGTAGCTTCAATCATGCTGCTTTTTTCTTGTGTGGTCCAAACATAAATCCCTTTCATGAATCCTATAGTGCAACTGACCAAATCCCTCTTCTTGAGGAGATATCTATATATTGTATGGCAAATGTCTGGTGACTCATCTTTTTCATAGTAAGAATATACCTCCATGATCATCCTGAACTACAAAACAGTGTATTATTAATACCCTCACTGATGACAGGCACAACCGTGTAATCCTGGATAGGAATGTGAAATATATATGTCATATTCCATTTAGTATGGTGGGAAAAGTACTGACTATAATAATTACAAGGCTACACTATGTGCCTCCCTATAGACTTTTTAAACAGATTACAAAGATATATTGCCTTAATTAAAGAACAGGTCTCTTAAAAATTATACTATAGATCTTCAATAAAAATCTATTTGGAACCCCTCTTTTCTCTCTCTCTCTCTCTCTCTTAAATACAGATTCAGTAGTATTTCAAGCAAACCAAGAAAATAAAGGTCTGCTATTCCAGCACAGTAAGAAATAAGGCCTCTCCTATATTGGCAGGAAACAAAACAAAACAAAAATATTCATTTCTTCTCTTACAGTCACTGAATATAAGATTAATTTATTCTCTTTTAAAAAATGGAATGCAACAATTTGTTTCTTTGAAATAAAAAGACAAGTTCATTCATTTTTAGACTGAACTCCTGGCACAATAGAGACCCGTGGTCTATAGCTCTTTCAAGATGTTATAACCGCTTTCTTGAGTTTTTCTATTTCTACCTGTGGAGAACACAAATTGAAATGTAAATAACACAATTAATAGTTCTTAATTCTACACAAATTTGCCAGGCATCAAACATATTTTAACAGTACTTACTGAATTAAGTTCATTGTGATATGCCCCACCTACATATACATTACAACCACAACTCTATATATAATTTAACTCCTTGGAAGGAAGGTACTGCTGGAGGCAATTTATTATATAAAATAGAAGCAGACTTCTTGCATACACTTTCTAAGGAATTTTTAATTTATTTTAACCATTTTAATTTAGCCTGTAGGTTTAGTGACATAATTATAAGATTTATTCTTATGGAATTACTGTATATACTTGAGTATAAGTCAACCCAAATATAATTTCACCAGAAAAAACTGGGAAAACCTATTGACTCATGTATAAGCTGAGGGTGGGAAATGCAGCAGCTACTGGTAAATTTCAAAATAATAATAATAATAATAAGAGTGTAATAATAAATGAAATAATAATAAATAGAATAAAAGAATAAAAGTAATAAAAATAATAGAGTAAAATAATAAAGAGTAAAATAATAAATGTAGTAAAAATAATAGCAGAGTGAAATAATAAATAACCTTGACTCAAGTATAAGCCGAGGAGGGCTTCTTCAGCCTAAAAAAAGGGCTGAAAAACTCAGCTTTTACTCTAGTATATACAGTACTTCACTTGGAATAAAAGTCATACCTTTTTTATGAGCAAATCCCATTATGGGAAAGCTGACCAGAAACCGAAGAATTCTATTTATTTATTTTTTTACTTTGGAAGTGTCTATGTATCTGTATCTTTTTCTTCCACTGCCTGTCTCTTGCCCTGAGTCCGTGACTGTGGTTCTGTTCTTTATTTAGAACACTGAGCTTGCCTTAAAGAATGTATGGGCTGCTTTCTTACCACAATTTTGAACATATCCTAAAGGGGCTACCTGATGTTGATGGAGACCTGTATATAAGCAAACCAACATTGGTGTGGAAGTCAATATACACATGCACGTAAACATGTGGGCCAAACTTGGAAATGGGGGAAACAGCTGACAGCTCCCAAATAGTCTTCCCATTTAGTTCCTGATGTAAAATCATTTCCTCATTTAATTAGCCTTCCTGCCCTCACCTGGGGCTAAAGATTTTTTAAAGCCCCTACTGACCTCTATTGTGAGGAAGGTAGGCGTTACTCCTGACAAAAAACACATTTCAGTATTTTCCCTTCTTCCTTTTCAAAATCAAGAAAAAGAAAAAAAGACAACAAAAGAGCCTTCTGCCAACAGTTTCAAGGATGTTTTCTAGGTAGCTGCTTGGAAGACAACTAGTAATTATTTCCCCTAGTGAGCTCTTAGGCCCCCTTCTACACTAAATGTAGATCCCTGGACCTAATCCCAGATTATGTTTTATCCCAGATTATCCAGCAGTAGAGACTGATATAATCCAGTTCAAAGCAGATAAACTGGGATCAGATCCTGGGATACAGGGACAGTGTAGAAAAAGTCTAAGGCCCCTTCTACACTACCATATAAAATCCAGATTATCTGCTTTGATAATGTGAATTACCTGTATATGGTAGAGTAGAAGGGGCCTCAGAGTGTCCTGGGAGCAGGGAAAAGCTTTGATTTGGACCGTATTAACAAGGACGAAAGACAGCTGGCAGTTCAGAAACTACAGTGGCATGGATCCCTGGAGTACCATAAGGGTGCATTTATGAGGATGTCTTTAGCAAAAGGATCAAGGGTAAGCATCCGAGATCAAACAGTGGGTGCTTTATTACATGCTACCTGGATATTCACAGAACTATAAATATTGGAATCCGTACAAAATAAAGCCTACTCCTGGTCCAATTTTATTACTCAAATACATTACCTCTAGGTGGCTACGCATCTTCTTCTCTTCCTCCAATTCTTTTTTTAATTTGTCCAGTTCTTTCCTTTAAAAGTTGAAGATAATCTTAATTAATGTTATCGTGCGAAAATTTTATTACTTGTGTGGCTGAAAAGATCTATATTATGCACCTCAAAATAGGGGTGCGACTATTACACTGTGAAATTGTGTGTGTGTGTGTGTGTGTGTGTGTGTATATATATATATTTGTGTGTGTATGTGTATATATATTATAAATGAGAAAATAGTTCATTCGTTGGAAAAAAATTCAAGTTCAGCACTGAACTAGAAGCAATCAAAACTCCCAGTTAGTTTAACACCTTTGCAGCACTGCTTTTAACACCACATATGAGCAACCCAACCAAGTGCATTTTACAAGCTCTGCTTTGAATAAAAAACACATACATATACTCTTCTCAGTTCTGTGAACACTTTTGCCCTCACTAATTTTAACATGTGGGAAATTTAGTCCAACCAAATAAAATTGTCTAAATAAAAAAATACTTTTTTAAACTTTTGCATTAAATTGGTTCTTCCCATTAACCAGTACACCTCTTTGGCAATATTTTCTTTATTTTTTAAATAGTCATACTGTATCATCTTCTCTCAATTTATCAAAATGAACCACTCCCTTCTCTGAGCACAGGGGCGAAAGGCAAGAGCAGAGTCATTCCTGGAAGAACCTAAAAGAAGCCCTGGCCCCTCTACTGTCCCGCCCAATGGAGCAGAGGAATGGTGATGGGCAGCTGGACCCCTGAGTTGGCACTGGGTCTTTCCCCCCTTTAGAGAATGAGTATTAATGTATCCATGAATCATATTGCCCCTGGTGGGCTAAGGGTTGAACCCTTGTGCTGACCGAAAGGTTGGCGATTTGAATCCAAAGAACAGGGTGAACTCCTGTCTATCAGCTCCAGCTTCTCATGTAGGGACATGAGAAAAGCCTCATATAGGATGGTAAAACATCTGGGCGCCCCCTGGGCAACGTCCTTGCAGACAGCCAATTCTCTCACACCAGAAGTGACTTGCAGTTTCTCAAATCGCTCGTGACATGGAAGAAGAGATCTTCTCTCATCTTCAAAATAACCATAAAAATTAAGGTAAAGGTTTTTCTCAGCCCTGGTGCTGCTTCGAGGGGGAATTTTTAGGAAGAGGAAGAGAGGGAAGAGGTGGCAAAAGGGCTCCTTCTCAAAAGATCTACAATACTGTGCTTTAGTAAGGGCCAACAGCATAATAAAAAAATTGTCCAAGCAAAATTCCTGTCCTGAGATTCCTCTCCTTGTTCTGCAACCCAGAAAAGAGAAATCTGGGAACACTAGTGACCATTCACTGATTCAAACAATCACTTCAGTATTAATCCTAGAAATATATTCTAATAAAAGCATGGTGACAGTGATAATACAGATGAAATATCTATGCTGCAAAAGGATAATCTTCAGATCTATTTCAAGTGAAAAGATGTGAACACTTCTTACCCATGTTCTTTTTTTAACGTTTCTACCACAATTAGGAGGTCAAAGATCTGAGACCTCAGCTCTTCCAGGGTAGGCTTTCCACCTTCATCTATTTCTTGTTTAAGTTTCATTTCCCCAGAAACAGAATTTGCTTTTGGTATCGAAGACAGAAGTGGTGAAGTAAATACAAATGACTGCAAAAAGAGAAAAAATAATAATCTAAATAGGAGTATGGGTGGGGAGTGCTGTCACATTTGTTCGAACAAGAAACGAAGTCTCTTGAAGCATCTGGCACTCTTGTACAGAACAGCAATTTAAAATATTATTTTTTATTCTTTTATTTATTTGGTCTTGTATACCGCTCCTTCTGGCAGGCTCGGGGCGGTTCACATACAACCAAGCAACACACAGTGTACAACAATAGCAATAAAACAACGAACAATAGATAAAATTACATAAAATGTCATAAGCAATAAACAGTGGACGGTTACATATCCGGACACTCTACTGTGATGGACACTCTACTGTGATTTAAAGCATACTCCTTTCAATGACCATACAGAGAAAAACTGATTTATTTCAGAGTGTTCTAATTCTGTTCATTCATTTGACATTCACATCACAAATTACCAAAGCAAATTTACCGGATCACCAACATTTTCAACATGAAAACCAGATTATAAGTAATTATATAATTGCTGTTGAACTACTGAAGACAAGTATGTAACACAGGGAAGGAGGAAGGCTAGTATGAACCCAACTGGGTTGAGATAAGTACAGTCCTCCAGGGCCCAATATAGATTGAAGCCATTGGCAGTTGCCCAAACCCGATGTGTCACTATATCAGTTATCTCATACCAATGAATACAACAATGTTGTTAAGATAATCACTAAACCTGTGAATATCTTCTTGTAAGTAATACAGACAAGTCAGCATTGTACCTTTCTAATATCAGATGGCTTTGGTTTGGCAATTTCTTCCTCTTCTTTATGCACCTTCACAGCTTTATCCATGCTTAATGTTTGAGCAGACTGGATGAGACAAAGGGGTGAAGTAGAAATCAGCCATATTTGAGAAGTGTATATATCTACATGTTTAGTGTAAATGTTATTATGGACAAAGCTCTACAGATTTTGTACATCTTTATAACACTCAGCATATTTTGTTTCTATTGGAAACCTGATACTTGCAAATTTATTCCTCTTGTTTGGCTTGCCAACAGGAATTGAAATGGCTTTAACTGGGCATTGTTACCATTTGATGTACCCCAAATACTCAATACTGAAGCTATATAGGAGCCCTGGTGGCACAGTGGGTTAAACCGCTAAGCTGCTGAACTTGCTGACCAAAAGGTTGGCAGTTTGAATCCAGGGAACAGGGTGAGCTCCCGCTGTTAGTCCCAGCTTTTGCCAACCTAGCAGTTTGAAAACATGCAAATATGAGTAGATCAATAGGTACCTCTTCGGAGGAAAGCTAATGGTGCTCTATGCAGTCATGCTGACCATGAAGGCATCTACAGACAACACTGGCTCTTCGGCTTAGAAATGGAGATGACCCCCCCCCCCAACAGAGTAGAACACGACTAGAATTAATGTCAAGGGGAAACCTTTACCTTTAAGTTATTTTGTAACACAAAAATTAAGTACACAAGAGCAACCTACTTCTTCCTTGTTGCATAAAACCAAGACTTACAGCTTTACCAGTAATTATTAAGAACCTCCCTGACAACAAAACAGAATTCAATTAACAATCTGTGGCAGGGACTACCAGTGGCTGGTCCACATTTTTTCTCTTTTCTTCTTCCTTTATCCTCCTTTATCTGTACCAACTATTGGCTCAAGTGTTTGTGGTGAACTGAATACTCAGACAATCAAAAAGTGTCAGCTTGTTTTGGTTAAATTAAAATTTTCCACAATAAAAATATTTTGCACTTTTGCAATGTTGAGTATTTTACACACACCAAGAGGTAACAATGGCAACTGAATCCCATTTCAATTCTAAGTAGTAACACCATTATTCAACAAGGTAGCCAAAGTTGTGACCAGCAGACTCCAGTGAATCTAAATAATTTGTCTCATGCAGCGCTATGTTATCACATAGTCTTGCATGTGTCCAAGACAGAATAATAATAATACTTTATTTATAACCCGCATCCATCTCCCCGAAGGGGACTCGGAGCGGCTTATATGGGGCCATGCCCGAACAACACATCAGAAAAAATATCAAAAACATCAGAAAAAATAAACACAATAAAAGCAATAAACACAATAAAATAAATACATCTTTGAAAACACAAGAACATAGGTGAATCTAAAACAGAAACGACAGGGCAAATGTGGGGGAACTGATCAAAAATCCAATATGATGGCATTAATGAAGAGCCTTCTCATCTAAGTTCTTAATACCACCCCCTTTAGGCACATAGGAACTCTTACTTACTACAGACATCTCTTTTCCCCTTTCTTTAGTGGACCACCTCTACATTTCTATTGTTATGAATGAGGGTTGAAACTACCAAACTCACAAAAAATAAATGACCCCTTCAGCAAAGGATCCCATCTACATGCTTGGAATATACAAATGGAAAAATAACAATTTTTACTGAACAAGTAGGGGCCTGTTATCTGCACAGGCATAACAACATTAGTATTAGTAAGGTTTTGATTACTTGAAAAAGTTATATGGCAAGAAAATAATAGTTTTCTTCCTGCCAGCACCACACAATGTTTCCAAGTGGGGTTTAGTCCAAGTTTGGCTAAACTGGAGGTCAGCACAGTGTACATCATGTGTCAAATGTAGCCCATTGAAGTGTGGGAAGAATAGCCTCAGACTTCATGCTTTTTTACACCCTTGGGTTAACTCATTCCAATTTTTCTACTAAGGCTACTTTGGTTGTAATCCCACTAACATCACTATCAGGGCCCTTCCACACAGCCCTATATCCCAGAATATCAAGGGAGAAAATCCCACAGTATCCGCTTTGAGAAATTGCACATGGTTATCTGAGTCCACACTCAGATAATGTGGGATTTCTGCCTTGATATTCTGGGATATAGGGTTGTGTAGATGAGCCCTCAGGCCTCTTCCACATAGCCGAACAAAATCTGCTTTGAACTGGAATATATGGCAGTGTGGACTCAGATAACCCAGTTCAAAGAAGATATTGTAGGATTTTCTGCCTTGATATTCTGAGTGATATAGCTGTGCGGAAGGGCTCTCCGTTTCTAGAAATCAAGTCTTTATTTGGGCTCAGAAGACTGCTCAGGTGATTTCCTTGTTCCAGAGGCCACAAAGGGTTACTGATAGAATCCTCATCTGAAGTAACAGCAAATTCCCTGGGAGCAGACAAGAAATCTCTCTGATCCATAAGATTTCTTATTTATAGTATTTGATGAGTCCATTTTTCAACATCTATTTTACAAGACCATCCATTCCTTTTGGCTGCTTCACTGAGCTATTATTATTTGTTGTTCTGGTTGTATAGCACTAGTCTTTGATAGAAAAATGGTACATTACTAAAATAATACTTTTCAAGTGAAACCCTTTTCAGGTGAAAACCAAATGCCTAAGATTAATCTAGAAGAAAATAAGAGTTTATGTACTCACATAATTATTACCATTGAAACGAGCAGGAAGTCTCCTGCCAGGCATCTTTGGCCTATTTGCTGTGGGATGTGACAGGTTTTCTGAGGTAGATATAATGTCATCAAAACTTATGAGGTCTAGGAAAAAGTTGAGAGCAGAGCCATAATTACAACTCTGAAGACTCAATTTAGACTTTGAAATCACATTACACCCCATTACAAAATACAAATACTTTATTTACATTCCATTATAAAATACAAATACATTAAATCAGAGATGGCATCAATTAGTTTGAAAAGTAGTTCATATTAATAAAGTACAACCAGCAATGCAACTGAGAACACATGGCACATATTTAAATGGAGTAGTTTTTTAGTCACTCAGTTACTCAATCTGCCATGTGGCGACCTGCACTATAATAATAACTAACAATCACCATGTATTTATTATCAATCTCTCCTTGCAGCTCGAAGCAGGATACAACATCATTAAAACAAAAAGATACAACACTGTTTTTAATACAAGATACATAGTTAAAATGCATCTTAAAATTCACTGATAAATGCAGATAAAAGTCACAAGATAAAATTGACTGGGCAGTCTGGCTGGAAGAGATGGGTTTTCATTTGCGACTTAAAATCTGACAGCTAATTTAGCTGTTGGAGCGCTTCTGACAGGTCATTCCAGAGTCTTGGGAGAGTTAATGAAAAATTCCTCTGGATGATGGTTTCCAGTTGGGTTCTGGCTGGTTACAGTAAATGTCCCCCAGAGGACCTCAGAGCAGGGAGAAGGTGATCCTGTAGGTAACCTGGACCCAAACCATGGTAGGGCTATAAAGATTATAATCAACACTTTATACTCTGCCCTGAAAATACTTGGCAACCAAAGGAGTGGCTTTACTCAGAATGTGATATGCTCACTCTGAGATGATCCTATAACTAATCTGGCTGCCATGCTTTGAACTAGTTTGGAGTTTCCAAACTTGGTACAGAGATAGCCCAATATAAAGCACATTGCACAAGTCCAACTTGAGGTTACCAGAATCTGTACTACCATCTTTAGATCCTCCGATCCTAGGAAGAGGTGTTGTATCTACCTGGGCTGACATTTAAAGAGACGGATCCAAGAGGACTCCCAAAGCTGTGAACACAGTCTTTCAGGGGGAGTGTAACTCCATCTAGAACTGGCTGACACATCTCCATTCCTAGGAAAGGAGGGCAAGCACCTCTGTCTTGTCTGGATTCAGTTTCAATTTATTTTTCTTTAACCAGCCCATTATCTCCTCCAGGCATTCATTCAGAGGAGAAGTTATCCTTAACTAAAGCTGTTTTTGAAGGCATAGAGAAATGTATTTGGGTGTCATCAGTGTACTGATAGCATCCCACTCAATTCCTCGGGATGATCTCTTCCAGCAGTTTCATGTAAATGTTAAAAAGCATTGGGGATAGAATGGACCTTTGTGGGGTACCTCATAACAGTTCCTTTTTTTGAGGAGCAGCAATTCTCAAGCACTGCCATCTGGAGCTTGCCTGAGAAGCATGGAGGAAGCAAACAACGGAAACGAAAGGACCAGTCACAGGGCACCAGAAAAAAAGCCTTGATGATCTTAGGTCTACACAATGATGTATTAGGTCAGCACAAATACAGGTCTACACATTGATATATTAGGTCAGCACAAATATAGGTCTACAAAATGATGGATTTACCTTTTGTGATGCTATTGTTGATATTCTGCTGCTTGGTGCCCTGAGGAAGTGCCTTTGTGGCACGAAAACGTCCGCATTTGGCGCCAAAACCCCCCCTCTAAGCCGTCGGCACAGCACCGGCCTTCATTGGGCTGGTTCCTCTTTGGCAGCTTTTCATTTTGTTCTCCATTGATCTACAAGACCATTGATCTACAAGTCCAGAGGGAGCCTCCGTGGATGTTCCTGACTGGGGCACAGCCGGAGAATTCTTTTCAACCTCGCAAGGCAATTTCAGCCCCTTTCAGGCTTGTTCCTAACTCAAAGCTGGACTGCTTGTCACACCACACAAACGCTGGGACTTACTACGCTCGGATACACGCCCGGGCGGGTCCCTTGGCGGGGAACCATTGCATTTAATGACTGTGCAGACCAAACTTTCCATCTGGACACTCTAGGGCGCAGTGAGTTTATCGTTGCCATTGTGTTGACCATGTTATATCTGTGTGCTGACCTTGATACTGTTTAGACCTTTTTGAATTTGTGCTGACCTTGTATATCATTGTTTAGACCTATATTTGTGCTGACCTAATATATCAATGTGTAGACCTGTATTTGTGCTGACCTAATACATCATTGTGTAGACCTAAGATCATTAAGGCTTTTTTTCTGGTGCTCTGTGACTGGTTCTTTCCTTTCTGTTGTTTGCTAGCTCAGCCCATACCCCCCCCCCTCCTTTTGTGTTTAGGCATGGAGGAAGAACTGCAACACAGTGCCTTCAGTCCCCCACCTCCAGCATTCCAGAAATATACCAATGTTGATGGTATCGGACACTGCTGAGAAATCTAGAAGCACCAACAGGGACACACTTCCCCTGTCAATGTCAAGATGGAGTTCATTCACCAAGGTGACCATAACAATCTCAGCTCCATATCCTGCTCTGAAATCAGTTTGAAATAGGTCAAGGAAGTGTCATCCAAGACAGGGTGGAGTAGGAGGGCAACTGTCTGCAATTATTGGGGTACAAGGGATCCAGAGAGGACTTTTTCAGCAGTGGTCTAACTACTTCTTCTTTTAACAGGATGCAAAATTCACTTCCCTGAGAGATATGGTGATAATTTGCTGTATTTGAGGATTGAACTGTATTTCTTCCCTAGACAACCAGCCAAGAAAAGCAGAGATTATGAAAGCAAGTTTCCTCATTACTTGCTCCAGCAGCTTGTTCACATCAACAGGACATATCAATTGAAACTGATCCAGTATAATCCCATTCAGAGAGTTGCTGGACAACTGTTTATCAAATTCTGATCCAATTACAGTGTTTAAGTTGGCTCTTATGAATGCGATTTTACCTGCAAAATGTTTTTAAAAGCACCACAATGAGCGATTGAAGGTCCTAGCAATTGATTTGAAGGGGTGGATACCTAGTTTAAACCTCTCACAACTCTGAACAACTCAGCTGGACATGAATCTGCAGGAGCAATATGTGCAGAGAATGAAGTTTTCTTCACTGCATGTACTGCCACCTTACATGAACAGAGATGTTGTCTATATTGTGTCTTTTTACATAGAAGTAGAGTTTTCTGCTATCTGCACTCTGATTGTTCTTCCCATTTTGTTTCCCTGAGAGTCTCTGTATACCAGGGAACCTGGTTAGTAACATGTCAAGAGAATGAATTTTGAAAAATGAATTCAAACGATTTCCTTGATGAAGTAGTTGGGGCATGATATATCATTACCAGTATCTAAAATTGAGCTTAATTTTTTTCTGTTTTAATATTGATAAGAAAGTGTGATCTTAATGTCAGCTGATTTTCTCTCTTCCAGCCTAGATTCAGCATTTCTACTGCCCCACCTGATTCAGATGTTAAGAAGCAGAGCCAAATATTACCAGAATACTAATATCACCTGACTCCAAATCTTTGGATTGTAGCTACATTTAATTTTTAAGAACATGGTAACAAGACAGAATCCTGTCGTACTTCAAATGATAGGATGAAAACTCTTCCTTCAGCACTATCACCTACAAGAAGAAAATGATCCCCCATACCACTGCTCCTCTAGCTGATGATACTTCACTTTTGTACTGATAACAAGGCCTGAATACCATTTGATGGGCATCACAAGAAGCTATCTCATTCAGGAGAACTTGGAATCATATAGCGATCATCCAGTTGAGTATCTTCTCCACAAAAGGGTTTTGAGACTAATCAGTAATTAATACTAGTAAGGCTTTGTAATTAACAAGGCTTTGTAAAGCGTAGTTGATACCATCCCTCTCCCACAGGAAGGCATTAATTATCTTTTCATTAAACCAATTAACCCATCTCCTTTACAGGGCAAAGACTGGTAGCCAGTGACACTATCAACAATTTTGGCTCTCAGCAATTAAACTTAATTCACTAAAGAGAAACAATTGGCATTCTTTTAATATCTTACAGGTAATACTGTATTTGTCCAATCTACTTTGAAGCAAATACAAGGTATTTTATCCTTGCAGTGTCTGGTAAATGTATTATGCACAGAGAATATGCTGATAGAATGTGGTGAAATGATTTATCATCTAAGGTAGAACCAAACAAAGCCCGGTTTTTGACTATGATAAACTTCCTATTTTAATATTTTTCAGTGCCTTCAATTTTTCTTACAATTTAAACAAAGCACAATGAGCATGCACTGTTGTTACAGTATATAGGTATACCACCATTTTATAAGGATACTCAGTAGAAGATAACACACTTTTTAACATGTAAATCTGAAAAAAACATGAAAAAGAAAGGAAAAGAAGTCCTAAACAAAAAATGTCATCCTGTTTTGGACCACTGCAATCGATTCTTTATTGAATCAGAGTGAAATAATTTGGTTCTGACAGAACAGCACAGTTTGACCCAGACTTCAAATATAGGAGGAGACAGGTCAGGATACCTCCAACATGGTCACATGACAATGCAAAGGTGGTTCGATGCAAAGGGAAGCTATACTTTGCTCACTGAGGGCTCTATCCTGCAACCTGGGTCAAGACTCTTGCCAGTTCTCTCCAGCTGTAGTACTTGGAAAGTTGCTATGTAAAGTCTCTCTCAAAGCAGCAGAAGATGCAAAGTCTTCTACTAAGGCTACTAAGTCCTGCATCTCTTTGTAGTACCGTGTTTCCCCGAAAGTATGACACCCCCGATTGTAAGACGTATCGGGGGTGTCAGGGGGGTCGGCTAATGTAAGCCGTAGCCCGAACGTAAGCCGTACCTCGTTGCCGCCGCCGCCGCAACCGGCCCATCGGCCGCGGCACACCTCCGCGGCGCACCTTTCTGCCAGGCCTCCAAGGAAGGGAGGGGGAAGAGACCCAGAGGCGTGGCAAAGCGGCGCTGCGTCAGAGTGACGCGTCGCCGCTGCCACGCCCTGGGTCTCTTCCCCCCTCCCTCCTTTGTCCAAAGGGAGGGAGGAAGAGACCCAGAGGCATGGCAAAGCGGCGCTGCGCCAGAGTGACGCGTCGCTCTTTGCCACGCCCCTGGGTCTCTTCCCCTCCCTTCCTTTGTCCGAGGTCTCTTCCCCCTCCCTTCATTTGTCCAAAGAAGGGAGGAGGAAGAGACCCATGGGTCTCTTCACCCTCCCTTCCTTTGTCCAAAGAAGGGAGGAGGAAGAGACCCAGAGGCGTGGCAAAGCGGCGCTGCGTCAGAGTGACGCGTCGCCGCTTCGCCACGCCTCTTGCTCTTTTCTCCCTCCCTTCCTTCGTCCAGAAAGCTGCGCCGCGGAGGTGTGCCGCGGCCGATGGGCCCGGTTGCGGCGGTGGCGTGACGGCGGCAGCGGCGGCGTGGCGACGGGGTATGTCTTAGTTTATATAAGACGTACCCCGAAAGTAAGACGTAGGGGGACTTTTCGGGGGGAAAAGAAAGTAAGACGCTGTCTTACTTTCGGGGAAACACGGTAGTAGTTGTTGTTAAAGCTTTTAAGAATAGATGAAAAGGTTTGGGGCAAGCATTTGTTGACTGAAGCTTGGTCTTTCTGAGTTTTAATTTCTGGGTCTGTTGATTACCTTAATCTATTGCTTGGCTTTCTTGTTTTCTAGAATAGTCTTGTTTATAAGTCTCTCTGTGTGTTTTTTAAGAAGCAAACCAACTCCTTTTTCACATTCTACTACTTTAATCACCCATAGTTGTTAGGTAATTGTTTTCCTTTGTAAGTGTGACTTTTTTAAAAAAAAAATCTCTAATAATTTTTATGCATGGGTGCATACATTGATATATGGGATGTAAATTTAGGCTGCCAAAGAACTTTAATTGAAAAAGCACATATATTACTATATTGTTGCATGCATAATTTATACTGTGAAACAAAACAAGAGTATTTTATGCTCATTTGGGTGAGCAAGCAAAGCATAAAATTTAATTTTCACAGTTCTCCTAATTTATTAAACACATGTAACATATATCTTTAAGGATTATTATTTGTGTAAAATCCAATGCAATCGATCTAATGTAGTATTAGCAACGCCGACATTATA
The DNA here is from genome assembly GCA_030556195.1 of Anolis apletophallus. Lineage (NCBI taxonomy): Eukaryota > Metazoa > Chordata > Lepidosauria > Squamata > Anolidae > Anolis > Anolis apletophallus. The sequence continues at coordinate 57,984,636 of JARBWK010000003.1, read as the reverse complement.
GAATAATGCAAGCATAGAAAACATCTTGTTTTTAGCATAAGCAGACTATTGTCCTCAAAATCTATCTAAGAATCTAAGTATGATACTTTAGCATGATAAACTGAAAATATAAACAATCTATTAGGCTACATCTAATATAGAAAAATACCTAGCAACCATGAAAGAATGAACCATCATTAAGTAATGTGGATGCAATCCTGGATCTATGGAGAGGGTTAGTGGACGCCCTGTATATACTCACTGGAAGCTAGGCAGAGACACAAGCTCTAATCAAGATTTGGTGTGTTGGAGATACCTCCATGCCCAGCTCCATTTGGATGCCTCTTCCTCAGCTACTACTAGAGAATAAATGGACACTAGGGCCTCTCCGTGGCCCTATCAAACCCTAGTTGAAGACTATAGCGAAAGGCCTGGTAAAGCTTTTGCTCTGGCCTGCCGCTTTAACCTGAGGCCTATGTGAAATAGCCAGTGTGGGTAGCCAGTGTGGATGGCTACTATAATTTCATTAATCAAGACAATATTTTGGTGGCGGAAGAGGGGGAGAGACTCCCTTACAATTAACAGTGTAGTTTCTTTAATGGAATGATGTGTCAAAACCATCCAAAAATTACATTTTGTCATCTAACACTGATAGCAAAGACATGAAACATAGAAAACTAACTTGCCAAGGAAGAGGTGTTCAAATAAATACTTTACATGTTAAATGTTAATTGTATATTAGATATGGTTTAAGCTAGTACAGAATTAACTTAGAATCAAGAACTCACACATGGTACAAAGAATTTGGATTGCTATATATAGAAAGTCATCTTACCAAAATGGAGAAGGGAAGGGTAATTTCCTGACACGTAAGAAGGGAAACATGTCAAGCAGGATAGGAAACAAAATCTGGAAAGAAAAGTCAAGGAGAGGAAAATCTAGAAAGGATTCTGGACAAAATATCGTGCAGGAGAAGAACATTTTTGGAATATCAAATACTACGTTCAACCTAGCAACATATCCTTTAGTATGACGGGACTCCCATAAACGGCAGTGAATCTTAATTTCTATTTTCCAAAACCAAGTTGTCAATGCAGAAATAAAATCCCTGTATCTTTTTATGCCAATGTTGTAGATCTGGGCATAACTAGAACAAGTGCAACGAGTATAAGCAGATTGCCGGTTTGAGACTTACTCACGGGAATATCAACATGTGGCTGACAAATAACAAGGAGCAGTTTCAAACTGGAGGCTAGCACTGTATGACATAAGAGCCCCAGAACTGGACAATTTGGACGTTTTTATGCTGGCCTTGTGGGCATGTTTTGAAGATTTTGGACCAAATTGATGCCAGTTTCAAACTTACTCACGAATACCAAGAGCAATTTGAAGATAATAGTTAAAACTAAAATATAATAATTACAAATTGTAGTTAGAAGGAATGCAAAAGAAATTAGACATTAACACTGTATATTAACACAGAAAGGTAACTGTAAAACTACATAGTAAAATCAGAGGATGGGTGACTCTCCATGGTTATCTTTTCATAACCACAATGTAGCTCCTGCTGCTAAACACTTTCACTTGCAGCAACAGTTAATAAAACTGTGGCCATGTTTGATGGTTGGCTGCTACTAAGTTCAGGCCCCATTATGAACAAGCCATGGATGAAAGGGACTATGCTTATGTTGTTCACATGCATGTTCTTTTGTTCATATTCAAACTTGACAGAAGGAAGACAGTAAAGCTCTCTCCACAGCCAAAGAAGAAAATGCAAAACCACACATAATTCTCCCTCTGTATTCCTGGAAGAGAGGAACCTCCTGCCAGGTTTTGACATCACCAGCAACCGATCATAGGTCATGGTTTGTCATGCTGGAGGAAAAAAAAACCACTTGGTCCCAGGGCTTTTGCTTATCATGATGCAATTGCACTGTACTCTGTGACCAACTAATGTTCTGTTTATAGTTAACTGTGGAGGAATGATGGGTTTGTTGGTGTACTGTGTAGTTTATTTTTAATGTTGTAGTAAAATAATTTTAGCAATTTTTAAAAGAAGCCAATTTGAACTCACTATATCATATGGTACAGTCAATTAATGCACAGTGAATGGTAGAGGGAACAGCCCAAAACCTATATGCAACTTTAGGTAAGGAGGGCAGAAATGGATTCAAGCTGACATTAGCACCTTAGTCTGAATCTGTTAGATCCAATTCACCTCCTCTTCCTTCTGTTGCCTCTTGGAGATTAAAATAGGGTTGAGGCTCCATTTGGGTTGTTCACATAGATGCTGAAGTAGTAGTATTTGACTGAGAGGCAGAATCAGATGCAGGATGCAAACAGCTAAACTTGGATTGTTCTGAACAATCCCCTAACTCCTAGAGCACTTTCCAAACTGTGTGTCACAACACATTAGTGTGTCACCTGAAGTTTGTAGGTGTGCCATGTTAACATAACCAACACATCTAAGAATGTGAAATAAGCAATAAGTCATATATTTTTTAAAATGTTTTTATTAGATATGTTGTGCCGCCATAAATTTCGTTATTACAGTTTACGTATGTGTTCATATCTCTTATAAGGGGTTGGTTTAACCTCTGGTTTATTAGTAGAACTGAGTGTCTGTGGCATGAAATGATGCATGTACAAAAATAAGTGTGTCACCAATATGAAATGTTTAAAAATATATTTTCTAGAAATATCTCTTTATTGCCAGATGGACTGACAAAGAGTGAAGTAGTAGCAAGCCATTACTTATCTCAATGGAATTGACCAAAGCAGACAGGACTTGCTCATAGAGAAAACCCCCAAGTTCAGCTAAACAGGTTTTACAGGAGTGTGGAATAAAAAAGCTTGCAGTGGTCATGAGACCCCAGATTATGACATTCTCTGAGGCGCAATAAACAGTGACCAATCTAGTCAGGTATTTTTACCGTGCAGAAGATAAATCTCTTGAAAGAGCTGAATTAAGCCATACAAGGCTACTGACACCAAACTGCTAAGATAAATTATAGTTGAGGAAAACATACAGATTACAGCCAAAATACACAAATACAAAAGAAAGTCAAATAGTAAATGGAAAAGAGTAAGCCAGAGAGCCAAAACCAACAAATATAGTTCACCAACAATATCTTTTGATATTGCCGCTGTGGCTGACAAAAAAGAACTGAGAGTTTAAATGGGAATCAGATTGATCACATGTATGAGGGGAGTGGCAGCTACCACCAAAATGCTTACATCACAGCTTCACAAGGTACTGAATGATGCACTCCATAGGCATAGTAAGCCCATTTATGTGATTCACAGAGACCACGAAGAGGAACCTTATCTTGTCATAAATCATGAGCCAAGATATTAATTGAACAGAATTAAAGGACAGAGTAGATGTGGTGGGCCTGCTACTGATGGTACATCTGCACTGCAGAATTAAGGCAGTTTGACACCTCTTTAACTGCCATGAAATTTTTGGTAACATGGGAACATAATGTTTTCCGATTATTATTATTTCGCTTTATCTCTCACGAAGGGAATTCAATCTGAAAAATGACCCATAATGTTTTCCGTCTGAGTTTTAATTCTTTATTTTAATATTTTGGCTTCTATGGTTTCTAATTGTTTTGCTTTATTATGTTATGTACTACCTGAAATCTGAGAGGTAGGTTAAATGAGCAGTGTACTAAAATGGTATTACATAGGAAGTGGAAATCTGCCACTTCCCCACACATTATTCTGGTAAAGAAGGGACAGTTTTGCTTGCCTCCCTCCTTTCTTATTCTTTTTCTGCTTCTCATTCTGTGTCATTTAGATAATACACCTGCAGACAAATATAATATTGTTTTTATTGATTTTATATAAATAACTGTAAGGTTTTTTTTAGCTAAAGAGCAAGATAAATTTGTTTAAAATTGGTAGACATGTGCTTTTAACTTTAATGGTTCAATCCTATAGATGCCCCATAAGGCCTAAACTCTGTAAGTCAGAAGGATGTACGAAGTATTAGTATCACTGCTTCTCCCTCACCAGCGAGGAATCTAGCATGAAATGAACAAGGAGGTCTTTTAAACATTGTTTGAAAAATAACATTGTTATATCAGAGGAAACAGTTGAGCTTTAGGCAGAGAAGCTAGAAATTGATAGCAGAGAGGGTGGTGGGGATATAGAGTATCTCAACATTGGCTCTTAAATTTAGCGAAATAGACACTCAAGCCCCTTCTACACTGCCATATAATCCAGATTATCAAAGCAGATAATCCACTTTATCTGCTTTGAACTGAATTATGTGAATCTACACTGCCATAAAATCCAGTTCAAGGCAGATAACCTGGATTTTATATGGCAGTGTAGAAGGGGCCATAGTTAACCAGATAAATGTAGTTTCTGGTTGCTTGAGAGTTCCTATTAAATAGGCCTAATACTATACCCCATCCTATACCATACTATAAACCCTTTATTGACTTGATATTGAAATGCAGTTATTTAAAAGCAAATAAAGGGCCCTTCCACACAACCATATAACCCAGAATATCAAGGCAGGTAATCCACAATATCTGATTTGAACTGGATTATCCGAGTCCACACTACCATTTAATCCAGATCAATGTAGATTTTATATAGCTAAGTGGAAGGGGCCAAAGACAAACTTAACTTAATGAGATACAGTTTTACTGTATCATAAAAGCACTTTCTGGATGTATTATTCAATTTTGGTTGATTTGTTCTGCCGACTGACACTTCTGGCTACTTGAATTAACTGATAGTCTAGTATACTTTGATCACCTGCGGATTAGCTATTTTCCTCAAACATCATCCAGAAATACCGTATTTTTGCAAATCTAATGTGCACCTTATTGAGATGAATTATATAAAAATACTCTGCATTAATGTTTCTGTATTCAAAACCACAGACGTTGATTGGATGTTGAGCGTGATATTTGAACATCCAGAGCCCAAAAACATATGTGCACATGAGGTGGAACTGTTGTTTGTGCAAACAAGATAGCCAAAAACATAATGAAAATGTATTTCTGGATAAACTTTTATCCTGGTATGCTTTTGTCTATGGATGAAACATAGACACACAGAACATTGTTCTGTCCTCTTTTTGGGAAAGTAAAATCTAACTTGTATGTCCAAGTCCTTGGTGGCTTCTGTAACAGAACAAGACTCTGGAGAATTAAAGGGAATGTGGGGTTTTTTAAAAAAAGGAATGTGATATATTTGCTGTCTGAAAAGTTTAAATTTAGCAATGCACTATTTAACTTTTTAAAATTTGGAAACATGCATAGAAATATGCAGATTTAGGAAAATGTTTTAAAAGCAAGCATTAGTCTTCTCAGAATAGAAATCTGAAATGTAATAAGTATGCAGAGGGCCTTCAATAAGTGTGTTTTTTAAAACCTTCTTCCTTTTGATGATGTAGCCATGAAGCAGGATTCCTCATAGCAAACAGCAACCATAACAACAGTAAATTGCAAACACTAGGCCAGGGCTTGGAAATGTCTGGCCTTCCAGATGTTGCTAAGCTCTTACCATGTTTGACCACCAGCCAATAACATGATGGGAGACTGACGTTCAGCAACATCTGGAGGGCCACATGCTTTCTGGTGTTAAGTTAAGGAGGTGTATTTCAAATCTCTCCTCCCTTTTGAGCTGGTTTTAACGTCCTACAGTGATAGAAAGTATTTCTCCCTTTGCAGAAAGACCAGCTTTATCTTTCTAGCAATGTTATCTAAGCAAGTTTTCCTTTTTTTCCCTTTTAGCTTTGGCTAATATAGAAAATTAAACTAGTCAATTACATCTTAGCAGCATGATACACTAGGCTTAAAAGCAAGAAATACCAAAATCAAATTGTGATGGAGAAAACAAGGTGAGGCATAAGAGGACAAATGACTTTTGCATTTTTGCCAAAGACTAACACTGAAGACAGAAACACAAAAGAGACCAGCAAGCACAACAAGTTGAATTGTACCATTTTTCTCTTAAGTAGTCATGGTTTTTAGTATAGCATAGGTTTAAAACACATAGCTAATAACACTTTTAAGTTGAGGCAATGCTAGATTGGTGCAAAACATCCAGCACAATGAATTCAATTACACTGAACCATGAAGGGGATTAAAAAAAACCTCTTTAAGATTCATGAACAGAATCTAACAGCAGACTGAACTCAGCAATTTTATGACACAGTGGCAGGTGGACGCTGGCATGGCAAGACCTGGATTTTAAGGGAAAGCCCTGATTACAGTTGGGAAAGAATCCAAGGGAGGAAAGTAAGTTACTGACCATAAGGCCTAAATGATGTAGAGCTATGTTGAAGAAAACAGTTTGCTCAAATGCAAAAAATGTTGACAACCCCAGCAAATTCATATTCAACATGTACAAAACAGACTGCCACATGTTCCAATTTTTTTTGATATTTTCTGCTAATAACACAACACCTAGGACACCAAAATAGGACAAAAAATTCTCAACTAGACTACAGTGCATTTTTGTGCAGCCACTCTTAAAGACAACTTGGAAACTGAAGCAAGGACATTATAGTATATGATATCCAACCAGATATCATATAATCTGCACTGGCTCTCAATATGTTTCTATTCTGAATGCAAAGTGTGGCAAAACATTTAAAACCTAAATTACTTGGAACCTCAATATCTCAGGGAGAAGCTCAATTTAAATATGGCTAACTAATAATTGAAATCTATTGGAATCACAGCAGTAGGGGAAATACATTGTGGTAGATATGGGTGAGGGTAAAGTACAAAATGTTGGTTATAACCTTGAAAGCCCTAAAAGGTTTGAATTCAGGTTACCTACAGCAGGGCTTCTTAAACTTTTTCCACTCATGACACTATTACATTCAGTAACTTTTGTCATGACCACAGGCATATCTATATATATAAAGGAAGAGCCGTCATGTGAAGACTACCTCAAACAGAGAAACCTTACAACGCAGAAACACAAAACTTGCCAACAGAAATAGGCATCAAGCAAGGTACGTTTGTAGCAAAGAAACTTTCCCCCCCAAAACCTAAAAGGCCCCCAAAACAACGAGTAAAAATAAAACTACATTTCCCAGCATCCTCCAGGGCTGCCAAAGACTCCCCCAGCCTCTACATTCTGACAACATGATTGGCTGCCAATAAGGGCGGATTTGCATAACTGCTGTACTGGCCAGCCAACATGAACATTCCGACCCATAACAAACTGTCAGATGACTGCCAGAGCCTCCTCCAACACTTTCAAATCAGAAGACCATGATGGAGATCAACACCATTCAAGGGGAGCTCTTCTTCCTTTCCCAAAAGATCTCCAGTGGCTTAGAATTCCACATTAATAAGAGGACCATCCAGCAACAATGGGGTTTGCCAAGGAGGGTGCTCCAGCCCCTCTATATGCTGGCTCCAAGGGATGGAAGTCATCACCAAGTACCTTCTGATGCCCAGCGCTGGAAGAGCTCCCTCAGATGGCCTGTCCATGAGGAAAGCCTCATCGGACATCGACCAATGGGTGCAAAAGACACAGAGCAGGACATCTTGAAAAAGAGAGGAGCAGAAAGTAAGCTAGACATGAAGATCTTGAGAAAGGTGGCTAAAAAGGATACGGAAAGGATTTTTAACAGTCCCCCAACAGACACTGGATGCACCTGTGAAGATAGAGATCCCCTGACAGGACAAGCCCTCCCCAAGCTGATCCGTCCTGGCCATGGTACAAGTCAAACCTGAAGGACTGCAGGCAAAGAGCTGAGGCACAAACATAAAACACCCAATTCACTAACAACAATTCCAACCCTTACATACTCAGACTTTCTCGCATCTCCTAAATAGGGCACAGCAACGCGTGCCGGGTACAGCTAGTAAGTATATAAAATAGGTATAAAAATCAAACATTTACTGATAATTAATCAGCATTTACAAGGCCTGATGAACAGGCTGATTTCCTTTTTAGGAAGTACAATTGAAGTAATTTCTGCAGAGTACACGGTAACCTTTTACTGTTGCTAAATTTTTCATGACCCAACATTGAGCTAAATGGACCCTATTTGAGTCAGGACCCAAAGTTTAAGAAGCAATGACCACAGGATCAACTTCTCTAATATAAACACAGAGGTCCTCTGGAGGGGCATTTACTCCAACCAGCCATTACGCAGAGGCCTTTTCCATGGCTACACCACCCTACCTCAACTGTGGAATGACTTGCCAGAGAAGATTCAACAGTTAAATGAGCTGGCAGAATTCAAGACAGAACCGAAGACCTATCTCTTCTGGCAGGCATAGTAAGTCAATTTTAAATTGTATTTTCATCATTACCCTGTGTGTGTGTGTGTGCGCGCGCATAGTGATAGTGTGTTTCAATGTTTTATGATGATGTGTTTTAACTGTGCCTCAAGCTGTGAGGAGAGGTGGGTAATGAACAAACAAACAAATATACAAATATTATTATTAGCAGCAGAAGGGGATTTCCACAGTGGAACCCAAATTATGGAATGCTTTCCCTCTGGATGGTCAACTGGCACCAACATTAGAATAATTTCAGAGCAAAATTAAAACCTGGCTTTTCATTAAAGCCTTTGGGCCAAATTGTTTTATAGCACTCTTTCTATAACTAAAATCACACTATGTAACACTTTTTGTTCCTGTGTTACAAATGTCATTTCCCAATTGGTTCTATCATAAAAACATGGACAAGATTTATTAAACTGTAAAAACCTTGTTTTGTTGGACATTTTGCAGCTCAATGAATATCTCATTGAGTCTCAACTAATTCAACGTAGTTTGTGGCAGCCACAAATACAACAAATAATAAATAAAGAGAACAAATGTAATACAAACAGTTTGGAAACAGTGCTTTTTCCTTATTAGTATGTTATATCATACTCTTTTGGCACTCAGTTGCTGCTGCTGTATATTTTCTTACGAATTCTATATAGAGTTGGAATATTACTTTGTTTGGGATGGAACCCTGGGCTTCTAAGCCAGTCCATATGGCACTGTGTCATTAAATAAACTACTGAGTTCTCAATTTTCTTAAAGAATGTATGAATGGGGTATTTCAGAATCCCATGTATCAAAGAAGTAAGGAGTTTGTTTGTAAGAAGTTTGTTATTTCAATCTTGTTTTGCTAATTTAAGCAAGACCAGATATATCTATTCCCACTAGAGTCTCAGGTTGGCACCACATTGGTGACATAAATGTACTTATGTCTCTTTTTAGATGGTGCACCAACCAAAACCTCTTCCTGGCAGTTGTCAAACTATTTCCCGTATCCACAAGTAGTAGCAGCAGCAACTTCCCCTGAACGCTCAGTAGTGCACAGCTGACGTTTTCTGCTCCGCCTGCTTGACACACGGCCCCCATTCCAATCCATGTATTACTTCATTTAGCTGCTATACTTCTCAAAACATTTTCCTTCTCAGTCAGTTTGCTTAAGTGCAGAAAATGTTGACAACCCCAGAGAATTCATATTCAAAATGTACAAAATATGTTTATGATAAAGGGACAACTGCGAGCACTGAAACATTATTTTCTATGATTGATGTATGGAAAATCATTTAACTGCTGAGAGTAAAATAACACTTTTAGAAAATGTATTCTTCTCGTTGACACACTGCTTTCTCACTTCTTTTATACTGTGGTTTTTATACACTTTGGGCAATTTCTCCTTTCTAACAGAGAGGGAATACGTGTGTATGTCTTAATAGGTTGTGTAGTGTACCTACACAAAATATTGCAACGTAAGTCCTATAAACAGGTTTTTTTAAAAAAAATGAGAAAACAATGTGTTTTTAAAAGCAGTAGATTCTTATGGAGGCTGATGCTTTGGGAACTGGCTTAGGAAAATTGTTGGGAATCAGAATGACAGAAAAAGAGGAGCAGGAAAGAAAGTATTAGGCAGGTGGTTGAAATTGAGAGGTTGGTAAATACATAGAGTTCCTAGGTTTGTGAAGGGGGCATATATTTTTGGGAGGAAGGAATATGACAGACTTTGGAGACTAGGGAAAGCCAAAAGGTGACTGTAAGGAGGAAGGGACTGAGTTACAAAATACTTATGTAAACTGTCAAATGTTGGTGTAAAGGCCTCAGCTGAACTACATAGCATCTCGACATTTGTCCCACTTGTAGGCTAAGGAATACCATAATAAGACAAGTCAAGTTTACAAATCCATAAATTTCACAATTCACCAGTTCCAGAAATTCTGCACAGTTTAAGAAACTGTAAACAAACTGCTGCCAAACAGCCGCGTGCATTCAATGTCTAGTTCCAACTACAACACAGTCATTGAATCAGCTGCAGAATTCTTAATTCAACACTTGGATAACTGTTATTTCGATGAACTTATTTAATTGGTTAGCTACTGGATTTAGGCCATTGGCTTACTTTTTTGAACACTTGTACCATTATTGGCAGGACAGTGTTCTTTATCATAATATATTTTTGTTTCAATGACAAACTACTTATTATGGCTAATGTGTCTTCATTTTTCCCAATATGCTGCCATTTGCTTGTTCCCAGTTACCAACTTTAAACCAGCATGGTTTTTTCAGTGGTACACATTATTGTGGAATTTCCAAATTCTGTAACTTCATATGTTGGAACAATTCTCAAAAACACAGATTCCCAAAATCTCAGAAAATTAACCAAAGACTTATATTCCAATATGTCCACAATGGAAGCCCTGTTAGATGGTAGCAGTAAAAGAAGAAGAAGAATGGACTCAATTTCAGGGAAATGTATGCAATAGAAATAATTAGAGAGATAAAGATTATAAGGGAAATATAAATATAGATCAAAATTGGAATCTGTTTCAGAGATATTGTAAATAATGTAATATAGATTTGGAATTCAAAGGGATTTAAAATAAGATAAAAACGAAATAGATTCAATTGAAATCAAAATGTTCAAAAGAAGATGTGGACTAAGGAAATACCTTTTTGTGGTTGGCTAAAAGAGTCCTATAAGCCACTCTATACTTATTCTCTAATCTCATCTTTACACCAAACTATCCTATGTAATGTCAAATACTTTTCCTGTCTTCAATTCACTTTTATTTTCTAATAACAGAAGACTGGTCGTCAATCTTCTGTTCTACAGAGACTGTTGTAATCTCTATTTCTATGTTTGTATTTTAATCTGAAATTCAATAAAAATTCATTTTATATAAAAAAGAAATAATTATTGACATACTAACGAAGTCTTCTTTATTCTAATATGATACAGTAGATTTCCCAAATTATATACATTTTAAAATACCTGTTTCTTTCATATTATTTATTGCAACTGAGTCCACCTCTACTGATTTGGGTCTCAATGGTAACTGCTCAGAATCTTTAAATTTTGCTGTAGGTTCAATTTCTGATTTTGGTCGCCAGGAAACAACTTCCCCATTTGTTCTATAGTTTGGGGGGGGGGGGGGAGAGAAAGAAAAAAAAGTAATTTGTTTGTTATTGAAAATATATAAGTATCCAATCAGAATTTTTTTAAAAAAAACATCTCTATAAATGTTCTCTGTACAAGCTTACACAAAAACAAGAGGGTACCTCATGTCATGGACCAATCCAGGAAGCTGAATTGTTTCACTGGTTTCTATTATTCAGTTTGCTTTAATCATAGCTTGCCATAAAGCAAACAAACAACAAATGATGGTTAATTGTATTGCTGGGATTGGCCTCATGTAAGCCGCCCCTTGGAGAGATAGTGGCTGTAAGGCCTCGGTAGGCCCACAAAGGATTCACACTCACTCCAATAATACTGAAGGAAATATACTTTAATAGGCCTTAACCCGAAGCAGGTAAAGACCGGACTGAGCTTTTCCCGCCCATCTGCATCCTTGAACTCCCTGATCCCGCCCCTCCTCCCTGCCTCCCTTTCCCATTGGTTCATCTTCCCGCCATCTCTCCCCATTGGCTCTTCTTCCCGCCCTTCGCCAATGCCAAGATGGCGGCGACGTCAGAGTCATTAGGCAACAAAGGACTCAGGCGGCGCTGACAGTGGCGGGGTATAAAGTATTATTATTATTATTAATACTGCCTCCAGAATGTAGGCTGCAAAGTAACTTCAAGGTATGATTTCAACCCAAAATTTGGTGGAACAATCATGACAGTAGGATAAACTGATTGTATACTGCAGAAGGCACAGAAGGGAACCTAATTATGAAAGAAAATGTAAAAGTCTGTAGCATGTATTCAAAATTTTGTGATCTGAGTGGTAAAGTTCAATTCAAGTTTTATCCTAATAAAATATTAGAGGAGTCAGCAATACACACGTGTTTTTTCAACACAACGGCCACAACTTGGTTTCAGTTAGAAAATAAGGAAACCACAAGCACACCTCTCATCTTGCTGCATCCTACCACAAGTAACTTCCATTCATCTCACTCTCCTTACCACTAGTAGCAGCTAGTAAACCTCAGAAAACAGAATTCACCCCTTGTGGATAGAACTCAAGAAGAAGGGGACGATTGCCTATTGTTCACAACTCTATTAACTAGTATATTTATTTGTGAAGCAATTGCAACACCCTCAACTGACTTTTAGTTGGCAGTCACCATAATTAAATACCTGTTTGCATACGAAAAGTCTCACTCAGAAACATAGCACCATTCTGTTACTGTAAGATTCCAAATGTAATCTAACAATCCAATCATCTAACCCATATACATACTTTGATACTGGTGGCTGTGAAACTGGTTTCTCTGGCAATTTTGGATGCAGAATCCCAGGTCTTAAGATGTTATTGACTTTGTTTGGAGGGATGGGCTTTTTGGGAGGTACTTGAGGAGCTACTGGTTTAGGTCCTTTCTGGTCCAAAGCAGCTTTTTCATCTGGGAAATAAAATATGAGAAACATTTATAAGCACTTTTAGGTAGTTTTATTATGATTAATCTCAAATCAGGCTATCTTTTAAAAATACCACAAATGGCTTTACGCAACATTATTTTTTGAAAAATAACACTTGAGACATATTGAATGCGTGTGTCAGAAATTATGCACAATATTAATAGGAAAAGATAGTAATTCTGGAAAAAGTTAAAGGCACCAAAAATGGAAACATTCAATAAAGAAAGCCCTGAGTTTACAAGGCCTGGATAGTGCTGTTGATGATCGAGGCTCTTAAAGGACTATTATTCATAGAATTGTCATAAGAATTTTTTCAATGGGGACTAAAGCTGATCTTCAAAGCCCTAGGGAACTCTAAATTCAATTCCATATCATCACTGGCATTGAATGCTTGCCATATGTGTTGGAAACTGCTCTGATTTCCCTCGGGGACATAGGGCGATCCATAAATAAATAAATACTATTATTATCATTATCATTCATAACAAAAAATAATACAAGCAAACCATTAGGATTATCACATTAATGTTATTAAAACAAGGGGCTCAACGAGAGTCATGGAAGGGACAGCCTTCATTTCATACTTTTACACATAAAATATCTCTTTAAAAAGAGAAGGCATAAATACAATGTGTACATATTAATATGACTTTACATTTTGTGATGTCTGTCTGAATGTATTCATTGTCTTCTACATTCTTTTTACAGAGACAGCATTGCTTGACTGAGCGCTGGATTCCAGCAGACCAAAACTCAATTTCCTGCTCAGCTATAGAAATCCATTAGGTGACCTTGGACAAGTCAGTTTCTCTCAGTCTTAGAGGAAGACAATGAATCTACAACTTACAAACTAACTGGGATGGACAAACTAGCTATGCTGATTAAGGAGAAATGTTTGATAAAACTTCAAGCAAGACTGGGACTTGTTTATCAGTTTTCAAATGATGGGGCAAATTTCACTTGTAAGGTTTATAAATTAGAAGAATGTTATTAAAAGGAAAAGTGCTTTTATAGAGTGTTATTTAAAGGGAGCAGAACAATAAGGGACAAAAACCATTAGATTGTGAGTGAGAGGTTCATAGAAATGCTTCCTTGCCTGTTTGTTAGTGTAGTTTGTGTACGAATATCAATGGAGATGTGTGAATTTATTTCAGATTTCGTTTTATAGTTTTTTGCAGTAGCTAGCTGCATTATTTTAGTATCGATTATTTTCCATCATTTTTACTATTTTGACGTAAGTCTCCTCCCCTCTATTAGATCACCTCCTTTTTATTTTTTCTTCCAAAATATATTGTTTGGGTGGTCGATTTAATATTCAGAGTCCTCATTTGTTGTACTAGTCTATCTACCCTGCCCTGCATGGGTTACTTATTTTGTAATACTATTTATTAGAAATTAGCTGTCCCCAACCAATAAATATATAATAATAGTCCTTAAAAAGACTCTTCATCCAGGAAAAGATGGAACAAGAAGAGGAGATGAGAGACAAAACAAGAAGAAATTTCAAGTAAATTTTGACTCTTGATAATGAGGATCAGAAGACTCCACCTATGTTTTTAATTTAGTTACTAAAATTTACTATTTTCTTTTTTTCTGTTTTTGTTGTTTGTTTTTTTCTCTTTTTGTTTTGTTTTTGTTTCTCTTTATTCTACCTTTGTTGTACTTGGAACCTTTAATAAATATATATGTATATATTTTAAAAAGAAACTAGCTGTCCCCTGCCACGCGTTGTTGTGGCCCAGTCTGTATATATGTGTTTTGTGTGTGTGTATATGTGTATATATGTGGCCCTGTGCATGTGTTGTAATGTAATTTTTTTTGGCTTTTAAGTCTCTTCCACTGTGTTTTTCGGTGTTTTTATGAGGGATGGTTACTCGTTGGCCTGATAGGTGTATTGTGTCCAAATTTGGTGTCAATTCACCCAGTGGTTTTTGAGTTATGTTAATACCACAAACTAACATTACATTTTTATTTATATAGATAATTGTTTTGAATTTTATGAACAGACCCATTAGAACATGCATAACCTTATATTTATACCCCTAATGGAGTGCAATCCTTGTCTGTCTAAGACCTAGTTAGGCTAGAACTCTCATCAGGTCAAGATCTGGTCGGCTATAACTCCCATTTACCCCAGATCTGGTGGGATGCAATTCCCATCAGCGCCAGATCTATCCAGTCTTGAACTCTAATTAGACAGGTGAGTGCAAGTCAACTGGTTAGATAGGTCAGACTCCCATCATCCCCAAGCTGTGTAGTGAAGGTGAAAGGATGTTCGGAGTTGTAGGCTGATAAATAAGGGGTGAGTTGTCCGATCAGATAAGAGAGAAACGCCTTTAGTAATGGGCAGGAGGCTCTACAAATGTCCCTGGATTTCAACTGCCATAATCCTCCATCATGTCCCTAACTTTACAAGTATTTCAAATTAGTAATGGTAGGTATGTGTGCCAAGTTGGGTCCAGATCCATCATTGGTGGGATTCACACAGCTTTCCAATTGTGGGTGGATTATAATTCCCATGATCCTCCATTAACCTCCCTCCCCCAAAAGCCCTGCTAGCATTTTAAATTTGTCATGATGGGTATGTGTGCCAAGACTACTCCAGTTCCATAATCAGTGGGGCTACAGAAGTCTCTAAATGTAGGTGAACTGCAACCTCCGTTGTCCAGGGTCAATCCCTCCCAAACCCCACCACTACTTAACCACTACTTGGTTGTGATGGGTACATGTGACAAGTTTGGTCCAGATCCATTGTTGGTAGGATTCACGTGGCTCTCCAGATGTGGGTATACTACAACTCCCATCATCCTCTAGCAGCCTGACTCTCAAACTTCATTGTTTTAAATTGAATCATGATGGGTACATGTCCTAAGTTTGGTCAAGATCCATCAAACCATGTGGGAGCCTTTGTGAATCAAACATACATATAAATAAATGTTGACTTTAGATAGATAGATAATGGAAAGTCTTCCCAAATCCTAATTGTAAGTACTGTATAGGTGATTATGGTCATAATTTCAAGAATTAGACATTAATGGAGTAGCAGTCCCTTTGTGGTAAATTACCATCTTTCATTGGGCACATGTCTCTTGGTGGTCAAAAACATTAAACAGAAGTTTGACAAAGTTCTAATCAGAACAGAGATCCAGTAAACATTGAAACGAAAAACTGTACTTCCATGTGGGCTGAATGAGAAATTTTCTAACTAGGTTACTATATTTTCTGGTGTATAAAACTAGTTTTTAGCACAGGAAAATCTTCTCAAAAGTCAGGGGTCGTCTTATATTCTGGGTGTCGTCTTATAGGGTGGGTGCTGAAACTTTAGAGTCTGATTGGATCTTCTTTTACTTTGACAACCCTAAGATATTTAGAAATAATCCTCCATTCCAGAAAGCACTGGCAGCCATTTCCCATAAGTAATTTTTTTAATTGTCCTCCTTTTTTAACAACTCAGCACTACTGCTTAACAACATTCATCAACTGCGCTTACCTTTTTCTTCATTCTTAAGAAGAGGTAACTTTTTCTCTCCAGATGCAAGTTCTGGTTTTGGACCTGAATGGAAAGCCAATCATGAACATAGAAATTACACTGCACTGCTGTATTAAGGAACAATAATAATTGCTAACTGTTAAGTATATCACACATGCCCATCTGAACTGACTCTCATACAGCATCTTCAAAGATACAAGAAATGAATTAATTGTCCAAAGAGGGACATTTTTGGGTAATTATTTATTCCACACAATGAATTTTTTTGGCTGCAATCCGACTCAGGAATGCCAAACTCAAGCTAATCTGGGGTGGTACTCACAGATATTAACCACTGATACATTTTCTCTCTAAACGCACTTAACTGCGCATATTCTATTAAACTGAAGGGCAGGATGTGAAAAAGGTAGTGCATGTATCTCCATGAGAAACATGTGTTGTGTCTTCACACGTACAAATTAAACAAGGTTAAAGCCAAGTTTTTCTCTTTTGTTATCTGATAAAATCCAGGAGACTAATTACCTGGAGATTTTGCAGGAGGTGGTGGTTTCTTTGGCTTCTGCAAAGAGAGCAAAATGTTAATAATTAAGAAAGTTTTATTATTTCTCAGAATTTCAGAAAGTTACACTAAATTAAGACACTCATCCGCAGCTGTATCCTACGGCTTTGTTCCTTTCTTTGGAGGTAATCTATGATAGAATAATTAGTAGATCTCCGTGCATATGAGCTTCCAAATACATACAAACACTCAGGTATCTGGATGTGTCCCGGGAGATGCCGTCATCAGATGCCATAACAAATTGGTGATAGAAAGAGAATAGGAATAAGGCGGTTTGGGTAATTCACACTCTATTTCTTCGTCTCCCAGTATCATTATCTCTCACTCACCAACTTCTTCCTCTCCATAAGAGAGGCTTCCGATTCATCCTTTGAGTAATGTTAATGCCTACAATCCAGGTAGGCCCCATGGTTCCAACCCTTGGATGTTCCTATCAACCACTGCACTCCTTTACCCTCAAGATCCCTCCTTGCATCTGGTACTCTTGTACAGGTAACTACTATACTGGGAAATTGGTGTGTTGATTAATGGATTCATTACCTTGTTAATTGTTAAATTATAACCCCCATAATAAAAATAGTGTCTTTTAAAAACAGAATAAAACAGTCATCTAATATTATGCTGATTGCACATCTAGTTTCTAAGAAACTAATATTTCTCTTTGAAGTCCTTTCACATTTTCAGTTTCATAAATTCTATTCAGATCATATCAATTCCTCTCTTCCTAAGTGACCATCACTCTGTTTCTAGTAGGCTCTCACTCGTGTTTTACCTGATCCTGTTTCTATTTCTGACAGGATCTATCTGTTTTGATTTTTTAAAGAGCAGCCTCTAGTTTTTTCCCATCTTTGTTATGAACTCCATTCTGTGAGCTTTGATTAGCTGCTCTACTCAGCTCATCATCTATACATTTTACAATACACTACTGCTCAACTTAATTTTGCCATTTTCTCCAAAGAAAGTAGCAATCATTCTCAGTAAGGATGTGTTGTTGTGTGCTCTGAAATTGTTTCTGACTTATTGTGACCCTATGATGAACATATCATAGGGTTTTCTTGGTCAGATTTGTTCAGAGGCTTTCTTTGAGGTTGAGAGAGTGTGACTTGCCCAGGGTCAGCCAACCGGTTTCCATGGCCTAACAGAGACTCAAATCTTGTATCCCAAAATCATAGTCCAATGTTCAAATAACTTCACATACTGGGTATTATAGTAAGGATATCACAGACTTATTAATACAATGATTAATCAGAATCAATAATGGGGATTGCCACAAAGCACCTTGGAAGACCTGTTATCTGAATGCTGCCTTAGCAGAAGAACAGATCCATCTCCTAATGGTTCATGAATGTGTGTACTTGAAAATTATTGCAAGGTAGCTGAGGCTTGCTCATGTCAGTGCACAGATTTATGACATAATGAACAATTCCCTGCAAATGGAGACAACCTTATGATTTAGTCTTAGGATTGCCTTATTGCCATGAAAGGTCCAGAGCTTAGTTGCCGAGCACATGAGTTTTGGACACAAAAGTTCCCAGGTTCAGCAAGGTTATAATTGGTCTGATGTGTCTCATACATCAGACTATTTCTAGATGTGCAAACAGATCTATCAGAGGTCTTCCAAAGACCTGGTTACTTTTTGAAAGACTGTTTTCTGCAGCATCCACTCTGATTTTGTTTTTATGATTGTCTTGCTAAGCCAATCTACTATAGAATGCTAAAATAACATATAAAACGGTCCCCTTTCTGTTTAAAGCAACACAGCTGAGAACTGCATATTTAGAGTTGATTGGCGTAAACTGTAGAGGTGATGCAGATATTTGATTTGGATCGGGACCTTGTTACAGCTTGTTTATTTTAACTTATGTTGTACTTTATGTGTTTTTCAAATGTTTTTGATACGGCCAATAGGCTAATCAATAAAACGTACTTGTACTATAGTATTTGATCTTCTTATTAGATGTTTTGCTTTGACAGATATCATGTGCTGCTTTGTTAATCACATTATTTCCACAGTTTCCCTGTTTATATTATTTTGCTGAGATGTTACTTCCCAGAGTTAGGCTACATCTCTTCTGGAAATCCCGTGGGAATGTCAGGAGGAGCAGCTTAAGAAACAATGAACTTATGCTTCATTCTGTTGTGCTGCGCCACGTGCACGATCCCACTTAATTATTCCTGAATGGCTCCATCTGGACAGGCTGTCATGAATCAGGTTAATGTTTTGGTATCTGCAAAATGATGTCTGCTCAGGTGATCTTGGCCATTCACCAGGGAAACTTTGAATTAAAATATATAGCTGTATATCAAATTAGTGGCCTAAATACCCAAAAGGCATCAGATTGTGTCTTGTCTTGGAATTTAAGCAGGTTAGTACTTGGCTGGGAGACAGACAGCAAATGCTTGGTGTTGGAAAAAAACCCAGTAAAACCATCTCTGAGTGTTCCTTGCCTAACAAAACCCTCTGAAATTCTTGGGTTGCCATGAATCAAGAAGGGACGTCAAGGGACATGCACATACACAAACATAAAAACAATTTTCTGAGACAGGGATAGGGAACCTCAGGGCCAGAGAAGAAATCTGCACCCCCAGTTGGGCCTACTGGAACATCCCAAAGAGTCAGACTCACTTCCTCATGACACCATGTTATTGCCATACCACCTTTATCAGATTACAAAAATCACTTAGCATTTTGTACTTATAGCCAGCTATAAAACATTTCCATAGTGGCTTCAAAAACAGTTAGTGAGAACTTACAGGGAAATCTTTATCCAGTTCAGTAATCTGAAAGGCAAAATTGTCTGGGAAAACTCCTTCTTTGCCATTGAGTTCGCCTTTCCACCATCCTGAATCTCCAGTGTTCTAGAACAAACAGAGCTTTTTAAAAGGAAAAATAAAAACCAGTTGCAGCATACACACTTGTTTCAGACAGCAAATTTCTCTCCATCTCCCAAAATAAACCAACAAAACACTATAGGTCAAAATCCAAATAAACAGAAACAAATAAATAAATAAATAAATTTTCTCCCCCCCTTTCCACCACTTTTCTCACAACACTCTGTGTAAAAGCCAACCCCTGAAAGATTTCATAGCCCTTCATAACTGGCTTTGGAGGCACATGGAAGGAGGGGAAACAGTCCCAACGATTATGGGACTCCCCCCCCCCCCGGGTATGCTAGTTATAGATACAGTTGCATTAGAAATGTGATGGGTGGTTTCTTTTCGGTGGTTTAGACAACAGTATGTATCGCAGAATGCTCCATCAATGTTGGGGAACCTGAAATGAGTACACATCTAGTCCAGAATGTTTCCCTAATCATAACCATTTAAGATAGAAGTAAGTCCACAAAATAGTCATTAATATTCTTTGGTATTTTCCAGATCATGTCACACTGACCCTCGCTCTTACTCAACCAAGTCAGTGCATTAACAGATTAACTTGAGTTCGTAACAGGTATGTAACCCTTGGGTTATTTTGTTTTTGTATGTAAAATAAAACATTCAAAATACTTTTCACTGCTAAAAAGGTTTTTTGAAAATAGGGCTCTTGTATATTTTTCATTAATTTTGTGACGAGAAGGCACGTGGTCCTTATATTCTACAGAGGTAAAAACCTCTTCAAGGTTATTCTGTTAAAACTCATTTCTCATCAAGGATGAGGAAATGTACAAAATCCTTTATACGGTATCTTTAATCCATAATATTAAAATGCTCCTCTGTACAAAATAAACTCCTTTCATAATCTTAGCTACTTCAGGTCATCCTAACTTGTATAATTTGTACAATTGTGTTTGTGTACATGTATGAACATTCACTTGCTCACAAGATGACGCTAGATAAGAAGCATTATTAATTTTCTGTATGAATTATTCAGACCAACTTCTAAGGAAAAAATGGGGAAAAAATCTCAATACAAATATGCTTTTTATCAAACTTTCTACATGAAGTTAAAATGAAGTTAAATTTTAAAAAGTCATTTCTTATTAGCACCGGGAATGTGGCACAGCTGGCTGGGTGTCAGCTGCATAAGATCTCTACTGACCAGAAGGTCATGAGTTCGAGGCCTGCCCGGGTAGAGGTGGGCTCTCGACCTATTGTGTAGCCTGTTGTTGACCTTTGCAACCCGAAAGACAGTTGCATCTGTCAAGTAGGAAGTTAAGGTACCACTTAGTGGGGAGGCTAAATTTAACTGATTTACGAGGCCATAAAAAGATCTCCAGAAAACTCGCTGAGGAATGATGGGGTGTGACAGCTCCCCCTGGTGGCCAGATGTTAAATTGCCTCTGTCTGTCTTGTGTCTTTGTGTGTCTAAATGTAATGTGTACATTGTAATCCGCCCTGAGTCCCCTGCGGGGTGAGAAGGGCGGAATAGAGATAAAGTAAATAAATAAATTAGCTTAAACACTCTATCTATCTTGACTGGACACCAATTGAATATTTTAAGAATGCATTACTTTGATTTGATTGATTTAAGGGAAGAAAGTGTTCCAATTAGAATATCGACTCTTACCTTACTTATTATCTGGATAACATCACCTTCCTTAAAACTAAGTTCATCTTCATTGGTACCTTCATAGGCATGCAAGGCTTTGCAATACTCCTTAGCTGAAAGGACAAGGTTATGTGTGTTATGCATGCCCTGCACATTTCAAATGTTTTATGAATGCAATTATTCAGCGATCTCCAATAAAACATTTAGGGAAAAGCCTGTTAACAAAATATGATTGTTATTATAATCTAAAATTATTTAAAACACATTACTGTAACTTTTTTTAAAAAATCAAAGATTTGATTTGCTGCTCATGTTAGAACCAAAGTGATAAGGAATGTATAGTGCATAAAATATATGCCCACTAGACAGAGCAGTTTTAATCAGATAAACAAGAGAGCAATGCTAGGAGGAAAGCCAGGATTTATGAGTAGTTCCCATAAGACACAGGAGTCAGGAATGGAGTGGTAGCAGTAAAAAAACAGCTAGACAACTGTGGTTCATAGCAGATAAGCAAGCTAACTCATTAATTTGAAGGAGCTGCTATGATGACATGGCACATGCACAAATTGTCTAATTCCAAAGGGAAAAATGTATTAGTAACACAGTGACCAATCATGCAGAGTCTAAAAGGAAGTGAAACATACAAATTCAGGACCTAAGTGCAAGAATATGTGTATGCTACCTGGAAAAATCAAACACAGAATCCTGAGTACTTGGCATAAGGTGAAATAGTTTGTTTTAATATTACAGGCTGGGTATCCTATATATGCATATGCATAATGAGATAGATTAGGGTTCTTCCACACAGCGAAATCCGCATCTCCTCGTAGTACAGGCAGATCCAACACAAGAGCCAGCGGCAGGCGGATGCTCCGATATCGCGGCCACACAAAAACCGTTTCGGGACACTTTCTCAAGGCTCATAAACATTACATAAGTGTCCACAATCAAGTCTCGAGATGAGGTAATCATAACCCTACTTCCTATTGAGTAGGGTGACCTCGGCGTCCTGGGGATTTCCCCACAGGAGCATTACACTCCTCCACCAGGCTTCCGTGTTTGTGTTTATGATCATACCCCTCCCGTTCGAGAACCTCACACACACCCCGCAGACCTCTCCCATGATCTTGGCTACCAACATTGGGACACCGCTTATTTGAATCCACGGACTATTTGCGGACTCTCTATGGGACTGAAAAGCGATATTTAAAGCATTGTCTCCATTGGATATATATCGCTACCGACTATGAAAGTATAAAATATAATTTTGATATCTACGAACTGTATGTATGATCTCTATTTTGCATTATACACAACCACTTAGAGATACACCTGTATTGTGTAGTTTCACCGTTGTTTTCAAAGCATATAACCCACATTATCTGCTTTGAACTGGATTATATGAGTCTACACTGCCATATAATCCAGTTCAAAGCAGATAACCTTAATGTTATATGGCAGTGTAGAAGGGGCCCTAGATCCTGTGAAACCATGTAAGAAAAAATAGGATCCCTTAAAAATACAAATCAAACCAAGAAAGATGAACTTTAAACATTGTTTTATATTGAAAACTGCAGAATAACATGCAGGGACAAAATAAAATAGTCATACCTTTCTGTTTGTTTTCAGATTCTGCTTTTGTTAACTCTGTTGTCCCTTCAGATTTTATAACACCAGAAAACTGTGTTACTTTTGGTCCAGATGAATGCGTGGGTAATGGCTACACAAGAAATATAAAGATAAACACACATTTGTCAACAGGCAAATACGATTGTGACTCTTACACGTACTTACATAACATGATAATTAAATATGCAACAAATGACTTGGTTTCACTATTCAGAAGATCAGCCACATTTTAGGCCTGGATAAAATGCTATTTTTTCTATGCAGACAATAAATAGAATACTGCATGATGGTTCACTACCGCTGATGTTATCAGTGAGACAACATTCTTCAAAAGTGTTAGAATGCTGCTGCTCAGAAACAATTTCAGGAGAAAGGCAGGGTATAAATAACAATAATCATTATTTTACGTTAATTATAAAACTAGAAAACATAGGATGAAATATTGCTTATTAACAACCAATGTTATGTTTTGAAAAAATATGACATTTTAGACAAGAAAATATAAATTACTTTATCCTGCTTCTTCTCTTCTGAATCATTACTGGACAGTCTTGTTTTAAGTTTTACTGAGCCATCTTTGAAAATATCGCCAAACCCCACTCCTCTGATTTTCTTTGGTTGTGCTGTTGGTGCAGGTCCGGGCTCATTGCCATTTCCTGGTGACGTCAGAGGAGAAGGAGGGCCTGCAAAAACAGACTCTGGAAAGATGGAAGAAAGTAGCCTTAGAACACATTGTTAAGGGAGAGGGCACATTAATATGTGTATTGGGCTTGCCAAGTGCTGCCGAGTTTCTGTTTATTCAGAAACAGAATACCAGCATAATTATGTATGTTGGATCCCATGCTGCCTATTTCTGTTGCTAAAATAGTACACTCTCCAGCGTCATTAGATAAAGGGTGCATTGGCAATATAGTATTAATGCAGACTGACACCATCTTGTGCCATGGCTCAATGCTATGGAATCATGAGAGTTGTAGTTTAATGAGCTACCAGCATCCATTAGTTTTAAAAGGCTAGAGGTATAAAACTGCAGCTCTCATGATTCCATAGCATTGAGCCATACAGTTAAAGTGATGCCAAACTGCATTGATTCTACAGTGTAAAGGCACCCCAAGGGCTGGGGGGGGGGGGTAGAAGAAGGTGGTAGCCGGGGTATCATTCTTTCATAGCAAAACAGGAAGAGAAGAAGTGCTGGGATAACATAATGGTGGGTGGGAGGGGGAGAAGGATTGCTACTCTTGATGGAATACTTTGAGCCAGCTATTTTTGACTGGCTAGCTCCAAGAAATCTTCAAAATCAAGGCACTCCTCTGAGAATGCCTGTCATAGATGTAAGTGAAACATAAGGAGAGAATGCTTCTGGAACATGGCCACACAGCAACCCAGTGATTGTAGTTTGGTAGAGGATGGGATGCCTTAAATATCAATAACCTAAAGTTGGACTGGTGAAAGACATAGTCTGGGGAAAGTGCAGAAGTTTGAATTACGGCACCTGAAGATTTGCATTGGGCTAAAAGGCTCTGCTCCTGATTTTATTACTCTTAAAGCAGTGATCACTACAGGCCCGGATTACCCATAAGGCCACACTAGGCCATGGACTATGGGCGCAGGCCTAGGGGGGCACCAGATCAAGCATGACTCTCTCTCTCTTTCAGGGGAGGGTGGGGGGAGAGGGCTGCGAGGGGGTGGGGGAGGAGGGAATGGTTCCCCCCTCGCCATCGCCCTCGCCCCCAGGGCTGCTGGCGCCTGGCGAGCATGAGCGCGTGGCAGGAGGGCTCCTCTTCCTCCTCCACCATGTTCCTGAGTGCCGCGCATGGCCGGCAGCAGCACCGGGGGCTTCCCTTCTTTCCTCCCCTTCCTCGGGAGGAGGAAGGAGGGGAAGCCCCCGGTGCCACTGCTAGCTATGCGCGGCACCCAGGGACACGGCGGAGGAGGAAGAGGCGCCCTCCTGCCGCGCGCCCGTGCCTGCCAGCGGCTCCGGGGGCGAGGCTTCCCTCCGCCTCGTCATCATCCTCCTCACCCCGCCCTCCTTCCTTGGGCGCGAGGAGGATGACATCTTCCTCCTCCCCGCAACTGCCTTCCGGTCGCGGGAGGAGGACTACAACGAAAGCCCCACCCCTGGGGCACTGCCGCACATGCTTCCCTTCCTCCTCCTCCTCCCCGCAACCACCTTCCGGTCGTGGGAGGAGGCGGACGAAAGCCCCACCCCCGGGGCGCTGCCACGCATGCCCACCAGCGCCCTTGGGGCGGGGCTTCTTTTGGCCTAGGGCACCAAAAGAGCTTAATCCGGGCCTGGATCACTAACATGTCTACAGGCTTTTTGCGTTAGAACAGAATCAGCACTGCCTAGGACTATCAAATAAATTATTAAGGAATAATAGGTTCACTTCACTTTGCCCTCAGGTTTGACTGTGGGACAATCTGTGTTGGCCATCTTATCTCATGTTCTATACAGCAGGCAAAGAGAGTGTATTTGGTTGGTTGTGCTGGATTTCATGAAGGCTTCAAATAATTTCAACCACACTATCCTGGTATTTTGGAGGCACTGGTTTATTGTGGCTCTGTTCCTCCTTAGATGGGTGATTAAAGGTGTGGCATATTGAAGAACTGCTCATTCATACTTAGCTGTGTGCCGTCCTGCAGGGCTCCGTCTTGTTCTTCATGCTATTTTAATATGTACTTGAAATTTCTAGTAAAGCCTGCCTGGAGTTTTAGGACTTAGTTTGAGGGGTTTTCTGGCAACACACTAGTTATATTTCTTTTTGATCTAAATCCAAATAAGATGCTTTTATTTTAGATCAGTGGTTGGGGTTGTCATTGGATTAGATTAAGTTCAACAATCACATAATCCATACGAGTTAAAAATAGTTGGTTGAAATGCAGATCAGAAAATAGAGACTCAATATGAGCCAAAAGAACTCCAGCCGAAATAACTTTTGGAACCAGAGACCCAGATTTCAGTGACGGAAGTGGCCTCACCTATGCACTCACTTGCATAGGTGAGGCCACTGCACCAGTTGTAATCAGTTCAATCTTACCACAGTGGGACATACCTTAGTTATAGCCTATTTAGACCATTGTTATATTTGCTATCTTTAAAAGTGTTTAAAGCTGTACAGCTTTCTGCCTACAAGGAGAAAGTAATTTCATATAGCAACAAATTATGGTTCCTTCTGGCCATAATTTAATGTGCAATTTACTTTATTGCTTTACGATTCACTGCTATCTAAGTCTTAAGACCAGGCTGTTTGAATGACTCACAAAGTTTTTGGAGTGTTGTGTGGTTTCTGGGTTATAAGTCCATGTTCTTGCAGCATTTTCCCGATGTTTTGCCTGCATCTGTGGCTGACATCTTCAGAGGACCTGAAGATGCAGGCAAAATGTCAGGGGAAAATGCTGCCAAAACACAGCCAAACAGCCCAGAAACCACTGAGTCTGGCCAAGAAAGCCTTCAAAAATATATGAAATTGAGTTTTTATCCCTTAAATATTTGCAAATTAAGTTCAGACATATCCTTTAGATTAAGTACTTCCATACTATTTGATTGTTGGCCATCCATGCTCAGTAGTCTTTATCCAAAATGCTTGAGTTTGGAAGAGTTCCATATTTTGCAATATCTATATTCATTTATATGTACAAATTTAAGGTACCTTGGAAATGTTTAATATACACCTTATACAGATTTCTTGAAGTTTATTGTATACACAATATTTTGACAGTTTTGTACTTGAAACAAAGTTTGCATATATTGAACTACAGAAAGCAAAAATATCAATGTCTCTGTATCCCAGGTAGTTATTTTTGGATTTTGGAGTACTTTGATTTTTGGAATTCCAAGTAAGAGAAGCTCAGTTTGTATTTAACTGTACAATATCTGAAATGAAATACAGCAAAACTACCTGAATCATCCAGGACTTCATGTGTTTCTCCATCATCTTTTACCTCCAATTCTTTTACGAAGTTAGAAGGAAATAAGCCTGATTTGCCATTTAGTGTTCCACTCCACCAGCCTTCTTCCACCTGTGATGAGGATACAAGATTAGTAAATCACCAAATTAGTTGCCGATAAATCCAGTACTATAACATAAGCTTCCAGAAATGACAAAGTAGACAGAGAAACAGTTTCATGACAATCCCGTTTCAAGCTTCTGGTATTGATCCACAAGGATCCATAGCTTGTAAAAGTGGAATTTACCAACTTGTTATTTTTTCAACATTTAAATGAATCAGACATCATTTCCTCCTGCACTGGCCCACGTATTCAGAATCTCTGATGATACAATCATTAATGTGTGCCAATGTCTTTCCTGATAGTATTGGAAATTTCCATACATACAGTGAGAAAGCTCTACCCTTGTCTCAGTCAGTTTTACTCATTTGATTAAGTAGACTATGGTTACAGCTTTATGCCCCATTTCTCTTTTTCTAAAATAGTTTCCTTACAGTTTCACTGCCTTCTATACACTGCATATATTTACAATATTCACTTTTCTCCCTTCATCCTGTGTTTTTTCACCTTTAGACATCTTCATTTCAAATGTTCCAATACTTCATTTTTAATACTTATATTGAAATATTTTTGTAACCACAAGAGGGAGTTTGCTTTCTCCTTCTATGTGCCCGCCAGATGATAAAAGTCACTAAAAGGCTCAAGTTTTATTCCTGTACAAATTGAGCTTATTTAAAGAATTCATACAACTGCCAACCGATACCAAGTGTTTTAAAGTTATAATTCAGAGGAAGGAATTTACAAAAGCATATCTGAAAACGTATGCCTTGGAAAACTCCAATGGCATTAAGGAGATACCCATAAATTAACAGGTGACTTGAAGGCACATACACATGCAAACTTCTAATTAATAAAACCTAATATAATGAAATTCAGTATTTTGAAATATCAGAATATTTGTATTCAAGGTTTACAAATCGGTTGTTTATTTCTGTGGAAACCCATTTAATTTTTTAACCTAAATTCTGTAAAATTATTTACCTCTTCTTGAATGTCTATAATGTCTCCCAGCTTCAGCTCCAACTCATCTTCATTCTGAGGAATATACTCAAACATAACTTTACACTGCCGTTTCTTTGATCCTGTCGAGAGTAGAAAATGTGGTGGTCAAAAGGAAAGTTTAACAGGGGATGTTTTATACATATACTTAAAGGAGATATTTATTTATTGATTTACCTTCTATAGTATGAGAATGGAATCTTGTGGCTCACAGAAGGGACTTGTGGTGTCTTTAAGGCTAAGAAGATTTATTTTAGCATGAGCTTTTGTGGATTACAATCTATGGTATATGGTACTCAAGAGGTGTGCAGGGGGGAATGAAATGGGACACAGGAAAAAACATCATTAGCACACCAAGGGCTTGTAGAGCATACACATCCTGGTTTCTATAAACTAATGGATAAGTCTGGATTGCGGTTCATAAAAGGTCATGTTATAGTAAATAGTTTAGTCTTAAAGAGGACACAAAACTCCTTTCATCCCTTCCATCTTAATTTTTTATACTATATTTATTTATTTATTTATTATTGAGGCTTCACAAGAGCCATAGGCATAAAACAAAGATTAAAAACATAAAACAAGTGAACAATTAAAACAGTAGCAGAACAATAGCAAAGCATATCATTTGTTGCCTACAGTCATTTGTGGTACATGATCAAATCATAGGCAAGGGCCTGACACATTATTCCTCCCCCTTCAGTTTCCTTTTTCTAGAATGACTGCAAAGAGGAGACAGAAAATACCTGCTTCCTAGCTGATTAACTTTATCAGCTTTATTTCGGCAGGGTTTCAATCTAAACTGACCCAATGTAACTAGATGTACTAGGGGTGACTGATTGTTGGTTTTAGAATTGTTTTTATTGGTTTTTAGTGTATTTTATTGTTAATGCTGCCTTATGTAAACTGCACCGAGCCTGTTGGCATGGAGCGGTATATAAAATCGAAGTAATAAATAAATAAATAAACAGGAGTTTGTGTAGAAACAAGCCGTATCAAAAGCTGGAAGTGAATGTTTCCATTTTCCTTTGGCAACCATACTGATTAATAACTGAATCATGCCAAAGTCTTTGAGATGGCACAAGGCTCTCTGTGGACTTTGCTGCGACAAAACAACATAGCTCCACTTCCCCCCTTCAAGTGAGTTCTACAAGCATTTCCTCTCTAGCACATTAAAGTCAAAAGCCCTCAGTAAGGATACAATTAAGTCACTCAATAATTTACAAATGAATCCGCAGAAATTCCCAAGCATATGGAAAAGCTACAAAGTTTTGTCAATAGAAATATTAAACAAAACTATATATATGTGAAAAATTCACACAAAAATCTACATATTGGAACAACAGGCACAGAGTGGAAACTCATATGAAAGAAAGCAGAATAGTTTTCATGGTAGAAATCGGAGTACTTCAACAACCTCAAGCTGACTTTATTTCCAGATATATTTTCTAAAATTAGTTGTGACATCTAGACCATTTGGGTTGATTTCTATTACACGATTAAACATGATTTTTTTGTTCCTGGGTTAGAAATGTCATTTCTCAATCGGTATTATCATAAAAACATGGAAAAAGTATAGTAAACTGCAAAAACTTCATGCAACACATTTTACTGTAGTTTTACAATGAATATCCCATAGTTTCAATCAATTCAACATAGTTTGTGGCAGTCACAAAAACGAAACAATTAAACCAGAAAAAAACACTTTAAACCAGGAACAGAACATTTTCAAATGTTGTTACATAGCTTCTGCTACTGATGTGTCCTTCACTAACTGCCACTGTACTGATGCTAACCTACAGTGAATGTAACTAGCATTAAAAAAGGGTAAACATGTACAAGTTATCTTTCTGTCATATTTTATCATTCCTGATCTGACTCTGGTGCCGTTAATATTGAAAACAGATTGAAAAGTCTATCTGCCAATTTAACCTGCAATTTCGTTTCAACTACCCTGCCATAATATCAGAATAACTGAGCACACTTCTACTATGGAAGTTTCAAGATCTGACAAGTCAATGTGTTTTTTCCCATCTACAATTTGTTCTTTCTGCAGCCATTACTTAAAACTACATATAAACACATTTAGAATTGCATTTATTATGTACAAATCTCTTTTTCTGCTCCCTGTTGATTTTCATTACTACTCAAAGACATCACAAAAGAAATGGCTATGCAAATGCAGGCTATGTTACAAGAATTTTAGTTTTACTTTCCTAGAAGTTAGGATAAAAGTTCCATGGGATTTTTAATAAAAAAAATAGTGCTTGTTTTCATACTCATTTAGCATTTATGGCTAAACAAATGAATTAAAATATATAGTACCACTTGTTCTATGCACACACTAAGAAGTCTACTCCCGTGCAAAAAACCAAAAACAAACAAACAACTAGAAGAGATAACAAGAAGGGAATATGCTAGTCTAGTCATTAAACAACTTACTCCTCCTGAGGCCTTTGCCCTGGGAATGAGGTTGAAATGCTCCCGCTGGAAGGCCATAAGTGCTCATGCGTTGAACAAGGTTGGCTACATTTCCATGCCTTTCCCTCTTGATTGGCAATTCGTCATCTTTAGTTTCCGTCTCTTTCTGAACTTCCTGGTGAAGACAAAACAAGGGAGATTAAACAATCTATTCTATACCAAAGACATGCACCAGAGAAAAATACTTTCATATAGAGCTACAGACAAATCCTTGAAAATCCTTGACAAACAGCAATTTTAGAAAGGGCTAAATCTTAAGCTAGTCCAACTTAACTATATTGATGGAAATAAAAGGGATTTGTTGACTATTGTTTTCATACATTCTATAGATCTACTCCAGATATGACAAATCAAAACAAATACAATTCACTAAATAGACCACCCAGATTCCTGCTAGCTACCTGACAACTTGAACCTGACCTTCAGGAAGCTAGTGAAATCCTGTCTATGGAACAAAGCATTCCCAGAATAATGGCTGAGATCAGCAATAGACCAAAGTTATCGACCACATATGCGGACTGAGTTGGACATGATTTTACCTTGGCGAATTGGCTTATACTGTATGTATTTTATTCTATATGTATTTTAACCTATTGTTGTTGTATGATGTTTTAGACTGTATTGTTAGCATTGAATCCTTGCTGTTAGCTGGTCTGAATCCCTCTACGGAGGTAGAGAAGATCGGGATACAAAAGTTTTAAATAAATAAATAATAAAATAAATCTACTTAATAAAAACAAAGTCAGGGGCTTGAGACAGTCTTATTTGCCATTAAATAGTATTAGCAAAGCAGCTCAATTAAACAAAAAAGTTTATAGAGATATTTGCTCTGGAAGATATCATTTCCAACTTGTGACTTTGAAGCAACCTATAAAGCTTTGTGTTGGGGTGATTTTGGGGAGGTAAGGTTGCTGTTGCTTCTTCTCTGAGTCTGAGAGAATGTGATTCACCAATGGTGATCGACTGGGTTCCCATACTTCAGCAGGTACTCAAAGGAAGTCTTTTGGGCTTGTAGGCATCTCTTAATGCACAGCACAACACTTGTTCTTATTAACAATATATTAATTCCTATGTATTGTCAAAGGCTTTCATGTCTGGAATCACTGGGTTGTTGCAGGTTTCTCGGGCCATGTTCTAGAAGCACTCTCTCCTGACATTTTGCCTGCATCTATGGCAAGCATCTTCAGAGGTTGTAAAGTTTGTTGGAAACTAGAAAAATTGGGTTTATATATCTGTGGAAAGTCGAGGGTGGGAGAAAGAACTCTTGTCTGTTGGGAGCTAGGTGTGAATGTTTCAATTGGCCACCTTGATGAGCATTTAATGGCCTGGCAGTTTTTTGGTGTGGCTTGTTAGTGCCTGGGGGAATCTTTTGTTGAGAGGTGATTAGCTGTCCCTGATTGTTTCCTCCATGGAAACAATAACAGTAAAACCCTTGTTTTACTGTTATAATTTTAGACTTTTTAAAATACTGGTAGCCAGATTTTGTTCATTAAGTTTGGAATATGTGCAATATTCCAATAATTTTGAAATAGATTGGGTGATCCTATAATACTATTGGGATAGCAAAAATATTTTGAATGATTTATTTAACTTTTAGAATAATAGCAGTTATTTATTTTCCATGTGTATATATTAAGGTTTATGAAAAAAATACAGGATATTAAATATTATTTCAGCTACTAAGGAAAATATGGCACTTTGAATAGGTAAAAAAACATTCTCAAGCTTCTAGAGCAGTGGTTCTCAACCTGTGGGTCCCCAGATGTTTTGGCCTACATCTCCCAGAAATCCCAGCCAGTTTACCAGCTGTTAGGATTTCTAGGAGTTGGAGGTCAAAACCCCTGGGGACCCACAGGTTGGGACCACGGATCTAGAGCTAAGCATGGTGCTATGGGCTTCTTTTAACAATACTGGGATTATACAGAGGTACTCTTAATGGCAGGAAAGGGAGAAAGTATTCCAATTTTAAAACTGAGCGTATTCATAGAATACACTCGACAGTAGGAACATCCACCACGCAAGGTTGCATGGCAAATCACACATTTTGTGTGCAGAGCTAGAGACCCCAAGTTCATTTAATGACATCTCCAACTGCTGCCTTATAAATTAAAATTTAACATAGCTACACTTATATTGAAGATCAATATTAAAATAAATTTAAGCTATGGATAATATTTAAATAATTGAAAAATAGGCTCTGGAACATTTTCCTAGGGAGTTGTAATTCACAGATCTTTTGTCAACAGAAAAATATTTTTAAAAATTCTAACGATTGTTTGATAACTGAAATCACGACTTTTTAACTGACAGGGAAAGTCACAGTAAGTGAGCCACATAAACCCACATCTAGAAGCAGAGAGGAAGAACAAAATTAGAAGAAACAACAGAGTTGTAGGATCGTTTAGCCATTCAACTGTATGAAAGAAAAGAAAAAGGTAGAATCCACAATCACTCTAATATAGAAATAAGAGGAAGGACAGAAGTTGTTGTAGAAGAGATAACCATGATCTGCAATCTTAGATTTCAGGAAGGACTTAAAACTCCAGACTAGGAAAAGATGGTTTAAAAGTCAGGATTCACAATGATATTAACTGGGCATAACACTATTTTTACAAAACAAAGTACTTAATCAATATAAAAAACAACAAAGAAATTGGCCCTTTAATGCTTCACAACATTTGTTTAAACAGCTAAGCCTATAATCGTTTAAACTATGACTACATGAGATATTTTATTTGAAAACATTGAATGTCTTACATTTTAGGAAAAGCATGACAAATCATGTGTAAGAACATTGGCAGTGACAGTAAATGTATCAACACCTGGAAGGATTGCCAACTAAATATGATCGTCTCACATCAGAAGTGATGTGCAACTAAACTAACTAAACTAAAACCTATTTTAATTTCTCAGTATAGCAATAAGTAAATATGATATACACACTGCAAACATCTTGAACAGAGACAAAAACAACTGCACCACAGGCACTACTCCTTGATGCTTACATTTAAATGAATTCACCCTGGTGCATTTATAAAGACTATATAAATGTTTGAAAAGCAGTATCTTAATTGAAACATATAAAGAAAATGAACCGCAAATAAAAGGCCATCTGAATCTAGGAAATGACATATACAGTATTTTACAAGCACTGCTTCAGGCACAATAACATAAATTGCTAAATAATTATACAAATCAAAATACATAGAACCAAAATTATTTCACCAGGCTCTAATAACAATCACACAAACACACACACAAATATTTTCCCACTTTTAACAAGGAATGAAAAGAACTTACTAGTTCTAAAGACATGTTTGCTTTAACACACCCAGGTATGTATGCATATTTACATGTGACGAAGGAAGTTTTAAACCAAGTTACTGCAATGAGCAAAGTTCAAGTCATAATTCAGCAAGCTTCCTGGTTTGGTTTTGTAGTTGTAAGAGCAAATACATACACATGTACAGGCAAAGTGCCATTGTTTTCTCCAACACTTTACCACTCATCTGTACTTGGTAATAAAAACTCCACTAGGCAGAAAGATTCTCACCTTCCAAAAACACTTTGTATATAGATTTTTTAAAAATGCAATGGAATTAAATAATTAACTTTTATACACATTTCAGTAAAATCCAAAATCATTCAATATATATTACTTGTAAAAAAAAATCCCTTATGAGGAGTATCAAATATGTTCTTTTTCTTTCAAATTGTTTTGCAGGTAAAACCCACATAACTGTTCTGCAAGTTACACAAAAGTTATGGCCTTCTGGTAAAAGCATCCAGTTTCTTGATCATAATAGGTTGCTTGTTTTATTGTTTTTTTAATAAAATCTCTTCATTTTGCCTTTGCTCATTTTATAAGGACTGAATGAAATATCTTCTTCTAGCCCAGGGGTTCTCAAACTTTTTCAGCCTTCGAGCCCTTTTTGAAGCAAAAGTTTCTTGTGGAGTCCTAATACATTATTATATATTATATATAATGTTTGTTTGAATATTATATATAATGTGTGTATGTGTGTCTATGTATGTATATGTATGTGTATGTATACATACACAGTACATACACATCTCACAGGCATGACCTGGGCTTGTGGAAGATGGATGTTTATGTGAACTAAATCATACAGTGCTCCCTCCCTCCCTCTCTCTCTCTCTCTCTCTCTCTCTCTCTCTATACAGTATATATATATAACATTAAAAATGAAGAACAATTTTAACCAATATAAACTTAACAGTTTTTCATTGGAAGACCCTGCCGAGGCCACTCAGTCCAAACTCCTTCTGCCATACAGGAAAAACACCATCAAAGCACCCCAACAGTTGGCTATGTGGCCTTTGTAATAACAACAACAACACAAACAACAACAATAGCAGAAATCCCAGATGCCATCTAGTACAGCCCCTTTTTGCGATGCAGGAAAAACACAATCAAAGTACCCCAACAATTGGCCATCTGGCCTAATAATAATAATAGTAATAATCAGCATAGTGATCTTGTTTGCTGTGTACTAATATTGCTATATATCACATAATAACAACAATAATAAGAGAATAATAGCAGAAACATCATAGGCCATTCCAGCCTTTTGCCTTGCATTAAAAACACAATCAAAGCATCCCCAGCAGATGGCCACCCAGCCTTTTTTATAATAGCAACAACACCAAGAAGAGCAGCCCCAGGTGCCATTCAGTCCTACCCCATTCTGCCATGCTAGACGATGGCTGCTGCAACAGGGCTCCCCAGGTCGTGTGCTTTGGGGAGGCCATGTAAGCCACAGAAGAGAGGGCTCCCCAGGCCTGGGTTTGCCAGGCGGGGGCTTGTTAGGCCGTGAGCCACAAATGCATTGGGGAGTGGGGTTTTGTGGAGCCCCTAACTGTGCTTTGCAGAGCACTAAGGGCTCCACAGAGCACTGTTTGAGAACTGCTATTCTAGCCAAATAATATTATAATGCACATCCACTATGAAACAGGCACCCATTTCCAACTTCTATCCAGTGTAGAACAAATCATAATAATCAAGTGTAGGTCAAGAATGAATGCCCAGTATTTGAAATATATGCATATATAATGTTTTTTTTAAAGGTCAGCAACGCCAAGAAAGTTTTGCTACAAATATCCCATGTAGCTTCTATCTTGACTTTCAATGAGCTTGTTATTTGTCTTTGCCGCCAACCACCTTCTCAAGTGAATGCTACATGCTAATTATCTGGCTACAATGCATTGCCATTTTGCCTTTCCAATCTACTTTAAAAAAATTATTTTTGTTCTACTACATGATACCACTCATCTAGTATTATATACACATCATAAAGAAATACCAGTAATGACATATATACTGTATATACATCTTTGCACTAAAACTTCAATAACATTTTTTAAAAATAAAGGTTGTTATTTAAGTCACAAGGCTATCCCTTCTCTTGCACACGTATACTGAGTGTTTAATTAAACTAGCAGTTCTTCTCCACTGAGAGTATTAATCACATAAATATTAATATCAGAAGTACTATTTCCCCACAATATAGTGAAATATTAAGTCATTTTATTTACTTGATAAACTGCTTCATAGTCAGAAAATATTTTTCAGAGAGCCTGTACTACTGGCTCTCTTGATATTCATGACCTATTTATAAGATTGTGGCTGCCATCTAGTGAGCTTTTTAAATGAAAAACCCGCATCTGCTTCAGATTTTTTTTCTACTGTTACAAATTACTCTTAGTGGGGCAATGTGCCATTTTCTGGATTACAGCTTTAAACTCAAAAGCACTGGCTACTATGCAATGATCTATATGGGGGAGGGGTGGTATAATAGAGTGAGACCAGCTTATGGGCTGTCCCAAGAAACATTCATTGAATGTTGTCAGAATCTGGTCTGGTTCCAGAATGAGCTGCAGCTCAGATCCAGTTCAGGTGTGGGCATTTGGAGACCAAAGGGACAACAGACATGGCACCTGAACGGGCAGATGAGGAACAGAAGCAAACAAGTTGAGTAGTTGTGTTCCAATGCAGCAGTGATGTACATTAGAAGCAACTACAAGGTAAAAGGCAAGTAGTATCGTGCCCCAAATTACTGATCAGGACAGAGTCAAAGTTTATCAGGCTTGTGCACTGGATTTGCATCAGGACCTGATAAGGCCGGGTGCATCATGTTTGACTTGGGAAAATCAACCGACTCTATTCAGCCTGGAATTGTAGCTCTTGCTCCAAAAGGCAGGAATCAGCAACTTTTCGTCATCAGTGTATCTTTTCCTGTGCTCTTCTGAGGCACAAGGCTGGTTTCTCAGACTATTCGTATGAACTGAAGCCTATTTCGCTACAATAACTGGGACACATATTTTCACTGATCTCATGTTCACTGAGAGCATGTGTTCTTTGGGGCTGCCTTCAAAGAGTGCTTGGAAACTCTAGCAGGTCCAAAGAGCTGCGGCCACATTGATGACTGGGGCTGGCTATAGAGAGCAGGCAACCCCTCACCCCCACCCTTTGCAATAGCTGCACTGGCTGCCAGTTTGTTCTTGCAGCCTTTAAAGCCCTATACAGCACAAGTCCAGGCTATGTGGATGACTGCATTTCCCTGTACAAACCTGCCTGGGCCCTGAGATCCTCAGAAGAGGCCCATCTCTTAGTTCTAGCACCACCTCCTGAAGCTCAGTTGGTGGGGACTCCAAAGAGCCTTCTGCATGGCTGACCCTCAACTCTGGAACTACCTGCAGGGACGCCAAAATAGTCCCATATCTGCTATCCTTCTAGCAACAAGCTAAAATCTTTCTTTTCAGACAGACTTTGAAAGTACATTTTTTAAACCCAGCCAGCGGGAGCTGCCTAGTGTTTTATGAATTTTAATAGGCTTTTAAACAGTTTAACTATCTATTTTTAATTGTCCTATGTTTAAAATAGAATTAATTTTGACTGTCCTGTGTTTCAGGCTCGGCCAGATTGATCACCAAAAATGGTCCACCCTGGCCTCACATCGGGAGGCATGGAGATGCTCTATCCATAATGCTGCGGCCTCTGTCGAGAAGTCACGCCAAACGGGTCTCGAAAAGAAATGACAATGCAGAAAGAACCGCAACTTGGAAACAACATCACCCAAGGAGACTTTCTGCTGTGCTTTCTACAACCGGACTTGCCTATCTCAGATTGGCCTTTTTAGTCATCAACGCGCTTGTAAAAAGCGTGGGATGAGTCCTTCCTGAATCTTCGTTCGCGAAGTAATGCCGAGAGAGATATTACTTTTATTATTAGCAGCTTTGGATCTCTTTTTAAGAGACATAAAGCAGGATAGGAGGAGGAGGTATTATTATCATCATCATCAATTTGTGTATCATTGCCATGCTCCTCCTCAAGTGGACTGCAGAAGCCACCTTTTCTTTGGGAAGGGTTTGACGCCATTTTTTGTTTCTGGAAAATTTCAAAAACATGAAAAGTAGTGGTAGTGAGGCAGTACTTTTTTGGAAAAATGAAAATCTCTGCAATGCCTATTTTCAAATCAAGCTCACATCTATCTTAGTGCTTTAGCAACAGAAGATGCTTTGTTTGTAACTGTACAATTTGACATGTTTGTGAAATGTTAATTTTTTTTAAAAATCTTTAATTTTAAGGAAATGAACGTATGGTGTTCATTTCCTTAAACTTACTTTACACCAGTGGTTCTTAAACTGTGCTCTGTTGAGTCCTTGGGGCTCCATGAAACAATCCGAGGGGCTTCAGGTTTTCCTCCTCTTCTCTCCTTCTCCTCCCATGGTCGATCCCAGCCTGATCATTTCTGCTATTATTATTATTATTATTATTATTATTTAAAAGGCTGGATGGTTATCTGTTGGGGTGCTCTGATTGTGTTTCTCCTGCATGGCGGAAGGGGATTGGACTGGATGGCCCGGGGGGGGGGGGGGTTCCACTGAAATACTGCTAAGTTTATGTTAGTTAAAATTGTTCTTCATTTTATTCTTGAGAAGAGAGGAAAATGAAAATTTAAAAACTGGGGGAATTTCTCTCTTTACACAGGATAATCTTGCTTGTATACCAACCCCTCTCTTGTATGTATTAAAGGTCAAAGGTACAAAAGCTTAGTTATACTTTCTACCTCTAATCTACTTTGTACAATGTTATACCCACAGATGAGGCTAAGTAATTTCTAAACACGGAAAAGTCATAATTGAACTAATACATAAAAATAAATTTCTGCATTGGACGCCTAGTCCCACCCATAAACCAAACAGGAATTTTCACAGTTGACATCACATCATTCAAAAGTTTTGAAAGAAACCTTTTGTAAGGTAACTGGAACAATAACTTGTTTACACACAAAAAAGGATTTTTTACATTATAGAATATCTTCCAATGAATCCTTTCATACTTCCACATCACAGTTTAAATCATTTTGGTAGCACAGGCATAATTCAATGTCCAAAATTAAACAGCAATTCCAATTCCAATATAGATCAGAGATGAACATGAAGTACTTGCCTTAACGAAGTTGTCAGGGAATAAGCCTCTTTTCCCATTTAGTTCTCCTTCTAGCCATCCTTCCTCTTCTAGTTTTTTGACATTCCTTATGATTTCACCAACACGAATGGTTAACTCATCATCATGTACTGCATCATAATCATACTCCACAACATACTCAACTAGGAGGGGGGGAAAAGGAAGTCAGAATGTAATTTGAACATGTGGAAATACAAGTTTACTCATGTGGAAATTAGTGCATCCGTGTGATTTCCTTCCAAATAAAGATAATAAAAATAACAAAATGAAAATACTTATAATCTTTATGAAATTATACAAAGTATGGTGCACAAAATGAAATCTAGTCATTTTTTCTCATTCTCATTCTGTGTGTGTACAGAGGAGCAATTTACCACCTACACATGTACAAAAAGAATCCTGAGCATCAAAGATGAATTCTGATATTTTTTTGTTTTTCACTTCTTCTCTAAGTGAGAATAATTCTGCAAACTAGACACTCCAAGTGATGCAGTTTACTAGTTTGCAAGCTAGTGTTGTATCTTCTACCATAGATTATTTGGTTCCTATGCTTTTGAGTAGGTTTCTACAGTAGTTTACAACAGAGACATTACCTTGAAAATGGCTCACTTGCTTTTTACTATAAATTCTCAAGATTAAGGATATAAATGAAGTTAAGAACTAAAATGGAACTGCCATATTCAGAAGCAGTGTCTTTTATTTCCCATGACACTTGTTACAAAAATGTACAGGTTTACAGATGATTAGCTGCATTTTTTTTTTATCTCACAGACTTGTAAATCAGGGGTGTCAAACTCATTTTCATTGAGGGCCACACCAGACTTATGGCTGCTTTCTGAAATTATAGTTGGTCCTCTGTATCCACAGACTCTCTGTTCATGGATTCAATGGCCTGCTGAATTCATGGATGGAGAATCTGTGGATACAGAAGGCCAACTATAATGTTTTAATACAGTAGTAGGTGCACTTTACTTTTTACCCACTTTGGGTCCCCAAATGTTACTGAATTCCCTTAAATATCTGCCAAGAGAACTGGGGATAATGGGAATTGCAGCCAAACAGCACTTGTGGTTGGGGAAAGGTTAAAGGCCATTTTAAAGTCAGACATCATATCCACAAGCTTTGTATCTAAATTCAAACCCCACTCTTCTGACTAAACAGAACAATGCAGCCTTCCAGATGTTACTGCATCACAACTGGGGTGAAGAAGGCAGGCAGCTGCTAAGTCTGCCAGTAGAATATTAAAAAAGTAAATACAAGATAACAGACTATATACTGAATAATGTAATAAAGTATATTGTAATGAGTCAAAGTTGTATTATTTGTGTTTTATACCGAAATAAGTATAGACCAGGTAAATTCCAAGCGATTCTAATACACATAGAAGGTTAGGTTGCTTACCTGTAACCATGTTTCTTCGAGTGTAAGGTCTGTGAAATTCACACAAGTGGGTTTACTCCCGCGCATGCGCAGAATCTTGGACATACTAGCTAAAATTAAAGATTTACATATGCCCTCCCACTCCCCACCCCCCTCACTCCCTGATCTAGCTACCTAGGCAGTTCCTTGCCGCCAGACAGCAGCAGAAACCTAGGCATGACATTAGAGGGGAGGACGGGTGGGTTCTGTGTGAATTTCACAGACCTTACACTCGAAGAAACACGGTTACAGGTAAGCAACCTAACCTTCTTCTTCGTGTGGTCTGTGAAATATAACTTCCTCAGAGACTGGGCTCTCTCGTTCCATGAGCCAGCCCTCTCTGCCTTCTGGGCCTCTGAATTCAGCTTTCCCGCTGTTGCGCGGGGACGCGCTCCCGTCGCCGCAGCGCCGCTCCCCATTGCAAGCTGATTTGAATGTTTTCCCTCGCTCTAGGTCCCAGAGCCCACTTAAGGAGGGCTCCGGTGACCGAGGCCACCCATGGGACCACCCACCTTATGGGTACCATTATGGTTACCCCCCTCCTTATCCCCCTCCTTTCCCCTCCTACAATCACTATTACCCTCCTGAGCCTTCCCATTCACCGGACCCATACCGGTATCCGTGGCCTCCCTCCACCTATGCCCCGCAATCCGTGGCACCCCCTCCTCCTCCTTCAGCCCCCCCAGCCCCTCTCACTCAAGCCCCTGCTCTTCCAGTTGCTGGCAGAATTAGAGTGCTCTTCTGATGTGACTCCTATCCCTCTGTTGCCTGAGCCTGAGGCTGACCCTCAGCAGGCAGAGAAATATAACAAGTTTTCTGCACTATTAATCAGGCTGGCCAGGTCCCTTGGCATACAGCCTCCTCAATCTGAGGATGTGGTCCAAGACCCTTATTTTACTTCTGCTGAACAACAAACTCAGCAATCTACCATTTTGCCTACTATACCTTATCTGGTCAAACTTTTGAAGATTTCTGGCGTTGCCCCGGCTTCCGTCCCAAGCACGTCTAAGCGGGCAGAAAACCTCTACCGGATTGACCTGTCCACCACCCCCTGGTTGGCCAGACACAATTCAATTGTGACAGATGCTCAACCTAAGCCAATTCAAAATAATCAGGCTGCCCCTTCTGATAAAGAAGGTAGAAAGCTTGATGCTATGGCCAGAAAGTTTTATGCCTCATAGAAATAAAAATCCTATAGTTGTCTTAATAATGACATCGGATAGGTAGGTTCCTAGCAATTCCAAAAGGTCGTATATGATATGGTTATAATCAACAGAAATCAACATATAATAAAGGTTCATTCACCATCACAATTGTTATAATATGCATCTATATACAAATCAATACCGTATTCAAGGAACTGAGGAAAATCCAGAATAAACAATAACCAAATTGTCTCTATATATAACCTACACGCAGGTAAGAGTAATAGGTATCAAGGTTCAGAAATCACAATGTAAATAAGCATAAACACATTTCAGTTAGCACAATAGGCATGCATATACTGTATATAGGGTGAAGGTGGGTAACTGACCTTGGAGGGCTGCTGGCTCATGGGCCTTCGAAGACAATAGGAAGAAATCAATTCTTCCAAATATGTACTGTCTAGAATAGAGGTCCTCAAACTAAGGCCCATGGGTTGGATGAAGCTCTCAAAGATTATTTACCTGCCCCGTCATAAACTTTAAACAAAGTTGGTGTGTTAGTTTCTTTTTCAGAACAAGGGCAGTTTCTGAAACTTCAGTGCAACATAGAACAACAATGTGGGTGCTTCATCATTGACACTATAATCCAGCTTGGAACTGGTTCAAAAGGTTTGCTGCAGGGTGATTCAATTGACAGGCCTAGAACCAGTTTGAGGTCAGGAAGACATTGAACACAGAAACTGGCCTCAAATTGCTTTGCTCCCCCCAACTTCCTAAAGAGATGTGCATTAGTGCATCACAGGTAAACATTTCCCCTTCCTAGGGGGTTAACCCTCTCCTACCTTCGGTGTTCTTTTGAAAGTCATCGTTCTATGCAGTTTAAAATACAAGAATCCTTCAAAATTGCTTAAACAAAGATACATAATAATCTCTGTGGTTTGGTTTTTTGTTTACAATCGCCTCATTTACTTATCAGCTGTTTCTTCTTTAGTGCTGGTTCTTTTGCCTGTCTTTTTTTATTTT
Organism: Anolis apletophallus; assembly: GCA_030556195.1. Lineage (NCBI taxonomy): Eukaryota > Metazoa > Chordata > Lepidosauria > Squamata > Anolidae > Anolis > Anolis apletophallus. The sequence continues at coordinate 57,942,093 of JARBWK010000003.1, read as the reverse complement.
GTACTTTCAAGATGTTGAATTTCTCATACATTCAGATCTCATTTCTAATATTCTATTTACAAGTCTGACTCCAACATACAGAAATGTGTAGTGTGTACGTATTGTTGGTATACAGGGAAGAGGGACTGTTGTAGGAAGTTTTCAGTTACTTTGCGTTTAACCAGTGTTGAGTAAAACTTCAGGAGCCACATGTGGAACCCAAAGCTATCCTTCTGAACACAAACCCTTCAAACTCGGTTATATGCCCTTTTCTGGTTCCCCCAACTGCTTCTATGAAATCCACCAAAAGAGGGAATTCACCTTTTAGATAGGTTTATGTCCTAATGTAAAGTCACCTACTTAGCAAAACCAGAATGGTTTTTCAAACTAGAAGTGGTTAACTGCAGTGGTTTTCAAACCAGAATAGTTTTGAAAACCATTGCGGTTCCCAACTTCTACTTTCGACCTTTTATGTAAGCTAAGTATAGTAGCTGACAATAAGGTTATGCCTCAGTAGATGACAAAAAGGCTATCTGCAATTGTGCAAAATGTATCCTGCTGTGTGCAGCCAGAGGGGGTCTATAAATTTAACCCTGATTAAATCAGGTCTACTTGGAATACCATTACTGATCTATTTATTTGAATCCCAAAGAATTTTCAAAAGTCATTTCTGTTCATTCTTTAATTCAGCAGCACAATAAAAACGTGCATTTGACTGCTGATTATTAAAACTTTAAAGAGCAGATGCTAGACCACTAATAAAAAAGCACATGTCAGTTAGCAAAGCCTCTGACATCATAAAGAAACTATTTATATATTTTTTATTCCATCTTCTTCCTCTTTCGCTTTAAGCTGGCATGTATTGGCAGCACTAGCACTGGGAGAATAGTGAAGGAGGGCTGAAGTGTTGGGTTAAGGCAGCATGTAAGCTGCAATAAACAATGCAGTAAAATTTCAACTGAGAAAGAATGTCATTTTACTGTAGCTTGTGTGTTAGCCTACTACAGACAAAGCAAACACTAGCTGCCAGTGCCTACAGAATCCTTTATTAAGTATATGAGAACAGCAACACAGAGTAAAAAGGGACAGCAGATAAGTTTATGTTTACGTAAGCTTTTCTTGATCTGGTTGTTTTATTTTGCACATGAATGTTGATAGTTTTCAATAAAAAGTTTGTTGAAAAATGGTGAATACCTCTTTTTTGTGCAGAAACATCTACCTATGATTTCCATATCATTTCAGCCTCTAGTATAAAATTTTCTCTTAAATAAGTAATGTATGCACTTCAGTCCGAACTCTGAGTACGTTACACAAAGGCCTTAAAGGCTTCCATAAATTTCAGGCTAAGGCCCTTAAGGGGCCTACAAGAGACACACTAAGATAAGATAACTAATTACACTATTGCTTTCTTGAAAATCTTGAAAAACTCGTTTGATAATCTTTTCTTCTGTTCATTAATTTTGTTCTCTTTTTTAAAATGTAGTGTTTTGCTAGTTCTGAAAAAGAAATACTGGAACTTCTTTTTTGCATAAATACATAAGACACCAAGTAGAAATAAAAAGATTGTAAAATACACACACAAAAACTATATAAAAGGCACAAAAGGCTAACAGATACATTTGAGAAAGAACCACGAAGACAAATCTCCAGTTTTTGAAAGTAAGACAACCGACAAAAAGTACATGGTATTTTTTCAATATGGAGTTACGGCTGCCCAAATAGTACATGCTCATCATTGGAAGGAAAATGCAATTCTATCTGTAACTGAATGATTGATAAAAAAAATTCAGTTTGGCAAAATTGGATAAGGAATCTGTTAAGGCAGTGGTTCTCAACCTGGGGGTCGCAACCCCCAGAGGGGTCAACTGGCCACTTCAGAGGGGTCACGGCGCCATGTCCATTGGCCCTGCCCCCTCCACCAGGCTGCGCGGTGATGCCTCTTGTCCATTTTTTTGCCAGGACGAGAGGCATAATGCGAGGCCAGGCTTCGTGGCACAGCCTTCCTCGCCTGGCTTTTGTTGCTTGCCAGGCCCCGTGGGTGGCGCGAGCTAAGCGAGGGGCGTCACGCGAGGCCGGGCCGCGTGGTGGTGCCTCCCTTTCCTGGCTCGTGCTGCCCACCGGGATTGGTAAGCGGCAAAAGCCAGGCAAGGGAGGCTGCACCGCAACAACCTGGCCTCGCGGGAAGCCCCTCACCTGGCTTTCGCTGCTTGCCAGTCCCGACTGGCAGCACAAGCCAGGCGAGGAACTTCACGCGAGGCCAAGCTGCACGGTGGGCCTCCCTCACCTGACTTCTGCTGCTCGCCAGTTCTGGTGGGCGGTGCAAGCCAGGCAAGTGTCTTCCCGTGCGGCCTGGCCTCGCGAGAAGCTCCTCGCGTGGCTCGCGCCATCCGTCAGGCCTGACAAACAGCAAAAGCCAGGTGAGGGAGGGACCACCACGCGGCCTGGCCTCGCACGGCGCGAGCCAGGTGAGGGGCTTCCTGCAAGGCCAGGCCGCGCGGCTGGAGGCAGCCATGGAGGAAGCGGCGGTAGCAGCTTCCCTCATGGCTGCCTCCATGAGCAGAAGCAGAAGCAGAAGCTCAGCCTCGGTGGCCTGCAACGGCAGGTGCGCTCGCCAGCTGCTTAACTCAGACGGAGGCTGCACAAGGCCTCTGCTGGCCTCCTCAGTCTCGCTGCTCATGAGGCCCTGTGCAGCCTCCATCTCTGTGAAGCAACTGGCAAGGGTGCCTACCACTGCAGCCCGCCAAGGCTGAGTGAAGCTGGCTGAGCGATAGCGCTTCCCGCCTCCTTCACGCTGCTTCTGTCCTTCCTGGGCCTAGCTGGGGGCCAACAGAGCCACGCCGCTCTTAAAGGTCACCTTTGGCCTGCACTGGGCACCAAGGGTGCTGCAGAGGAGGACCTCAGCTCACAGCGACCTGCCTGCCTGCCTTCCTGGGTCAGTATTATTATTATTTTTGTTATTATTAAGGCTTGGATGGCCATCTGTCAGGGGTGCTGTGATTGTGCTTTCCCTGCATGAAGGCAGAATGAGGGGGGTTGGACTAGATGGCCTCTAAAGGTGCCTTCCAACTCTGTTGTTCTTTTTGCTGTTGTTGTTGTTATTATTATTAAGCATGGGTGGCCATCTGTCTCAGATGCTTTGATTGTGCTTTTCATGCATGAAAGCAGAAGGGAGTTGGACTAGATGGCCCAATGGGTCTCTCCCAGCTCATTATTATTGTTGTTGTTATTGTTATTATTGAGGCTGGATGCCAAGTTTTGTTCAATTCCATTTCTTTTGGAGTTCAGAATGTTCTTTGATGGCAGGGGATCTATATATCCCAGCAACTGCAACTTCAAATGTCATGATCCATTTTTCCCAAACTCCACCCCACCAGTGTTCAATTTTGGGCATATTGAATATTTGTGCCAAGTTTGGTCCAGATCCATAGTCATTTGGGTTCACAGAGCTCTCCGGATGTACATCTTCCATATATCACTGTCAATTACTCCCAACTCCTTCCAGTATTTTCTGTTGGTCACTGAGGTTCTCTGTGTCAAGTTTGGTCCAAGTCTGTAATTCGTGGGGGTCTCAGTGGACTGTGGATGTCAGAGGTGAATCAGTTGAAGGTACTGCAGATTCCACCATTCGTTTTCCATACGCCCACAAGCATATTGTTTTTGTGATTAATCGCTATGCTTTAATTATGTTCTATTTCTAACAATGAAAATACATACAGAATATCAGATATTTACATTACAATTCATAACAGTAGCAAAATTACAGTTATGAAGTAGCAATGAAAATATGGTTGGGGGTCACCACAACATGAGGAATTTTATTTAGGGGTCACGGCATTAGAAAGGTTGAGAACCACTGTGTTAAGGTATACAAAAAATGGGGTGGGTTTTGCAAGAATCAACACCGAAGTTGGAGTAGATATATGTGTTAAGGGAAAAACCTCATTCTGATGGTCATTATCTGCAGGTGCTCTTTAAGACCAGTAAGTTTGGGACACACTCAAGTATAACTGGGTGTGTTTTGGGATACATGGTGCTCTCTCCCTTGGAGCACGCCATGCTTTTTGCATTAATGTGATGCATACAAGGATTATGTAAGTTTTGTGACTCTGTAGGATTTATTTTTGATGCAATGCCAAAAGTTTATGTTTTTGACTCTGCTGAATAGGAGTCAATTTATGTTTCCTCTTTCACCTCTTTTACTGTGTCTTTGATGGACTATCTTCTGCATAAATCACAACAGTATCCTGCCTTTAAAAATTAAAAATTAAATCAATATCAAAATTTCAAGATAACTGGCAGCTGTTTTTGAATTATGTAAAGAAATTTTGGGAATATTGGCCATTAACAATTTTTATGATAAGTTATTAAGAATGGTAGAAGAACATTTGCAAGGCAAATAACATTGAATGGAATTATTAGGTGAATATGTGATTTTTGTATGAGATATTAATTGAGAAAACTGTTAGAATCACAGTGTTTTATTTGTTAAACCGGGGTAGCTTCTGAAAGCAATGAAATAAATGTAGTTGTATGTAAGAAAATAATACCACATAATATAGGGCTTTTCAATAAATATAGAATATGTGCTCATTTTATGTTAAAACTAATGCAGATATCTATGTCTAAAAATATGAATAATATGAATAGCCAGTAAAGATGATGATAAGACTATGCTGAGGTGTTGGGAGAATAACAGTACTGATTTACTGTATATGTGTTTATATTGATAGTGTGGATTGTTTACTGTGAAGTTTTTAAAAATAAATGGATCACAAAGCAAATAAAGTTTGAACTTTATTTGTCATGGTTTGCCCATATCATGAGAAGACATGACTCACTATGAAAACACAATAGTGTTTAAGATAGAAGGCGATAGGGCAGTGATTCTCAGCCTGTGGCTATCCAAATGTTTTGGCTTTCAACTCCCATAAAGCCTAATAGCTGGTAAACTGGCTGGGATTTCTGGGAGTTGTAACCCAAAACACCTGGGGCCCACAGGTTGAGAACCACTGCAATAGAGAAAGAGAAAGACTGCACTCTGGGTGGACAGATGCCATCTCGGAAGCCTGAGTCTGTAAGAGTTGATGATAGGGCAGGGGTGGGCAAACTGCGGCCCGGGGCCCGGATGCGGCCCTTTGGCTGATTCTGTCTGGCCCGCCTAAGGGCCCCTGGCTGTCTCCCTGCCTGGCCTCTGCATAAAAATCTCAGAGAAGGGGACTATAAGAAAGCATTATTTTATTTTAGTGGTTTTTATTATTATTGTATAATAATTTTATAACAATAATAAAATAATATAATAAATAATATAATATGTTATATGATATATTATAATTTCAATATATTATGTTTATATATATATATACTATAATATAATAATTATGATATTAATACTAATAATATATGAATATTTCTTGATATATTAATATGTTAATATTAATGATGTGTAATATATAGTAAATATAGTAAGTGAATAAATAAATAAATTATGTAGATTAGCATGTAGTTCCGCCTTTAGGTGCGGCCCTCCATAATATTTTTTGGCTCTCGTGTGGCCCCTTGGAAAAAATAGTTGCCCACCCCTGTGATAGGGTGACTTGGAGGGCTCTCACTTGTCATCAGCTAAAAACAACAAACAGTAGTAGAATGGTAGGACTGGCTTTATCTCTAGCTAAAAGAAGCAATGTCTGGTTACTAAGTTCAGCCAACTGCTGTACAGCAGCAAAAGGCCTCCCCTTCTTTCCTTGTTTGCTTTTTCTGTCCCTCTCTCCCTCCCCACCCCCCCTCTCTCTCTTTGAGGAGGCTCGAATGGAGTGGTTCTCAACCTGTGGGTCCCCAGGTATTTTGGCCTACAACTCCCAGAAATCCCAGGCAGTTTGCCAGCTGTGAAGATTTCTGGGAGTTGAAGGCCAAAACATCTGGGGACCCACAGGTTGAGAACCATTGTTCTAATGGATGGTTTTCAGAGCAGTTTTGTCGGGCTGTTTGTTTCCTGGGGGGCCTGGCTTCTCATTGGCTCTCAAAGTAGGGGTGGCCAGCTGCTTTGCTATGGATGGCTGTTTGTTTTCCCCTCTAGCACAGGAGGGGGCGGGCCAGGTTTTGCGCATGTGTTGTAAGATATATTTTTTAAGGATTTTAAAGTTGTTTTCACTGTTTTGGGTTTTTAAAAAAAAAATGTTGGTCATACCTTGGGGTATTAGATGTTTGGGTGCCAAATTTGATGTCAGTTGGTCATATAGTTTGTTTGTTTTTAGCCTACTCAGGACGCACAGAAGCTTTTTATATATTAAGATCAACATTTTTAACTTTACTTTTGTCTGAAAATATTATGGTTCTCAAGACATATATAATCTAACTAGTTTTCAAACTATTCCTTTTTCTAGTATTTATTTTGTAAGTTGAGTTCCCTTTACACATGTAGCAAAAACTGTGAAAAGGACATTCTGAAAGTTCTAACAGGACACCAGGTTACTATAGCTGACTTTAACTCCCTTGGACAAGTATCTGACTATAAGCTGCTCTATGAGATAAAGACCAGTCTGGATGGAGAAGTGATTGCAAATGACTATTGTTGACTTGTGTGTACCAAGGAAGAAGGGGGGCCACTGAGCCTGTAAGGCTAAAGCAGCATTCAAACTTTAGGCAAAAAAAAAGTATTAGCTACTGTACTCTCTCACTTTCTGCTTTATCTCTGTAAACAGTATAACCTTGTAATTTGTAGCATGTTTCAAATTAATCCCTTAAAATATGAACCAATATTAAGTGTCACTTTAAAACTTGTACATTTCAGAATACAGGTTGAGTATCTCTTAATCCAGAATTCAAAATCCAAAAAGCTTCAAAATCCATTACACGTACTGCAGTTGGAGAGAAAATGCACTTACTGCGCTTTGGCGACGGGAGGGAGCATAGGGCTCTTCTCTGGACCAAAGCTGGAGACAGTCATCAGTCTTCTGTGTTCTACTCTAGATCTTATTTCAACTGTGTGGTGGTGGAAGAGCAATAGCAGTAGCCACTGCAGCCACCACTTGAGTTAAGTTTGGCTGGGAACCTGGCTGTGCCATCTCTCTCCCTCCTTCCTGCTCATCTCCACTCCTTTCTCCAAGGTGCCTGAAGAATGTGTGCATGGTGGCTGAAGCTTACTGCCACATCTGCTGCTGTTCTACACCGTTTTATACACAGATACCTGTACCGTATTCCAAACTCCAAAAATAGTACCAAATATTGAACACTTCAGGTTCCAAGCATCTTGAATAAGGAAGACACAACCTGTAACATCTTGGTTCCTTTGTTGTAATCTAAATGTTAAAACATTAACCAATTTGGTCTTCTTGATGGAGATAATGAAGTTATTAAAGACTACAGAGATGCAAGGGAAATCTGGAGTCTTTGTAAAAGTGGTATGTTAGCATGCTGGAAAAAAATACAATTTAAGAAAGCATTCTGTTTAAATAAAATACTTGATTAGCATTACTGCTATTTAAGCCGCACTATATAAACTCTACCAACTACTTATGGGTACAACCTTTGATTCCTGGATCTAAAAGTCTGCCAGGACTATAATTGTTTAACTGTAATACCGTGGAAGACTTTCATGCTAAAGAATGAAACATTTTCTGTCCTCTCCAACTCCATATTTCCAGATGGGAAATGGAAAAACAAATCTCAGAATTACAAGTGGAAATGTTGATTTTTTCCCCCCAAGTAAACACAGTTTCTGCACATCTCTTGCCTATACACAACTGAGAGAGGAAACAGAAGGGCCTCTTATATTCTTCCATGAAATTTTGGAGAGCCATACCTAATCCCGCTCCTTCTTTGGCAGCGGGTTAGAACGATTCAATCCATATCCACTGCCCATGGGCAGGTCTCTAGCTTGGGGCTTCCAGATTTCACAGTTCTGCCCCTGTTGCCACTCCTGCCCAAGTTGTGCCTGATGGAGCAATTCAGAGTTCCCTCTCAGAAAACATGGGGGGGGGGGGGCTCCATAATGACATATCTCATCCTACAGGGGCTCCAGGTGGATCCGTCGAACATCAGAGTGACTTCAATGATGAACCGGGTGAAGCAGAGGGTACTCGATGTATGTGCCCAAGATGACCTAGCCCATTTGGCTAGGGTCAAATCCATGCACTGGTTAGCCCAACAACCCAACCACTTTGTTACTGCCCCGTATCTGGCTCGCCCGCTCCTACCTCACCTTAGGATTGCCCTAACTAGAGCTAGGTTCGAGCAATTCGAGTCTATGGTGAGGGCCGGCAGATATGCTGCCACACCCTATAGGGACAGAGTCTGTGTTTGCGGCCTACCAGAAGTCGAGGATCTAGTCCACATTTTGTTGATCTGTCCCATATATGCAGAGGAGAGGGAGAAATACCTCAGCTATTTACTATCCAAAAGGACATTCTGGCCCCCTACCTTTAAAATTAACTTCCTCCTCTCAGACTCAAACCTTCAAACGGTGTATAAGGTAGCTGCTTACCTATTTAGAGCATATAAAAAGAGACAGCGGTACATGGAGTCTATTGGAGTCAACTGTGCGGGGATGAGTTCCAGTAGGTGGCATGGAACAGCCCGCGGTTCAGCGGTAATAAGCGTCACAGCAACTGATCGCCGGGCTTCTTAAGTATCCTATGCTAATAGTTCCTATGTGTTGACGCAAGACAATTGCAATAAGTTTCGTTTTTAATGTGTTACATTGTTTGCCTTGTACATTAGGTACTGATTTTATCCTTATCTTGTATACTGCTGTTGGAGCTTTTATTTGAAATGACCTGACGGTTACTCAATAAACGTGACTGACTGACTGTTGCCACTCGCTGATTGTCATGGGACTTTTATTAGTTTTTGTTTGCTTGGAAGATACCTATGCATGAATTTGTTTTATGTGTGAGGATTAGTGCACAGCGATTAACACAATATCTTCATAGAATTTAAGTTCTAATCCAATGGCAAGGATACCACAATGATTGGTGGCCTTTTATATGATGCAGCCTTCATCTACCTTCACAGCTACTGCAACAAGGACCATTTGCCCATTCTGCCATTGAGGACTTCCTTAGATCATTTTATGTAGTACAGAAGACACAATGTAGCAGTGTCTTACTGGCTGCCTCCCTCCCTCTCACTCAATGACCAGCAGGATGGCTGATTTCCCAACAACTGCTGGACAATACACAATACCTCCATGTCTTGCTGGTTGCCTCCTCCCCACTCCACTATTTATAAACTCTGTCCTTTAAATTAATATCCCTGTTCTGTGCTGTGTCTAAATTAGGATTGCTACATATACTTTTTCAGAGAGAGATTATACTACAATATACTAGGCATGCCTTGAACAATCATTTCAAATGGAGAATAAGCATTAATATTTTTGCATCAAAAGTACAGGAAGCGTGAGAAGAGGCCAAGCCATATATTAGCAAATGGATTAAAATAACACAGAACAACCCCCATATCAATCAGATCCGTACCTGTGGTTTCACCTAGCCATATCTGACATAATGTAACAACAAACTCTACTGAAATGACTAACTTTTGTCAAAAGTTACCATGGAGGACCAAATAAAATCCTAAGAGATATATCTTCTCTAGGAATTGCCCAGGTCCTCCAGGCAATTATCGTACGCTTCCACCAGAAGGGGATTGTTTTTTTTTTTAAATCAGAGATTTAAAAAAATCTGCCTACCATGCCTTGACTGTGCTGCTGGGACTCTAAATGTATTGAAAGACCTGTCACTTCAGTCTCCCTTTATGCAACAGATCACATTTTGCTGTAGCATGCAGTGTTGATCTCTTTCTTCCCAAACAAACATGCCACCCCCAATTCTAATAACTGGAGTGAGATGCTCCATAAGGCATGGAAAACACTTTAACGCTGAGATTTTTGGTGTCTCCCCATGCAACTCCTGAAAGTAAAGAAGAATCAATTTAATTATTTCTAAATAATGCTGCCTGGGTCCTCAAATATCACATACCACAATTACCCTTTATACTTCCAGGAGGCTGGCACTTATTTTATGTAAAAAAAAAAAATCTCACATGGGGAACATTTTGGGCCCTAAAACCCGAATCTAATAGGGAATTTTGACATTGTCCCTTTATTTTCTGAACAAACCATTCTAAAATTTTGAAGTAAACAACAAGATTGATAGCATTAGTCATTCAAAGGCAATGTACATTAATGGTGAGCAATCAGCAAGTTTAAAAGAATTTTGAAAGTATTTCCTAATCAGAAGATACTTCTGAAGTACAGTAGCATAACCACTCCTGTGTGCCCATGGGCATATGTATACAACAAAATATATTGTATAACTCTCTCTCTCTCTCTCTCTCTGTCCACCTTCTGAAGGCTGCAAGGCCAGCGAAGTGCCAAAAGCGGTGTAAAAAGCAACGCAATGGGGGTGGATCTCCCAAAGTGGCATGAATAGGAACGCGCATGGGGCGAGCGAAGGGTCCCTTTGCCGCTTCCCCTCTCTCCTCCAGCAATGTGCATGGGGCAAGCGGAGATAGGGGGAGAAAGCCAAGGGCCAGCCTCCACCCCCCCTCCCCACTGGCCGTGGGGCCAGTAGGGCGCTGAAAGTCGTGCAAAAAAAGACAGCGGGGGAGGGAACGAAGGGCCTGCCGCCTTCTCCCACCTTCCCCTCAGGCTGTGGGGCCAGCGAAGCACCAAAAGCGGTGTAAAAAGCAATGAGTGAGGGGCGAACAAAGGGCCTCCGATGCTCCCCAAGGCCATCCATGCAGGCTGCAGGGTCCCACAGAGTGCAGGCAACAGAGGGTCCTTCGCTCGTCCCCAGTGCGTTCTAGTACTTCATCTTCAAAGTAAGTTCATAACGCAACTAACATTAGTTGTTAAGTATAACAGATGATGGGATTTGCAGTACCTTCTATCGCATCATCTGTTGTCCATATTTCTCCAAACCTCTCCAGTATTTTTGTCATGGGAGTTCTGTGTGCCAAGTTTGGTCCAATTACATTGTTGGTAGAGTTCAGAATGCTCTTTGATTGTAGGTGAACGATAAATCCAAGCAACTACAACTCCCAAATAACAAATAAAAATTGAGTATATTGAGTATTTATGCCAAGTTTGGTTCAGAGCCATGGTTGTTTGGATTCACAGTGCTCTCAGGATGTAGGGTGAACTACATCTCCCCCAAATCACTGTCAATTCCTCCAAAAACCCCTCCAGTACTTTCTGCTGGTCATGGGGGTTCTGTGTGCTAAGTTTGGTCCAGGTCTGCCATTCATGGGGGTCTCAGTGGTCTGTGAAAGTCAGGGCTGAATTGGTTGAAGGTACTGCAAAACCCATCATCTGTAGTCCATACTCCCCCAACATATTGTTTTTGTGATTAATCACTATGCTTTAATTATGTTCAATTTGTAATAATGAAAATACATCCTGCATATCAGAAATTTCCATTAGGATTTTTAACAGTAGCAAAATGACAGTTCTGAAGTAGCAACGAAAATAAACTTATGGCTGGGGGTCACCACAACATGAGGAACTGGATTAAGGGATTGCAACATTAGGAGGGGTTGAGAACCACTGCTCTAGAGCATTTTTAGCTTCCTAATGTCATTCTGGAGCTACATTGCAGTAGATGTTGACTACAGAGTTGAGCTGGAGGATATAGATATTCCTAGAGATGTGTTCTCTCAGATAATAAAATATTTTTGTAGTGCTCACTTTTCCCAGTTTTGTGTGGATTCTGCATCCCTAGACCCTAGTGAATGTAAACGGCTGATTATATTTCCATAAAAATTGAGTGTGAAGCTAAGACTTCAGTTCGAATAAATCTTGATAATTATATACACACACATAGTCATTCTTTGCTGTTCTACATATGTTTTACTCTTAAGCTTTATTTTACTACCTGCCAATTTACAGGCAACTAAAAGAATAAAATCCAGTGGGAAACTACGCATTCTTTTAATGGAAAGAAATACCTTAAGAAAATATTATTGAGTCCCACACGATGTGTGCAACAATGTTCTCATTCCCACAAATAATTGAAACAGGATATAAGTTTTACAGCACTGCTGAGCACTTCCTTCAATTATTTCATTGCTGATTACTGTTATGAGGCACTAAATCAGGAGTTTTGTTTTCAAAAACAATTTTAGTTTTATTTATAAGTGTGTGCTTTGGAAGTTGTTTCCGACTTATAGTGTCCCTAAGACAAAACTCTCATGAGGATTTATTGGCCAGATTTGGGGTTGTTTTGGGGGTGTGACCTTGCCTTCTTCTGGGGTTGAGATAGTGACTTGTTTAGTTTCATCCAATGGGTTTCGGTGGCTGGTTTGCCTCATTCATCATCCAAGCCAGTACCCCATGATGGCTGTTCACCTACCATCTTCTAAGAATATTTTCTAGCAGTTTCTAAATATACCTATGGGCTGATGCAGCACTTTCCAATTAATCTCCCTACTTCCATGCATTCTTGTTAGACATTCATATTCTGGGTTCCGGTGAGCTTTTTGGGTTGTATGGCCATGCTCCAGTAGCATTCTATGGATTTCAATGGCTTCTCTGTGTAGTCTGACATGATGCTTGTCAGGGTGGTCAATATTTCTGTGTTCTCAAATAATATTCTGTGTTGGTTCGTCAAGTGCTCTGCTTATAGCTGACTTCTCTGGTTGAATTAGTCTACAATGCAGAGCACTGAATGAACCAAACTGGACACAGAATATTATTTGATAACACAGAAATGCTGGACCACTTTGACAACCATCATGTCAGACTACACAGAGAAGCCATTGAAATCTACAAGCATGGGAACAATTTCAACAGAAAGGAAGAAACCATGAAAAGGAAAAAAAACCTGGTTACCAGTAATTAAAAAAAACACCAGAATCAAGACGGTAGATAAAGAACACCATTCAGAAACAGGGGAACTCAAAACAGCAAACAATCAAATAGCCAGTTAACACCTCCCAAACAGAGGATGCCTCCAGGCAACTTCAGCCAGGCTACCTCTAGCACAGGGCTGTCCAACTGCCGGCCCTGCAGGTGTTTTGGACTTCAACTCCCAGAAATCCTAACAGCTGGTAAACTGGCTAGGATTTCTGGGAGTTGAAGTCCAAAACACCTGCAGGGCCGGCAGTTGGACAGCCCTGCTCTAGCACTTAGATCATTGTTTCCCAACCTTTTTGAGCCCCGGCACACTTTTAACATTTAAAAAATCCGGGGGCACACCACCAATCAAAATGACACAAAATGACACTCTAACACAGTAAAGAACGGCTGGGGGTTGGTGGCCTGCTGGGAGTGCCGAAGCTGGGGAGGGGCGGAGCCAGGCTGAGCCATGCCCCGCCCCTACCCCCAGCTTCACCTCCCAGCAGCTGCTCCAGCCTTGAGGGCAGTGCCAAGCCAGCGGTGCCAGAGCCAGCACAATGCTGGCTTGGCACTGTCCCCTCAAGACTGGAGCAGCTGCTGGAGTGCCGAAGCCGGGAGAGGGGGCAGAGCCAGGCCGTGCCATGCCCCGCCCCCTCCCCCAGCTTCAGCTCTCCTACAGAGGAGGAGCATGAGTGGTGGACGGGCTTCAGTGGGCGGGGCTCCTCCTCCAAGCGGCTTCAGTGAGCGAGGGGTGAGAGTCATGGTGGGAGTCATGGCGGATTGGAGGCTGGCTGGGGAAACGGCCGAAGGAGGCGGCGCCCTGGTCCCTTCTTCTTTTTCTTTGCCACTGCCCGGCCCTTCCTCCTCCCCCAAGCAGCAGGAGTTCGGCAGGAGGGGGAAGGAAGGGGGGCAGAGAGCTTTTCTCACGGCACAGCAGGAGGTCTGTCACGGCACACTAGTGTGCCACGGCACACTGGTTGAGAAAGACTGACTTAGATGATCCGTTCCTCAGCTTTCGCGCCGATCACATCTTCTCTATTCACCTCCATTCGTATCTATTTCAAGCACGAGTTGACCAGTGTACCCCACAACTCCTATCCGTGGCCTCATTGTGGCATGGGGGTAACAACGGTCAATCCAGTTAACACTGAGGGTGCTCTGGGAAGAACCCACCCTTCACCCAGAGTTGTTCTTTTCTTCTCTTTTTTCCTTTTCCTGTTTGTTTTTTTCTTTTTTTGTTTTTTCTGACACCGTCCAACATTAATCTCTATAAATGTCATTTCCTAATTAATTCTATCATGAAGCCAGGGGAAAGTTTATTAAACTGCAAGAACTTTGTTTTTGCAGGACATCCTGGAGCATACTTTGCTATCATTTTTCAATGAATATCTACTATGAATGTTAACCAATTCAACCTAGTTTTTGGCAGCCACGAAAACAAACTTTATGGAGTAAAACAACTACGTTCAAAGTAAGGACCGCAGAATTAAGCAGGAAATAACACTTTCAAACCTGGAACGTAATTTTTTCCAAATTTTGTTACACCATGTTATTTTCAAAAGTTTGTATCAAAAGTTTGTGTATAATATCTTTGCAACTAAAAGGTTTCACAGGCTTCTTTCCACAGCTGAATGTCCCACTGGAGAAAATGAGGTCTCTTCCAAAGGAGAAGATGCCCCACCTGAAGGCTCTGGTGTTGGAAATGACAACCTTCATCAAACCTTCTCTAGTAATTTGTTTGTCTATGATCTTGTTGTTTCCTGTATGTTCTGGTGTGCAGCTTGGTTTACTCTACCGTTTCTGAAAAGTTATAAAAGGGGTTGCAGACCACATTCCCTCCCTCCCTCCCTCCCTCCCTCTCCCTCTCTCCTTTTGACAAATGTGACCTGTTGGTAGCAGTTTTGTTACAAGAGAGATGCCCTGGCCAGCTGGCACTGGGAACCATCTCAAAGCTATTTGAAACTGGACTGGTAACATGAAAGTTATGAGTAAACCAAATATGTTCCATCAAAGTCAATTTCATTTTTGTCTCTTGAGTGCATTATATGAAACAAGTTGATTTATGAGAAAGTATGTTTTTTGAGTACTGAAATAAAAACACTTCTAAAGCTCTGCTGTTTTTATGCACTGGCAAATCTCTGTTAACCTAGCAGATCAGAGATTGCAGGTTATCAGTCTAACAACTGAAACTATTGCCTAGCATAATTATATTTGGTTTCCCTTCTGCTCTACTAGAAGTAAGATATAACAAAGTACCAAATGATGAACACCTATGTCCCTGTGAGGGTGAGGCAGTGGAAACTGTGGGGCACGTTTTACTGCACTGTTCTTTTTACTGAAACTTTTGAAAACATTTTATAAATCCAATATTAGAAAGTTTACAAGGGAGATCTGTAAGGTTTTATGTTAATTACCTTCTGGCTGATCAGCACCCCAAAATTACTGCCAAACTTGCTAGCTTTTGAGCAGTAGCAATAGCTTGTCAGCGCAAGATGCTGTCACAGTCTTAGAAGGTTTTAATACTTATTTTAGTTTTTACTTTTGTCATTTAAGTATATAAATATTTAATACTGTTTTAGCCATCACATTCAATACTGGTTTTTTTTAATTAAAAAAACCTACTTTGCTTTTGACAATGTTTCCTAATACCTAAATGCATATCATGTTCCTATTTGGTCTTTTTTAAAAAAACAGGCAAACCTGGATCTGCAGCCCACCTTGCATCCCCTCCTCTCTTCCTCTCTCTCTCTCTCTCCTCAGCACTTCTTCCCACCCTCAGAATACATGGGAAGACACATCGCCCCTCCACCCTGCTTGGTAAAGTCAGTGTGCATCCCACTTTCAATCTTGTGGCAGCCTTCTGAGGCACCTTCTACACTGCCATATAAAATTCAGATTATCTGCTTTGAACTGGATTATATAGCAGTATAGACTCATATATATATGTGTGTGTGTGGGGGGGGGCAGTATAGACTTCTCGGTGATGACCCCGTCTGTGGAATTTGCTCCCCAGCGAAATCAGATCGGCATCCTCCCTCCTTTCTTTCAGAAGACAACTGAAGACGTGGTTGTGGAAACAGGCTTTTGGCTAATGCATATAATGGCACCTGAACATTGAATCAAACCATATGATTGTTGTAATGGAAAAGGCTTGGATTGTTTATCTAATGTCATTTTAATTGTATTGTATGTTTTTATCTTGTTACTATAATTATAATTTATTGCGGCATCAAATCGTTGCCAATGTTAGCCGTTCTGAGTCCCCCTGCAGGGGTGAGAAGAGCGGAGTAAAAATGTTGTAAATAAAAAACAAAAAAATAAACCAGTTCAAAGCAGATAATTGTCATTTTTTAAAACTGCTGGTTATGGTTATTTATACACACACACACACACACATACACACACACTTGTATACTACAAGAGGAGATTCTGGTCTAAGGAGTTTTTTGACTCTTCTCTTAGGGCCCTTCCACACAGCCCTATATCCCAGAATATCAAGGCAGAAAATCCCACAACATCTGTTTTGAACTGGGTTATCTGAGTCCACACTTAGATAATGTGGGATTTTCTGCCTTGATATTCTGGGATATAGGGCTGTGTGGAAAGACCCTAAGACCAGACCTGGGCAATTGCTGCCCTAAGACAGTGGTTCTCCAGGTGTTTTTTGACCTTCAAGTCCCAGAAATCCTAACAGCTGGTAAACTGGCTAGGATTTCTGGGAGTTGAAGTCAAAAGGAATGGGCTGAGTGAGTCTGGGCATTTCAATTCTCTCGTGTAACTTTGGCTTCAAGAGTGCGAAAGACTTGCTTGAAAAAGAAATAAGAAAATCTAGGAATATGGGGATGGTGGTTCAATCCAGGAAGGACAACTGTCTTGCCGTCCTTCTAAATGTCATGCTCCCTTGATATCCCTTGCTCCCTTGAAGTCCAAGACACCTGGAGGGCCGGCAATTGCCCAGGTCTGCCCTAAGACAGTGGTTCTCAACCTGTGGATCCCCAGATGTTTTGACCTTCAAGTCCCAGAAATCCTAACAGCTGGTAAACTGGCTGAGATTTCCGGGAGTTGTAGGTCAAAACACCTGGGGACCCATAGTTTGAGAGCCACTGCCCTAAGAGGTTATGTTCTCTAATGTCTGGCAGCTGGGACGCCACGTTCAGGGAGCCAATGAGAGGCGCCCTTGCCAACAGGCACAGACAAGCCAACCCTTTCATGCCCTCCAGCACCACTTCCTGGAAGTTTACCCAGTTTACACTAGGCTAGGATTCGATGCTACGGGACGGCGCGGATCCAGGAGTTACGTACATTGGCAGCAAACATTTGAGCCACCCAAACACCACGAGTGGGGGGTTTTGGAAAAGAAACACGACGGGGAGAGGAAGGCAAAACGTCCACTTTAGCACAGGGATGAAGGACAGGAAGTGAATGTATAAAAAGAGGTGCCTTGGCGCTTATTACCAGAATTGGGACACACACACAAAAACACCAAACACCTCAGTGCCTTCCCAGAGGCGGCCCAAAGAGCTCCCTCCCTCCCTCCCTCCCTGAAGGGAAAACAAGCCGCGGGGGCGGGCGCAAAGGAAGCCACGTTGCGCCCTGCACGCGGGGGAGAAGGCAGCGCAACAAGGGGGAAGGGGCGCGCGGAGGAGGGGGAGGAAGCGTCGTCAAGGAAACCGCCGCTGAGGGACCCCCTCCCCCTCCCCCCCACACCCACCCAACGTCCTGCTTTCACTCGAGCCAGGCCCTTACCCATACTGCGGGAGCCACAGGGCCGAAGCGCCGCCGCCGCCGCCGTCCCCGAAGAGCCCCGCTGGAGCCGAGGCCAAGCTCAGGCCGGGCGCGGCGGCTCTCCCATCCGCGGGGGCGGGAAGCGAGGCCCGCCGCCACAGGAAGAGGAGGAGGACGGAGCCAGGAGGAGGGGGGCTTTCCCTGCCTCGCTCCCTCCCTCCTTCCCTCTGAGGGAATGGGGGCGTGGCCTGGGAAGCAGCCGCGAGGGAGGAGGGGCGCGCGCCAGGCCGGCCGCGAGACCCGCCCGCGCGCCTGCCTGCCTGCCTGCCTTCCTCACAGTCTGGTGCTGCCTGCGGGCGGGCAAAGCTTGTGAGACCCCTTCAGTCCTGAGCTTTGGGCAACCTCGAAGGATCCGCGGGAGGCCCAGACTTCTGGGTAATGTAGTCTCGCGGAAGAAAAGACTCTCGCTCTCTCTCTCTCTCCCCCCCCCTCGGGGAGGGCACTGCGAGGGGGCGGGGGAAGGAGTGGCGCCTCGCCCTCGCGGCCCGCCCCCTTGTGAAGGAAGGCGCGAGGAGGAGGAGGCAGCGGCCCGCGCGCGCCTTTCCCCTCCGCCTCTATTGCCGGCGCCGCGGGGTGAGGGAGGAGGAAGCAGGAGAGGATGGCGAGAGAGGAGGGGGGCAGAGGCGCCCGCCTTTCCCGCAGGCAGGCAAGGCAGGCAGGCAGAGCGGCCAAAGGAGGGGGGAGAGGAGGAGGAGGGGCCAGGAGCAAGCAGAGGGGAGAGAGCGAGGCTTGGAAGCGAAGGAAAAGGAAGGCGAAGTCAATTGAGGAGGGAAGGGAAGGGAAGCGCCCCCCCCCCTCGCGCGCGCGCTTTAACAGCCCCGTCCCTCACTGCACTCCCCCCCCCTCCTCTATAACCAACATTCCTCAACAATTCATTGGGTGACAAACACTGAAAGGCAAAGGCGGGTTGATTCCGAACCAAAGGAATGAATGGGCTGAGTCTGGACATTTCAATTCTCTGGCTCCAGGAGTGCGAAAGACTTGCTTTAAGAAAGAAATGAGAAAATCTAGGAATATGGGAATAGTGGTTCAATCCATCTGTCTTGCCGTCCTTCTAAATGTCATGCTCCCTTGATATCCTATTGTTAGTCCTACTTAGGGCATGTCTATTGAATCGATTAGATTTCTCTACTTCAGGCAGGGGCAAACTTGGACCCTTTCTCCAGGTGTTTTGGAATTCAACTCCCACCATTCCTCACAGCCTCAGGCCCCTTCCTTTCCCCCCTAAGCCGCTTAAGAGAGGGTCCAAGTTTGCCCATTCCTAACAGCCTCAGGCCCCTTCCTTCCCCCCCCCCTCAGCCGCTTAAGAGAGTGTCCAAGTTTGCCCATGCCTGCTCTACATGTTGACTAGCCATTCAATAATTGATCCAAAGGGTCTTCTCTAGTTGGGACTAACCAGCAGAGTGCCAGGGAAGATGTCAAAAGGGGATTTCCATGACTGGGGGGGATTCAAATCCCAGGCTCCCCAGTACTAGCCCAAAGTTACTTGTCCTCAAATCCAAATCCCCAAGACATTAAAAATGTAAAAAATTGGAAATCACAAAATGAATTTCAGAATGAATATCTTGGCTGTCAGATTATAATGGGGCAAAAAAGCTCAATCAGCAATGACAGGAGCTCGGTTCTACCAGATAAAGTTCTGAAGACTTTGTGGGATACTACTGTGAGTAGTCCTGCTTACAGTAATAAGTGAAGGTCCCCACAAGTAGCCCCTAGGGCCAGAGTCAGCTTGGAATATGCTGAATCGAAAACCCTCCTCTCCACCAAGAATGGCCTGGGTTGGAACCCTCAACAGAAAGGAACTGCAATCTGTATAATCTAACTCTCTAGTTCCTCACTCACACTTCAAAAACCTCAGAATGCCAAAATAACACCTTCACGTCTTCCCTTTTCAGCCTTTTTTGAGCCGCGGCACATTTTTTTACATTTACAAAATCCTGGGGCACACCACCAACCAAAATGACACAAAATGACACTCTAACAAAGTAATAAATATAGTTAATATGTTTTTAATGTATTTATACACTCTGTGAAACCTGGACCTGTTTCGATGGACACAACATAGATATCCTGGAAGGAATGGCAGAAATCAAAAGATATAAAAGGGGTAGTTGCACACAATACGTGGAAAACCAACCCAATGTATAGTCATTCAACTGTTAACTTACAGAGTAAGTGCCTAAATATTACAAATGATCCACCTGGTTCTATGCCTTCATTCCATACACATGCAATAATATAGCCTCCCCGTATACCCAGATCCTCATTACCTCCACTATATAGTTATATATACTTTGGAATATTGAATATACCAAGTAATATATGCATAGCTAGGAGTCTGGGAACGTTGTTAGCAGTGTGCGTCTATTAAGATTATTGCTATATTATTGCATGTGTATGGAATGAAGGCATAGAACCAGGTGGATCATTTGTAATATTTAGGCACTTACTCTATAAGTTAACAGTTGAATGACTATACATTAAGAATGGCAGAAAGACACAAACTTCCCACACAGAACTCCCATAACCAAGAGAAAATGCTATAAGAGTTTGGTGGGCATTGACCTTGAGTTTTGGAGTTGTAGTTCACCTATATCCAGAGAGCACTGTGGACTCAAACAATGTTGGATCAGGACCAAACTTGGCATGAATACTCAATATGCCCAAATGTGAATGGGAAACACTGCTCTAACTAATCCTGCCTTGTCACGAAAACCACTGCAGCTTCAGTGTAGTCATCTTGGCTTCTTCCTTCCTTCCTTCTTTCCCTCCCTCTCTTTCCCCCTTTCCGTTTCCTTCCTTCTCCCTTGCCAAAAGGAAAGAAGGAAGGAATGAACGGAAGAGAGAAGGGGGGAGGAGTTCAGTGAGAGAGAGGGGGGGCGTGGCCAGAGCAGGAGCAGGGACAAGGCTGGAGTGGGGCTGGAGCGCGCGAGGGGGGGGGGGGGGTTCTCTTCCCTTCCCTGCTTCCTCAGTTTACTTCGCCCTCCTCGTCTTCCTTCTTCTTGGCTTCCAAGCCTCGCTCTCCCCCTCCCCTTCTCTTCTGCCTCTGGGCATATTGAGGATTCGTGCCAAGTTTGAACTACAACTGGATGTTGGTGAACTACAACTCCCAAACTCAAGGTAAATGCCCACCAAACCCTTTCAGTACTTGAGAATTCAGTGTCCCAAGTTTGGTTCAATTCCTTTGTTCCTGGAATTCAAGATGCTCTTTGATTGTGGGTTAACTATAAATTCCAGCAACTACAATTCCCAATTGTCAAGCTCTATTTTCCCCAAACTCCACCAGTGTTCTCATTTGGGCATATTCAGTATTTGTGCCAAGTTTGGTCCTGACCCAACATTGCCTGAGTCCACAGTGCTCTCTGGATGTTGGTGAACTACAACTCCCAATTGTCAAAGCTCTAGTTTCCCCAAACTCCACCAGTGTTCTCATTTGGGCATATTCAGTATTTGTGCCAAGTTTGGTCCTGACCCAACATTGCCTGAGTCCACAGTGCTCTCTGGATGTTGGTGAACTAAAACGCTCAAACTCATGGGCAATGCCCACCAAACCCTTCTAGTGTTTTCTATTGGTCATGGAGTCCTGTGTGCCACGTTTGGTTTAGTTCCATCATTGGTGGAATTGAGGATGCTCTTTGATTGCAGGTGAATTATAACTCCCAGCAACTACATCTCCCAAATGACAAAATCAATTTTTTGAGTGATGGTCACTCCTTGGGTGTTAGGTGTCTTGTGGCAGCAATTTGTCCAGTGGTTTTGAGTTATGTTAATCTCACAAATGAACATTACATTTCTATAATGTATAAATTGTTCTGAAGAGTCTGGAGAACAAGCCCTATGAGGAGCGGCTTCAAGAGCTGGGCTTCAAGAGCTGGGCATGAAGAAGAGAAGGCTGAGAGGAGACATGATGAGGGCCATGGATAAGTATGTGAGGGGAAGTCATAGGGAGGAGGGAGCAGGCTTTGTTCTGCTGCCCTGGAGACTAGGACACAATGGAACCATGGCTTCAAACTACAAGAAAGGAGATTCCATCTGAACATTAGGAAGAACTTCCTGACTATGAGAGTTGTTCAGCAGTGGAACTCTCTGCCCTGGAGTGTGGTGGAGGTTTTTTCTTTGGGGGCTTTTAAGCAGAGGCTGGATGGCCATCTGTCAGGGGTGCTTCGCATCTCCACCTCTGACATTCAACCTGACTTAGATGCACTTGTTAAAGACCAACAGAGACTTGATTTCTCTCACTGAATAAGAAAAAAAATAACTGAATAATAGCACCAAATGAGGTGATTAAACCCAAAATGTAGGCAATGTTTTTTTATTCTTTCCAGGAATAAGTGAAACTCAAAATGTGCTTTGAAGCAAATGTGACTGAAAATGACCATTAATATAATGAATCACAAATGATACAAATGTTCA
Source organism: Anolis apletophallus (assembly GCA_030556195.1). Lineage (NCBI taxonomy): Eukaryota > Metazoa > Chordata > Lepidosauria > Squamata > Anolidae > Anolis > Anolis apletophallus. The sequence goes on along the minus strand of JARBWK010000003.1, from coordinate 57,920,084 downwards.
CATTTTGTTAACCATTGGTTTGTAAAATTTGAGTGAATAAATGTCATTTTTCCTATGACAACCTCTCTTTTTCATTGCCCATAACATATACTCTTATCAGTCTTATTAATATATCAAAAACGCAATTTAGTGCCTTTTTTATTATTAAAGAAATTCAATTGATATTATGTAGAATGTAGTTCAGCCTTTAGGTGAAGCCCTCCATAATATTTTTTGGCTCTCGTGTGGCCCCTTGGAAAAAATAATTGCCCACCCCTGCCCTATAGCATACATAATATGCAATATTATAGAATAGCATTTAATAATATAGAATAAAATGTAATATATAATAAAATATTTATAATATAATATACATTTTAATATTATATATTATTTGCAATATTATTTAATGCCTGTTTAATATTAGTGTTGAGTGTATAATGTAATAGATATATATTTTAAATTAATATTTCTTTGAAATCTGCAAAACAGAGGAGGGCGCCAAAATAATGTTGGGGGGGGGGGGGTGCCAAAATAATGTTTGCTTACCATTTAAAATGACCTTAGACCGCCCTTGATCTCTTCTCTCCCCCAGGTCTCCTCAGCACTCCTCCCCCCCCCCTCCACTCTGCTTGGTAAAATCAGTCTGCATCCCGCTTTCAATCCTCCTGTGGCAGCCCTCTGTAGGCCCCTTCTACACTGCCATATAAAATCCAGATCATCTGCTTTGAACTGGATTATATGGCAGTATAGACCAGGGGTGGGCAATTATTTTTTCCAAGGGGCCACACGAGAGCCAAAAAATATTATGGAGGGCCGCACCTAAAGGCTGAACTACATTCTAATCTACATTATTGATTTATTTATTTACTATATATTACACATCATTAATATTAACATATTAATATATCAAGAAATATTCATATATTAGTATTAATATTATAATTATTACTAGCTGTACCTGTGCACGCGTTGCTGTGCCATGACTCTCTCTCTGTATCTCTGTCTCTCTCTATTTCTCTATCTCTCTCACTCTGTCTCTCTCACTCTGTATCTCTCTCTCTCTATCTCTCTCTCTCTCTCTCTCTCTCTCTCTCTCACTCTGTATCTCTCTCACTCTCTCTCTCTGTATCTCTCTCTCTATCTCTCTCACTCTCTCTATCTCTCTCTCTTTCTCTCTCACTCTGTATCTCTCTCTCTCTCTCTCTCTCTATCTCTCTCTGTATCTCTCTCTTTCTCTCTCTCGATCTCTCTCACTCTCTCTCTCTATCTCTCTCTCTTTCTCTCTCACTCTGTATCTCTCTCTCTATCTCTCTCACTCTCTCTCTGTATCTCTCTCTCTCTCTCTCTCTCTCTCTCTCTCACTCTGTATCTCTCTCTTTCTCTCTCACTCTGTATCTCTCTCTCTCTCTCTCTCTCTCTCTCTCTCTCTCTCTCTTTCTCTCTCACTCTCTATCTCTCTCTCTCTCTCTCTCTCTCTCTCTCTCTCTCTCTCTCTCTCTCTCTCTCTCTCTCTCTTTCTCTCTCACTCTCTCACTCTGTATCTCTCTCTCTTTCTCTCTCACTCTGTATCTCTCTCTCTCTATCTCTCTCTCTCTATCTCTCTCACTCTCACTCTGTATCTCTCACTCTTTCTCTCTCACTCTCTCACTCTGTATCTCTCTCTCTTTCTCTCTCACTCTCTCACTCTGTATCTCTCTCACTCTCTCTCTCTGTATCTCTCTCTTTCTCTCTCTGGCGCTAACCGGGTGGCGTGGGGGGGGCGCGGGAGGGGGCTGGGAAACGGGCCGGCGCGGAGCCTTCTGGGAGGTGTAGTTAACTTACCTTCCAGGCGCCGCATGGAGCCGGGTGGGGCTGGGGAGGAGGGGAGGGGTTTTCCCTCCTCCTTCCAGTCCCCCGTCCCCCCCCGCCGCTCTTCCTGATCAAAGGAGGAGGCGGAGGAGGCGCTCTGGCTGCCAGCGCGAACGTTCAGAACGTTCGCACATGGCAGCGAAGTGGCCGGGGTGGGAGTTCCGTTGGCTATTTTTTGGGGATCGTTTTTTGGGGTGTTGGGAGGTATGTAGGTCAGGTTTTTTTACTGTTGTCTGTACCTCGTGGTCAGGGCCAGTCAGTTGTTTAGTTTGGTGTTTCTGCGACTTATAGTTTCGTTGCCTATATATGACTTTGCACGACCGCGTCTCCTTTATATATATAGATATTATAGTATATATATTTAGACATAATATATTGAAATTATAATATAACATTATATTATATAATAATAAAATTATTATGAAATAATAATAAAAACCACTAAAATAAAATTCAAGAAGACAAGGTGCGAACCAAGATGAAGGGTGACAGAATGAAGAGAGGAAAGATCTCAAGATGGAATGGCCTGATGACCCCAGCCCAGTGGATGGCAAAGCGGACCCAGCCACCACTGCAGCAGAGGAGAGCAGAGCAGCAGGTGATTGGAGGCTGCAGGCCTCTGCCCGCTCTTGCCCCCAGCTGTTCCCCAGCTGATCGCCCTGCTATGGAGTACCGCTGCCGCCATCCCATTGCAGGCTCTGTGGGGCCTGTATCGGCAGACAGGCCAGAGGAGCGGCAGCTTTGGAGTGCATCCCTGGAGGCGATCCAGGCCTGCAGGGAGAGCACTCGGCGATCTGAGGCGGCTGTTCGCCCTGGCGACCCAGAAGACGATCAAGTCTTCCGGGTCTCCAGGGCGATATACCCCCGCAGGTCGCGGAGTGCTCCTGCCACAATCGCGGACTTAGAACTGCCCCTTTAACACACACACGGAGACGTTGCAAAGGCTAACTACTTTATTGAGTATATAAAACAGTTCAAAAGGTAAATAGTCCAATAATATGCAAGTGTTCAAGGTATAAAGCAAATAGTCCAAAGTATCGTAGCAAAAAGCTTGAAGCGTGGCAAGCTCCGCAAACCAATGCGGATCAGGAAACAGGACAAGGTTTCGCAATCCAATGCGAATCAAGGACCAGGGGCGAGTGCCGCAAACCACTGCGGCTCAGGAAACAAGGCAAAGGCAAGGCAAGGCTTGATGACCACTCTGCACAACAGGTCTCACACCGCATCGCGCCTATTCAGTATAGACGTGGCCGGAGAACTGAGGATCAGTTCCCACGGGGCGTTCTGAATCCCTCGGCCTGGAACCCCGACGGTCTAGGGCCCGGCGGCTCCCGGCTCTACTGTCCGAACGGCGTCGGTCTCGGGACCGAGGCCAGCTCCTCCTGCCCTCCTCTATGTCCCTGCGCCTGTTATGAGAACGGCCCCTCTTCCAGCCTAGTATCGCTACCGTCCTGAGAAGCAGCCGCCCCCGCAGTGCCCCATCCGCTAGCCTCCATCTGCTGCTCGGCCAGCTCCTGGGAACCTCGGCCATTTGGGAATTCATAACTATCTCCGCTATCTGCTTCGCTGCCTCCCATCTCCACCTGGTCCTCCCATCCGAAATCCCAGGCTAAACTCTCTGCCGGTGGACTGAGCAAAGGCACGGCTGACCACTCTTGCTCTGGGCCTTCCAACTCATCCTCCGAGTCCCTTTCAGCCTGTGCGGGTCCCAATGCCAACGGGACCCCCGGTGCATCACCCCTCCCCCGTGGCCCGGGCGGACCCATGGGTGCTACAGCTCCCGCTGCAGGCCCGGATCGCCTCCAGGGATGACAGGCACTCCAAAGCCGCCGCTCCTCCGGCCTGTCTGCCGACACAGGCCCCACAAAGCCCACGATGGGATCGCAGCAGCGGCACCCCTTCCTCTTGGCCCCTCCCCCGACACCCTTCTCCCCGGGCCGGACAGAAGCAGCTGCTGGGCCAGATCTGGCCCGTGGGCCGTAGGTTGCCCACTTCTGATATAGACTGATATAACCCAGTTCAAAGCCCTTATTGTGGATTTTCTGCCTTGGTATTTATGGTTCTGGCCCAGCTAAAATGTCCGAACGTATCTCCCCTTATGTCCCACCTCAAAATTTACGATCTTCTGGGGAGGGCCTATTCTCGATCCCACCTTCGTTGCAAATACGTTTGGGAGGGACAAGGAGTGGGGCCTTCTTGGTTGTGGCCCCTCGCCTGTGGAACTCACTCCTCAGCAAAATAAGATCAACTTCTTCCCTCCTTTCCTTTAGAAAAAAACTAAAGACGTGGCTTTGGGACTGGGCGTTTGGTTGATGTGGAGCAGCGGACGGACAATTGAGTAATGACAAATTTGTGGAGGCGGACTGCGGATTGGCTTGGACAGCCTATGAATGTGGAACGGGGATTATGTAGTTGTTCTGGTATTAATTTATTTTAATCTTGTTGTATTTGACGTGTTGTAGTTTTCTACTTATGTATACAGCATTGAATTGCTGCCTTTTGTCAGCCACCCTGAGTCCCCCTCCCGGGGATAGAGAAGGGCGGGTTATAAATGAAATAAATAAATAATAAATATTCTGGGTTATATGACGGGGTGGAAGGGCCCTGGGATAGCTCTAATAGTTGGCCCTTAGCTTAGCCTACAGTCCCCCTCAATGATAAGATACAGCAAAACAATATAAGTCTGGGGAACCTGTTTTACTCTCTTCAGTCATAGGGCCCTGCCACACAGTCCTATATCCCAGAATATCAAGGCAGAAAATCCCACATTATCTGAGTGGGGACTCCGATATCCCAGTTCAAAGCAGATATTGTGGGATTTTCTGCCCTGATATTCTGGGATATAGGGCTGTGTGGAAGGGCCCATAGTCTCCTAGAACGGTCCAGCCATAAGGAGAACGGGCCCCAACTTTATGTGCTTGGTGGCTTCATCAGAACCTGCCCAAGCAAGTTCCCGTAATTAATCACACTATGTAACAAAACTCCAAAATGTTTCAGTTCCTGGTTTGAAAGTTATTTCCTGTTTAATTGTGTGGTATTTACTTTGAAAGTAAGTAAACTCCATAAACCTTGTGTTGTCAAAGGCTTTCATGGCCAGAATCACTGGGTTGCTGTGAATTTTGGGGGCTGTATGGCCATGTTTCACAAGCATTCTCTCTTGACGTTTCACCCACATCTGTGACAGGCATCCTCAGAGGTTGTAAGGTCAGTTGGAAACTACGCAAGTGAGGATTATGTATCTGTGGAAGAAAGAACTCTTGTCTGCTTGAGGCAAGTGTGAATGTTGTAATTGACCATCTTGATTAGTATTTAATGGCATTTCAGCCTCAAAGCCTGGCTGGTTGCTGCCTGGGGAAATCCTTTGTTGGATGGTGATTAGCTGGCCCTGATTGTTTCTTATCTGGAATTCCCCTGTTTTTGAGTGTTGTTCTTTCTTTACTGTCCTGATTTTAGAGGGTTTTTTAAAAATACTAGTAGCCTTGAATAGCTTCAAGCTGGCCAATTGCAACATTCACACTTGCCTTAAACAGACAAGAGTTATTTCTCCCACCCTGGACATTACACAGATACATAAACCTCACTTGCCTTGTTTCACAAACTCCGAGGATGCCTGCCACAGATGTGAGTGAAACGTCAGGAGAGAATGCTTCTGGAACATGGCCATACAGTCAGAAAACTCACAGCAATCCAGAAACTTTGTTTTTGTGGCTGACACAAACTATGTTGAATTGGTTGAGACTTGACGAGATATTCATTGAAAAACAATAGCAACATATGCTATGTGTTCAATAAACTTTTTCTATGATTTTATTATTATTATTATTTATTTCGACTTGATAAACCGTCCTTCCCGAGGCTCAGGGCGGTTTACAACATATATAAACAGCATATAAGAACAGCATATAAAAACAGCATATAAAACACCTAAGATTAAAACGCATAAAATTACATCTTAAAAACAATCATACAAAAACATAGCCAGACATAGCTGGTTATGATAGAACCAATTAGAAAATGACATCTGTAATCCAGGAACAAAATGTTACATAGTGTCAAAGAGCCATTTGGTTATCTTGGAAATTCCCCAGCTACTGATAAGTCAGGTGCATGATAATAACGGCTCATCTCACTAGCAATAGTAAAAGGAATTGTTGGGAGTGGAAAGCTAGAAACTACCAGAAGCCCTTGGGTCATAAGAAACTAAAACCTTATTAGTCCAAACTACCAAATTCCCTTATAAAGGAAGTTAGAGTGTTTTTGCCTGTCCCCCAGGGCCGTAGCCAGGATTTTGATTCGGGAGGGGGCTGAGTTTGATTCCGGGGGGCTGATTCTGAGTGGGAGACAATATACCCTAGCAAACCTTTTGTATTGTTATCCCAATACCCCAATGCATATGGGATATATTGAGCATGGTGATCAGATCATGATATGAATACACATAACAGTTTAAATAATGTACCAGTAAGGCCTTATTGCGGACCACCCTCCCACTACATCCCCAGATATCTTTCTGCTGGCAGGCAAATTTCTTTTCATTAAGAAGGGCTTTTGGTAACTGACTAGCTACTGAAGAAAGGACTAATGCATTGGTGGTGATGTGCTTGATTTATTAACGCGTCTTTAATATTTCTTTTTATTGTGTTCTTCATATGGCAGTTTATCAATGTCTTAATATTGTATTTTTATTTGAACCTGTTTTTTTAAAATGCTGATAGAATCTGTCTTGAGTCCCAGTTTTGAGGGGGGGGGGGAAGTAGGGCACACTGTGGAAGGATCTACAGAACTTCATAGCCTTGTGGCCGAAATGTATCCTATAAATTGAAATAAATAAATGAATGAGGGATGTTCTCTCACTCTGAAAGCTATATGGCCCCTATCTAAGTATTATCTATCTACCTATCTATATAATAAAAGTCAAAGTTTGTATGTTTGTGGGTAGCGGATTTCCAGGACAGTTCCAACTTCCAGAGGGCCCTGTGACTCCCACCGATGATAGATCTAGACCAGTGGTTCCCAAACCTTTTTGGTCTACCGCCCCCTTTCCAGAAAAAAATTTATTCACTGCCCCCCAGAAATTATTTTAAATTTTTTTTAATAGCCATTAAACAGAAAGGGATATGTATTAATATTTCTACCTTTTTATAAAATATAATAAAGCTGTAAATTAGAAACATTGAAGTTTGAAATTATGAAACTATTTATTGAACTTAGAATAGAAAGGTAATACAAAAAAAGTTAAAACATTCAAAATCATCTTAATGAGAAGGATGAACCTGGTATGCTGCTTCCAATCTAGTAATACTCGGCTCTATTTTCGTCAGCAGTAATCTCAAAACATCGCAATTGACTATTTTGCAATCGGTTTATTTTTTTTGTTAATAAATTGGTTACCACACTGAACCCATGTTCCACTAAATATGCTGAAGGACATTATTATTGTTATAAGACTCAACCAGTTGGAAGGGAACCCCAAAGGTATTATTATTATTATCCTTTGCCTGGCGAGAGGAGGAGGAGGGAGCAGGAGGAGGGAAGAAGAGAGACACACACAGAGGTGGGCGGTAGCCTGTCACCTGGTTCATGCCACCACCCCCGCCCCCCCTTACAGGGGTTCAGCACACCCCAAATTCTCTGCGGCTTTCCAGCACCCCCCTAGATTACCCCACCGTCCACCAGGGTGTGGTACCGCCCACTTTGGGAACCACTGATCTAGACTAAACAGCACACAGACCCTCTGCTTTCATGACCAACAGAAAATATTGGAGTGGCTTTGGGGGGATTGGCCCTAGAATCTGGGACTTATGCTTCACCCACATCCAGAGCGATTTCCAAACCCAACCAACAATGGATTTGGATCTGGACTACACTTGGCACACAGGCACCCCTCCCAACCAGTGACCAACAGAACATACTGGAGGAGTTTGCATAGTGATCCATCAGAGTGGGAGTTGTGGTTCACCCTGCATCCAGAGAGCACTCTAAACCCCATCAATGATGGATCTGGAGCACAATTAGCAACATGAGCAACAGAAAATACTGGAGGAGGGTTGACCCTAGAATTTGGAACTTATGGTTCAACCACATCAAGAGAGCATTCTGAACCCAACCCACAATGGATTTGGACCAAACTTGGTATGCATACCTGACATGCCCACCTTTAAATACCTTGGGAGGTTGTTTTTTTAAAGGGGGATTGACCTTGAATTTAGGAAGTTGTAGTTCACCTACATTTATAGAGCATTGTGCACCAACCAACGATGGATCCATGTATTGTCGAAGGCTTTCATGGCAGGAATCACTGGGTTGTTGTAGGTTTTTTGGGCTGTATTCTTTCTTGGTGTTTCACCAATCGCCTGCATCTATGCAAGGCATCCTCAGAAGTTGTGAGATCTGGAACAAACTTACTTGGCACTGATATCCAACACAATCAGCTTTAAATGCTGGTGGATTTTGGAAGAAATTGGCCTTGAATTTAGTGAGGTGTGGTTCACCTACAGCCACAGAGCATTGTTCAACAATTGATGGATCTGGACCAAACCTTTCACACATACCCAGCCTGCCCAACTTTGAATACCTGTGGGGTTTGGAGATAGTTGGCCTTGACTTTAGGAAGTTGTAGTACACCTACATCCAGAGAGCACTGTGTACCAACTGACAATGGATTTTGATCGAACTTGACACAGATACCCAACACCATCAACTTTAAATGCTGGTGAGGTTTAAAAGGGAACTGACCTTGAATTTAGGTAGCTGTGGTTCACCTACATCCAGAAAACACTGATCCCAAATGACATTAGATCATGACCAAACGTGGCATGCATACTCAATATGGCCAACTTTGAATATGGGCTGGGTTTGGGGGTAAATAACCTTGAATTTTGGGAATTGTAGTTCACCCACATACAGAGATCAGTGTGAATACAACCATCAATGGATCTGGACCAAACCAGGCACACAGACCCAACAAGCCCAACTTTGAATAATGGTGTAGTTGGAACAATAACATGACGATGGGAATTGTAGTTTACCCATATCCTTATACATTTACTAATGGGTCAATTCTTAAAGTCCAAAACCAAACAATGAATATTTTCTATGTTTATTATTACAAATTACCTAACCTGGGCATTGCCGGGTATGTATGTTAGTAATATTATATGATTTATAGCCCATTGACAGCTATTGTGCAAACATTGGAGTTGTTTCCTTGAACCTCACTATAACATTGCACTTGTCTATTTCAGGATTACAATATTACATAATGTATCAGTTTTAGTGCCATGGGAAACTTGATTAGAAGTCTCAGCTCAGTAACATTTTGAATGTGATTACACCAAAATATTTCTCTGTGTACTTTTCTGATGTCATCTTTCTTGAGGGAAAATGTGTTACTATTCTAGGATAACTATCTCTGGAAATTCAGTATTTAAGGGTCAACATGACTGTAAAGCAGAGGATAATCCTTAGCAGTTCCTGGGAGAAAAATGAGAACAGATTGAAGTACAAGACAAATAGGCTGTGGTATTTTTCCTTCTATTAAGAAAGCCTATTCCTCTTGTCTCTCAATTCTCATCTCCAGATTTCAGAAACTGCACCTAATTTCTCTGCTGGATCAGCTAGTGTGACTACTTTTTTTTTCTGATCATCATGTTCCTGTAACTCAATATTCCCAGCGGCAAAACCTGTAATATTTCAGTTGTTTGTGCATAGAGGTGGAGGGGGAAATGTTACTGGGTATTAAGTACTTGTTGAAAAAGTTTTAAAAGGATATGCTTTGTGCATAAAACAGCCCAGCTCTTTTCTGTAAGATCTCTTTTGTCCATGTCAGCCAGTTGCTCAGAATATATGAGAAACACCATCTTCTGAAAAACTCTCATAAGAGGAGGTCATATTAGAAAGGTCCTTCTAAGGATTATCCACATAGGAAGCAAAGTATTGTTCACTCTCACATTGATTCACTGGATAAGAAGGCTCTTCAATCACAGAAGAATCAGGAAAACAATGGAAAGAGTCGTTGTACAAAGTGGGATTATTGAATTGTTCTACCTTCTCTTTGGGAGGAGGTATGTATGACCTATACATATTATTACATTTTTAGAAACTACATAAAATATCTTTAATCTGATGCCTAGTTATTGAAAAAAATACTTGATATTTTAGGAGAAATTAAAGTAAGCACTAATTAGAATAGTTATATACTTGGAAACATAGTAATCTTTATTTAAATTTACGTTTTTCTTATGGAGTTTAACCTGGGAATTCTGATTCTGATGTTAGTTTCAGTGGGTTACGTCATCTTCATGTCAAAAACGTTGATTAAACATCTGTGAAGTCCAAACTTGGTCACTTCCACTATGTCGGCTATTCATGGAAAGGTAGGTAATGATAGTGTTTGAGATAGTGCTTGCAGTTCTGGAGGAACTCTACTTTTTGTTTTCATAGATTTAGCATGGGGATGTAGTTAACTAGTTAAAATCACGAGGAAATCAGTTTTTTGGGAGGTGGGGGTTGAACCTGTAACACCCCCCCCCCTCTACATGGTTGGCACCATGCCAACCAGGAGGATTCTTCAGTCCATGGCTTCACTCAAATTGGACAAATTATGATGGCCAACTCTGACAGCTTCCTAAAATTACTGCTAAGGCCCTTTCCAAACAGCTGAATAAAATCCCACATTTTCTGCTTTGAAATGAAATATATGGTAGTGTGGACTCAGATGACCCAGTTCAAAGCAGATATTGTGGGATTTTCTGCCTTGATGTTCTGGCTGTGTGGAAGGGTCCTAAGACATAACAAGTCATCTACCTGTACTTTTGCTACTTCATAATACATCTTTACAGACTTTTACTAAGTATTTTCTCTCTCGATACACAACATATTTAGTTGCCATAAATAGCATGAGCCTGCAACAAAAATAAAACTTTTCAATATTATAGTAGTTTTTAATGTACTTTTTGGTGTTGGTGATGACTTTTAAGAAACAATACAAATGTCACATCACAAACAGTCTTTTCACAAATTTGGTTCCATAATTATGCCTCACTGAGGGAACAAGATTGTTTTCCTAGTCTGGAGCTTAGGACAGGGAGCAATGGATACAAATTGCAGGAAAAAAGATTCCAACTGAACATTAGGAAGAACTTCCTGACTGTAAGAACAGTTCCACAGTGGTACATGCTTCCTTAGAGTATGGTGGAGTCTATTTCTCTAGAGGTTTTTAAGCTGAGGCTGGATGGCCATCTGTCAGGAGTGCTTTGTGCATTTCTTGCATGGCAAAGGGTTGGACTGGATGGCCCTTGTGGTCTCTTCCAACTCTATACTTTTATTATTCTTTCTGTATGTGTTTTAAAATCCCAAAGAGGTCTCCATGTTAGAAATGCCCTTCGTACTCTCTACAGGAATTCTAGAGAAGGGGGGGGGGGGAATCAGAAGAAAATATTTGGGGGACTGGCTAACAAAAGTACCTACAAATACCTTGCTGCAGATGAATTCTAAATATATTATCCTATCCTATTTGTTGTCAATCCATTTGTGCAAATCTATCATTTGCAAAAATATATGATTCCATGCTTTACTTTTCAATTTCTGGCCAAATAGGTTAACCAATGCCTTGCAGAAATAAAATCACCCCCTTTACTGTATTTTTCCACATTTTGTCATATTGCACCAACTAGAATTGAAATGAATTTCATTGGAATTGTTCCCATTTGATGCACAGAATATGCTTTACACAGTGAAGGTGCAAAATATTTTTTATTGTGGCATAAAAAAAGAGTGCTTGGGTAATATGACCTTGAACAGAAGGGATGTTCTTAAATGGATTGTGTATACACAGTGTAAAACAGAGTAGAATGAAAGCCATCTTTTTCTTGCATATATTACATTTCTAAAATGTTATTTGAAGTGAAATTTCACATTCCAGGTCCCCTAGTGTATGGGCTAAAATATATAGTTGAAGTTCCACAATGTTTATAGCACATTTGAAGTATTAATGTAGTGTTAGTGTTGAACACAATCTCCTACCACATCCTGGATTCCTGCTCTTTTGATTGCTGAAATTTCCTGCAACCACATCCACTGGGATGTTCCCATTTTCCTTTCTGGAGCATGAGGCTGCATTTAAAAAGCCAAGAATGTGATCCAAATCATTCCCTGACATTTAAATATGAACCTGATGGATAAATAACTGATGGTCAAGAGAATGCATGAATGCATTCTGATACCAGACTTAGGAAACTCCTGCTTTAGAGTGGATACTATGCAGGTTGGCTTTTTACAGCTCTAAAACAGTAACGCAGAAGTAATAGTAGAACAATTTGAAAAGAAAAAAGTCCTCAGTTATAAATAATTCACAAGAAAGAAATATTTGTGTTAGTCAAAGGAAATACTTTTTTCCCCAAAAGATAATCTGAAAATGGGAATCCCTTCCAGCCATACCATATCTATGGTGTTTCTTTGCTACAAGTTATTAGAAACATTTTCAGGAGGTTTCATGTGTGTGTGTATGTGTCAGGAGCGACTTGAGAAACTGCAAGTCGCTTCTGGTGTGAGAAAATTGGCCGTCTGCAAGGATGTTGCCCAGGAGGCGCCCAGATGTTTTGATGTTTTACCATCCTTGAAGGAGGCTTCTCTCATGTCACCGCATGGGGAGCTGGAACTGACAGAGGGAGCTCATTCGCACTCTCCCCGGGTGTTCAGTCCTGCTGTCACAAGCACTTAACCCATTGCACCACCTGGTTATTTCTGAAACAGTAAACATAAAAACCAGTAAAAAGTAAAAATAAATCCAGTATTCTAATCCAATAGCTCCCAGTTTTATTGGCTGACATTTAATGGAGTCAGGAAACTTATGAGAAAATATAAGAGTGGAGTACAACCAAACATTTCAAACCTTTGAGGACACCTTTCAGCTACCACTGAAAGTAAGTAAGTAAGGATACTTTTGATGTGATCCTTCCTGAAGTATAATGATTTTTGGATCTGTATTGCCACCTAGTGGCGTAAAAACAAATTGGAATAAGATTGTTCTAATTCTGTGGCAGCATTTCAATTTTCCAGGTTTTTGACATTTGAGAAGTAGCTTGGGTACTTCTTGCCCAAGTTATTTGAAAAAGTCATTTTAATTGTACAAAATGCATAAGGCTGTGGGTGAACTACAACTCACATCAAGATTAACCATGAAAAACTCCACCAGTACTGTGTTATAAGAACATAACATAAGAACATAAGAAGAGCCATGCTGAATCGGGCCTCAGCCCATCTAGTCCAGCATTCTGTGTCACACAGTGGCCCACTAGTTGTACACAGGGATCTCTAGCAGAAAGGAGGGCAAAACCCTCACCTGCTCCCGACCCCCACAACCAGTACCCGGGAAAATCCTGCCTGCCTCCATCAACACAGAGGTGGCACTTGGATGTCCATTTCAGTAACTACTGATTCCCTTGGTATCCATGAATCTGTCTAATCCTGCCTTGAAGCTGTCCAGGCTGACAGCTGTCACAACCTCCTCTGGAAGTGAGTTCCATAACCCAATGACCCTCTGGGTGAAGAAATATTTCCCTTTATTAGTCCTAACTTTCCTACCTTGGAGCTTTAGGGAGTGCCCCCTAGTCCTAGTGTTGTGTGACAGAGAAAATATATTTTCTTTATTCACCTTTTCTATCCCATGCATGATTTTATACACTTTGATCAAGTCATGTTGGACAAATTTGCTCTAGGTGCATCATCGGTGGGGTTCAGTGTGCTCTCTGGCTGTAAGTTAAAACTACAACTCCCACTATGGTGATCCAGTTCTCTCAAAACCCTCCAGTAGGTTGAGTGAGTCATGGGGGTTCTGTGTGCTAAGTTTGGTCCATCATCGGTGGAGGTTATGGTTTCTTTGGTTGAGGGTGAACTACAACTGCATGCAAAAGCAAATCAGGTGGAAATAGTGTCTGATATATAAGTGACAAATTATACAGAAAGTATCAAAATATTGTATTCACTGGTATACAGCTATGGTATAAAAATCACAATGGAATGAACATGGCATGTATAAGTACAGCGATAGCAACGACAGTGGTTGGATTCACATTGAGAAGTTTCATCTCAGTTCTACACAATTAAATGATATTAATGAAGTACAATTGACAGTGCATATCTAGCAAATCATAATTAGTAACAATGGGGTGAGAGAAAGCGTCAATCCTCTCACAATCTTGTACCTGCTAGGAAGGAAGTAACTTAGTCAGTGCTGTATAAGACAGGGACAAGAAAAGAGTCCGTGGCGAGTAAAAAAACCCCAGAAGACCGCAAATACGCCCTTGTGCATGCAGTGCGCATGCGTCAGTTCGTCAATGTCCGAACCGCAAGGTACGCTGGTCTTCGTAGTTTGGGAGAGACGCTTGGCTGGTCGATGTAAGGAGCGGCGTCACTATGATGCTCGGCCGCAGGGACTTGTGGTCCTTGTAGTTTAGATGGTAATAAGTCAGCGTCTAAGTGTTAACAACGGCTGGCAGTGCAGCGGAGGGAAAAGCAGCCCCTTGCTAGTCTCACCATGGTGAGAAGGGCGCAAGGGGCACCCCAATCCTTCCAGTAATCAAGAGCACCACCCCCCTTGCGCCCTTCTCACCACGGTGAGACTAGCAAGGGGCTGCTTTTCCCTCCACTGCACTGCCAGCCGTTGTTAACACTTAGACGCTGACTTATTACCATCTAAACCAGGGCTGTCCAACTGGCGGCCCCGGGGCCGGATCCGGCCCGTAGCCTGTTGGACACGACCACACCTATGCCCTCAGCCGCCATTTTTAAATTTTAAAAAAATTGATTTTTTTATTTAAAAAAATGGCGGCCGGGGGAGGGGGAGGCTGGGCAGGGAGGAGGAAGAGAGCTAGCTCCTCCTTTTGGCGCCCCCTCCCTACCTAGGGCGGGAGCCGCCGAAAAAGAAGGCGGCGCCAAGAGCAGCGCGTCACAGGCCTGGCGTGACGCGCTGCCCCTTGGCACCACCTACTCCTCCTTTCAGCGGCTCCCCGGCCTAGGAAGGGGCGCCGAAAGGAGTAGAGGCGGTGCCAAGGGGCAGCGCGTCACGCCAGGCCTGTGACGCGCTGCCGTTAGCGCCTTCTGCCCTGCCGGCGGCTCCCCGGCCTAGGAAGGGAGAGGGGCGCGAAAAGAGGGAGCAGGCGGTGCCAAGGGGCAGCGCGTCACGCCAGGCCTGTGACGCGCTGCCGTTGGCTCCGCCTTCTGCCCTTTTTCGGCGGCTCCCCCGGCCTAGGAAGGGAGGGGGGGCGCCGAAAAGGAGGAGTAGGCGGTGCCAAGAGCAGCGCGTCACGCCAGGCCTGTGACGCGCTGCTCTTGGCGCCGCCTACTCCTTTTTCGGGCTTTAGGAGGGGGTGGGGCCTGGGCTGGGGGCGGGGCCTAGGGGCGGGGCCGAGTGGCCCCGCAGGTCATCAGTGACCTCTTATCCGGCCCTGGACCCGCCAGAAGTTGGACAGCACTGATCTAAACTACAAGGACCACAAGTCCCTGCGGCCGAGCATCATCGTGACGCCGCTCCTTACATCGACCAGCCAGCGTCTCTCCCAAACTACAAGACCAGCGTACCTTGCGGTTCGGACATTGACGAACTGACGCATGCGCACTGCATGCACAAGGGCGTATTTGCGGTCTTCTGGGGTTTTTTTACTCGCCACGGACTCTTTTCTTGTCCCTGTCTTATACAGCACTGACTAAGTTACTTCCTTCCTAGCAGGTACAAGATTGTGAGAGGATTGACGCTTTCTCTCACCCCATTGTTACTAATTATGATTTGCTAGATATGCACTGTCAATTGTACTTCATTAATATCATTTAATTGTGTAGAACTGAGATGAAACTTCTCAATGTGAATCCAACCACTGTCGTTGCTATCGCTGTACTTATACATGCCATGTTCATTCCATTGTGATTTTTATACCATAGCTGTATACCAGTGAATACAATATTTTGATACTTTCTGTATAATTTGTCACTTATATATCAGACACTATTTCCACCTGATTTGCTTTTGCATATTCTAAGGTGTAGCCCCCTGTTTATTCAGGTGAACTACAACTGCCAGAAAGGAAGAGCACCACCCCACCCCCACCCCAATCCTTCCAGTAATCAAATTTCAGCATATCAGGTATGTGTGCCAAGTTTGGTCCAGATCTATTGGTGTTTGGGTTCACACTGCTCTCTTGATGAAGGTGAACTACAACTCCCCCAAATCAAGGTGAATTTTCCCCAATGGCCTCCAGCATTTTTTGTTGGTCATGCAGGCTCTGTGTGCCAAGCTTGGTCCAATTCCATCATAGGTGGAGTCCAGAGTGTTCCATGATTGCAGGTGAACTATAAATCCCAGTACTTACAACTCCAAAATGTCCAGTCCAATTCCCCTCAAAACCCACCAGTATTCAAATTTGGTCATATCAGGTATGCATGCCAAGTTTGGTCCAGATCCATAATTGTTTGGATTCATAGTGCGCTCTGGATGTAGGTGAACTACAACTCCTACAAATACCTCCAAAGACCTCCAATATTTTGTATTGGTCATAGGGGCTCTGTGGGCCAAGTTAAGTCCAGTTGCAGTTCAGAGTGCCCAGTACCTACAACTCCTACAAATCATGGCAAATTCTCCCCAAACATCTCTAGTATGTTCTGATCAATTCCTCTGTTTGCTGTGTGCCATAGAAAAGAATAGAAAAGAATTATGGAAGAGGCAGTGGGTGTGGTCATGCAAATTCCACACCAATGGAGAGAGTCAGAAACACTGAGATGTCTGTGGCAGAGGAAACACATAAAATCCAGGATGAAATTGTCCTTGTATGAAAGCCTTCACTGGGGTGGTGGGCAGCATGGTGTTTGTGGAGGACATTGGAAGGGTTGGCCTACATGGTCACAGCGCTCACTATAATCTGCAATGTCATTGGAGGGAGGGCCATTGGTGTCTCCTGAGTGCTGGGAGTTATAGCTGTTTGTGAAGGTGGGAGCCTGTCTGTGTAAGTGGGCACTCCAGCTACATACACATATACATTTTTCACTTTTATTTTGTATATAGATAAGATTTACTGTATAATATATTGAATTAAGTACACTTAAAACCAAAAACAATAAGGGAAACAACCAAAAGCTGTCCACTTCACTGCCTTTCCCACACCTTGGCCGAGTCATTATTCAGAATTGAAACTGCAGTCAAGAAATCATAAGCATCCCCCCATGTTTCCATTAAAGTATTCTGGAGGTTTGTCAAAAAATCAACCACATTATTCGCTGAAAGAGGAAAAGACCCTTCTCTGTAATTGCCCAATCTTGTAAGGGTGAACAACTCAAGTATGGGCATGGCATGAACCTCTAGGCCAGGGGTGCTCACACTTTTTCAGCATGGGAGCTACTGATTAAAAAACCAAGTCCCAAAGATCACCTACCCAGAAATGTAAAATGTATAACTATTTTCTTTTTTATTTATTTATATTTATTATTCATTCTTATGTACCGCTCCTTCCAGCAGGCTCGGGGCAGTTTACATAAAATGAAGTTATAAAACATCAACATTTCAATTTAATAACAACAATATAAAACAGAGCATGAAAATACATCCAACCACCCCATTTCTCCCACACTGCCATATTACCACACATATTATCAGCCAGAAAGTAAGAAGAGAGGCTTTTGAACTGCAAGGCCATTTAATATTCAGCAAGGTAAACAAAGGGGCATGCATAAATACATCCAACCACCCAATTTCTCCCACACTGCCATATTACCACACATATTATCAGCCAGAAAGTAAGAAGAGAGGCTTTTGAACTGCAAGGCCATTTAATACTCAGCAAGGTAAACAAAGGGGCATGCAAAAATACATCCAACCACCCCATTTCTCCCACATTTCCATATTCCCCAATATATATTTCGCATGCCCCAGAACAATCAAGCACCCACCCCAAAGTTAAAAGACCGACCTTTGAGATGCGGTAAGGAAATGGCCCCAAAGCGTCCTTCTTCTTCTCCTCCGTCGTTGCTCCTATTTCCACGCCGCCAGCATGCGTGCCGCCTCCAAGAGCTCACAAGAAGTCAGAGGGGCAGAATGGGCGCTTCTGCTCATGTGCGCGGTGCAAGCCATGCATCGCGTCATCCAGGCCCGCCCCCTTTGGTCTCCTACGACTCTGAGTGGCTGGAGAAGGACGGAGGGAGGAGGAGGAATCCAAAAGAGGGGGCCCATTATGCCTCTTGAACTCTGGAGCTTTTGGAGGAGCAGGGAACAGGGAGCAGGGAGGAGCAACGACGGAGGACTTCTTTGCAGCGTGCAGGGGCACGTGAAGAGGACCAACAGCAAAAAACCTGGTCAGGGGCCTGAAGATCACCACGATGAGGCCTGAAGATCACCCTGGTGATCCCGATCACCATTCTGAGCACCCCTGCTCTAGGCAAATTAAAGCTGCTGCAGGATCAAGCCTCAGTTATTAGAGTGATCATTTACGTACTTAATGTATCATAATTCTCAGGGTTGCATTAAAATGCTCTGTGTACCTATTAGTTTGGTCTTGGTGGGGAACAAAAGTAAGGTGAAGCACTCTACTAGCTTATAGCAGGATTTCACATGACATTGAACTTGAAATATGTCCCTGTATGTAGCAGGATTTCTAAAGGCCAATCCCCCTGCCCTTGCAAAAATGCCTTTAAGTGAGGTTCCACCCTATGGGGTATCTAATAGCCAAAAAAGGAGAAAGGTCTACACATGTAGCTATATTATCTTTGCCCCTGCTAGTCTTGAGGGAAAGTTCCCAGGATGTCCACGGCCATTCTCTGCCTTTGCTGCTTATTGTTTCACCAGCATGGACCACTGTCCTCACCCAGACTGGGGAAACTACCATCATTAGCAAGCATTACCTCAAAGCTACCCACATTTTCCCCTTCCTACACCTATTAGAGGTGGAGCAAGCAACAGCCACAAAACTTCAAACTGAGCTATAGCAATTTATTCAATTTCCTGCCATGGCTGGAGCTAATCAACAGCAGACAACCCTCCTGGAGACAGATCCTAGCTGGCCATGATCTAGACCAGGGCAACAAAGTTCTTTGTTTCAAACTGCTTTCAGAATGCTAATCATATTTCTTGATGCTTGCATTGAGTTATGTCAGTTTTTGGAGAGCAGACCCTGCTGACATCTATCTTGTCTAGGGTGAATAAACACCCATGTTCTTTGCCTTCATCCTGTCTGTGTCTTATTTCATCATTTGGGGAGCTTGGCACACTAGGCTTCTGAACGTGTGGTTCTTGTGAAGCTGAAATCACTCAATAACAACAACAACAATACTTTATTTATATTCCACCCTTCTCACCCTGAAGGGGACTCAGGGCGGATCACAAGTACACATACAGGGCAAACATTAAATACATTTGTATACACAGTACACAGACAGAACAGAAGGAGGTGTTGTTTCGATGCCATGGACGGTTGGGCTCGAGTCCACAGGGGGTACTGTCACTCCATCCTCTATGATGAAGAGCCAACAGGGCTTCCTCATTCCAGCATTTTCTGATCTTTTTCTTTAGGTAGTGCTCCTCTTTTAGCACTACCTAATTTCTCTAATTACAGCTAAAGCTGTTTTCGAACAGCTTAGGTAAACCGTGAGCAGGGCTGATGGTCGGCTGCTCACGCTGACCTGGGGCTTTGAATTTGCAACCTTTCAGTTGATAGATCTTATAGTTGCTGATGATTTACCAGCTGTGCTAAACCTCTGGCCCCATATCCACTCTTGTATATAAGATATACTACTTGCAACATTAAAAACAAGATTTTTAAAAACCTTTTCCTAACCTTACCAGAGCATTCTGCATATTTTTCTCTCCTGTTTCCTACCATAGGTTCATTTACCGCACTGACTACGTTGTGCTCCGATTATAGATACTATGACCTGCCACTCAAGCAGCTGTGCTTATCTCTGTCTCATTCCCACAGCCTTCTTAAACACGTGATGGAAGTCAGAAACGCCATGCTGTGACCTAATGCAGCCTCTCCCATTTCTCAAATCTGGCTACATGACTCTGTGAGAATGTTAAAACATTTTATATGATGGATCTAGCCACATTATATATAGTTTACAGATGGAGACAGGTTTCTATGTTACTGGCCTCATAGGCGGCTTCTTAGCAACCTTTTTATTTGTCCTTATTCAGTTATGATTCAGTTTTACTTCTCAATCCTGTCACCTTCTGCGGGTTTAAATAGCTATTTCTGTCTTTCATCCAAGTGGGTATTGGACACCAGTTGGGGGGGGAGAGAATCTATCCACTTTCTCCCTATAGGAATATGAACTTTTGATGGAAACCACTTACCCTGGAATGTGTTTCCTGGGGCATAATTTGAGCAGTGTCACGTTGCCTCACAGAGGGCACATTTATACGCAAAACTTGGCAGATAATAAGCCAGGGCAAATGCTTCAGTGATTTGATCCTGGCAGGGGAGAATATCTGGATAAGAATTAAGGGAGCAAGAACTGGGAAAAAAAGCAGTTTTGGGGAATTGAGTGCCCCCACACTATTAAAAGCATACCTGTTTTGGCCTGTACAGACATTCTGTTTATCTGGATATCTACTCAGACCATTGCATCTTACCATTGGGGCTGAATAATATATTATGTAACTTCTGTCGCACAAACAGGATTTATTTTGAACTCCTACTATAGTTGTGGGAGCCATGGTGACACAATGGGTCAAACCGCTAAGTTGCAGAACTTGTTGACTGGAAGGCTGGCGGTTTGAATCTATGGGATGGGGTGAGCTCCCATTGTTAACCCCTGCTTCTGCCAACCTAGCACTTTAAAAAAAATGCTAATTTGAGTAGGCACCGCTCTAGTGGGAAGATAACGATGCTCCATGCAGCCATGCCAGCCATATGACCTAGGACGCATCTACGGACAATGCCGGCCAGCTCTTAGGCTTCGAAATTGAGATGAGCACCACGGTCCCCAAACTGAACTCACCTCCTGCTTCTTCTTCCGTCACTGGGCCTCTGTTACAAGCTCACTTTACATTGTGCTTCCTCTAACAAGCTGGAGACCTGGTTGGATCTGTGAATTTTTGTCTTCTTGCCAGAACATATGGCATGCTACATCTGAAGCTCATGCAAACAGGTTGCTTTGTTGGACATTAGGGACACTTAGGGACATTAGGGAGCTTGAGTTCTTGGACAGAGCACAGCAGACCATTCTAGATACACAATGCGCATCGGATGAACATACGGGGATTGCTATGAGGAGGCAGATTCTTGGGGAAATGTGACACAGAAGGAAGAGGACCAAGGATTGGTCTGTGAATTTGGAGAGTCCATTTGAAGTTCTCTCCCCAGTCAGAGGTAAAGGGGAACAGGGACACATTGGGGAGGATAAGGGGTTCTCAGAAAATAGACCAGCAGTCCCCATGTTACAAACATCTAACTTACATATGATTCCTAGTTAAGAACAGGGTGACACATCAGGAAGTGAGAGGAAAGGAAATCAATTCTTGAAAGGGTAATCATGGCTAAGAGGTTACTCCACTGAAGCTTTGTCACCAATCCTTGTTTCCACAACAAGCCATTTTTTTCAAAATCCAATTCTCAGGGACAAAATTCTTCTGAACAGGGCCACAGACAACAAAACAAACACCACAGGGGTGTTAAACCTTTCCTTTGCAATCCAAAGCGCTCTCCCTCCCTCCCTCCCTCCCTCTCTCTCTCACACACATATGGAGTTACACTTTAAAATGTACCTGTTCCGACTTACATACAGAACCTATGTTCATAACTTGGGGACTGTGTGCAGTAGTAATGGGAGATTTCAAATATAGGCAACTATAGTTATGAACAAGATAGGTTCCATGGGGAGCGGCTTAAAGAGCTGGACATGTTTAGCCTGCAGAAGAGAAGGATGAGATGAGACATGTTTGCCATGTATAAATATTTGAAAGGATGGCATAAGGAAGAGGGAGCAGGCTTGTTTTCTGCTGTCCTAAAAACTAGGACACAGAGCAATGGGTTCAAATTACAGTGTTCCCTCACTTACCATGGGTGTTCCATTCCAGGACCACCTGCGATAAGTGAAAATCCATGAAGTAGGGACGCTCTGCCCACTCGAGCGAGCAGAGTGTCCTTATTTCGCGGCGGCCTTCTTACTACCTCCGCTGCTCCCTGCCTCAGAGGTTCCTTCCTTGCCAAACTGAGCACCCAAGCCTGGCACCCAGTCTGGCGAGAAAGGAGCGGGGAAGAGTGGAGGGACGAGGAAGAGGACACCGCCGCCAAGGCCCTCTTTGGTGGCAGCCTCCTCCTCGCCGCCTCTGCTGCTCACCACCTAGAAGGTCCCTTCCTTGCCAGACTGAGCCCCCAAGCCTGGCGCCCAACCTGGCGAGGAAGTAATGGGGAGCAGCTGTATGGTGTTCCCTTGCTGCTCCCCGCGAAACAGCGAATCCACAATAAGCAAACTGCGAAGTACCGAGGGAACACTGTACAAGAAAGGAGATTCCACTTGAACATTAGGAAGAACTTCTGACTGTAAGAGCTGTTCAACAGTGGAATTCACTGCTTGGAGTCTGGCGGAAGTAACTTCCTTGGAAGCTTTTAAACAGAAGCTGGATAGGCATTATCATGGGTGCTTTGATTGTGCTTTTCCTGCATGGCAGGGGGTTGGACTGGATGACCCCTGTGGTTTCTTCCAACCCCATAATTCTACGATTATATGAGGGGAGCTACCCATTGCTTGCATCAAAAACAGCATGGAGTCCTGTGGTAATTTATTTTAAGGCATGCTTCTTTATTTGGCATAACCTTTTGTGGACTACAGCTCACTTCATGAAATGCATGAAATAAGACAAATATTTTCTTCCAGGACGGGTTGACATAGCCTTAGTCAATATTAACTCACTCTCCACCTTCGCAGTCTAGGTATTTCATGCAGCCACCAGAACTCTCCTGCATCCAGCAGCAAAATCTGTGTTCCCTGGGAGTCAAATGGCTGTGAGAGAACTGCAAACACCAGCAAAAGAAGAGCAGTAACCCAAGTTGAGATTAAGGCTCCTGCCATATCACTCTGTCATTTAGGATTGTGTGGTATTTTTGTTTGATTTATGGCCCTTCTTTCTCCCGCATGGCATCCAGGAAGATGTACATTTTGAAAGTATGATACAATTTTAGAAACTGTTAAAACAGAAAATTAAAATACAATTAAACTAAATTTCTGTAAAAAGACAAAAATTAACAGTTAAAAGCAGCATTAAAAACACGTTAAAATGGTGTTAAAATGCTTAAAACATAGCATAGTTTGGTCTCTATAAAAAGTTTTCTCTCCTGCATACACTTTCTTAAAATAAAAGGGAAAATGGAATTCAATAACTTAGGAGCAGCCATCAAGTAGGCTCTCTTTCAGGTCTTTGCCAGATATGCCTGAGGTGATGGTGGGACTGAAAGCCTCTCTCTGCAGATCTTAGACCATGGGAAGACTCATATAGGGAGGTAAGGTTTCTTAAATATTCACATTACTTCACCAGTATAGCTGCTCATTATATAGGTATATCAATTTACTTTTCTTTATATGAGGTAGCTTACAATTATGAATATATACTCTATATCAGTTTTTTTCAACCTTATTTGAGCCGCGGCACATTTTTTACATGTACAAAATCCTGGGGCACACCACCAACCAAAATGACACTCTAACACAGTAATACGTGTAGTTAATATGTTTTTAAATTTATTTATACACTAAGTGTGAAACCTGGGCCTGTTTCGATGAACACAACATAGATATCCTGGCAGGAATGGCAGAAAAACACACACGAAGGTCTTGCTCAACAGCTGGGAGTTATAGTTCACCCGCAATCAAAGAGCATTCTGAACTCCACCAATGATGGAATGGAATCAAACTTCCCACACAAAACTACCATAACCAAGAGAAAATACTATAAGAGTTAGGTAGGCATTGACCTTGAGTTTTGGAGCTGTAGTTCACCTATATCCAGAGAGCACTGTGGAGGGGAGGGAGGAAGACGTGGGGCGAGCCTGTGCAGTAGCGCCCCCACGGGTCACGTCTTCCTCCTCCCTCCCGCTGAACGGGTAGCATGAGCAAAGCAAGGCAAAGCAAGCAGAGCGAGGCTGGGAAGAAGGGAGTCCGAGTGGAGAAGAAAAAGTGTTCAGCAGGAGGGGGAAGAATGGGTATTGGAGGTTCCAATTTCCCACGGCACACCTGATGATCGCTCACAGCACACTAGTGTGCCACGGCATACTGGTTGGGAAACACTGCTCTATATTATTGTTCTTTATATATTAGTCATAAAAACAGAATGTTAAGCAAAAAGATTCGAGCAAAACCAAGCTGAAATTCCCCCCCCCCCCATATTTTGTGTTTCACTCAGTAACCCACATTTAAGCATAAGCAGCTCAAGCATGATGTTTATACCCCTAAGAAATAGGACAGTAATGCTTCCGCTAGAAAAATTATTGGAGTGTAATTTTCTCTGTCAAACAGAATGGGCCTGCAGCTGCTATTGAAAAGCAGTTTCTACTAGGACAGATGCAGCAAAGCATGGCTAAGTGCACTAAATGGAGTGGTCAGAGTGGTGGATATAGACTCATTGTATTCCACTTTCAGAGATCACTATTATGATTGCTACCTGGCTGTGGTTTTTTGAAGTTCATTTTTGTCATGTGTACTGCCTTTAGAGGGAGATAGCACGGAGTTGTGGTTTCAGTGTTAGACTATGATTCTGAATACCAGGTTAAATCCATGCTCAGCCATGAAATCCCAGTGGGTGATCTTGGGGAAGCCACAGACCCTCAGCCTTTGAAGAAGGCAATTGAACCAGTCTTGCCAAGAAACCCCTGTGCTAGGGTCAGCATATTCTGGAAATGGCTTGAAGGCACACAATAACAATAACTGCACTAATGAAAGCACTAAAATAAAAACCAGGTAGTCTTAAAGGTGCTGCCACATTTATTTATTTTTCTCTCATTCAATCCTTCTCTTTGGGGTGTGTATAGTTATTTCTATATGTAGTACCTACAGC
This sequence comes from Anolis apletophallus, assembly GCA_030556195.1. NCBI lineage: Eukaryota > Metazoa > Chordata > Lepidosauria > Squamata > Anolidae > Anolis > Anolis apletophallus. The sequence continues at coordinate 57,895,225 of JARBWK010000003.1, read as the reverse complement.
TGTGCAGTAACTTTCCCAGAGCCCTCAGTGGTGCAATGGGTTAAACCCTTGTGCCGGCAGGACAGCTGACCATAGGTCAGTGGTTCAAATCCAGGAAGAGCTCCCTCTGTCAGTTCCAGTTTCCCATGTGGGGACATGAGAGAAGCCTTCCACAAGGATGGTAAAACATCAAACATTCGGGCATCACCTGGGCAACGTCCTTGCAGACTGCCAATTCTCTCACACTAGAAGCAACTTGCAATTTCTCAAGTCTCTCCAGATAGGAAAAAAAGTAACTTTCCCAATCACCACTACTTTTATTTATTTATTTATTTATTTAGCTTCTCAACCCCAAAGTGAACTCAGGGTGATTCATAGTATTAGCAACAATTCAATGACAGTGATAAAAAAAAAACCCAATGTAAAACATCAAAATTGGCCCTCCCCTGATAAAACATTAAATATTACTAAACACACTACACAAAATAACATCACATATTGCTTTCTCCCCACTCCACAGCTCATTTTATTACACAATACATATTCTTGGAACTCATGGGATACTTATCGCCTGGCAGAAAGACAAGATATCTTAAATAAACCACAAGTTTAGTTAGGAAGGGAACTGAAAACATAGATCATGGATAATCTTATCAATAGCAACTCAAAATCAACCTAAAGTAAGCTTGCTTTTAGAAAACAAAAACATCTTGTCTCTGTGAAGCAATTTTAAACTGTAACTGAACAATAGACGTTAATTGAACAATGCACAATAGCCCTTTGTTTGTTTGACATACAAGTTCAGTAATCCCTTCAGCAAGGAAAACAGAAGTGTATAGTTTAGTAATAAAAAAGAACACAAGCCTTTGATATCAGGTGTGATCCTATTTCAAGCTCCTACACTCCCCCTGTTTTGTTATCTCTTTTTCTGTTGCTCATCCAACACAACTCAAAACAAGGCATCCCCTAAAAGTTTAGAAATATCCTAGAGAGCTTCAACTCACTGGTATTTTAGAAGGGCGACTAAGAGAGATTACAGCACATCTCAACAATTTTCATGTACACGGATTATGCTAGGTATAAAGTAGGGTTGGACAGATTGCAGTTCTCATCAGTCTGGTCTTTTGTTACTTATTTGGATTAGCAGACAGAGAAAGAGTGTTTGTCTGTCATGGATTGAAGGCCATAAATCCTAGAGATCTGAAACATGGCACACAAACTGAAGTGCAACAATGCGAGCAAGGTGGAGAAGGAACTCTTGCTACTAGCACACAATGCTTTGCAATAAAAACAACACAAATCTTTACTAAAGATTCTGTTCAACGAGTTTCAAATTTTATTAGTTTGAATTATTTGCTCAGTTTATGCCACATTATATGGGCTGCTACTGGTCCAGTCTCCCAGATCTTTTCTAGAGGGTGACTCATTTCTGAACTACTTGACTCCTCACACTTTGTCTCCTTAATCACACGGGTGGTACATGAGGCATTTTATCTATTGTTCTTCATGGCCTATCCTTTGGTTAAACATTATATTTCAAAAGAAGGGAGTCCAGCTGCCCTCTTTAAATCTCTTACACAGAAGTAAGTCATCCTGAACTCCAGAACAGTTGTAATGTATCTAATTATCAAACTACTGTTGACACCTTTCCACCATAATCTCTTGATATATTTGGTGAAATTCTTCATCTTCTGAATCACATAAACATGACCTTTATGTCAGTAAAGGTTCCGCTCAGATCCGCATGAACTAAACCCATCTTCTCCATCTGGATACAAGATAGATGAGGATGACAATGTGAGTTTCCTTTTCAAAGGAATGGTTATTGAATTGTTACAAAACATTAAATACCCTAACCTTCTAACCAAAGTTGCCGTTATAAATATCAACAACACAATTTATATTTATAAGGTATTTAGTAGATATGGAAGATAAAGCTAGACTAAATCAAGGCTTCAACTTAGGGTGATTACACTTCCTGCCAGTGGTAAAAGAGGTAAAGCACATTCAACCGCAGAAGGCCTTGTGCAGGTAAAGGACACCATACGGAGACTTCTGGGTTCAAATCTTAACAAGTCATGGGGGCCAGTTTCTGTCAGCATAACAGTTGCTGTTGAGAGAAAATATTAATTCACTTTTATACTTCTTAGAGCAGCGGTTCTCAAACTGTGCTCCAGGGAGTCCTTGGGGATCAATTAAGGGTGCTCAGGGTCTCTGCAAGGTGCCCTACTTCTGGATCTCTGCTATTATTATCATTATTATTTCAAACATAAGATTAGTACACAGCAAACAAGATCAAACACGATGGCTGTTGTATTGGATTACACACACACACACACATATATATATATCGGCAAATAATGTGTGCAGATTCATTACAAAGGCTGGATGGCCATCTGTTGGGGGTGCTTTGATTGCGCTTTCCCTGCACAGCTGAAGGGGGGTGGGCTGGATGTTCCCAGGGGTATTCCACTGTAGTACTGTTAAGTTTATGTTATTAAAATTGTTCTTCATTTTAAATATTGGGGTTTTTTTTTTCACTGTATGAATTAGTTCACACAAACACTCTCCATCTATTTGCCACTGGCCTGGCCCATGCCTGATAGATATACATTATATATACTGTATAATATAATTTATAAACATTTATTGAGTCTCCACGAGAAATGTTTGCTTCTAAATGGGCAGCTGAATATCTTAGAGGAAGGTATCATGACTCCTTAGAAGTTATGCCATAAATGTCAACATGGGACACACAACTGTTGTGGTAAAAGTCATACTGAAACACAAAGGGTTTTGGACAATACCATTTTAAACATTTGGCTAGGACAATCAATGACTGGAGAAAGCCATGACTGTTTATATTTAGACTGGAAGAGCTTAAGGAGATAGGACCTTTCAGAATAAAGAGGTTAGAACAAATATATGTATAATTGATGGACCAAAAAACAGTATGGACCTCCCCCTCCCCATTTTTGACAATGGATGCCATGTGTATGTTTTTTTCTCCTGTCTATTAACCAATAAAGTACTATCTGCAAGACAGGGAATTTTTTTTAAAAAAACAAAATTGTTAGACTGCCTTGAAACCTCAGAGAAGAGTACATATTACAAGTATCTCTTGATAAATATGATGCTGAAATATGTAATTTTCTAAGTCCCAGGAAACTCCTAAGTTCGCTAACCGTGGATGGCAAGTCAGGAATTGGAAGACCTCACCAAGATGAAGGCAAACGACAAGAGACTTTATGCCAATGGAGTAAAAGGGACGCTTTTACAGCATGGATGCTTGAAGGGTACAAGTGTAAAGCATGATCATAAACAGACATTTTTATATACATAAGTTTCTATTCACCACTGTTCAGTTTCGAAAATTCCCTCTCCCCCCTGACTGGCCAGCAGCCTCATGTGACTTGTCAATAAATAGCTTTTGGCATCTTCACCATACTCTGATGTAGGCATAACAAAGCGCAGAATAACAATAAAATCATAGTGAGAATCATAGTATCACAGTTGGAAGAAATCACATTGGCCATTCAGTCCAACACCCTGCCATACAGGAAATGCACAATCAAAGCACCGTTGACAGATGGCTCCTGCAGTCCCTCTTATCCTTTGCTGACAGTGATTTTACTACCTTAACTTATTGGAGAGCCATGTTTTTAAAAAATATATTGGCAGTTTTTATATTTTTATCAGTCCGTTGGATATTTATGAGGTCAATTAACTACATGTCTTAGCGTAGGTTTTATTGGATTTTTAACAGCTTATTAACTGTTGTTGCTTCTTAGGAGGAGAGCAATGACCAATCTCAATAAAATAGCGAAGAGTAGAGACATCACACTGGCAACAAACATCCGTATAGTCAAAGCAATGATATTCCCCGTAGTAACCTACAAATGTGAGAGCTGGACCTTAGGGAAGGCTGAGCAAAGGAAGATAGACACTTCTGCACTGTGATGTTGAGGGCAATTTCTGAGAGTGCCTTGGACCGCAACAAGATCCAACCAGTCCATACTTCAGGAAATAAAGCCCGACTGCTCATTGGAGGGAAGGATATTAGAGGCAAAGATGAAGTACTTTGGCCAGATAATGAGAAGACAGGAGAGCTTGGAGAAGACAATGATGCTGGGGAAAATTGAAGGGAAAAGGAAGAGGGGCCGACCAAGGGCAAGATGGATGGATGGTATCCTTGAAGTGATTGGCTTGACTCTGAAGGAGCTGGGGGTGGTGACAACTGACAGGGAGCTCTAGCGTGGGATGGTCCAGGAGGTCACAAAGAATCGGAAGCAACTGAACAAATGAACAACAAATTAACTGTTGTTCGTTTTGTTTTATTATTTTAACATTGTAGACAGCTTATAATGTCTGCAAATTTTAGTTACTACAGGATGGGCCAAATCAGAAAGTCACGGGAGGCAAAATGGAAAGGCTTAATTTACAGAATAAAGGGGAAAATATGAGGAATTAAACAAGATTATCCTCATGATTGAACAATCGTAATAAGTACAGGAAAATTTGTAAACTGTTCCTGGGGAGGGGAGGGAGAGAGGAAAAGGAGAAATGATATAAACGTGTTACTAATGGAAAATGTTTTGAATGTTTGTATAATTTTGTGTAACACTATTTACAATAATTTTGAAAATAAAAGGCAAAAGAATGTATGCAAAACTTACCTGTCCGAACGCATCTCTCCCTATGAACCATCGAGATGTTTAAGAACATCTGGAGAGGCCCTGCTCTCGGTCCCGCCGTCTTCGCAGGCACGATTGACGGGGACGAGACAGAGCCTTCTCAGTGGTGGCTCCGCGGCTTTGGAATGCCCTCCCTAGTGACATCAGATCAGCCCCTTCCCTCCTAACATTTTGTAAGAAAGTCAAGACCTGGCTGTTTGAGCAGGCATTTGCTGATGAAATATAATGGTTTAATTAGATCTATGGAATGACGACGATGCGATGGGAAGCGATTTCAACGTGACGCTGAGAACTGTAATTGTATGTTTTTGATTGCTAATTATCGTGTTATATGGTTATTGTCTTAATTGTTTTAATCGTGTTTAAGTGGAGGGCAGAAATTGCCTTAGGTAAACCGCCTCAAGTTGCCTTTGGGCTGAGAGGGGCGGTATAGAAAAGTAGTAAACAAACAAATAAATAATAAATAAATTATTTGGTCATTGGAAGCCGCCTTGAGTGCCTTTGTGGGAGAGGGCGGGTTAAAAATAAATTTACTTGTTTATTTGCTAAATGTAGCATTTGTTGGGTTGTTGTAGGGTTTTTTAGGGGTTATTCAGCCATGTCCTAGAAGCATTCTCTCCTGACGTTTCTCCTGCATCTATGGCAGGCATCCTCAGAAGTTGTAGAATTTTCTTGGTGGATCTTCGACGACACCTTAATACAGGCCTGGGCAAACTTTGGCCCTCCAGGTGTTTTGGACTCCAATTCCCACAATTCCTAACAGCCGGTAGGCTGTTAGGAATTGTGGGAGTTGGAGTCCAAAACACCTGGAGGGCCAAAGTTTGCCCAGGCCTACCTTAATATTACAGTTTATTTATACCCTGCCTTTCTCTCCAACAAAGAAACTCCAAGCAGCTTACATTAAAGTCCTTCCAGTACAACAGTCCACAAATACGCACACATTAAAACAGAATCAAATATAAACCTTCAGTTAAAATATCCACCCTGCCCACGCATGATCTGAAGGGACTGCTCCATAACAGTGGCAAAGGCCACTAGGGGGCACTAGAACTAGAAGGATAGTCCATTTTACAAGGGGGGAGTTGAAGGAAAATAATATCTTATAAATAAAGTACATTATTATTATTATTATTACTGTTTTTCACTTCTTATTCCCCCACCCACACCCCATTTCATTAGCAAGGGTTGTTTTCTAGGGTGGGGACATGGATGGGGGAATAACAGGAAAACGGGGAAATTGGTTTAACTCAGGCCTGGGCAAATTTGGGCCCTCCAGGTGTTTTGGACTTCAACTCCCACAATTCCTAACAGCTGGTCAACTGTTAGGAATTGTGGGAGTTGAAGTCCAAAACACCTGAAGGGCCAAAGTGTGCTCATGCCTGGTTTTCCACCTTCATCTCCCCCCCTCCCAATAAAATGGACTATCCTTCTCTCTCTAACGCCCCCTTTTGGAGTCCGCCAAATCAGTGTTTCTCAACCAGTGTGCCATGGCACACTAGTGTGCCATGAGCGATCATCAGGTGTGCCGTGCGAAAACCTCCAATATGCCCTTTCTTCCCCCTCCTGCTGAACTCCTGTTGCTGCTTGCCGGGGGGGGGGGGGGGGCGCGGCAAAGAGGAAGGGGCCGGGGCACCGCCTCCTTTGGCTGTTTTCCCTCTGCGCATGCCAGCCAGCCTCCAATCGAGTGAAGGAGGAGGGAAGGGTGACGTCACTCGGGCCCTGCCCCCTTCCCAGTGGTCTCCATTTGAGGAGGAGGAAAGGCCGGCAGAGAGGCTGAGGTGAGCAGAGGCAGTAAAGCAAACATCACAGGGAAGCATGTCTGTAGGAGGGTGAACATTAGGAAGAACTTTCTGTGAGAGCTGTTCAGCAGTGGAACTCTCTGCCTCAGAGTGTGCTTCCATCTGGCGGCTCTCTTTCCAGTCGGCTTCCCTGAGGACCGGGTACGTTTTCCCTGAGGACCGGGTGACTGTGATAAAAACTAAACACAGAGAGAGACTCCCAGCTGTTGAGCAAGACCTTCATGTGTGTCTTTCTGCCATTCCTGCCAGGATATCTATGTTGTGTTCATCGAAACAGGCCCAGGTTTCACACTGAGTGTATAAATACATTTAAAGGCATATTAACTATATGTATTGCTGTGTTAGAGTGTCATTTTGTGTCATTTTGGTTGGTGGTGTGCTCCAGGATTTTGTAAATGCCAAAAATGTGCCACGGCTCAAAAAAGGTTGGGAAACACTGTGCCAAATAATGGAACAGTACCATAAAAAAAACCCCACAGTCTAAACCAGGCCTGGGCAAACTTGGGCCTTTCAGGTGTTTTGGACTTCAACTCCCACAATTCCTCACAGCCTCAGGCCCCTTCCTTGGAAGGGGCCTGAGGCTGTGAGGAATTGTGGGAGTTGAAGTCCAAAACACCTGAAAGGCCCAAGTTTGCCCAGGCCTGGTTTAAATGCACAGCCTGACATGATTTAAAACCCTTCCAGTTCCAGTTTATGGACTCAATAGTCCGTCAGAGAACTACAGACAGTACTAAACCCCGAATGGAGGCGCCTGGCGGGGTTCAGAAGTGTGGGAAGAGCTGAAACCAGTTGTGTGGGGCGAGCAGGAGGCTCCCGCGTGACGCCCAGCGCTCGAGCGCAGCGCGCGCCTGCGACGAAGGCCCAGCTGGACGCGTCCGCTTCATAGGCCACGCCCCTTCTCTTTTTTCCCTCGCCCGCCCCCCCCCCAAGTCTAGCGCATCTTGGGCGCTCCCACCCTTGGCACCCATTTGGGAGCGACCACTCGTCCCACAAAGGTGGGGGAGGGGAAAAAGCCTCAGAGCGACGTAACGCAACAAAAAAAAGGAGGCCCCGCCCACTTGGGGCGCTCCCTTCTCTCATTCCGAAGCCGGCCGGCCTGAGGGAAGGCAGGCAAGGGCCGGAGAAGCCAGGGAGGTGCCTTCGCGATGGGAAGCCGGCCGCCTTGCCTCTTTTTTTCCTTCTCTTCCTCCTCCTCCTGTCGCGCGCTGCCCTCGCGCCCCGCCGCGCGGACGGCTGGCCCCGGAGCCCCGCGCGGACGGCGGTCGCGCGCCCCCGCTGAGAGGGAGCCAGAGAGAGAGCCCCTCACCACACACACATTCTCAGACGAGACAGCGCCCGCGCGCAGCCAGGCGAGCCCAGGCCTTGGAGCGCCGCGGGGTCTGGTAGATGGCCTTCTCGCCTCCCGACCCGGGGCCCCCGCGTGAAGGGAGACCGCCGTCATGGGGCCGCCCCCCGCCTTCGCCACCCTCTGGGGCCTTCTCCTGGTAAGTCTGCGGGAAAGGCAGGTGGGGGGGGCCTGGGGTGGGAGGCCACTCTGGACATGGTCAGAGGGGTATTGAAAAGGAAGGAAGGGCAGGGGCAGAGGAGGGGGGCCGGCTCCATGCTGAGGCCTGTGGTTGCCAGGAGACAGCAGGGGCCCAGTTTGGTATAAGAAACTAGAACTCTCCACATCCGGAATCAGACCCCACCAGTCAGGCATGTAGCCAGGGGGGGGGGGCTAAGGGGGCTTCTGCCCCCCGAAATTCTCAGGGTGGTCCGCGAGAAGGCCTTACTGGTACATTATTTAAACTGTTATGTTTATTCATATCATGATCTGATCACCATGCTCATTATATCCCACCTTCATGGGGTTATTGGGATAACAATACAAAAGGTTTGCTAGAGTAGACCCTCTTCCACCCAGTCTCAGCCCCCCCTGAACCAAACTCAGCCCCCCCCCCGAATCAAAATCCTGGCTACGGCCCTGGTTATGTTTATTCATATCATGTTCTGATCACCTTGCTCATTATATGCCTCATTCCTGGGGTTTTTGGGATAACAATACAAAAGGTTTGCTAGGGTAGACCCTCTTTCACCCAGTCTCAGCCCCCCCCCCAACCAAACTCAGCCCCCCCCCCCATCAAAATCCTGGCTACGGCCCTGGTTATGTTTATTCATATCATGATCTGATCACCATGCTCATTATATCCCACATTAATGGGGTTATTGGGATAACAATACAAAAGGTTTGCTAGGGTAGACCCTCTTCCACCCAGTCTCAGCCCCCCTGAAACAAACTCACCCCCCCCGGAAACAAAATCCTGGCTACGGCCCTGCCACCAGTATCCAAGCTTGGCCATGATAGGCCTGTGTGCCAAGTTTGGTCCTTCTGAGAGGGTTAGGGTTGCCATTTTTGGATATGGGATTTTTCACAAAAATAAGGGACACTTCATTAAAAATTTGACACTCAAACATTCGGTAGCTTGGCCACTGTGTCGGACTGGATGAGGGCTAGCAAATTGAAACTTAATCCAGACAAGAAAGAGGTCCTCCTGGTCAGTCGAAAGGCTGAACAGGGCATAGGGTTGCAGCCTGTGTTGGACAGGGTTGCACTCCCCCTGAAGACGCAGGTTCGCAGCTTGGGAGTGATCCTGGATTCATCGCTGAGCCTGGAGCCCCAGGTCTCAGCGGTGGCCGGGGGAGCTTTTGCACAGTTAAGACTCGTGCGGCAGCTGCGCCCGTACCTTGGGAAGTCTGATCTGGCTTCGGTGGTACACGCTCTGGTCACATCCTGAATAGATTACTGCAACGCGCTCTACGTGGGGCTGCCTTTGAAGACAGTTTGGAAATTGCAACTAGTCCAACGGGCGGCAGCCAGACTACTAACTGGAGCTACATACAGGGAGCATACCACCCCCCTGTTGTGTCAGCTCCACTGGCTGCCGGTCCAATTCCGGGCTCAATTCAAAGTGCTGGTTTTGACCTTTAAAGCTCTATACGGTTCTGGCCCAGCTTACTTGTCCGAACGCATCTGCCGCTACGTCCCACCTCATACTTTGAGGTCATCCGGGGAGGCCCTGCTCTCACTCCCGCCGGCTTCCCAGGTGCGGCTGGTGGGGACGGGGGAGAGGGCCTTCTCGGTGGTGGCTCCCCGCCTGTGGAATGCGCTCCCTAGCAACATACGATCAATTCCATCCCTCCTGACATTCAGGAAAAAAGTGAAAGCCTGGATGTGGGACCAGGCGTTCGCATAGTAGCACAGGACAGCACTTTAGTAGTTTTAATGGAAAGTTGGTGAATAGGGCTCAATGCTTTTATGGATGGAACACTGTTTTTAACATAGGTGAATGCATAGGATGTGTGAATATAATTATATTTTAATGTATTTTAGTGTCAAATGCTGGAGGGTTTTATATTGTGTTTTATACTGCAATTGTGATGTAGGCATCAAATTATGCCTTTTGGAAGCCGCTCTGAGTCCCCCCTCGGGGTTGAGAAGAGCGGGGTAAAATGCCATAAATAAATAAATAAATAAATTTTATTAACAGAATAAGGTAATGATTGAAACTCACAAAAGAAGCTGACTTACACCCTCTTAACAGTACATGGTATGTTTCTGCATGCTTTGTCATGCAGAGAAAACATTATTAGAACTACCTTATTTTCTCCACCTGTATTTAGTACTTGACTTTGCTGACTTTAAAAGTGCACTGTCTAAACATTAAAAAAAATAAATTTTATAAGACAGTACATCTTCATTATTATTATGTCAATAGTTAATGGTATAGTATAGGATACACAGCATTGTATAGTATTGGGATGCACAGCTAGGCCTATTTTAAGAGTAACTCTCAAGCAACCAGAAACTATCTTTATCCAACATGATCTAACATTCCCCTTGGGTAACGGTATATTGAGTCTACTGTACTTTGAAAAAGTCCTGTATCGCCTCTTCCTTCCAACGGGGATGCAGGCAGACACACACTCGCAAGCCCACGACTGTCAGCCTGCCCTGCGAGTTGGAATCCCTGGGCAGGCATTGCTGTGGAAACCGCAACGCGCGCCTTCCTCTGGTCAACCCCTCTCAGTCCTGTCCTGTTAGTCAATAATAAGGGACAGGGCCTGAAAAAACGGGACACAAATTTTAGGGGCAAAATAAGGGACGTCCCTTAGAATAAGGGACATATGGGAACCCTAGAGAGGGTTCACAGGGCTCTTCCATGCAGCCCAATATCCCAGAATACCAAAGCATAAAGTCTCACCATACAGTGCTCCCTCACTTATTGCTGGGGTTAGCTTCCAGGACCTCCTGCAATAAGTGAAAAACCACGATAGAAGGATACTCTATTTATTTCAATATTTGTACATTATTTAGTAGGTATACACCAGTGATTCCCAAACCTTTTTGGCCTACCGCCCCCTTTCCAGAAAAAAAATTACTCACCGCCCCTTTGGAAATTATTTTTTTAAAAATTTAATAGCAATTAAACAAAGATATATGTATTAATGCAGTAATTCTCAACCTTTTGTAATGCCGTGACACCTAACTAAGGTTCCTCATGTTGTGGTGACCCCTAACCATATTTTCGTTGCTACTTAATAAATAATTTTGCTACTCGTACGAATTATAATCCAAATATCTAATATGCAGGATGTATTTTCATTGTTGCAAATTGAACATAATTAAAGCATCGTGATTAATCACAAAAACAATATGTTTGGGGGAGTATGGACAACGGATGATGGAATTTGCAGTACCTTCAATCGATTCTGACTTCCAAAGACCACTGAGACCCCCACAAATTACAGAACTGGACCAAACTTGGCACAGAGAACCCACATGACCGACAGAAACTACTGGAGGGGTTTGGGAGGAATTGCCTCTTCTGGGGAAGGCTGCGGTTTCTTCCGCGGTGGCGGGGAGGCTCCGCCAGAGGACGCAGAGGCCCCATGTAAGAGATGGATGCGGGTTAGAAATCTAAATTTGAACACAGGTGGAGTTTAGGGAAAATAGATCTTGATATTTGGGAGTTGTAGTTGCTGGGATTGATAGTTGACCTAAAATCAAAGAGCATTTTGAACTCCACCAACAATGGAATTGAGCCAAACTTGGCACAGAGAACCCACATGACCAACAGAATACTGGAGGGGTTTGGGAGTAATTGCCTCCGCCGGGGAAGGCTGCGGTTTCTTCCGCGGTGCCGGGGAGGCTCCGCCAGAGGACACAGAGACCTTTGCACTGCAGCCTTCGCACTGCACTGCGTGTGGGGATCAAAGCGAAGGGGGCGGGACCAAAGAAGAGGGCCGTGCAACCCCTCCTAAATGGCCAATTGTTCACCGCCCCCTTAAAAGGATTCACCACCCCCAAATTCCCCTGAGTCTCCCACCGCCCCCTTTGATCGCCTCACCGCCCACCAGGTGGTGGTACCGCCCACTTTGAGAATCAGTGGTATATACTATTTTAAGTCTTTATACACTTTATACACTTAAAATAAAGTGAAGGAAAGGAAGGAAAGGCCCTTCAAGGCTGGAGGGAGGACTGAGGAGGGAAAGCAACTTGGAGAGCGATGGCGGCAAAACCCCACAAAACAGCGAAAATACCATGATATATATTTTAAATTAATATTTTTAAAGTCCACGAAACAGCAAGTCCGCAATAAGCAAACCACGAAGTAGCGAGGAAACACTGTATCTGCTTTGAACTGGATTATCTGAGTCCACACTGCCATATATTCCAGTTCGAAGCAGATTATGTGGGATTTTTTTCAGCTCTGTGGAAGGAGCCTCAGGGCCCTCCACACAGTCCTCTATTCCAGAATATCAGGGCAGGAAATCCCATAATATCTGCCCTGATATTCTGTTTTGAATTGGGTTATCTGAGTCTACACTGTCATATATTCCAGTTCAAAGCAGAAAATGTGGGGTTTTATTCAGCTGTGTGGAAGGGGCCTCAGTTCCTTCCTGGAGAGGCGATCCCAGGAGGTGGTGCTGGAGGACTCCTGTTTGGTATCATACCTAGTTTCCCCCTGTAGTTCTAAAATGGCGATTTATGAATCAGTTCCAGACCTAGCAAACTGATCAGCCATCCACTGAAACTGGTATTTCCCAGGGCCCTTCCACACAGCCATACATTTCATAATATCAAGGCAAAAAGTCCCATAATATTTGCTTTGAACTGGGTTATCTGAGTCCACACTGCCATATATTCCAGTTCAAAGCAGATAATGTGGGATTTTATTCAGCTGTGTGGAAGGGGGCGCAGGCTGCTTCCAAACTGTATTAATGTCAGTGTAAATGTGCCCAGAAAGAGCTTGCACAGTATTATTGACTCTTTTTTTTTTTACTGTTTATTAGTTATTTTGCTATTCTGTTCCATCATAGCAACAGTAGATCAGGTCAAAAGGGCATGGCTGGATCAAGATTAATTAGACCCCTTCTACACTGACATATAATCCAGATTATCATATCAGATAATCTACATTATCTGCTTTGAACTGCATTATCTGAGTCTACACTGCCCTATAATCCAGTTCAAAGCAAATCATCTGGATGTTATATGGCAGTGTAGAAGGGGCCTCAATCAATTTCATGGTTTAGTGGGACTAGAATGTGAATCTCTCAAATCTCATAATAACCCTATAATCACTTCCCCACACTTAATTGTTTGTTTACTACATTTAAGGGCCCTTCTACTAGCCCTATATCCCAGAATATCAAGGCAGAATAACCCACAAATCTGTTTTGAACTGGGTTATCAGAGTCCACACTGTCATATATTCCAGTTCAAAGCATATAATATTTGGGATTTTATTCAGCTGTGTGGCAGGAGCCTAAGATGTTGTGGATGGCCTTGCCGGCTGCCTCCCCTTTTGCTTCTTTCCAACACTGTTTATCAGCATTGATTCTGGTGCAGCGTATTGTCACTGTATTATTCCACAGTACTGTTTGCTGCACTGTCAGTAACTTCATTGGTTCAGGAAGGATCTTTTCCTAGTTCAGATTGAAGTGGCCCCTCTTTGCAAATATTAATGGGTTGATATTGAAGAGAAAGACATTTAAAAACCCATTATTAAGATCAACAGTATTCATTTTTTTCAGGATGCCAGTATGACAAAGCATAAAATGACTATCTTGTTCTTCTCATTTGTGTTGTCAGCAATGATGGCATTTTCTTGATTCTCTAGAAATATCCGGTGGTAGCTGCACTTGCATAGCTCACTCCATGAACTGCTCTCTTGTTATGACATTTATATGATCAGCATTTTTCAAGGACAACAAAAAGCCTGGTTGTCATTTGTAGCACTGTTTCCCTTGTAAAACTAAACATGTTCATTTGTGATCTGAGATTATAGTCAGCCCCCCACATCTGCAGGTATTGGGGGTGCAGGACTCCTGTGAAAATGGAAAATCTACCACGAGAGTGCCTAGAGAAATGCTCTTTCTAGGAATCTCTAGCTGCTGCAGTGCAACTCTATGGTTGACTTCTAGTGGAGACTCCTTAGAGCAGTGGTTCTCAACCTGTGGGTCCCCAGATGTTTTCGCCTTCAATTCCCAGAAATCCTAACAGCTGGTAAACTAGCTGGGATTTCTGGGAGTTGTAGAAATCACCTGGGGACCCACAGGTTGAGAACCACTGCCTTACGAGAACATATTACTTAATCAAGTCTGCAAGGACTGACTATATTTCTGGAACAAAATATCCTTAAGTGCTATTTCCCAAACATATTATACAACCCCCATATCAGTGAGGCAGGAATCCATGATATCATTTATCTGTGTCTGACAGATATGTCCGCTCTAGCTATTTTCTAAATCCTCAAGCATGAATTGAGCCAGAAATCCTACATTTCAACAGGGGTCACTTTATTTGTGGTTTTGCATATCCATGAGAAATGTATTTTCTTTGAATAGAAGGTTGAACTATACATTCTTTTTGTCTTTTCCAATGATTTTTTTAATTAAAAAAACCTTTTTGTGTAGCACTTGTTGAGAAAAGTGTCCCTAATCCTAGCTGGTTCTGGTATGTGGGGAAAACTCTTGAAGACCACTTCATTTCTAGCTAATACAAAAATGTGTGTGTGTGACTTAAAGTACTCAGCCCCGAAGACATTGCTGTTGTAGCTTATCAAGTCATTTTTAAAGTTAACCTGTTTCAAATAATTCCTATACATATACTGGCATATGTATACTTTGCTTAATTATGTCTATGGGCACAAAACCAATTTGAGTCAGCATTGTTAGGCTGCATAGAGATGATTCAAAAGTAATGTCAAACCAAAGGCTGCCATCATGTTTTCCCATTTTGGATAGCAAACTTGTTTTCTTCAAATGCCATGAATAGTAGATAGGTGATGATGGTGTTTGTAGTGGTGGTGATAGTTGTAATCACGATAGGGAAGGAATAATTGTGCAAAGCGAAAGGAGGATATACCTGACTCTCAGACTTGTTGGTTTCTATGTAACCAGTCTAGAACTCCGGGAGGTAGACTATGCATCTATTGTCAGTTGTATCGTGTACTTTAAAAAAATACATTAACTGGCGTTAAGATTTTTAGAGAACATTGAGTATTTTTCATGGGATTGTGTGGGGTCCACCAACCATTTCCCTTCTCAGTGTCCTCAAATAACCCCTACAGCTCAGCAGTCTAGAGAGGGGAACTGGCCAAAGAAGCTGTGACTCACTTGCTCCTGCATCTTTCTGCAAAGCATGCTGACTCAGGTGAGAGCAGAATAGTCTCTCATGTCTGGCTCATGAAAATACAGCCTTTCAAGTTCTATGCACATAAAATGAAGAGAAATCTCATGCTTTTGTGAGAAGGGGGAGGCATGACTTCCAGGGAGGGAGGGGCATTATCTCCTAGCAACAGGATTTATTTACTCTTGATACAAACAATCTCTGTGTTGTATTATTGGCAGAACCCTATGTTTTCCCCATCTCTTTGTCTCTGCCTGCTTTGCAGGGAAAGCTACAAATGCACATTGGTAATTGCATCTCCATTTCTAGTGCAAAGCAGCCACCGAATGAGACTTTTCCTGTGTAACTGTTGCTTGATGCCATAGGAGTGTCTCATCCAGTAGCCTTTTCAGACTTGAGAACACTTTTGTAAATGGTCCTATGATGGTAGGTGAACCACAAGGCACACACTCCATATCCCTGCTCTATTGAAGCCTCCCGCTATCTTTCTACTTGTCATTTTTAAAACCTTCATTCTTGTCTTCTAATTGAGGATATTAATGCCGTTTCTCCATATACATTTCTATGTATAAATATTTCTAGAAATATATTAACCAGTTCTAAGAGACAAAGACTGTATATTCTTACCAGATGGGTAAAGTACTTTCCAGAAAGAACAACACTTTTGCAAGAATATTCAAAGACAGGATTTTAAAAATGTTATTTAAGGCATTTATTTATTGCCTCTACTGTAGCCATAGACAATGTACAGTTGGTAAAAAACAGATTAAAACATCAATCAGTTACTAGAACCCCAATTAAAGACAGTCCTAATAATGGTGGGGTTGTGATTTTGTAGTATAACACTTCCTTTATATTTCAAGCTTGATAGGTTGCCACTCTCTCCTAAAAGTACTAAATTGGCAGGACAAGGCAGTAGAAAAAGTACCAAACTAATTTGTGTGTACTGGAATTAATTTCTTTTGGCTGAGGAGTCAGTCTTTTCAGTTAAACCATTGCCAGGTGCATGAAAAGATGGCTAGTTAGGACTCTCAAAGAACTCTGCTTCTGTACTTCATGGAATTGTTTTACTTCTCTTTACTTGGAAAAACAACATGTATTTATAATCCATTGCCATGCAAAATAGTTATATCTTAATTCTTTGTAGTCCCAATTTGTTGTTTTTGTTTTTCTTTGGAAAATGTAAGATTACTCATGCTGATAAGTGGACTAACCAGAATAGTTTCCTGGTCAACTTCGTTCCTATTCAAGAAGGGTTGGTTGTGGGGAAAGATAGGCAGTGTAGCAAACCTGCTCTCAAATGACTACCTGATTGTTAGAACTGCAGACATCTGCAGAGCAGCAAGAAATATAGTAATACAGGCTTCTCCAGCCAGCAACGTAAGCAGTGAGCCTAGGACTGATATTGCAGAACTAGGAAGATATATTCGTGGCATTCTTGTGATACTTCATGTGTATTTCATAATAGCCGCTACTGTATTTTATTTTGAACTAGCTGTACCCGCCACGTATTGCTGTAGCCAACCTTCCCTCCCTCTTTCTCTCCTTCCTTCCCTCCCTCCCTCTTTCCTTCCTTTTTTTTCTTCCCTTCTCTCCTTCCTTCCTTCTCTACCTCTTTCCTTCTTTCCCCTCCCGTTTTCTTTCTCTCCTTTCTTCCTTCTCTACCTATTCTTGGACTGTAACTCCAAGCAGTCTTCCTGATTGATCTATCTACCTACTATCTATGTCTATCTAATCTATCTAATCTATATCTATCTGGAAGATTGCAGGGAGTTACAGTCCAGGAATAGGAAATATATACGGATTGGGATGCTCTCAAAGAAATCCAAGGAGAAGCAAAATTTATTTCTCTAAATTTTGTTTGACTCAGCAGTTTTAAGAGAATAAATAAAAGGGAGTGTCAGAGCAGGAGGCAAACTTGGAAAATGCATAATGTAAATAGTTCTTTGCTTCATTTCAGCTATATGAGTTTTCTGAAAAATATAGAACTGGGAAATTTTCCAATGTTTCAAATAATGTTTTATGATTTAACATGTATATTCAAATACAGTAAAGTCCTTATGTAGAAACCATTTTATTGGAATATTTGTAACAATCCAAAGAGTGCCAGCATTGTTTAGTTGGTTTTGAGTGTTGAACTGGGACTATGTGAGAACAGGGTTTGAACCCCGGCTTGGCCATGAATATCCACTGGATAAACGTCAACAAGTCACAGTCTTTCCACCTAAGGATGTTCTTCAAACATTGTCAAGAAAACCTCATGACAGGTTTTCCTTATCAAAATAATTTGAAAGTACATAGCAGCATAAACAACAAAGAAAACAGCATATGTTTCCTTTAATGACAACTACAAAAAGCAACTGGATCTGAAAGAACACTATTTTTTTTATAAAAAAAAACCACACAGATGTAAAAGACAACTGCACTTGACATATAAACCATTTGGCTCCCATTTGGTTATATGCAACTCTAGAATCTTTATCTTTATTGTAATACTTACCAACTCCATTGCAAATTGAGAAAAAGTTGATGGGTGTGACTTGTAAGAACAGGGAATTTGCCACAATTTGTCTTGACTTTTTGTAACTATTGAGAAGCAAAATATTTTGTGAAATAGAAGCAAGCTTAACAGTGAGTTAATTTGTTAAGACATTTTCTATGAAGAAGGAGCCCCTGGTGGTGCAGCGGGTTAAACCACTGAGCTGCTGAGTTTGCTGACTGATAGGTTGGCGGTTCGAATTTGAGAAACAGGATGAGTTCCTGCTGTAAACCCCATCTTCTCCCAACCTAGCAGTTTGAAAACATGCAAATGTGAGTAGATCAATGGGTACCGCTTCAGTGAGAAGGTAACGGGGCTCCTTGCAGTCATGCTGGCCATATGACCTAAGAGGCATCTATGGACAACGCTGGCTCTTCAGCTTAGAAATGAAGATGAGCACCAGCCCCCAGAGTCGGACACGACTAGACTTAAAGTCAAGGGGAAACCTTTACTTTTCTATTAAGAGTTGAGCCTGTTTGTGTTTGAAAAATAACTAGAAGTTCATATCCTTCAAATAACTTCTATAAGTTCATAGAAGTTCATGGTGTTGTATTGTAACACAGTATAATACTGCCAATTATAATGTGATATAATAATTATATCGTGATATTATAATTTGTATATTTGTATTACATGCAATGTTGCTAACAATATTGCGATATGATGTGTAGTGCTAATGTTGTGCTACGACAGTAATGTTACCGTATTTTTCGCACCATAAGGCGCACCGGCTGATAAGACACACCTAGATTTTAGAGGAGGAAAATAGAAAAAAAATATTTTTTCTATATTCCTCCTCTGACGCGACATTGCTTCGCTCCTCCTCCTGCTCCTTTCCCCCTGCCCTTTGCTCGAGGGAAGAAAGGGTGGGGGGAAGGAAAAGGAGCAGGAGGAGGAGCGAAGCAGCGTCGCGTCAGAGCGTCTGACGCGACGCTGCTTCGCTCCTCCTCCTGCTCCTTTCCCCCCGCCCTTTGCTCGAGGGAAGAAAGGGCGGGGGGAAGGAAAGGGACGGACCAGCAACGGACCAGAGAAGAGGAGAGGCGGCGACAGAGGCGGCGGTCTCCAGACACTTTTGGTGAGTATATCGCCGCCCCCTCTGCTCCAGCGCCTCCCCCCCCTCCCTGCATCTTCGCTCCATAAGACGCGGCTGATTTTTCTTCCTAATTTGGGAGGAAAAAAACTGCGTCTTATGGTGCGAAAAATACGGTAATTGTTTTTTTTCAGTTTGCTGTAAGCCACTCCGGCAATATTGTTATATGTACATTGTAAGCCACTCTGGCAGTATTGTTGTTTGCTGTAAGCTGCTCTGAGTCTCCTTCGGGGTTGAGAAGGGCGGCATATAAAAATAGTAAATAAAATAAATAATAAATAAATATCCTATATGTACTCCATCTAACACGATTGGAGTATGATTTAGCAACTCCATGGGGTAAAATTAGTGTATGTGAAAAATCTTCCACAGAAAAATATAGCAGAAGACGTTCTAGAATATTTTCTGGAAAATCTTCAACCCACTTCTTGACTTGATCCAAGTATGAACCCCAGTATAGGGGTGAAGTTGCATTATGTGTAAAGAGCAAGGTGGCTGGATTATTATTTACCATCATAATCTGAAATCAATGGGAAAAGGCATTGGTTCATCAATCTTTATTCAGACAAGAGTTGATTTTAACAATGTGAAACTACTTCACATAAGAGAACATTTTGTGGGTGCCGGCTTTGAGGTAGAAGAGATAATAAAATGGCTTATAAAGGTTAAAAGTTTGACTTCCAGGTGATTGATTGATATCTCAGCCCCAACATGAAACTGGTATCAGACTATTATTTTGTGTGTTTGTACTGTTCTGTGAGGGAACACATTGTGTTAGATAAAAGCTAATGTCTATTATGTGTTTTGTCCTAGTGGAGCTATAGCACTTTTTGTGCTTACAATGCAGTTTCCCAACCTATTTTACCTCACAGAGTTACTAAATTGTTCAATGCATTGGTTCAGTACAAACCTCCTCTGTTGGGTTACAGCAACATTTTGTTTCCAGCTGTTGCCTAGCAATAGTTTTGGAGTTAAGACCCATGGGAGGTAGATGAGAAGACTTGCTTTATTTAGTAATGTTGTTCAAGATCTTTTTCGATCAGCATTTCTTAAAATGTGGGCCAAGGACTTTGCTCATTTTAAGGCAAATTGCAGTGCTGCAACAAACTATTTTTCCCAGCAACCAGGGGAAATAGGGAACCTGGTTAGTGATGGTAGCTGAAGGTTACAGATGGATGGAGAAAGCCAGAAGAGATAGATATAAGAGTACGAGTAGTCATAGTTTTCACTCAAAGTAGAGGTACAGTTTGATTGGTTTGGATGGCTATATAATTTTGCTTGAAGGGTTGTTATATCAGAATATAGACTGTTTTGATTCTTTTGAAGCTGGGTATGCTCACCTGCTCAAAATAAAACAGGCAAGCTGACCTATAATATCTATAGAATCAATATCTTTAAAGTAACTGAACTATAGGGCCTCCTACAAGGAAAAGCACTGTGTCAACAAGTTAAAATATTTCCAAACACTAATTTGATACTCATATAAATTAATTGACAGCTGATAGTATCAAAATCTGTTTCCTGCAGGGTTGAACCAACCAGAAAAGATCCCAAGGATCTCAATAGCACATCCTTAAAGCAGCAGATTTGAGAATCTCTGGTTTGGAATATGGTGCTAATTTTCTCTAGAATATGGGTTCAGTATCTGTTCAGGCCACAAGTTTGGTTACCTTTCTTTTATCTCCCATTGATGTTTCTTTTTATTTAAAAGAAATTTTACGTATTGAAGACATTGTGGAATTTTCCCGGAAAGATATAGTAAGCGAACAATTAAAAGAGGGGAATGTCTATTCATTACTGTTGAGTGAATTTTTATTCTGGTTGTTTTCAAAATCATCATCCATTGTGATTTGCATGCAATAGAGAAAATCCAAAAGGACAAATTTTGATGATAACAACAACAACAGCTACAACTTTATTCTTATATCTCACCATCTCCCTGAAAAGACTTGGGGTGGCCTACAGATAGCACAAAGTGCCTTAAAACAAGCATAAGATAAGAGGACTCGTGTCTTGCAAAATGGTATAGATGTGTTAAGAAGGTCTATCCCAGCTCTGAGCTAAGCATCTCTAGTACTAAGGCTATTGTGTTTATGTATGTACCTTCAATCCATCATGTTGAGTTATCCAGGTGTATTGGAATTCATTAGATTTTTTAGGGGATTGTCAAAAGCAGCATAAGAGCGAGGTTATACTGACAGAGAAAAAGAGCGAGAATGGAAGGGAAAGAGAAAGTGGGTTTTTTGAGATTGGTTTCAGAGCAGAAGAAACAATAAAATAATGGAAAAGAAGGTGGAAAGAATTTGTGTTGCAATGGAATAGGGTTGGGTGTGTGTGGGGGGGGAGTGATTTGTTTTGAGGCTTATGCCCTCATCTGCCATTGTTCTTTTTGGACCTTCCCTACTCGCCATTGGTATTCCAGGAAGCATCTGGAACCTTGTTAACCCCTTGTAGATTGGTCCATAGGCAAGAGATGTCAATAAGACAAAATATCTGAACTGAATTAACTGTTGACTAATAAGTAGATTTGTCATGTATGATTTGTATTTGATCTAAATTCGTACATGTTTTTCAGGGGTTTCTGTTCCTTGGTACCATTGACACTCAGTCAGAGTTGACATCTGAACAGAATGCCATAAACCTCTCTTCCGGCACATACAGCCATTTTGACCGTGCCACTGATACACAGCTGACTTGCGACAAGTGTCCTGCGGGAAACTATGTATCTAAGCACTGTACAATGACAACCTTAAGAGAGTGCAGCCCTTGTTCCAGTGGGACCTTCACCAAGCATGAAAATGGGATAGAGAGATGTCATGTGTGCAGAAAGCCTTGTGTGCTGCCGATGGTTGAAAGAACACATTGCACTGCTTTGACTGACCGTGAATGCACCTGTCCAGCTGGTCAATTCCTAAATGGCACCACTTGCACCCCTTACTCAGTGTGCCAAGTTGGATGGGGCTTAAAAAAGAAAGGAACTCAAACTGAAGACATCAAGTGCAAACCATGCCCTAGTGGCACTTTCTCTGCTGTGCCTTCTAGTGTATTGAGATGCAAAGCATTCACAAACTGCTTACAAAAAAATATGGAGGTTATAAAGCCAGGAACAAAAGAGAGAGACAACATCTGTGGACTTCAGTCAGGTTTCCAGAATGCAGCTGGACTTCTGTCCAGTCCGGAAACAGATGAACAAAACAAGATTTACTCTACTACTCTTCTTTCCAAAGGTGGGTATAGAGCATTGGCAGAAAGTGGTGCTGGAGCACACAATACTGTCATAGGTGTCAATTCTGAAGTTTGAAGGATGGGTCTTGGAAAGTAATAACTGCAACTTGGATTTCTTTCCAGAAAGAAGATTGTTAGGTTCCACTTCAATTTGCCTGAGACCCTTTCTCCTCAGCCTGTCAATGAGACAATTATATGATACCTGTGGTCAGGGTTTGTTTCTACCTGTGTTATTCCACTGTATATTTAGTATACCATGACGTATCCAATTAAAATGAAACTACCACTGATATCCACATGTAAAGCTGTTACATTTGCAGTCCTTTGAACACTATTCTGAGAGTACATTTAATTTATTGACACTTTTATGGTTGCATTGTTAAAATCAAATAGAAATAGCCGTGATGCCAACACTGTATGCTAGCTTTTCCCAATCATTTGTCTTCTTGATGTCCTGTCAATCAGGTAATGGGGTCAGGAGGACACCAAGGGATGAGTTAGTCTACTCACTTTCCCCATCTTTGTTTTCAGAAGGATGATGAGTATAGTCTTGAATTAAGTCGGAGGATGATTCTAATTGCTTTTGAATTTTTAATACACATTATATATGTACACATGCTATTGCTCCTTTCTCCCTCATCTGTTTACTTTCATGACTTGAAATAATTGTAATACTAATAATAGCTGATGTTTTATCTTTAAAAAAGTAAGACCTTCTGAGTGGGTATATGTTCACAGTGTCTATTTAGTATTGGAGATCTATACCTCATTGAATATTAGTTCTTTACCCAATTGCCATTTAAACTACTTACCTAACAGATTCATATCCCACATCCCCACCATATAGGTCATCAGCATGGCTTAGAAGGTTGTTTCTACCAGGTTGTTCCCCATCCTACCAGGATATTTTTCCATAGTACAGCTTCCCTTATTTGTTGGATGATATCTGCTTAGTCTATCTGTCTGTCTTCCAGTGATAAAGCAGAAAGGTCTTTCATCCATAGAATGGAGTGCACACACTCTTAACTAGAGAGTGTGGTGGGATCTTCTGTCTTAATCAGGAACATGGGCAATTTATTTTATAACATTCTAAGTGTAAATAATTTCAAACTAATCAATACAAAACATTTTAGTTACAGGGTGGCCAAAAAGTTGCATTTAATTACTGAATACCTTTTAAATATTCATTTTTTTTGAAATAACATTTCAGTAAATGGCAATATAACATTTGGGATTTTTTAAAAGTCTAATTATGAAAGATGACATCACACAAATGACTTTCAGTTGCCACTTCACAACCATGTGCCCTTTCAAGTGGATTTTGCATGACATGAGTCAGTGTGTTGAGTTCCAGTACAGGAATTTATGTTTGAAATTCAGCTGCTGGATATTGCAGAGCTTGTTAATGTTCATGAAACTTTAGACCAGTGGTTCTCAACCTGTGGGTCCCAAATGTTTTTGCTTCAACTCCCAGATATCCTAACATCTGATAAACTGGCTGGGATTTCTGGGAGTTGTAGGCCAAAACACCTGGGGACCGACAGGTTGAGAATCACTGCTTTAGACAGTCCCATGGGGAAAAATGGATGGTTAAATCAGGAGAATTTTCTGGCCAGTTGAAATCTATATTTCTTGAAATCATTCTTTCTTCATACATC
This sequence comes from Anolis apletophallus, assembly GCA_030556195.1. Lineage (NCBI taxonomy): Eukaryota > Metazoa > Chordata > Lepidosauria > Squamata > Anolidae > Anolis > Anolis apletophallus. The sequence continues at coordinate 57,871,567 of JARBWK010000003.1, read as the reverse complement.
TCTCTCAGGAGCTGCATAGACTATGCTGTTCATATGTAGAATTCTATTTTGAAAATCAATTTTGTTCATTGAACTGTGCTAAATTACTCCATATCAAATTTCTAAGGGTTGAAATTTTCATACCCAGAAAAACATACCATTATGCTGATTGTTTTGAATTTTTTAAAATAGTAGCGCAACTTTTGGACCACCCTGCAAAATGTGAAACATAAGGACAACATATGTAGGCGAGCATAAAAGTAAAGTGTGCAAACAGTTTGGGGCTGTATGAGATTTTAAAAGAAGCATCGAAATGGTAGTAAATATGTCTATGTCAATGTGGATGACACCTGGATGACAGTTACCTAAGTACGTGGAGTGTTAGCAGATGAACATCCAAACACTTGTTGCTTTTTATATATATTTTCTCATGATCTAAAACTGGCATTCGCTACTGATATTTAAATATCAGTAATTTTGGGATTGATTTGATCTTTATTCCTGTTTTATATGAATATGTTCTCCTTTTTATAAATACTGGTAGTTAACAATCTGTCAGATGCCTTGTGTCAGGATATATGCACGATAAATGAGGATTGGATTGTGATATCCCAACTGCTGATAGAAATTGTGGCCACCCTGTTTTTGCAGCACTGCCTGACAAATACATCACTAAGAGCCGTAGCTACTATGCTTCCTATGAATATATGCACTCTTAGTAGCTCCATAACACAACTTAAATTGTATTTTTAAACCACATGCTTTAATAGCCAGTCAGATTTAAGGCCATATGGACCAGAATTATACTGAGAGCTCATAGTTTCGCTGTGTTTTGTTTCTTGTCTAATACTGTATTTGTTCTATTAGGTGTGAACTCTTCAGCTTCCAACATTGCTGCTGCTCCTTCCCCAAGCATATACGCTGATGCGATGGCGCCAACAGTTACTTACAATGACACCTCAAAGAATGAAACGGCACCTGCCAATACGACAGCTTTGCAGGATCCCAAGCATTTAAACCACCAGCAGATCCATTACCACAAGCACCCCCCTTCCATCCTAAAAGAACTGCCAGCACTGGAAATGAGTAGCAGTGTAAAATCCAGCATTCCATATAAGCCCCCTAAAAGAGGACCCCCAAGGCAAGCGAGTCATAGGCATTTTGATATCAATGAGCACTTGCCGTGGATGATTGTTCTCCTATTGCTTCTCGTTCTGGTGGTCATAGTTGTGTGCAGTGTCCGGAAGAGTTCACGAACTCTAAAGAAAGGACCAAGGCAAGACCCCAATGCAATTGTGGAAAAGGCTGTTTTGAGAAAATCTACCACCCCAATCTCAAACAAGGAGAAATGGATCTATTATTGCAATGGACATGGTGAGTAACTGGTCAAATGATTTCGAGATAATTCTGTTCTATTAGTTCTTGTGTATAACTTAAAAGGGCCATGCTATGATGATTTCAAGACAGGTTTATTGTAGTGCTAGTGTTTGTACCTAAGGTTCCATAGGAATTTTTCTTTTTTGCAAGACTGTCATGGAATTTATTATCTTGTCTGTCTTCATGAAACAGCTGAAGAGGGTGTATTTTCCTTTTCAAAGTTTTCCAACTTGTATGAAAAGGCTCTCTTAAATATTGGAAATGAAATATGTTAGTCTGGAACGTTAAAAATTGCTGCATAAAAAATTATCCTATTCTAACTAAACATCAGTTAACAAACCCTTTGATAATAGAATCTTCTCTTTACAAAGTAATCATACTTTTCCTTATACTTTGCCTATGTCAAAGGTTTGGGGTTTTTTTTTTTTGCAGCATCAGCACACGCAGCATGGTAAAAGAAAGCGGGTAGAGAAGCACAGATTTTTAGTGTTGCAATGTTCTGGTGGTCATAGTTGTGTGCAGTGTCCGGAAGAGTTCACGAACTCTAAAGAAAGGACCAAGGAACAATGCAATTAAGCTTAAAGGTTGAAAAGAAGTGTTCTTCTCTAGCCAAACCTACTGTATCCATGTGTGCCTGCCTGCAACAGGCAAAGTAAATGCTGGATGTGCTTTGGAGGAAGTCTTTAGAGCAGGCATGGGCAAACTTCGGCCCTCCAGGTGTTTTGGACTTCAACGCCGGTAGGCTGTTAGGAATTGTGGGAGTTGAAGTCCAAAACACCTGGAGGGCCGAAGTTTGCCCATGCCTGCTTTAGATGATCTCTAAAAGGTTCCAATGTTTTCATTTACTTTCGCAAGGCTTACCGGACTTGGTTGTTTGATTTTATGTGTGGATATTGATAGTGTTGGATATGAAACTTGCTGAAATGCTCTTTTTCATCTCTGTGACTCATAGAAATGGGTCATCTGTGCCTGCACAGTATTTCTCTCAGTCTGTATAATGTGCTTTCTGCCTAAACTCTCAGTTCCTTTTTGTCTGTCTCAGCAGCAGCATCGTTAGAAAATATTTGCAAATGTCATTTTAGTCCGATTTTTCTTGAAACAATACAAATTGGTTTGGTCTCTCCCTCTTCTTTTAGTGTTCTGCCTTGTTTATTCCTCAGATTGTTTTGCATCTTACATGCATGACTTGGCTTCAAATGAACTTAGATTGGATTGGCCTTGGCTGACCCATTTTACTGTTCATCATCCTTTAAATGCTGTACTTCTTATGGAAGGAGAGTAACTAAAAAGGACAGACATTCTTGACTCCTTGGTCTGGGGCATAACATTGGAGTGTGTTCTCACCTTTAATCCACAGGCCAGCAGGAGCCAAGCCAATTGCAGACTCTCCTTTAGGAGAATCATCTTACACCCATCAATCAGTCTTTCTTCATTGAACTCCCAACATAAAGCATCTTTGTGGACCCCAATATCTGGATATTCCACGCACGTAGCACTGAAAGCATCCTCAGTCTTTCCAGGTGGCATTCAATGGAATGGCCAACTTCAAAACTTGCTGTTCATATTCAGGTGCCCTCCACCTTTGTTAGAGCTCTTGGGATGATAGTGGAGTCATTAGTGAACATTAAAACCCATGCATAAGGGATGCAAAATGAGAAAGAGCTACGGATACTGAATCCTCCTGACTTTCTACTACTAATTTCTGTGTCTTACTCCTCCATGAATCAAGGGGAATCCCATTTCCTGTCTAGTGAAGCCAAGGTGTTCTCTGTTCCAAAGCAGATTGGTTAAGCCAATCTGGAGCAGGAATTTTAGAGCTTCCACTCAGATGTTTTTCAGTTAATAATGAGTTGACCTGTTTGCATGGCTGGTCAATAATAAAGTCCCCAGGCTCCTCTTGAGCGTCTGGACAAAGGAGAGGTTGTCTTCCACTTCCATTGAGATCAAACCTGCTTTCATGGAGCAAAGTACTCCATCTTGGACCTGTATTGGCTCTTGCTTCACACAAGACTATTGAGAAGCACATTCTTCAAAGGCTTAGATTCTCTTAACAATTTTGGCATTGAGAAAAACATCCACCAACAGAGTGTATGAGTATATCTTTTGAGTATTTAGATGCTTGTGTAAATGGAAGAAGTAGAACTTCCTTGCAGTTTCTGTTCCTTGCTTCTGGAGAAAGAGGATTAAAACCTAGTACAGCCAGGAGTGCGATGCCACTATCACATCCATCCTGTTAAAGATTTTGAATAGCACTGGGCCCAGGACACCCTATTAGTTTCTTGGATGGAATGGGGTTAGCTTTTAGTATGGTCATTTAATCAACTCCAAATCCACTTAACAGTAGTATCAATGACAATGTAATAGAGAATTTTCTTATCAAAATTGCAGATGACACCAAATTGGGAGGGATAGCTAATACTCCAGAGGACATGTTCAAAATCTAAAATGACCATAACTGATTGGAGAGCTGGGCCAAAACTATCAAAATTAATGTCCACAAGGAGAAATGTTAAACAGTAAACATGATATTTTCAGATATAGAATGGATGACACCTGGCTTGACAGCAGTATGTTTCAAATGGACCCAGGAACCTTGATAGATCACAAGCTGAAGATGATTTAACAGCTAAAAAGCCATTATGTTTCTAGGCTGCATCAATAGAGGAGTACACTTCAAAGGAAGTAATAGTCTCACTCTTTTCTGCTTTGGCCAGACAATGTCTGGAATACTGAGTCGTTCTGGGTAACCACAATTCAAAAGGATATGTTCAAGCTAGAATGTGTCACAAGGGTGCCCAAAATAGTTAAAAACCATTCATCCCTGTGAGGAACGGATTAGAAAGTTGATTGTGTTTAGAGAAGAGAAGATTAAGAGGTGCTAGTGACTAAAGCAGACTTTTATTTATTTTGTGTCAAAAGCACTGCATATTGTAAAGCAATGATTTTGGGTTGGAAAGATTAGCTGTTTACAAGAAACGTTGCCCAGGGGACGGCCAACTGTATTTACTCAGTCTTCGGAGAGGCTCTTTCTGTGTCCCCTTATTACTTCCCTTTTCTTGGAAACTACAAGTCTGTTCATGCAGGTTAAAATATTACTTGCTTTATCTGTTGCTGCATCACACTGCTGGGTCATGTTCATCATGTGATCAATAATACTATGATTCTTCTCACATGTACTGCTGCTAAGGCGAGTGACCTCCACTCTTTAAGTGGGCATTTGGTCTTCATGGTCAAAATGGAGCATATTGCATTTGTCTTGTTTTCAGTAAACCCTCTTCGTTAGACAATCAGATGTTCTCATCATTTCATTTTGTAACTTTTATGTTCCAAATGTTGAACTTTGATGCGAAACATTACGCATAACTAAATTTCAGCTTATTTTGCTTCTAAATCTTACTATCAGCTTGCAGTTGCCAATAAAATTAAGTAATTAACTTTGAGCAAAGAGAAATTCCTTCCAAGTCATCAGGTACTCTTAATAGGTTTTAAAGCAAAAGACTTGATGCTTTTTTCTCAAGTTCTCATTTTGATTTATTTTATAATTCACTGACCCTGCTTTGACCCAAGGTCTGCAAAGCCTTTTTTGTCTGTGGAGTGGTAATAATGGTAGAAGGAAATATAATGATATTACAGTGTTGAGAATTTGAGGAAGCCAAGCATATAGTTCTTTTTCCATAGCCTAAGAAGATGCATGTTCTTATCAAGAATCCTTTTCTTCTTAGAATAGTCCTTGCATGATTTCAAGTCTTAATAGCAGTCAGTAAATATTATTGCCAGTGGATCTGCAATCAGGGAGATTGGTGCTAATTGCTGTCATGTTGATTATGCTGAATATCTAATCATTCAATCTCAAATCTGTTTAGAAATACACCTATTAATTAATGAAAAATGCTAAATTGTATAAATAGAAGAGTTAGCAGTGGAGGAGTCAGTGGGAAAGATCCAGAAGTGGCTCCGTGCTGATATATTCCTCCTCCGTTAGCCACCATGGCCACTGGTTTGTTTACAGAGTTTACAAGAAAGTTGCCCTTTAGGTTGGCAGATGTGTTATTGCATTTCTGCCCATCTGGCCACCTCCATCTTCCTTATTTACGTCCATGGATGATGGCTACTTGAACCTGAGTCACCATTTTGCATATTATCCTGTTCCATTACAGCACAAGGATTTTGTCTGTTAGCATTGCAAAATTCTTGTTAGAATTGAACCCATTGTTTCTTGAAACTGAAATGTGAAAATTTTGTCTTCCAGGTAGAAATATTCTTTAGTCTTTAAGGAAATTACTGTCATAATAATAGTAGCATGACAGTTGGAAGAGATGAAAGTATGATGTAAGCTATGCTGCCAAAATATGACCTCCCATTTAGCTAAGGTCTGAGCTATAGAAAATAAGTCAAGGTTTCTTAGCCCAGTGGTCAATTTAAGAAACATATCCATATGTTTCTGCATGGGGAAGTGATGTCTTCATAGTCTGGAAAAGTTACATGTAGCATCCCACATGCAGCACATGGAATATGTGGAATATGCCACAATTGATACAGTTAGTGAACTTGAGACTCCGTGGCCCTCTGCTGGGCCCGCCCTCGACCGGTTCGTCCCACTGGACGCAGGGGCTGTCGATGAACTGCTGGCAGCTGCTAGACCAGTCTTTCTCAACCAGTGTGCCGTGAGCGATCATCAGGTGTGCCGCGAGAAAAGCTTTCTGCCCCCCTTCCTCCCCCCTCCTGTTGAACTCCTGCTGCTTGGGGGGGAGACGGAGGAAGGGCCGGGCGGCAGCAAAGAAAAAGAAGGGGCCGGGGCACCGCCTCCTTCGGCCGTTTCCCCAGCCAGCCTCCAATCCGCCATGACTCCCACCATGACTCTCGCCCCTCGCTCTCTGAAGCCGCACGGAGGACGAGCCCCGCCCACTGAAGCCCATCCACTGCTCATGCTCCTCCTCTGTGGGAGAGCTGAAGCCGGGGTAGGGGGCGGGGCATGGCTGCCCCTCCCCCCGGATTCAGTTCTCCCACAGCTTCGCCAGCCTTGAGGGGGCAGTGCCAAGCCAGCAGTGGCAGAGCCAGCACAATGCTGGCTTGGCACTGCCCCCTCAAGGCTGGCAAAGCTGTGGGAGAACTGAAGCCGGGGGGAGGGGCGGGGCATGGCACGGCCTGGCTCTTCCCCCTCCCCTGGCTTTGGCGCTCCCAGCAGGTCACCATCTCCCAGCCGTTCTTTACTGTGTGAGAGTGTCATTTTGTGTCATTTTGGTTGGTGGTGTGCCCCCGGATTTTTTTAATGTTAAAAGTGTGCCGCAGCTCAAAAAACGTTGAGAAACACTGCTAGACCGACCACCTGCTCCCTCGATCCGTGTCCCTCCTGGCTAGTGAAAGCTTGCCTGGAGGGTCTATGTGACCCTCTGTTGAAGATAATAAATGGCTCCCTTGAGCAAGGAGTCTTTCCAGAGGTTTTGAAAGAGGCAATGGTCTCCCCGCTACTGAAGAAACCAAATTTACAGTAGATCGATCGGTTCCCTCCAGTTATCGCCCAGTTTCGAATCTTTCGTTCCTGGGCAAGGTTATTGAGAGGGCAGTAGCGGGGCAGCTACAGCAGTTCTTAGAAGACACAGCCGGATTAGATCCCTTCCAGTCCGGCTTCCGTTCGAGAACACGGAGGGAGACCGTGCTGGTTGCCATCTCAGACCAGCTTCGTTGCCAGCTAGACAAGAACGGATCAGCGCTGCTTGTGTTATTGGACCTCACAGCAGCATTTGATACGGTCGATTACAATCTTTTGGCCCACCGCCTTGCCGTTGTTGGAGTCAGGGGAACAGCCTTGAAATGGCTGTTGTCCTTTCTACACAATCGGGGACAGTGAGTGGAAAGGGGAGGTCTGGTCTCCAAGAGGGCCCCTCTATCTTGTGGGGTCCCTCAAGGGGCCATACTTTCCCCTCTGTTATTTAACATCTACATGCGGCCAGTTGCTGGACTGGTTCGAAGTTTCGGGCTGGAATGTTATCAGTACGCTGATGACACCCAGCTTGTTCTGAAGATGGAAGGCCGGCCGAACTCCGTACCCTCTTGTTTCCATCAGTGCCTTGAGGCCGTCACTGGATGGCTGCGTGCCAGTAGATTGAGGGTGAATCCAGCGAAGATGGAGATATTGTGGCTGGGTCGACCAGATTGTGGGGTGGTCCAGCTTCCCACCCTGAATGGCGAGGCTCTTTGCCCGTCATCATCAGTAAAAAGCCTAGGGGTTGTTTTTGACCTTTTGCTGTCTATGGAGGCCCAGGTCTCCACTGTCAGCAAAACCGCCTTTTTCCACCTGCGACAGGCTAGGCAGCTGGCCCCCTACTTATCTAGAGACAACCTAGCCACAGTTATCCAAGCCACGGTCACCTCAAGGATAGACTACTGTAATGCCCTTTACATTGGCCTGCCCTTGTCTGTGATCCGGAAGCTTAAGCTCGTCCAGAACGCCGCTGCTCAATTCCTCGCTGGAGTGCCGGCGAGGAGCCACATAACTCCCATCTTACAGCAGCTTCATTGGCTCCCGGTCGAGCACCGGATCACTTTCAAGGTGATGGTGTTAACCTTCAAGGCCTTATATGGTCTGGGGCCGATGTATCTGTAGGACCATCTCACCCCCTATCAACCCCAGAGATCACTCCGCTCTGAAGATCTGAATCTCCTCGAGGTGCCTAGTGTCAAGAACATCCATCTAGCCTCGACCCGACGTAGGGCCTTCTCTGTGGTAGCTCCAACTATCTGGAATACTCTGCCAGCTTGAAGTGCATGCCCTGCAAGACCTCCTTGCCTTTCACGGGGCCTGTAAAACCTATCTCTTCAAACTGGCATTTAGTTGTTGATTTTTGTAACCCTGCAGAGTTAGTTTTAGTTTAAATTTAGAATAGTTCATCTGATGTTTTTATCTGTCTTATGCTTGAGATTGTGAGCTGCTCCGAGCCCTCGGGGAGTGGCGGCACACAAGAATGATTAATAAATAAATAAATATCTTTGGAGGTGTGGTTTGAGCATTCTCCATTCAGCATTTAAAAATCTGTGGAGTTCATGTTTGCAACTCAACGAACCTTTTATTTAAAGAAATATCAGATGGAAGAATTACTTTTGAAACACCATGTGGGGAATTCAGATTACAGCGCTACATAGTTGAGTGTATTTCACAAGCATTTGACCTTTGGGAAAGCACAGGGGCGCAGTTTATTTGTGTATTTCATCTATAGTTCTTTTATCAAATAGGAATTGACATTCTGAAGCTGGTGGCAGCACAGATTGGAAGCCAGTGGCAGGATATCTACCAATTCCTGTGCAATGCAAGTGAGCGGGAGGTGGCTGCTTTTGCCAATGGATACTCTGCAGATCATGAGAGGGCCTATGCTGCATTACAGCACTGGACCATCAGAGGCCCTGAAGCCAGCCTTGCTCAGCTGATCAGTGCCCTCCGCCAGCACAGGCGCACTGATGTGGTGGAGAAGATCAGGGGACTGATGGAGGATACAATACAGGTAATGATTCATACATTAATTGATATGTGAATCATGCTTAGTGTCTCTTTTGCTTGCATTCTGTTACAGGCACATTACCTGAAAACTTGCTTTATTGTGAAAAAAATTTTCCTCCAATGAATGTTGGTGTATTTTCACTCACCTCTTTGTGTTTACAATGAGCTCATGAAACTATGAATAAGTGGATCACTCCTCCTGTTTGTGAAGTAATATGGTGGCTCTTGCGCAGATACATGTATGTGTCTTGTTCTTTGTCAGTCACTGAAATCATGTCTGCCTCCTAACATCCTTGTACTTGTTACAACTACCATACTGGATAGTAATACAAATAAAACACAGGGAAGGTGGGAAAAGTAGAGAAACAGTAACTATCCTTTTAAACTTTTTCCAGTCTTGGCTATGTCTGTAAATACAGTGTTCCCTCACTTATTGCTGGGGTTACGTTCCAGGACCTTACGCAATAAGTGAAAAACTGCGATGTAGGGATACTCTATTTATTTTAATATTTATATATTATTTTAATAGTTATACACTATTTCAAGTCCTTATAAACTTAAAATAAAGTGAAGGAAGGAAAGGCTGGGGGGAGGACTGGGGAGGGAAAGTACCTCAGAGAGCTGAGGCGGCAAAAAGCTGTGAAACAGCAAAAATACCATGATATATATTTTAAATTAATATTCTTTGAAATCCACAAAACAGCGAGTCTGCTATAAGTGAACCGTGAAGTAGCGAGGGAACACTGTATGCCCACTTGCCTGTTTCCCATCTTTTGCTGCATGCGTAACAAGGAAAGCTGGGATGGTACCATTAATTATCAATGAAACCTGAGTGCATAAGGAAGATTAAGTTTACTCTGAATAATTGGCCAGTGCGGGTTAAACTGCTTTCCGGGTTAAACTGGGAAGCAGGGCTTTACAATCATATCTACCAATCCTGGTATTATAGAGACACTTATTACAACACACTTTTTGGAAGAACTGGGTAGCTATTCATTTATTATTCTGCCGTAACAAAAGATTCAGCAGAAGTGCTTTTCTGCTTATTTGACCAAATCTGTCTCACCTTTGCTACTGTTACAGGAAGTAAGACTGTGTTTTATTTTTAAATGTCCTCTCAGGTGTTCACAGTTTTTGTGTATTGAAAATCTGCTGCTGTCTCAAAAGACCCCACCCTTGGAGTTCTTGTCAGTATGGCAGTGGTTTCACTTTTTCTGGTGATTCTTTGCAGAGTTTTCCTCTTTGCTTTTTATGAATATGCTTTGGAAGAAGCTGCAATATTTCACATCAAGCTAATAATATTATTGTCCAGAATGTTTGTTTATACTGGGATAGCTCTGTTGTTTTTGTGGCCTGAAATTCACTTCCCCTGGTTTTGGTGAGTGCAAGATTCTCAGGTGTAACTTTATCGTAACCATCTGCTCATCAGGCATGGTTTCTGGTTTCTTTAAATAATGAATAGCTTTGTGTTACACTTAGTCTAATTTTAAGTATCAGAAAGGGAAAGACATTTTCCACCCTTCCCTTAATCATGCGACATACGTTTTCAAGCTCAACACACCAAGCTATAGAAATTTTTGCATTATAGACTTGTCAACAAGCTTCATGTTCCATTGCCATATCTATCTAGATGTGTCTCATCACACTGCCTCTCTGTACGTTTTGATTCTGTAGTGACTTAAGAGTCAAACAGTTCTAGTCTGAATACTAACTTTTGTTTGTTTATTTCACAAATAGACAGTGTGGGGATTTCAAATCAGGTCAGCACCCCACAGTATTAGCAAAGGGTTTAAGCTCCCTGTTTCTGATGTCATGGACACGAACCTAATCAGGACCCCTGTTTTTTTCCAGTTTAAAAATACAATTCAGTCAAGGCCAGAACTATGTAGCAAAAGTGTAATGTGTAGTTTTGCTCTTAGCATTTTTATAGAATTGGGTGATGGCTTTGATTGCTATGATCCAAAAATATCAACAATTTTAGTGGTAGATCAGGAAAGGAAGTGACTAGCCCTTCTGGTTTCAGTACTATACTTTCATTGTGCCAGCAATGGCTGTTAAAGTCTCTGAAGATAGAGCAGTTGTTCCCAACCTGTGGCCCGTGGACCACCAGTGGTCTGCAATAACCAAAATATTGCTCGCCCTCACTGTTACTACACTGTTGCAACAAGAGCAACTGGCCTCGCAAAACCCTCTTATAGTGCCAAGGCTTATTAAATATGGTTTTCTGTGGGAGAGCAGATGGATGGCATATGTTCTGAATTGGAAACTAGAGCTGATGTAGTCTATCCAATACAGTTTTTTAAAAATTGCCATCCCAAATAACCAAACCAAATCTAAAATTGACCAAAAACTGATTCGTAACCTTTTGTACTAATGTTGGAAAGTGGTACCTGATCAGGTGGTCCCTGCTCAAAAAAAGTTGGGAACGACTGAGATAGATAAAATTGTATACATGTTATATTGTTCCCTGTACTACTCCTGAGGAATATTATAATTTGGATTGGATATGTCACAGTAGTGCCTCAGTGAACAATTCTGGTGAAGGTACAGAATCATGCATGATATTTTTGTCAGCCTGAAAGAGAATCAGTGGGCCTTGTACCTCCTTCTCTGAGCCAGCATTTGTCTAAATTCATTCATTCCAGATCTATATCATTGCCTGGTTCTTCGACTTCGGGGGAGTCAGCTGCATTGCATGACACCTTTCCAGTGTTTTGTTTGCAGTAGATGCATAATCAGCAGATTTATTTCTTGTGCAATCTGGCTTCTGGTCATTATTACTGCATGACTGTCATAACTGAAGAAAACAAACCGTTTAATGCAGCTGGCTGGCTGGCTGATTTAATTTTTGTAGAGCAATATTAAAAATCCCACTGCTTAGCTGTTTTGGCTGGGTTTTTTAATTTTAACATTTCATGATATCTTTCAGTTCCAGACAACAATTTCTTAAAGCATCTTACAAAAAATATTCTTAACAGTTAACAAACAGATTTCACCCAGTCAGCCTGCTGAAATCCTGAAATAAGCTTTTGGCAACTCAAGAAGCCATATGGAACAGGTTTTCTTTGGAGGACCAGACCATCCAGAGAGTCTTAAAATCTGAATGGTTCCTGGTGCTTGCACAATTGTAATCTGAAACGTTACTATATCCCTCCTGTAACCTGACATTAAGACCTTTGTGTGATACTGTAGTATGTGAAAAATACAGCAAGTTGAGGAAGAAACTGATGTGTAAAGGGATTGGAATCCAGGCAAACTATAGGTTTCTGGACATCCGTGAATCTATATATATAAAAAGAGAGTGGTCGTGGTACCCGGCAAATAGGCGCGAAAACTACATGTCCAAGACCCACGAAACTCGCCAGACCACTGACCCATACCCCGAGGTCCCTATAGGGCCCACAAAAACACCCCGAAACACAACCCTCCACCCTCTAAAAGACCCCCGAACAACAACCTTTCCCCGCATGCACAAACGGCGCAAGGCGGCGGCGGCAGCCGCGGCAACGCCCCGCCCCTCCTCCTCCTCCAACACACCCTCCCACCCCGCCTCCCCTTGGCCCCGCCCCTCCTCCTCCCTCCCACCCCACCTCCACGCCCCAAGACATTACCCCACCCGCGCCGCCGACGCCATGCCCACCTCCTCCGCCGATACCAGGCCGCTCCTCAAGCCGGGACGCGCGGGCGCCGCCTTCGCCGCCTTCTCCGCAGCGTACTTGCCCTTTCTCGGCGACTGCCATCCGGATCTGAACCCAGGCCAGGATGGCAGTCGCTGAGGAAAGCCAAGGACGCGGCGGAGAAGTCGCCACGGCGCGCTTCTCCGGCCCGACGTCCTTACCCTTCCTCGCCGACTGCCATCCGGTTCTGGACACAGCCCAGGATGGCAGCCGCTGAGGAAGGCCAAGGACGCGGTGGAGAAGGCGGCCATGGCGGCGCCCGCGCAACCAGGGTCCATGGGGCGCCTGGGAAACGACGGAGGAGACTACGGACAAGGAACTACACCTCCCAGAAGGCTCCGCGCCTCTCACTGGGAAGCAGGGGCGGAGCTTTCTGGGAACTGAAGTCCCATGCCCATATCCGCCTCCTCCTCCAACTCCCAGTCTCCCAAGCGTTCCCGGACCCAACCGACGCGGCATGGGACCACGGAGGAAGCCAAGGAGGTGCCCCACCCGTCCTCCTCGCAAAGGTCCCCCTTCGGCACCACCTTCGCCAGTGAAGTGGCGAGCAAGAGCGACGAGGGAACGCCCCACCTCCCTGCCACTCCCGGAAGACGAGGCCGAAGGGAGAAACACCGCGCAACAAACTACCTCCTACCAGGGTCCCCCATCGCATCCCCCCACAGTAAAAAATAAAAGGTTATTCTTCTTGCAATTCACACACATACACACACACATATACACCCAAACAGACACATAAAAACACACACAAAACACTTAGTCACATCACTACCAACCCATACATACCCAGACTTCCACACATCTCCTAAATAGGGCACAGCAACAGGTGCCGGGTTCAGCTATACACATATATACACACAACCCCCCCCCCAAACACACACATATATACAGACAAACATACAAATATAAACACACACAAAACACATACATCATTTCCAGCCCTTACATGCCCAGACTTCCTCACATCTCCTAAATAGGGCACAGCAACGCGTGCCGGGTTCAGCTAGTGTTATATAAAGGAAGGTTCTGAAAAAGGAGGCATATAGTATTAACTCAAAAAAGTAAGCCTAATCAAGCAAAAATTCATGAAGCAAATCAGTAATTCATTCTGCCTTTGACATGGTGGAAGAGATTAAGCTCAGAATAAATAATTACCTTTTTTGTTTTCCCGTTGTCTTCTTTTTAATCTTTCCCCTCTCATAAATTGTTAAAATGATAGACTTCTTAGAATTCATTAGTTTATAGTTATATTTATAACAAAAAAGTTAAGACATTTAGGAATAAATATATAGCATTTTTTTCATTTCCCTCCACATACTACTTTTTTGTTTATGTCTTAAACTAGAAAAGTTAGTGTGCAGCACAAAGAGATGAGTGGCTGATGGCCACTTGTGAAAAAACTTCTATATTCAGCTGGGAGACAGAATGAGGGATTTGGGAGGATTTTTAAGGACATGAGAAGTCATGTGTATTTTAATTCTTATAATATTCTATTATGCCTAGACCTCTTAACAATTGTGTTGAAATCAATTATCCTGACTGGGCAGATTTGTGTTAATGCTTGGTATTGAGCAGCTGCCATTTTGATTTCCTACGCTTCACTTAGTCAGGAATAGTGTAGGAATTATTGCACCGTGAATGTGGCGTAGCTGGCTGGGAGTCAGCTGCATAAGATCTCTACTGACCAGAAGGTCATGAGTTCAAGGCCTGCCTGGGTCGGGGTGAGCGCTTGACCATTTGTGTAGCTCATTGTCGACCTTTGCAACCCGAAAGACAGTTGCATCTGTCAAGTAGGAAATTTAGGTACCACGATTGTGGGGAGGCTAATTTAACTAATTTACGAGGCCATAAACCTCCAGGAAGTGTGCAAAGGAGTGAATGAGTGAGACAGCTCCCCCTGGTGGTTAGAAGCTGAAATGTTAAATTGCCTCTGAGTGTCTTGTCTATACATGTTTGTATGTCAAAGGGCATTGAATGTTTGCCTGCATGTGTGCATTGTCATCCTCCCTGAGTCCCCTGCAGGGTGAGAAGGGTGGAATATAAATGATGTAAATAAATAACTAATAAATTGGCCAAAAAGTCTTCGAATCCCACCTTTGCTACAACTATAAAAGCCATTTTAGAGACAAGAACAGAACCGAATCCACTTTGAGAATACGCCTTCAAATAAGGAGATGGATCTGAAAGATGATCACAACAAATTGAGACATTTTATTCATTTCTTCTTTATTACTTTGCCAATGACATGGTCCCATTCTCACATTGTTGTAAGACCCAGCATACTTGCTGAACTCAACATGTGATCATATTCTTAACAGATTTGTTTTAAAAAGCAAATTTCTTGTAAATATCCTATTTGGCACAAAAATGAATGAAAACTAAAAATGTAGTCCTTTTTTTTCCTTTGTGCATATTACATTATAAAATTCTAGAGGCCATGTCCATAAATCACATATTTGAATAATTGGTTCATATTGCCTCCTATACAAGAGAGAAGACAGAGCATCAAGTTGGACAATTAAAAGCCCATGAAAATTGGTTATTTGTGAGACAGCATCTCTTTAACACAAATTCCTTGCACGGCTGAATGGTTAAACATGATCTCCTGTGTGTGCATGATTGTCTCAAACAACTGCGTCAGCTGGAAAGCTGCCTCTCCTCCTCCTTTTATTTAATAAGACTACAGTCATATTACTAGCAGTGGACAGTCTGTGTTATATTATAACATAGAAGAATTGGGTCACTAATCTCAAGCATTAGCTGAGTTTAAGACTTTTCTGTCTCCTCCATACAGAATTTTAATAGGTTCTTGAAGTACAGAGAGATTTGATGTATGATTATTTTGTTTTCTAGCTAATCAGGAAAAGTACTCTGTGTGTGAGTTGACTTCATGTATAAATTAAGAGCAGGTTTGGAGACTGAAATTGTGGATTTAAAATGTATTTTATTGTATATATTAATTTAGAATGCATCAACCAACATCACAAAGCAAAGCAAGATATAAGCAGAAGTAGAAAAACACTTCTAGCTGACACAAACCTAATCTCTCCCCACCCTTATCCCCATAGAATGTAAAACTTTTGCAAACTATTCATTAGTAGGGCTGTGCAAACTGTTGTTTGTGCCTCATATGCTGGATCTGTTTTGGAAAATCTGTACATACGAGGTGACTTTTGAAATGTGACAGGCCCCCACGCAAAAAGCTTAAGAATCAAAACACTCACCTATGACTGTTTGTTAAAATCTCATAAATCTCCCAAAGTCAGTTTTATTTTCAGTGCAAGCCAGCTGAACCAATGGGATGAAACCAAAGAGGCAATTCCTCTTCAAATTAAGGAGAGCCAGTTTGCCTGTCGCTATTGTGGGAGAGCAAACATGCTGAGAGGGAGACTGAGAATTCTACGAAATGTAGTTTGGGAAGGTGAGGGTCCCTATGGCAGAGAATTCAAAAGGCACTGTCCTAAACTACATTTCCCAGAATTCTCCTTGCATCAGAAAGCCCCAATGAGGCATGGGAGAGCTATTGTCTGTCCGTAACAGCAGCCAGCCACAAAGTTTAGAGTTCCAATAAATAATTGAATCTGCAAAGAGGACTGGTAGTAAATCTGTTCTGGACTGGGAGGAAAATTCCTAAGTTGAAGTTCTAGGGTATGTTGTGTGTTATATAGAGACATTCAAGGAGATGACTGCTGCAGCTTTTTAAAAAGTTTTTATCAAAACTTTTAAGAATTCCCCAAAAAATCAGTGAATGAGTAAACATTTTGAAACGTGGGGGGCTTTGTGTGGTAAATATGTGCTACAATTGTAGCAAGTTTCATCGCAAATGGGAGTAGCACTATTAGTGTTCCCATTGGCGTGAATGGGTGAATAACTTAACGGAAAACTAACAATGTTTTCAGAACTCCGTAATACTTTTGACACGGACCATGTCTGCCATTTTAGAAGCACTTTAGAATCAAAATGGGGGTCACACGATTTTTGTTAAGACATACGAAGCAGTTTTTTTGAGTCGTGCACACCCCTATTCGTTACCACCAGCTTTTTATTGTATATATTTTCTTCACCAGCTGTTTTGATGTGTCCCTCTCTGCAATGTCTAGTAATTTACTAATCCATTGCTCCTCAGATGGGCTCTTAGATATTTTCCAACATTTGGTGTAGACTATTCGTTCTGCTATCACCATGTGCCAAGATGTCCACAGACCTCTTCTTCTGTATAATTGCCAAAATCAAAAAAGAATGTTCCCAGTTTGAGACCCGGTCTTCCCCCAAATTCTGCATTCTTGATCTTATCAATAGCCTTTTAGCTTTATCGCAGTTCTATCACACGTGGGAAAAGGTGCCAACCTCTTTGGCCCATTTCCAGCATTTGTTGCTGGCTCCTTCATGCATTTTGCTACTCTGTTAGGTAACAGGAGGCGCCCCCTTGATTTGGGGGAGAGGCTTGCATATCCTAATGAAGTTGTGAGCTATGCTGGCGGTGGCATAATAGCCACCGGTAGGGCCTCCCATGCCAGACAGGTCAAAACCAAAGGGTCTGACAAAGAGCGTCAATGGGCAGAATGAGCTCTCTAGCCTTTTGGCAACTATCCTAAGAGAAGGAAAGCTCTGATTTCAAATCCGGGCAGATGGTGCTCATCTAACCCTGTAAGGTCAACCATCTAGAGAAGGAAACTCTAATAAAACCTACGACCTGAGGACCTCGCTTCCACCGTTAAAGCTTGCTAGACCCCAGCAGACGAACCTTTGGTTTAAAGGGTGAAGCCAGTTCTGTGCATGCTGTGCTCCACCAGAAAAATCCATTGCACAGGCTTGAAGGACACATCCGAAAACGAAATCATCAACGAGCTTGTGGAAGGCGCGGGATGAGTCCTTCCTGGGAATCTTCATTCACTAAGTAAATGCCAGAGATAGGTAACAGGTAACACTGGCACATCATTTTTGAAACGTTTATTTTCTTAAATTGTAACAAGTCGTAATATCTTTGATCCTCATTTTCACAAATGTATATTATGTACATTAATAGACCACCAAACCAAACATTTTTTAATTTGCTTATGAAGTTTTTAATGACCCATGGTTAAGTTGAGGTTTATTCCAGGGAGAGACTTGAAGAACAGTGATTTAAGTAAGGAAAATTTGTGGCTTCCCCCTCAACACACACACACACACTTTCAGTTGTAAGGACCTGGCTAGAAAAGACCATTGCCTGAAACTTTGGAGAGTCATTGCCAATTAGTGGACAAAGCAGCAGCAAAACAAGAGTTCCCGCTCATACTCCACCTGCAAAGGGAGTTTTAAGCAATGTGATTCCTTTCTTGTACTTTAAAACCCATCCTTTCACGTGCTCTGTTACATTTCTAGACCAATTTCCCATTATTTGTACAGATAGAGAATAGTACAGGAGACAAACATGTGGCTCCCTAATGTCAGCATTCAAACAGCTTTTGCATTTTCTTCCTTTTTGGCATGTGTGGGCTGCATGTGCACAGTTGAGTTCACTTGAGTCTCCAGACTTACATGAATGCTGCTTTGTGCAAATTGTGAATCTAATTACCCGGCTATGCCCTCCATGTGTACAAAGGGAGGGGGGATGAGTCATTTGTTCCTTTGTTCTTCTGCTTTCCAGAAGCTTCCCCTCCTCTCTCCCCCTACCTCTTGCCCACTCCTTTCCCCCTCAGGCAAGGAGGCACCCAGTGAGTCAGCACAGAGCCCTGGCTGCAGTAGAAGAGCGGCTGGCTGACGTAAGAGCACTTGGCAGGGCACCAGAAGAAGGGTGCCCTAAGAGACTCGGGCCATCTTTTCATTTTAGTGATGGTAAATTGCTCACAGCCATATGTTGTTTTTATCCCTACAGTGTCTATTTCTTTCAATACACACATAGAAAGCAGCATATCTTTAAAAGCAAGGGTTTTGTGATGCAGGGGGAGGCATTTCTGGAATGCATTGGAAAAGCTAGTTAATAATCTCTAAGCAAATGTATAGCTTCTGTGAGATATTATTTTTTCGAAGGGTCATATATTTGGATTTTCATATTATTACAGCTGTCTGCCTGAATTACACATACAGTGATACCTTGTCTTAAGAGTTTAATTTGTTCTGTGGTTGGGCTCTTAATTCTGAGGTCTGAGGATGCCAACTTCCTGGAAATACCATCAATAAAGTTGGCGCATCTGATATCTACCCGCCGGAGGGCGTTCTCCGTTATAGCCCCCACGCTATGGAACGCCCCCCCGGCCGGAACCAGGGCCCTGAGGGACTTACTCCCGTTTAGACGGGCATGCAAAACTCAGTTGTTTAGGCAGGCCTTCGGTGAGTAGACCCGCGTGTTTTTATGTGCTATACTGCTGCATCTGCTGCTGCTCTGTTGTTTTAATGTGATTGCTATTGTTTTAACTGTTTTATGTTTTAACCCTTTGCTGTTATGCCTTTGGCTCTTGTGAGCCGCCGCGAGCCCCCGGGAGTTGGCGGCATAGAAGCCTCAATAATAAATAAATAGATAAATAAATAAATTCAAAGTTCTCTTATTTCAAAGCAAATTTGCCCATTGAAATGCGATTCATCCGTTCCGCCCCCTCTGACTACCCCCCCCCCATTTTTGTTACGTGTTTTAGAGTACTTTTAAACCCATCCTTCCACGTGCTCTGTTACAATTCTAGACCAATTTCCCATTATTTGTACAAATAATCCCCCTCCCTTTGCACACACGGAGGACCTAGCCGGGTAATTAAATTCACAATTTGCACAAAGCAGCATTCATGTAAGTCTGGAGACTCAAGTGAACTCAACTGTGCACATGCAGCCCACACATGCCAAAAAGGAAGAACATGCAAAATGTTGACATTAGGGAGCCACGTGTTTTTCTCCTGTACTATTCTCTGTATAAAAATAATGACACACAATAAAAGAGAGTTTAAACAAATAAGCTTGCTTTGTTCCTTCCAGCTACTGTGGCAAGGAAGCACATTTGAGGCAACAAAATGTGTGTTGGCTAGTGTAACAGCAAGACAGAGCCTGTACATTCACATGGAACAATAAAAAGGGAAAGATCAACTTTTTGTTTCCCAAGCCCCACTTAGGTAAATTGCTTAAACTCACTGGGGCTGTTCAAGTTAGGATTAGTGGTTAAATTTAGGGCAATTCATTTTTCATTTAACCACCGAGTGGTGCAGTCTCTTTATATTTTTAATTATTGAAATATTTTCATATCCTGTAACTGATATCTTAAATCAATGTTAAGAAAGTTAAACAAATTGAAACGGACAAATCAAAGCCTGCATAATACCAGTGAACTTAAACCAATAGATTTTAAATACTTAACTTCATAAGTTTCCTGCTATGTGGTCCCAACTACACATAGGAGGAAGAGAGAGGCAGACGGGGAGAGAGAAAGAGAGAGCAGCCCCACCACCACCATGGGGCCGCAAGGAGGCAAACGGAGGCGGATGGAGAGAGAGGAGAATAGCCCCGCCGCCACCACTAGGGTACTAAGAGGTAAAGGGAGGCAGATGGAGAGAGAGGAAAAGAGAGAGGACAGGAAGACTGGCTGAGCTGCTACTGGAAGGGTGGGGCAAAGACCGGGGGTGGGGCAGAGACTATTGGGGGCAGAGTGTTTGCACACACTCTCCCTCTCACACAAGTATGACCTCTGTACTGCTTGTATGTTAAAATGGCACTTGGAAGATCAAACAAAATTCAGGCCGAGCAACGGCTCAGAAGTTGAAAAGTATGTATGTTGGGACGTTCAGAAATCGAGGTTCCACTGTACTTGTTTTCTGGATCTTATTTGATTCCTGAAAATTCTTTTTCATAGTTACAGAATTTGAAAAGTAAGAATTTTATTAGGTAAAAAGGGATCTTTTTTTTTAAAAAAAACCCCAGATTCACAGTTTTTCGCAGTAGTAAGGATGATGCCAAGGTATCAGCTTGTGGTTTTACCTCCTGCAGAAGGAGTGAAGCTGTGCATGAAGGGGACAACCCAGAGAAGGGAAACATTTTACCTTCCACCTTCACTCATGTATAGGAACACCAATTCTCAAAATGGGCTGAATCTGGGTTGGTAAGCAGGAAACATTAGTAAGGTTTTTTACCCATATATATTTGGAAAAAATTATGAGTAACCAATAAAATGGTGGGATTGCTGCTCATCAGAGATAGTACAATGTTAACAAACCACACCAAATGCTCAAAACCTTTTTTGCTACAGTGCTCATCCCCTTCCAAAAAAACTCAGACTGTTTGCTTCCACGCAGCAGCAGATACCTTGGCAAGGAACCCAAATTGCAAATCAGAATGGAAAAGGAGTTCATCATGAACCACCTGGTTAACCCAATTTGCAGAACCAGATGAACTATGTACAACCCAAAGTACTGA
The DNA here is from genome assembly GCA_030556195.1 of Anolis apletophallus. Classification (NCBI taxonomy): domain Eukaryota; kingdom Metazoa; phylum Chordata; class Lepidosauria; order Squamata; family Anolidae; genus Anolis; species Anolis apletophallus. The sequence goes on along the minus strand of JARBWK010000003.1, from coordinate 57,850,669 downwards.
AGGAGCTTGCTGACATACGTACTTGCAGAACCATGTGCCATCATTTTTGAGAGATCTTGGAGAACAAATGTGGCACCAGAGAACTGGAGTGACAATGTCCCTCTCTTTTAAAAAAGCAAAACAGAAGATCCATGAAGCTATAGGCCTGTCAGCCTGATCTCAATACCAAAAACAAAACAAAACAATATGAGAATGTAATATTTAGGAGTCTGTCTGCAAGTATATTGATGACAATTCAGTGATCAATAGGAGCCAGAATTTGGCAAGGCACATCCTGTGAAATTAATCTTTTATCTTTTTTATCAGATATTGGAAATGATGTAGACATTATTTATTTGGATGTCAGGCAAGCATTTGATAAGGTTCACCATAATATTTTGTAGCAAACTGGTTAAATATGGAATAGATGGAAATACTTTCAGATTCATAATTGGTTGGAAAAGGGCCATCATCAATGAATGCCTCAAACTGGAAGAAGGTACTCAAGTGGAGTGCATCAGTGACTTAGATGGAAGTTAAGCGGGAATGCTTATCAAGTTTCCAAATGATACAAAACCGGGATGACAGTTATATATACATATAATTATTCATGCCCCCTCCCTCAACAAAATTTCCATGTTTCAGTCACCTCTGAAACCAAAAATTGCCAAGCCATTTTATTGCCACAAAAAGTTTATAAGGGGTTTCAGTTTTTAAGAAATGTCTCCACTGACCTTTCTCTTTACGTATCAAACTGGTTAAATAGTTCCAGTTTTGATTTAATAATATTTAAAACCACCTGATTTGTGTGTTTATTTGCATCTAATTTTGTTTAGCTTTTTTCACATGTCCACACCTGGTACAAGGGGAGAAGGAAGGAAGAAATGGGAAAAGGAATGAAGGAAAAGAGAGGGAGGGAAGGAGTTGAGGGGAAGTGAAGGGAAAATGAAAAACACCCCAGTCTTGCTCATTTTGCAATCTTCATTTCACCAACACAGTCTTTTCCAGCTGCCCTTCTTTCCCACCCCAATTTTCCCATCTTTTTCCAATCCCCCTTCACAGCTTAGTCTGGGGTATTTCCCACTTTTCTAGCCCCTCTTTCCATCCCAACCTTTCACAGTTTTTAGCCCCCCTTTCACACATCAGTCATTCCCCTCTTCTCCAGTTGCCCCCTTCCCACCCCAGTCTGTCCTACATTTCCAGCTACCCTTTTTCCACCTCATTTTCCACTTTTTCAGCCACCCCTTCCCATTCCAACTTTTTTCTGTTTCCAGTCCTTCTTTCCCACCCCCTTTCCAAGCCAGTTTTCCCACTTTTTCTGATTAATATATACACACAGCATTTTCCCCAAAATGTATACCGCAGTTACAATAAACTATGGTGATTATTGGGTTGTTGTTGTTGTTATATTTATTATTTTACTCTATGTATTATTATTACATTTGTTATTTTACTCTATTATTGTAATTACATTTACTATTTTATTCTATTGTTGCTACATTTATTATTTTACTCTATTATTACTGGAAGGATATATAAGCACATTTACATTGAAGAAGGTTAGAATGATGACTTAATCAGAGTTGGACAGACTTACCTTAATTACAGTTTGAGGTAGATATTCAAAAACATTTAACCTACTGATCCCTCAATTAATGTAATTTTATTGGTATCTATTTTTGTTTTTGACATTTACCAGAAGCTGCTTCATTTGCCACTCTCGGCTTATACTGGAGTCATTACGTTTTCCCAGTTTTTGTGGTATAATTAGGTGTCTCAGCTTATACTCAAGTGTACTGCAGTTTCTCAAGTTGCTCCTGACACACACAAAAATACTCGAGTATATACGGTAGCTCAAATCCTCTATAGCAACTATGAATATGCTACTTAGAGTTGCATGTTCATGACTATTACATATTCATAATTCCTGTGTTACTCTTGGTTTAGGGGATTTATAGGAACAATAAAAGTCCCCAATGTTCACTTGCTGGGTACCAGCCAGGATATGTTTCTCAGTTGTTTAGGAAGCAGTTGGCAGGCATCCCCGCCTCCCCCTGAATGAGCAATACCCAGCTCAAGGGGGGATTGCAGCAAGGACATGATTCTGTCATCACACTGAAGATCACTAACAGGAGAGGATGGCAGTGGTAGTCAGACTGCTGCCTAAGCAACAGGGGAAATCAGAGCAGCTGCTTCTCAATAAGTGGAGTGGGTGGGTACAGTATTAACTGCTTAGCATTATAACTAAGGTGTTTACACATATGTAAATACCATACAGGATTCCAGCTGTGATCTCTGAATTATTGCCAGCTATTGATGAGTTGATGGTGCTATGAAGTCATCAATCCATTCTAGCATTTTACCCAAATTTAGTGGCATAAGGTTCTAAACTACTTTTAAAAAGTAGTTTCCTGATGTAATAACATTTATTTTGTATATTATGCTCTTTGCTAATTAGTGTTTTATGCTAAAGGAATACAACAATAACTGTTAAGCCTCATTACCCAGTAGCAAAGGGAATTGATATTAGCAATTTACACAACAAAACTCCCTTTGGGGACTTTTATACATTGAAAAAATATTTTAACACCTTTGAAATTATGGTTATTGATATATTCTTGGAAGAAAAATCAGCCAAGTACAAGTTTCATGAATAATTCCAACCATTTTTCTGAATATTTTTGTGAAAAAAAGTTGAGTCATTAATTTTGTTCTAATACTCTGTTTGTAAAGTAGTTATGCCCCATAACATGACATTTCTTATTGTTGATCTTATTTGTGTATTAAATGGACAGATACTCTATCTACCTAGAAAGTGTTCATCCAAAGAGAGAAAAAGGGGGGAAAGAACTCCCTTTGTTTTCAAGAAAATAAATGAATAGCAGTTCAAAAAAAATATCTCAACTTCTGTTTTTCCCTTTGCAGTTTTTGTTTGTATGTTAGTTCAAAACTCTAGGATGTATAGTCCCTGCTCAAGTTTTCAGTTTTCATAATTCAAATCTGTTCTTGTTAATCACTGTTGCACTGGGTTCTCTGTGGTGTAATCACATATTTTCTACAAGTATTGACAATATTACCAGAAAATTTACAGTATGCTGTCATTTAAATCTAGACAAAAATGTGGTTGTGTATTTCTAAATGGTTGTATCCTGGTGTAATTTGGGTCTTTCTCTTTCAGCTTGAAACTGATAAGTTGGCTCTCCCTGTAAATTCTGGCCCCCTCAGTCCCACTCCGAGTCCAGATCCAAAACTAGATTCATCCATTATCCCTGTTGAACCATCGCCTTTGGAGAAGAACAAGTGTTTCTTTGTGGATGAGTCAGAACCTCTTCTACGCTGTGATTCAACTTCCAGTGGTTCTTCTGCTCTTAGCCGAACAGGCTCCTTTATTACCAAAGGTATCATTTTTCAGCAATATGAATTGCACTTTTAAAAAAGTAGTTTTTCATTGTTTCATTACTTAATTTTATTTAGTGGTCAGTGAAAAAATATAGGTGTGCAAACTTCCACTTTGCCATTAAAACACAGCATGGGTTTTGTCAAAGGCTTTCATGGCTGGAATCACTGAGTTGCTGTGAGTTTTCTGTTCTGTATGGCCATGTTCCAGTAGCATTGTCTCCTGACGTTTCACCTGGATCTATGGCAAGTATTCTCAGAGGTTGTGAGGTTTGTTGTTAACTAGGCAAGTCAGGTTTATGTATCTGTGGAATATCCACAGTGGGAGAAAGAACTCTTGTCTGTTTGAAGTAGGTGTGAATGTTTCAGTTGGCCACCTTGATTAGCATTGAATGGCCTAGGAGTTTCAAGGTGTGGCTTCTTAACTGCCTGGAGGGATCCTTTGTTGAGAGGTGATTATTAGGCTTGGGTTAGAATCCTAAAATCGCAATTCTAAAATCAAATGGGGGGGGGGATTATTTTTTTGATTAGTATATTAAAGACTTACAAAAATTTTTGCAAAAAGTGCTAAAATGTAACTTAAGTACTAACGAAATTCTAAAGTGGTTCTAAAGTAGGAAAAGCAGGGAAACAGTTAAAAATCAAGGGGGGAACATTCCCTTCACCTCTGCAGTGCAATTAAGTGGAGCTGTAGATGTATAACATAAATATAAGAGGTAGTAGCTACTAGCTCTCAGGACAATTGTGAAAGTGAAGTACGATTCTCCCCCCCTTATTATTTCCCCTTTCCTCCTTTCTTCTTTCTCTACCCTCTTCTTTCATTCCTTTCTTTGCTCTTTGGTTCCCCATCCCTTCTTTTCTCTTCTTCGCCCCTCTTTCCCCACGCTCATGGCGCCCTCGCTCACCCCCTCGCCTCTCTCTGGCCTCGATCCATGGATCGAGGCTAGAGAGAGAGAGAAAGCAGCGGGCCCCTTTCCGCTAAAATATAAGCCACCCAGGCTTGGGCCGGCTTATATTTTAGTGGGAAAGGGGCCCGCATATCTCTGCTCTCTCTAGCCTCGAACCATGGATCGAGGCTAGAGAGAGTGAGAGAGGCGCGGGGCCCCTTTCCAGCTAAAATATAAGCCGACCCAGGCTTGGGCCGGCTTATATTTTAGTGGGAAAGGGGCCCTCGCACAGCTCTCTCTCTTTCTAGCCTCGATCCATGGATCGAGGCTAGAGAGAGGCGAGGGTGAGCGAGGGGTCTTTTCCCGCTGTAGGCCGGCCCAAGCCTGGGTCGGCTTATATTTTAGCGGGAAAGGGCTCAATCGGAGGAATTTCCTCCTGTTTCCCAGGCTGTCCCTCCGCTTCTGAGGGACAGCCTGGGAAACAGGAGGAAATTCTCCGATTGAGAACTCGCAGGGGTTAAGGGAGGCATCTGCCTCCCTTAACCCCTGCGAGTTTCTCAATCGGAGATTTCCTCCTGTTTCCCAGGCTGTCCCTCAGAAGCGGAGGGACAGCCTGGGAAACAGGAGGAAATTCCTCCGATTGAGGCCCTTTTCCGCTAAAATATAAGTCGACCCAGGCTTGGCCCGGCTTATATTTTAGTGGGAAAAGGGGCCCAAGCTTCTCTCTGCCTCTCTCTAGCCCCGATGCATGGATCGAGGGTAGAGAGAGGCCGAGTGGGGCGATGGGGCCTTTCTAATCCTCTCTCGCAGGCCTGTCATTGGCGAGAGAGGAGGAGGAGGCCCTCGCTCACCCCATCCATGTTTCTTTGCCTCTGATTGGCTAAAGGAAAGGTGGAGTGAAGGGGAGGGTATGTCCACCTGGTATCCATCAGCCAATGACAAAACACGCTTACTAAGGGCAAAGAAACCATACGAATGCTTTACGACCCAGATACAAAAATGGCGCCCCGAAGTGCCGTAAAAGAAAGTCTACTTCCTGGTTCGCGACAGCGATACGTAAAACATCAAAAGTCCCATTACATACGAATCTCTAACGAATCCATTTAATTTCCGTTTCATTTTTCCCATGCCTAGTGATTATCTATCCCTGATTGTTTCTTGTCTGGAATTCCCCTGTTTTTGAGTGTTGTTTATTTACTGTTAAATATTTATTTATATAACAGTAAATAAATATTTACTTTATTTACTGTTATGACCCAGGCAGTAAGAAGCCACACCTTGAAACTCCAAGGCCATTAAATGCTAATCAAGGTGGCCAATTGAAACATTCACACCTACCTCAAACAGACAAGAGTTCTTTCTCCCATCCTGGACACAACATGTCAGGAGAGAATGTTTCTGGAACATGGCCATATAGCCCGGAAAACTCACAACTACACAGCATGAGTTTCTTAAGAATCATTGTTTATGATATTTGCTTTTACTAAAGTTGTGATACAGTCCAAACATCTTAAATTATTTTAGCTTATCTATCTTTGACAATGTTCAGGGCAGCATATATTATTGCTCCCCTGATTATGGTGCACCTGGGAAGTCAGTTACAAATATGTTGAAACTGATATAAATGTCAGCACGGGTTGCCCAGGTTTACCATGACAGCTGCAATATCAAGCTGACTCTCTTTTTTTTATAAAAAAAAGTGGAAGTGAGAGAGGAAGAATGCCATTTTGGCATCTATACATGTGCGTCCTTCTGAAGAAACCTCAGCCCAGGTTACAGCACTCTTTGGGCACATGTCTGTCTACTGTTTTCATACCTCAACTAGTGTAGTGGTGAAATAGAACAAGCCAGCTATTCTAAATTCTGAGTTAGGGAGGAAAGCTAGATTTAAAAGAAGTAAGTGGTCAGAACATGTATTATGAATGAACTTTTTAATAAATGAGAAGCAGGTTTGTTTATTTATATTCTGCCTTTCTGCTATGCGGAACACAAGGCAATTTAGAGGGTACAGTACATAAAAACAGAATATAGCTAAAATCAAAATAATAAAGAACAGTTAAAAACAGTAAATAAGCTTGTGTACTAAATAAATGATAATCTTTTAAAAGTTCAGATTCAAGAAACATTTAAAAGAATTCAAATCATAACAATGAGAAAAAAAGTACAGCAATCAACACTGGAAGAGTCAAGTCAGTGGCCAAAAACATGTTTGCATAAAAAGATCTTGGCCTTCCAAAAGAAGGAGAGTGGAGTTTCACAGTCTATGAGCAGCTATTAAAAAGGCCTTCCTTTACGTCCCCACCAACATGTCTGTGAGGGTGGTGAAATTGAACAGAAAGCTCCCCCTGAAAATCTCAAATGTAAAACAGGTCCATATAGGGTGATGTGGTTTTTCCAGAAGGTCTGGAATGAAACTGTTAGAGTGTTGCAACCTAGACCTGGAGGATCTCTCAGTAAACCACCACGAAGCAGCCGTGATTAAATGCTTTATTTAGAATAAGTAGGAAAAAGGAAAGAGATAAAAAAATAGTCCACTGATGCTTCAGCATCCAAGTATTGCAACACAATAGTTCTAACAGAGTTCAAAGCTCCAATAAATAGTCTTGAAACCTCCAATGGGCTAAAATTCGAGATAAGTCCCTGGCAACAAAGGCTTGGCTGAATACTTGAGCACCGTGACTTGGAGGCTCTGCGGCCTGGTCCTGGACTTGAGTTCCGTGGAGCTTGGCAAAGAAAGCTGAACGTTGGCGCGAGATCCCGAGCGCCAACAGGAACCAACTTAAATAGGTCCCCCATTGTTTTTGCCTTGGAGGCGTTGACTTTGGCGCAACTCTTTCCCAGGAACAGTTTGTGGGCCTGACTTTCCCAAGCCTCCCGAGGAAGGCAAATATGTCAGCTCATTAGCAGCTGCACCTGGAGAAGAGGGAGAAAGCGAGGCTTTGCCTTTCCAGCGTTCCTTATCAGTTTGGGAAGAAAGAAGGCTGCGTCTGGCCTTGACCGCTGGCTGATGTGGAGGCCTCTGCAAAGGTTTTCTCTCGAACCTGGCTGGCGCCTGGGATTTAACATGGCTTCTATCTGGCTTGGCTATGGAGTCAGGCTGGGGCATGACATAGAGGTCTCTTCAAGCTTTACTATCTGTTCAGAGTATCTTATTAGACTCTTCCTTTACCAGATTTCATTATCTTCTTATCTGTGGTGTAATTGCATACAGATGTCCTCCAGTGATGTGTGCTAAGGAGAGTCATGCAGGTATTCCCACAGCAGCTGTGTCCATGAGTAGGGTTGCACGGGACATAAAGAAAGTCCTGCTTATAAAACTCATCCTTGGGCATCTAACCTTACGGCGATTGTGGAAGTTGCCTGGACACAGGTAGCTTTGAACTAGGTCTGAGAATCACTTTAGATATTGCATTGGGATCAACAAGACTATCAACTGGACATAATTACTATGTGTATCTGCCCCATTGCGTTTGGGTTTCTCCATTTGCATTTCATGTCAATAGTAGACAACAGGAATGGGAGGAAACTCATTATGTAATGAATAGGATTTACATAGGAAGTTTATGGTTGAGTTGGATGGACTTGGCATAATAAATGCAGCTTATTCTGATTAGAGTAGTTTATAATTTGACTTTTAGTTGAGGTTTCAGTTTGAATGTCTCAGAGGAAGTAACAGGCTTTGGAAAGTTTGTAATTAACGGTAAAATCCCCTCTTTTAACAGAAAAGAAAGACACGGTGCTGCGCCAGGTGCGCCTGGATCCATGTGACTTGCAGCCCATCTTTGACGACATGCTTCACATTCTGAACCCAGAGGAGCTGCATGCTATTGAAGAGATTCCACAGGCAGAGGACAAACTGGATCAGCTTTTTGAAATTGCTGGGGTGAAAAGCCAAGAAGCAAGTCAGACACTCCTGGATTCAGTCTATAGCCACCTCCCCGACTTGCTTTAGACCGTGGTCACCAAGTGCACTCTTCACCCCACACTCTGGCTGCCGCTTGTACTTGCTTGGCACTTGCTAAAGGCAATGGGCAGGCAGGATATTTTGTAGAACCATGGCCAGTATTTTCTTCTAGGTTTTACGCAAGTGGGAACAGGAGTTTGCAAACCGTTGCGCCCTGTTATCTTTATTCCTGAATTAAAAATTCTTGCTTTTCCCTCCTCATTACATCCTTTTAATTTCTCATTCAAATCTTTTATTTGAATTGCTTAAAAACACAAGTCATCTGTTAATTGTTTTATCTGTTGATTTCAAATTTATACTTAATCATTATCTGGTCAGAACAATTTTGAGTTGTTTTTTTATTTTATTTTTTAAAAAGAAAAATAACATGACCCTCCCCTCCGCTCTTCACTTCAGGTATTCTTAATTTTTATTTCCTGTCTTGTTCATTATTGATATGGTCAGTTTTTTTCTCTCAAGAGAACTTTTAAAAAACTACTGCTGAATGATTCACAATGTATTGACAATTTACTAGCATAGCTATTTATTGTATGGTTGTCTTCTCGACAAAGCCGATAATGGTAGTGACCTGTGCTGCTCTAAAGCAGAGGCATTTTGACTGTAACTTCTCCAGCCTTCAAGATAATAAGACATTGTGGTCTGCAGCTGAATGTAATTCTGTACCCTCAACACAATGGAATATATTGCCTTGCCATTTTAGGATCTCAGCAAGCTTGGTAATTTTGGTCAGTTTGGAGTAGCACCTGGAGCTGGACTCTGGAAAGCGATGAACCCTGGTGGTGCCACATTGATCCTTCTATAAGGTTTACTGATCTGTGCTTTAACATTGTTTTTTGTGTGTATGTGTGGTTGCGTGGGTGGGTGCATTTTTTATACAGATGTGGCCAATAGGTATGTTTCAAAGACTTCACTTGGTCTTAGCATTTCCTCCTCCAAACACACTTCACTTTTTATTAAAATGCTGCATTGTAAGAAACTTGCCTCTATTATATTCGCAACTACTATGCTCGAGGAACAACTGGTCTACAGTAATGCTTATTTGGGAGATGATGTCACAAGGCGGCATTTGCTTCCTTGCTGTGAGGTGGTGATGGTAAGATTTTGGAAGAACTTGCCTTCTGGTGTACTAATTTATTAATAAATAATAGGTGTTGCTATGTGTTAATATCTCTGTCATAACCTCAATCATTTCTTGAAAAATAGTTCAGGCTGCAGGTTTGAATCAGTAGGTTTCAAGTTATTCCAACAGTAAGAGATGACATTACTCCAGTCGTAAATGTGCACAAGTTGATAGTATTAATAGAAATTACCTTGCATGATCTGGTCTGATTCATAAAACAACACCTCCAGATAATGCAGAGATATGAAGGGTGTAATTCAAAATGCAAAAATTCCTAAACTAAATCAATTCAATTTGTTCTTTTGTGCTTTAAATGTCATGCTGGGTGTTTGGGGTCCTTTCACACACTGTGCTGCCATATCATGCCTTGAAGGCATTCTGAAGTTCATACTTTTGGATTTAGATAACTTTTAAAAAATCTGCCAGTCCTAGAACCCGTACTGAAATATCTGGTCTAACAGCTTTGTTTGTCACAGACATTATAGGCTTTGATATTAATGTACACTTTATCACTTGAGTGGTAAACCTTGACATTTGAAATGAGACAATTTCATCTTTATCTGATATTAGCATGATTAGATTGTCCTGATCTGTTGATCTTGAATGTTTTCTTAAGATGAGCTGCAAAAGTTTTTCCTGCTTAGCCAAATATATAAGAAACCAAAGTATTACTTGCACTATATCATCACAAAGAAAACATTTTTCCTTATAAGCAGTCTCATCATACTAGTCTTCCTATTAGCAATGGCTAATATTTTCAAACAAGTCCCTTTGAAGGCCTTTTTTCAAAATCAGGATTCACTGTTAACTGTCAAATCAACTTTGACTTAGGGTCACACTATCAACAAAAGGCCCTTGGCTGCTTCTTTGATAGAGACAATCTTTAACAAGGTGGTCGTCTTTCCCTACTTTTGCCTTTTCTAGTGAGCTGTGTATTCTCATGATATGTATAAAGTCTCAGTTTATCATGTCAGAAAATCTAAAGTGCAGAATGAATTCAGGCTTCCTAGAGAGTGCTTAGCAATGGCTTCGATTCATTTTGGAGAGAAATGGCCAATGGGGTGCCACAGGGTTCTGTCCTGGGTTCAGTGCTGTGCACCGTCTTTATTAGTGACTTGGTTGATGGAATAGAAAGGCATGCTTATCCGATTTGCAGATAACTGGCAAATAGAGGGAGAAAACGTGGAGGCAGTGGCAGACTTTGTATTTCTAGGTGCAAAGATTACCGCAGATGCAAACTGCAGCCAAGAAATCAGAAGACGCTTACTTCTTAGGAGGAGAGCAATGACCAATCTCGATAAAATAGTGAAGAGTAGAGACATTACACTGGCAACAAAGATCCGCATAGTCAAAGCAATGGTATTCCCCCGTAGTAACCTATGGATGTGAGAGCTGGACTTTAGGGAAGGCTGAGCGAAGGAAGATGGATGCTTTTGAACTGTGGTGTTGGAGGAAAGTTCTGAGAGTGCATTGGACCGCGAGAAGATCCAACCAGTTCATATTTCAGGAAATAAAGCCTGACTGCTCATTGGAGGGAAGGATAGTAGAGGCAAAGATGAAGTACTTTGGCCACATCATGAGAAGACAAAGTTTAGGGAAGACAATTATGCTGGGGGGAAAGGAAGGAAAAAGGAAGAGGGGCCAACCAAGGGCAAGATGGATGGATGGTATCCTTGAAGTGTCTGGCTTGACTCTGAAAGATCTGGAGGAGGTGACGACTGATAGGGAGCTCTGGCGTGGGATGGTCCATGAGGTCACGAAGAGTCGGAAGCGACTGAATGAATGGACAAGCTAAAAAACCACAGAGGATCAGAATCCAAATTGACAATAATTAGAGAGGGGAGCTATAAGTACAAAAATGAATTTTAACAGGGAGAAATATAATGGCTTATGTGTCCATTTTATGCCTTAACTTCCTTCCTCGAAGTCTACGTTTGGAAGTAATCTTGATGGCCATTGTGGCTAGTATTAATCGGTGGTCTGTCCAGCAGTCATCAGCGCTTGTCATGGCTCTTGTGAGAAGCAAATAGCTGTGGTCTCTGGCAAGAATAATGATATAGTAATACAGCGGCCAATGGTCTGACCGAGGGTTCTTCCATGATGTCTTTAACTGATTTTTCTGTGTGTTGGTGATGACAATGTTGTGTTCTGCACATTGGGTGAAAAGTAGGATGTCATTTGAGTTGCTGTTTCCAATCCAGTCTTTCCCTATAGTTCCTGGCCACAGGTCGAAATCTCATCCTACTCTTGCATTAAAATCACCCAGGAGGATGATTTTGTCTTCCTTGGGTGTCTCGGATATGATGGTATCCAGCTGACAGTAGAATTTTTCCTTGATGTCTTTGTCAGCATCTAGTGCTGGTGCATAGGCACTTATGATATTTATCTGCTGGTTTTTGACAAAATTTGGAGCGATGAGAGTTGTTCATTAATGCGGATGGGTGCCTCAGACAGATGCTTCACCAGGTTGTTTCTGGTAGCAAAGCCGACTCCATGTATTTGTTGTTCTTGTTCAGGCAGTCCAGAATAAGACGTTGCCTCCTTTTTCTTCCTTCAGTTGTCCCTGTCTTGCTCTTCGGTTGTCTTGGAACGCTGCTATATCGATGTTCAGGGTGTTCATTGCCTGTATTATCCAGCAGTGTCTGTATGTTCCACGTGCCAAAGTTTTTCTTGACCACAAGATGATGGCCATCTATGGATGTGGCAGTCCAGTCAGGGATAAGTAATAGAGGCAGACTACGTTTAGGCAACCTTTTCAACCCCTCTCCCCATATGGGGTGAAGAGAGTGGATCCTACATAGGGCTGCTCAGATATGGATAGAGCCGCCGAATTCCTCAACTGCCTCAGACCATAATACAACTGAATCCATATCCACTGCCCATGTAACAGTCTGTGCCTAGGGGCTTCCAGATTTCACATTCCTGCCCCTGTCACCACTCACCAATAGCCATGGGACTTCTGTTGATTTTCTTTTTGTTTGAAGACACCTGTGTGCGAATTTGTTTTATGTGTTTAGATGGATGCACAGTGATCAACACACAGTCTTCACAGAGAGATTTTTGACCCAATTGCATGATTAACATAAAACTGGTGGCCTCTCATCAGTTGCAGCCTTCCTCCACCTTCACAGCTGTTGTAATATGTATCATCCTCCTGCTGTGCTGTTGAGGTCTTCAAATAGTTTTTTTCTGATTCCTCTGCTATAACCACACAGCTATGGATTATATGACTCTCGACGGCTTCATTTGTAAGTTCACTGGAACACAAGCCCCCTTATCACAACAAGATGAGAATCCAGTAAGGGGAGGGAATCTACTATATCCTTTATATACTGATTGAAAATCAATGAGGACAAGATGCACCCTCCTTTTTTCATGTCAGAAGCAACTTGAGAAACTGCAAGTCGCTTCTGCTGTGAGAGAATTGACCGTCTGCAAGGACGTTGCCCAAGGTACACCCAGATGTTTTACCTTCCTGTGGCAGGCTCCTCTAATGTCCCCACATGAGAAGCTGGAGCTGACAGACGGGAGCTCACCCCACTCCCCTGATTTGAACCACCAACCTTTTGGTCAGCAGTCCTGTCAGCATAAGGATTTATCCCATTGTGCCACTGGGGCCTCTGATGCACCCTTCAATTTGCTGTGTATCTCTCCTGCCTGCCCCCTTGCATGCAGGTTCCTTTCTCTTCCCTACGTGTTGCTGCTGAAGTGGAGCCTCCAGCACTCCGTAGCAATAGCAGGGTTGTCTGCAAGCAATTCAGCAGAGAGCGAGGGATGGAAAAGGGTTTGTGAAGGTCACAGATCTTCACGAGATGTAGCAGGCAACTCTGGGAGGAACAGGAAAAAGCCACCCTATTGAATGTTTGAATGGGGAAGGCAAAGGAATTGTGCTCTTCTTCCCCAGTACCTGCAATGGATGTGACTAAGGAAACCAAAAGCTAAAAGAAAGTTCCTTTAAGGAATTTAACACACCCTACTGTCCATTTTGCCCTTGTGGATATTTTCTGAAAGAAAGGCAATGAAAAATTATTCAGCCTTGTTCCTGAAACATCAGGCTGCCATTGACTGGCAACAAATTAGAAACAAATTCGAAATTTATTGAATTTAATTTAGAATGAGTTTTACTGATTTGCATTCGTTTTATTAACATGTAAATGAATGTAATTTTAACTATTTGATTATATGGTGCATGTACGAGGGTTATCCGGAAAGTAAGGTTACAATATTTTTTTTAAATACAAAGAGTGACTCTATTTTAATAAAACTTACATGGATTGTAGCATAGGTATTACATTATTTTTCCACATAATCACCATTCAGTTCAGTACATTTTGTCATCTGTGCGATGTGTTTTTTGATACCTGTGTCATAGAAGTCTCCCGCTGCCTTTTTCAGCCAGTTCGTCACTTCAATTTACACCTCGTTGTCATCGGAAAAGTGTTTTCCACCCAGGGGTTCCTTTAATTTAGTAAACAGATGATAGTCACTGGGTGCGAGATCGGGTCTGTGAGACCAACCAAATGAAGTCAACAACTCTTGTGTTGCATGAGCAGTGTGCAAATGTGCATTGTCATGAAAGAGACAGGCTCCCACCGCCAGCATCCCATGACATTTGTTTTGAATGCCTCTGTGAAGTTTCTTTGTGGTCTCACAATATCTTGCAGCATTGCTTGTTTCACCTCTTTCCAAAAATATTAACAAGCAGAGGTCACGATTTTTCTCCATGATGAATTGCAGTGGCATTCATGCCCTTAGCATTTAGGTATCACATTACAGCGCGAATTTCACACTTGGAGGGAAATGGAATGAGGATGCTTATCTCCTTCACCGCAACCCCAGTCAATGAGCTACTGACCACTGGCACTGCTCGTTCACTTCTGGTTTTCCGCTACGCAGCAGTGATACCAACTTCCCTCGCAAAAATTCCCCGCGAGAGCTACTTGCCTTGTAACCTTACTTTCCAGATAACCCTCATACATGCAGCCTCAAAGGAAGGCAAAGGCAACCCTCTCTCTGTACAAACCCTTTTCTGAACAAATCTTGCCATGAAAACTCCAACTTTAGGGTTGGAAATTGCTTGAAGAAGGCACACAGCAACAACATATTTTTTATATTTAATATTCACAGAATGAAGATATTCTTCAGGTAAAAGGGGATTAAACACCGGTGAATAGTTTAGAAGCAGACACATGCTTGTACTGCTTGCATTTTAAAATCACGCCTATACCCCAAAGGCATCCGATCCTGTCTGATCTTGGAAGCTAAGCAGTTCAGTCCCATTTAATACTTGGATGGGAGACTGCCAACAAGTAGCAGGTGCTGTGGGCTATATTTCACAAGAAGGGTCTGGCAAACTATCGAGTATTTCTCGTCTTAGAAATACCCTATGAAATTTATGGAATTACCATACATTGGCAGGTACTAACTTGAAGGTGGCAGGTACTAACTTGAAGGCGTATACACACACACACACATACACACATTTCCTGACTTTTACACCAGCTGAAGTTATATGAATGCTGTTCATGGAGAGAATTAGTAACTTTCCTTATGGTCACAGAAGTAGACAGTTCCACGTGTTTAATTTCTCCACTAATAAAACATTCATAAATTTGACTTTTACTTTGCACAGCAGTTGCGCTGATTTTGGTTGCTCCATTGCTTCGAAAACTGAATCCGTGATTCCAGATTTCATCAATTTTAACATAGGCAATTTGTGCTTAGTGACGGATGGTGCTAATTTCAGTTGTATGCAAATAGTAACAGCGTTACCATTGAGCTGTCCAACATCTTTGTAATCGGCAAGGGTAACAATCCTTGGATTTCCTTTCCTCACCATTGCTGAAAAAAGAACCGAGAGTGGCAGCCAAATAGAGCACTGGTAGAGCCCTTGGAGCAAAGGTACAGAGACCTTTCAGAGTTTCTTCTTTAATGAAAAACCTTTTCCAACTCCTGCCCAAAAACATGGATCCATGAGTCGCTCTTCATGACCATTAAAGTAAGTATGAGCAAAAAAAGTCTAGTTGGATAAGCCATGCCATCTGCCATGGTTCACTCAACACATTAATGGTTGGATCCATGGATACAACAACAACAATTTTATTGATTAGCCAGAAGCCATATCAAATACACACAGAACACAGACACATTGCAATGATTCTAAAAACAATCTGAGGAGAATTCTAGACCATTACATCAATTAAACCCCTGTTTTGCGCAGCAGGAGGGATTCTAAGGGAGGTGGTAACAATTCACAGGTCCTCATCTCCAACACAATTTATTCCAATTGCACCTATGTAATCAGATCTTAGTTTCATGGCTTTACAGAGAAAACGAGCAGTAGCATCTGTTATCAGCTTGTTGGAGCCGGCCAGCAGAAGTGAGACTTTTGCTAGAGGGTCCCAATGATTTTTTCCCACGAGAAATATCTCTAGCAGTTGTTTTCTCTCTATTTGATAGATTTTGCAATAGAGCAGAAGAGGAGTTAGAGCTTCGATCTCAGGGGCACCACAAATACAGATACGCTCTTCATAGGGAATTTTCTTGAACCTCCCATATCTCACCATTGAATCTAATTGCTCAAACCTGGCTCTAGTGAAAATTTTCCTTAGGTGGTGTAACCTTCCTTGCTGTAAGTAAGTGGTTAATTGGAAGGATTTCTTAAAACCACTCAACCATCTCAGGGAAACAGTAGAACCCAAAGAGTCTATATCGGTTTGGGCCGCAATGTCATTAATTCGTTGACGCACTTCTTTGAAGTGCTTACTTAACACTTGACCAGATAGGTGGACTGGGAATATTACCTGAATAACTCAAGAATCAGGAAAGGATGAATTTCAAATATGTATATTGTAACTTTCAGATAAGTGTATCATCTAGTCATTCAGCAATGTATAAATCATATGGAAACAGAGTATCAGCACAATGAACAATCAAATCCGCATTACTCACAGTACCCGTAGGCTGGATAATATAACACAAAGTCAAATATATCACAGTGATATTTATGTCCCGGTAGTGAAGTCAATCATCAAAGAAATTGTAATCCTGGGCCCGATGGCCAAAAATCTAGCAAAGGGTAAATCCAGGGGTACGCAGTGTTGCGGTTCCAATAATCAATGTAGAGTAACTCTGTAGTATGAAGATCAATGGGATGTCCACCTACGGCAGTGGTTCTCAACCTGGGGGTCGCGACCCCCAGGGGGGTCGCAGCGCCATTTTCGGGGGGTCGCCGAAGCCGTCTTGGCTGACTCCGCCCCTCCAAAATGGCTGCCGACGGGTCCGATCCCGAGCCAGCCAAATGGAAGTCCGCGGCTGGCTCCTCCTCTTGCTCTTCCCACAGACATGTGCTAGCCAGGAGGAGGAGCTTGGGAGGCAAAGCCACGTGGAAGAAGACTCACCCTCTGTTATCTCCGGTGAGGTGGGTGGACTTCTTCCTAGCGGCCTCAATGCCTGGCCGCCGCCCCTGGATGCCTCCGAGCTTCCTCGCCTCCACCCGACCTCCCTGAGGAAAGGAAGGGGCGCCCAGGATCCTTGCCAGCATCCCGGGGCGCCTCCCTCCTTCCCCCAACCCACACGAGCCCCCATTGGGTTGGTGTAAGGATGTGGGGCCCAGGATCCTTGCCAGCATCCATGGGCGCCTCCCTCCTTTCCCCAACCCACTCGAGCCCCCTTTGGGTAGGGGAATGGAAGGGGGCGCCCGGATCCTAGCAGGCATCCATGGGCGCCTCCATCCTGTCCCCAACCCACTCGAGCCCCCGTTGGGGTGGGGAAAGGAAGGGGCCCAGGATCCTTGCCAGCATCCCTGGGCGCCTCCCTCCTTTCCCCAACCCACTCGAGCCCCCATTGGGTTGGGGAAAGGAAGGGGGCGCCCAGGATCCTCACTGGCATCCATGGGCGCCTCCCTCCTCTCCCCAACCCACTCGAGCCCCGTTGGGTTGGGGAAAGAAAGGGCGCCCAGATCCTCGCTGGCATCCATGGGCGCCTCCTCCCTCTCCCCAACCCACTCGAGCCCCCGTTGGGTTGGGGAAAAGGAAGGCGCCCAGGATCCTTGCCAGCATCCATGGGCGCCTCCTCCTCTCCCCAACCCACTCGAGCCCCCGTTGGGTTGGGGAAAGGAAGGGGCCCCGGATCCTCTCTGGCATCCATGGGCGCCTCCCTCCTCTCCCCAACCCACTCGAGCCCCCGCTGGGTTGGGGAAAGGAAGGGCGCCAGGATCCTTGCCAGCATCCATGGGCGCCTCCCTCCTTCCCCAACCCACTCGAGCCCCATTGGGTTGGGGAAAGGAAGGGGCGCCAGGATCCTCACTGGCATCCATGGGCGCCTCCCTCCTCTCCCCAACCCACTCGAGCCCCCGTTGGGTTGGGGAAAGGAAGGGGCGCCCAGGATCCTTGCCAGCATCCATGGGCGCCTCCTCCTTTCCCCAACCCACTCGAGCCCCCCATTGGGTTGGGGAAAGGAAGGGCGCCCAGGATCCTCACTGGCATCCATGGGCGCTCCTCCCTCTCCCCCCAACCCACTCGAGCCCCCGTTGGGTTGGGGAAAGGAAGGCGCCCAGATCCTCGCTGGCATCCATGGGCCTCCTCTCCTCTCCCCAACCCACTCGAGCCCCCGTTGGGTTGGGGAAAGGAAGGGGGCGCCCAGATCCTCGCTGGCATCCATGGGCGCCTCCCTCCTCTCCCCAACCCACTCGAGCCCCCGTTGGGTTGGGGAAAGGAAGGGGGCGCCCAGATCCTCGCTGGCATCCATGGGCGCCTCCCTCCTCTCCCCAACCCACTCGAGCCCCCTTTGGGTTGGGGAAAGGAAGGGGCGCCCAGGATCCTGCCAGCATCCATGGGCGCCTCCCTCCTTTCCCCCAACCCACTCGAGCCCCCATTGGGTTGGGGAAAGGAAGGGGCGCCAGGATCCTCACTGGCATCCATGGGCGCCTCCCTCCTCTCCCCAACCCACTCGAGCCCCCCGTTGGGTTGGGGAAAGGAAGGGGCGCCCAGGATCCTTGCCAGCATCCATGGGCGCCTCCCTCCTTTCCCCAACCCACTCGAGCCCCCATTGGGTTGGGGAAAGGAAGGGGGCGCCCAGGATCCTCACTGGCATCCATGGGCGCCTCCCTCCTCTCCCCAACCCACTCGAGCCCCCGTTGGGTTGGGGAAAGGAAGGGGCGCCCAGATCCTCGCTGGCATCCATGGGCGCCTCCCTCCTCTCCCCAACCCACTCGAGCCCCCGTTGGGTTGGGGAAGGAAGGGGCGCCCAGATCCTCGCTGGCATCCATGGGCGCCTCCCCTCCTCTCCCCAACCCACTCGAGCCCCCTTTGGGTTGGGGAAAGGAAGGGGCGCCCAGATCCTCGCTGGCATCCATGGGCGCCTCCCCCCCCCCCCCAACCCACTCGCGCCCCCCGGGGGGGTGGGGAATGGACGGGGCGCCCAGGACCCGCGCGGGCACCCAGGGGCGCCCCCCTCCCTCCCCCAACCCACTCGAGCCCCCGTTGGGTTGGGGAAAGGAAGGGGGCCCAGATCCTCGCTGGCATCCATGGGCGCCTCCCTCCTCTCCCCAACCCACTCGAGCCCCCTGGGTTGGGGGGAAGGAAGGGGCGCCCAGGATCCTCGCTGGCATCCATGGATGCCTCTGGGCTTCTCTCATCTCCACCTTCCCTCCCTTTTCTTCTTTCCATCTCTCCTCCCTTACTTCCTTCTCTACCTCTTTCCTCCCTTCCTGCTTCAAATCTAAATTTCATTTATTTGTAAATAGAAATATATATTTCACAATATATAATTACATATTGTTTTTGTAATTAATCATTATGGTTTATGTTCACTTCGTAACAATGAAAATACATCCCACATATCAGATATATATATTGTGATTCCTAACAGTAGCAAAATAACAGTTATGAAGTAGCAACTAATATGACTTTATGGTTGGGGGTCACCGCAACTTGAGGAACTGCATTAAGGGGTCACGGCATTAGAAAGGTTGAGAACCACTGACCTACGGGTATATCCGTGTCCGGCAACCGACCCGTTTCGAATTTCTCTTCGTCAGGGTGGCCCCATATGGGTTGACATGCAAGCAATAATATTTCTGTAATATAAGCATACTTAATAGTATCCTGAAATAATAGCAGGCAAGTAACATAGGGTAGGAGATTGAACATACACTTACCAATTGTAATAAATGAAAATGCTTAATAGCAAAGCTGATATCACAGCATAGAATAATCCACCTCAATGGTGTAGGACCGCACATTCGGTAAAAGCTCACACTGGGAAGCTGCTTAAGTACTTACTTCGGTGCAGGTTAATTAGAATTCATATCAGCGGGATCCTTTCAATGCGGCCATTGCTCTATGTGTGATTACATATCACCTTTAAAAGTAATTGAAATACCAGCTGCTTCATATACCATTAAGCTTGACCAATTTTTTACGTGTGCCACGGAAAAATCCGTTTACCTATTATTTTGTTCGTGCCCCCGCTTTTATGTGGGTATGACGAAACGTGAACTGAGAAAACGAATGGGCGAACATAAAAGTCGGATTTTAGCTAGCAGTGAGGATACTTATCTATACAGGCATTTTAAAACTGTCCACAATTCGCGTCCAGAATTTAAGTTTGTAGGTTTACAGCATGTTTCCATACCGCCACACGCAGACATCCATACTGCGCTGTTAAAATGCGAAAGATCCTGGATAATCCGCACCAAATGTGAACAGCCAATAGGTTTAAATGAGACTCTAAGTTTGATGGATATTTTGCTTTAAGGTCACCTGTAAGTCTCTCCCTGATATGAATTCTAATTAACCTGCACCGAAGTAAGTACTTAAGCAGCTTCCCAGTGTGAGCTTTTACCGAATGTGCGGTCCTACACCATTGAGGTGGATTATTCTATGCTGTGATATCAGCTTTGCTATTAAGCATTTTCATTTATTACAATTGGTAAGTGTATGTTCAATCTCCTACCCTATGTTACTTGCCTGCTATTATTTCAGGATACTATTAAGTATGCTTATATTACAGAAATATTATTGCTTGCATGTCAACCCATATGGGGCCACCCTGACGAAGAGAAATTAAACGGGTCGGTTGCCGGACACGGATATACCCGTAGGTGGACATCCCATTGATCTTCATACTACAGAGTTACTCTACATTGATTATTGGAACCGCAACACTGCGTACCTGGGATTTACCCTTTGCTAGATTTTTGGCCATCGGGCCCAGGATTACAATTTCTTTGATGATTGACTTCACTACCGGGACATAAATATCACTGTGATATATTTGACTTTGTGTTATATTATCCAGCCTACGGGTACTGTGAGTAATGCGGATTTGATTGTTCATTGTGCTGATACTCTGTTTCCATATGATTTATACATTGCTGAATGACTAGATGATACACTTATCTGAAAGTTACAATATACATATTTGAAATTCATCCTTTCCTGATTCTTGAGTTATTAGTGTGTAAGTAGGCAGGAACTGTATTGTTGCTGGCATATAATATTACCTGAATGCCACACCTTCTGATGTAATCAAACAAATGGTCAGCCCCCGATTTATAAGAACTGCTAGATTGTTCCAGCAAACATAATTTTGGGAGGCGAGATGCCTCCATCTCCATGACCTTGAGCCAGTAGTTAAAGGCTCTGATTTTAGATTGTGTGCTAATAGAGAACATTCCCAACTCCGCCCTAACTGCCGCTGCCGGGAGCTTCTATCGACCCCTAAAACCACTTCAGATGTTGAGCTTGGGCCTTATCCAGGAGGGGAGTATCATTTGCACCCCAGATTTCAGAACCATAAAGAAGCAGCGGGGAGATTTTATGATTGTAAACTTTCAGAAGGGGAACGAGGGAGCCCGGTTGCCGTTGATTTAGCAGCTTTATGAGTAAGCTCGTTCTGCCCTTGGCTTTAGTTGAACACCTGTGGAAATTATTGTGCCATAGACCATTTTCTGCAAAGTCTAATCCTAGGTAAGTGAAGGATCTAACTTGTTCTAATTGTTCGCCTTCTATTTTCCATTTCATTTTGGAGGGGCGTTTACCAAAGATCATCATTTTTGATTTGGTTTTGTTTATCTTTAGTGCATTTCTAAGGCAGTAGTCACCAAGTTTTCTTAATAACCTCCTCATCCCTATTTGGGTGTAGGAGAGTAGGATCATATCATCTGCATACAGAAGTGAGTTGATTTGCAAGTTAGCTACTTTAGGCATATGGACATCCGCCCCTCTAAGCGAATTTGGAAGGTCATTTACATACAGATTAAATAGCAGGGGGGCAAGAATACATCCTTGTCTGACCCTTTGCCGGTGTTAATAGGGCCAGTTCGGTCACCAGCAATACCAAATCTCACCGTCACCTGAGAATTATGATATAGGGCTTTGATCAGCAATATCAATCTAGGATCTGCATTCATACGTTGGAGTTTGTCCCAAAGGATTTCCCTTTCAACTGAATCGAAGGCCGCTGACAGATCTATAAAAGAATCCGTGGATATGGAGGGCTGACTAACATTCCATGTAGTAACAATGTTCGATACTTAACATTTTCAATGCCACACTTGAAATTGCACCTAGGGATTGCAAAACTGTTAACATCTTAGTTCATATATTGTTTGCCAAGGTTTTCTAGATTTTGATGGGGAGGGCTATTGATTCCAGCTACCAACTGATATAAAATATGCACCTTCTGGGTTGTAGGTTTTTCAGGCTATATGGCCATGTTCTAGACTGAGAATGCCTCTAGAACATGGCCATATAGCCCGAAAAAAACTACAACCACCCAGTGATTCCAGCCATGAAACCCTTCGACAATAGATATGCACCTTCTGCTTGTTTTTAAGGTATAAATTAGGGTTTTAATAAAAAAGGGAGAGGTAGGGACTGATGTGTCTGAAAAACTGCACTGAGAACTATACATGGGTAAACCTTCACTTAGGAAAGATAAAGGTTTTCCCCTGACATTAAGTCCAGTCGTGCCCAACTCTGGGAGGTGGTGCTCATCTCTATTTCTAAGCCGAAGAGCCAGCGTTGTCCGTAGACACCTCCAAGGTCATGTGGCCAACATGACTGCATGGAGCGCTGTTACCTTCCCACAAAAGTGGTACCTATTGATCTAACCAGCTTACCTGTCCAAATGTATTTTCTGCTATGAACCATCTCAAAGTCTAAGATTGATGGGAGAGGCCCTACTCTCAGTCCCAGCATCTCGCAAGCATGACTGGTGGAGATGAGAGTCAGGGCCTTCTCATTGGTGGCCCCTTGCCTGTGGAACTGTCTACCCAGTGACATTAGATTGCCCCCCCCCCCCTCTTGTCCTTTAGAATGAAACTCAAACCCTGGCTGTGGGACCAAACGTTCGAACAGTAGAGGCAGTAATTTATAATGAGACCCAATTTATGTGAATGACAATGGACTAAACTGGACTATGATCTCTGACCAGTATGATTTAAACAATGTTTTAGTAATTTTATGTTTCAATTGCTTTTATCATTTATTACTGTTGTTGGCATAGAACGAATTTCTGTTGTGAAGCTGCCTTTCTCCAGGGGTGAGAAAGACGGGATACAAATACAGTGTTCCCTCACTTATTGCTGGGGTTATGTTCCAGGACCTCCCGCAATAAGTGAAAAACGGCGATGTAGGGACGCTCTATTTATTTTAATAGTTATACACTATTTTAAGTCTTTATAAACTTAAAATAAAGTGAAGGAAAGGAAGGAAAGGCCCTTCAAGACTGGAGGGAGGACTGAGGAGAGAAAGCGCCTCGGAGAGCAGCGGTGGCAAAAACCCACAAACAGCGAAAATACCGTGATATATATTTTAAATTAATATTTTTTGAAAACTGCAAAACAGCGAGTCTGCTAAAAGTGAACTGCAAAGTAGTGAGGGAACACTGTATGCTAAATAAATACTCGTACTTTCATGTTTTCAAACTGCTAGATTGGCAGAAGTTGGACCTAACAGCGGGCGCTTACCCGCTCCCCGGATTCGAACCGCCAAACTTTCGGTCAGCAAGTCCAGCAGCTGAGTCATTTAAACCACTGTGCTACCAGGGGGCCCCAACCTTTCCTTGCCCCTGGCTTAAATAGCACTATTTCAGGGAGGACACCCCCAAAACAGCAAAGAGGTGACTGGGAGTAGTGTGACAAAATGGGGGGGGGGGGGGCTAAAGAAACCGGGATGGATGTCTAAAGAACTTTCGACTGAGATACAATTTAAAAGGGAGGAATTTAAACAAATAGATGTATAAGTGTATCCATAGCTGTTCAACATGTATTTTGTGTAACGCAGGAGTATGAACTGAAATCTCCCATCAAGGGCCTTTAGGCATGCCTATTTCTCAAACATATGCTGGAAATCAAAATAAGCTTTTATTCATCTTAAATGACTCGGTGATTTTGTCTATTGACCTGTATGGGTCATTGTGTAATGCTGACAAGTCTTTGTAAATCAACTAAGGCCCCTTCTACACTGTCATCTAATTCAGATTATCAAAGCAGATAATCCACATTATTTGCTTTAAAATGGATTATATGAGTCTACACTGCCGTACAATCCAGTTCAAAGCAGATAATCTGTAGATGAGGCAGAATTTCCTTCCAAAGAAATGTCTGTTCTAAACATATCTTCATGTGGAAAACACCATAGCGACATCTTGGAATAAAATCTGTTCTTGTATTTATTCCACACTCTCAAAATCCTTATGATGCAGATTGTTAAAGTTTGAATCGTCTTTTATTTTATCATATCAAAGACAAGCATGTGTCCCAAATTTCAAACCACCTGCTTCTAAATGTAATGATCTTTTGTTTCTTTGGGCTAATCATGTTTCTCTACCAACTCTGTGCCCATTCTCCATAGAGCAGTGGTTCTCAACCTGTAGGTTCCCAGATGTTTTGGCCTTTAATTCCCAGAAATCCTAACATCTGGTATACTGCCTGGGATTTCTGGGAGTTATAGGCCAAAATACCTGGGGACCCACAGATTGAGATCCACTACCATAGAGGGTAAGCCTGAGGCCCCTTCCACACAACTGTATAAAATCCAAATTGAACTGGATTATATGGCAGTGTGGACTCAGATAGCCCAGTTCAAAGCATATATTATGGATTATCTGCCCTGATGGCTGTGTGGAAGGGCCCTTAATTGTTATATGAGGGTTGAATGAAAAGTAATGCCTCTGTCTTTGTTACTTGGGTTTGGATGGGAATATTTTAATAAATCGAACACAGAAATAATCCTTAGAATGTGGTCTTTAACTACCACTATTCACTTTTCCACATAATCACCAGACAATTGGATACATTTCTGCCAACGATAAACAAGTTTTCTGAAGCCATCACGGAAGAAGTCGACATTCTGTTTCCGCAACCAGTGTCAGCATCCTGGGTACCCATTGTGCACAGATCTTCCGATAGCCAAGCAAAGCAATAATATGACCCACATGTTCTTGTGAAATGTGGATTATGCTCGAAATTTCTCTCTGGGTGATACGATGGTTGTCCTGAATCAATCTGTCAACTTTTTGGTTGTGAAACTCGGTGGTTGCTGTCACAGGATATCCAACTCTTTCTTTGTCTTGCAAATCAGATGCTCCCAACTCAACATCTTTAAACTTACTCTCCCAATGATGCACGTACTCACATCAACACAATCATCATAAACAGCTTGCATTCTCTAATTAATCTCCTTTGGGGTGATACCTTCTGCTGTCAATAATTCAGTGACTGCATGTTGCTTAAGCCGCATTGACCGTCTGCGCAGGCATGTAGCCGGGGGGCTAAGGGGGCTTCAGCCCCCCTCGAAATTCTCAGGGTGGTCCGCGAAAAGGCCTTACTGGTACATTATTTAAACTGTTATGCTGATTCATATCATGATCTGATCACAATGCTCATTATATCCCACATTCATGGGGTTATTGGGATAACAATACAAAAGGTTTGCTAGGGTAGACCCTCTTCCACCCAGTCTCAGCCCCCCCCCCAAACCAAACTCAGCCCCCCCCCGAATCAAAATCCTGGCTATGGCCCTGCGTCTGCGTAAGGTTCCATACGTTGCACTTTAACAACACAACCATTTAATGCTAAGGCTTCCAGCCAAAATGGAACTGTATAGGAGAGTCTACTGAACAAGCCAGTACCTGCCGCATACCAGTACTGCCATCTGTTGAGGAGTTACGAAGGTGGAGGCATTACTTTTCATTCAAACCTTGTATTTAAGTTTTATTATCCCTTCCCGAGGGCACCTGTTGCATATATGTACCAAGAGAAACCAGCACCACCAGCAGCTGTTCAAGAGACATATTTGTAGATCGCTGCCCTAATTCTGTCGTGTCATACGATTGCTTTTCTGGGAGTAGTTGGCAGGTCAGAGTGTTCTCAGGGGCATCATATTAAACTCTGCCAAAAAATTATCAAAGGCAAACTTGCCTATTACAGTCTGCCCTATAATTTTGTGGAGAGTCATTTCCTTGCAACTAGACATGCATCACATGAACTATTTCACCAGGATCCCCATTTTAACAGACTGGCAATTGTGATCGGTAGACTTCTAAAGTAGCGTTATTATAATATAAACTCAGTACACACAATATCCCCCCCTCCCACACACACACACACACACACATACAATAACACATATATACGGTAGTTTCGAATGTGGAAGTAGCAACTCAAAGAAGCAAACTCGCAAAGAAGAAAAGATACTCTTCCATTATCTGGGCGGAGGCCACAAGGGGGTGCTAGACAGGGAAGGATATCCATTTTATTGCGGGGGGGGGGGAGTTGAAGGAAGAAAGCCATTCCCCCCATTTCACTGGTTGTACTTGCTCCCCCCTCTCTATATCATAAACAAAGGTTGTTTCCATGACAGGGGCATGGGGGGAGGGAATAATAAGAAAACAGGGGGAAATGGTTTCACTCCTTCAACCCACCAGCCCCATAAAATGGACTAGCCTTCTCTCTCTATCGCCCTCTTGTGGCCTCCACCCAAATAACGGAACAGTACCGATCAAGGCAGTTCCAAGACAGGCTGTTGATTAAATACCTTGTAGAGAACTTGATTCAGATTCCTGGAGGTGGCAGGAGCTGTGGCACCGCAATTAGGAGATAGGGGGAAAGAAAGGTTTAGAAAAAGAGGGGAGAGGTGGGCCAAAATCTTTCCCTCTTGCCCACATTGTAAAGAAAAGGAGATCGATGGAGGAGTTCCCAATACACAGAGAAAGTACTCTCCAAAATCAATTCTTCCTGGAAGAAAAGCTGGAAAACATTAATTCTAGTTGAAAAAGTGGAAAGAAAAGGATTTATTTGGCAAAGATCTCAGTGGACACAACAGGGATTTTGTTGGAGCTGCAGCCAGTACTTCAAGCTAATGGTATTCTTTGTCGAAACCCCAGGTTCTACTTTCTCAGAATGATTTCTGATTTCAGCTAAGTAAGGCTTTGGCTTGCTTTTGTGTGTACAAACTCCTACAACGTTTCCATCAGTGTTGACTCTGAAAAATCCTGCAAATCTCTTGGGAAGACAGGTGGACAAATGTCAGCATTCTGGAAAAAGCAAAGACCACCAGCATTGAAGCGATGATCCTCCGCCATCAACACTGCTGAACTGGCCATGTTGTCCGAATGCTCAGTCACTGTCTCCGCAAAGCAGTTTCTCTACTCTCAACTCAAGAATGGAAAATGGAATGTTGGTGGGCAGGAAAAGAGATTTGAAGATGGGTTTAAAGCCAACATTAAAAACTGTGGAATAGACACTGAGAACTCGGAAGCCCTGGCCCTCAAGGGCTCTAACTGGAAGTCAGCTGTTACCAACAATGCTGCGGAATTCAAAAAGCATCAATGGAGGGAGAAAGGGAGAAACGCATCAAGAGGAAGGCGTGTCAAGCCAACCCTTGTCAGGACTGCCTTCCATTTGGAAATCAATGTCCTCGCTGCAAAAGAACATGTAGATCAAGAATAGGTGTCTACAGTCAGCTACGGACCCACTGCCAAGACCCTACACTTGGAAGGCAATCATACTTAGACATGAAGGATCACCTATGATGATGATAATAATGATGATGATGTGCTGAGAAAAACTTCAAGTTTGTCTCAGGCCCCTTCTATACGGCTATATAATACAGATTATCAAAGCAGATAATCCACATTATCTGCTTTGAACTGGATTATATGAGTCTAGACTGCCATATAATCCAGTTCAACTCTGGATTTTATATGACAGTGTAGAAGGGGCCCCAGTGATCTAACACTGTTTCAACAAGAAGCAGCCAGGAGTATGAGGCAAAAGAACATTTCAAGAATGCAAAACAGAACACTTTACGTCAGGGGTGCTCATTAGGTAGCTCGGGAGCTACTAGTAGATCTTCGGCCCTCTTCCAGGTTCCTTTCCTTTCCTTTTGGAGTTTATTGGCCACTATATCCACTATAGGACCAAAGGCCGGAAATCGGTGGAGTTCTGCCTTGATTGTAATTTCCTTCTCTCTTGGGCTTATCCCTGTGGGGTGATCTTCGGGCCTCACCAGCCGGATGGCGCGCTCTTACCATGCGTGCGCACACCCTGCGCGCACGCGCGCTCCTGCTGCTGGCTTCCGCTCTCGCAGTGCTTCTTTCGCCTGCAGGGCATTGCAGGAAGAAGGAAGCATGAGGCGGGGCGTCTGGAGGGAGCGCCTGCCTCTCTCTCATCCAGAAGCAGCTGTGCAGCCTCCTTGCTGGCGAGACAGGCAGGGCGGAGCGCTCCCTCTGGATGCCCCGCCTCGTGCTTTCTCCTTCCTGCAATGCCCCGCAGGCAGAAGAAGCGCTGCGCGGGCGGAAAACAGCAGCAAGAGCATGCGCGGTGGCAAGAGCGCGTGGCGGCGTGAGCGTGTGGGAGCGCACGGCGGCGGGGGCAGGTAGATCTTTTGGACTTGGTTGCTTTAAGAGTAGCTCGCATGCTGAAAAAGTGTGAGCACCCCTGCTTTATGTAATCTGTTGGCTTTTCGGAAGGCCTGCAAGACGGCCCTATTCCGGCAGGCCTTTGAGTTGTAATGTGCTATCCCCTAGGATTTGTGTTATCTCTTAGGAATTGTTTTATCCTTGTGGTTTTATTGCTGTTGTAGATTTGTTGTTTTATTGTGGTGCTTGATGTAAGCCGCCCTGAGCCGGCTGGGAGTGGCAGCCAATAAATTTAACAAATAAATAAATAAATAAATAAAATTAATAAACACGCAGAGGTTGGAAAGTAATTTTTTGCACAATTGGAAACAAGAGACAGACCAAAACTTAAGACCTGTATTTTAATTGTGTTTCATTTTATGTTCTGTTTTTGGCACTTTGTGCCATGTGTAAGCTGCCATGAGTCACTTCGGGGAGATGATGCAAGAATTGTTGTTGCTGTTGTTGTTGTAATTTTGTAATCCTCTAACTTTTATGTGGATGATGGTGGTGTTGGGGGCTTAGTCTGACCTCTCCAGTTCAACTGATTTGACAGTTAATCTTGCACTGGATTTTAATCCACCATACGATTGTTAAATCTAACACATTTTGCCAATGAGCAGCAAAAATCCAGAAGAATGCTTAGGGTCCACCAGCTAAATAATCAGGAGGTATTACAAACATACTTAAATAACAAACGTGAATATGAAAATAGAGTGACAGAGTTGTATGAGTGGTATATATAGTTCAGCCCCATGCCATGCAGGAATGCACAGCTAAAGCATCCTAAACATATGTTAAGTTTTGCAGTGGAGGTCAACCAAGGATATCAATATTCTATGTGAGTTGTTTTGCAATAGAGCCCCCCCTGTGGAGATGTCTTTCTATACAGTTCAAAGCCGATAATGTGGGCTATCTGCTTTGAAAAATCTGGATTATATGGCAGAGTAGAAGGGGCCTGAGAAGGAAGTTAAGCTTCTCAATCCTAGACCATTCAGTTTGAGCCTAATTTTGGAGTCTGCGAGTAATGCTAATATTTGTTAGGGCAACTGAAGTCTTTCCACTGAATATGCGGAGCTGTATAATAACTAAGAGATTGGTAGTAAAACGCTGCCTTGAGGGGGAAAATGTGACTGCCTCATTGAGGAAATGAATGCACCGTTCATAATAAACAAGGCAATGCCTGGAAAGTGAAAAATCTTGTTTGCAGGAGCCCACAAGTGCCAAGAAATACAGTTTCCTTTTGCCTGACAGCAGGATTTTTCCATTGCTGTTGCCCTTAAAAAAGCAGTTTGTTTGCTCCTGTTGGACAGAACCTAACCAAAAGATCAAAAATAAATGAGTGCAAGTTGACACAGTGATCGGGATTTGGAATATGGGCATCTAGAGTCTTTGTTGACATAGCATTTGTCGGTTATAGGACAGACATGTGGCCTGTTGATTGGAAATTTGACTTTTGCTGAACCAGTCTAAACACTCTGAAAATGAGCACATATTTAATGACATGGAGTAGAAGGGGTAAAATGCAAAGGGCCTCAATTAGGGCCCTGCAAGCTGAAGGTTAAAGTGAACAGTATGGTGGGTTGTCATGATAGAAAGGGGATCTTAAACAACTTGAAATGGGAAATACCACAGACCCTGAACTCTTAGTGCCCTCGGAGAGACTGCATGTTCCCATAGTGCAGTGTTTCCCAACCGGTGTGCCATGGCACACTAGTGTGCCGTGAGCGATCATCAGGTGTGCCGTGGAAAATTGGCACTCTTCCCCCTCCTAGCAGCTCTTTCTCCCTCTTTCCTTCCCCAAAGATCCTCCCCGAGGCAAAGGAAGGGCTCTGCCGAATGCCAGGGCCAGGCCTGCCTTGAGGAAGCCTTCAGGAGCCTTGACTCATCATGGTTCCAGCTCCCGCTCAGGGCTGCTTCAGCCTCCCGATGCTCCCAGATTCGCTCACTGCCCAATTCACCGACGTGGAGCTTCCGGCTTTAGCTGTTCTTGTGATAAATCCAAGTGATTGAGTTGGCATTTTCGCGTTGGCTTGGACTTCTCACGAGAACACCCAAAGCAGGAAGCTCCACGTCGGTGAATTGGGCAGTGAGCGAACCTGGGAGCATTGGGAGGCTGAAGCATTCACAGGTTTCCAAGACACAAATTGAGCCTCTCCGCTTGGAAATGTTGTTTTTTTTTACTATTTTACTGGATTTTTCAAGAGTCCCCCCCCCCTCTCAAGGAACTGTTTATAACAGCTTCATGACATCCATAGTTAACTGGAAGCAAGTTTCACTCAGCGTGAAATTTCACAAGGGTCAGGAGAACAAGCCCTAAGAGGAGCGGCTTGAAGAGCTGGTCATGTTTAGCCTGAAGAAGAGAAGGCTGAGAGAAGACATGATAGCCATGTGAGAGGAAGTCATATATATGTTGCGTTCATCGAAACAGTCCCAGGTTTCACACTGAGTGTATAAATACTGTACATTTAAAAACATATTAACTATATGTATTACTGTGTTAGAGTGTCATTTTGTGTCATTTTGGTTGGTGGTGTGCCTCAGGGTTTTGTAAATGTAAAAAATGTGCCGCGGCTCAAAAAAGGTTGAAAAACACTGCCATAGTGTTCCAGCACTTGCAGCCCTAAGCCATTTTTAAGTGAACACATTTACAATTTCTCTGCAAGCCTTGTAAAGTGAAGACTTGCAGAGACAATGTAAACACGCTCACTTAAACTGATAGAGGACAACAGGGGAGGCATTCTTTCCCAGGCCAGTGCAGAGTGGCATGGAGGTTCCAAACAACCATGCTGTCTGCCCACAACAGCTTTGTGGCGCACTATATATGTGAAGACTGTTAACAACTTAACAGCTGAGAAAGTGTGAAATGCCACTCAAGGAGCAAAGTATGCCAGCGAAAGCTAAAACTAATATTTTCTAAGAGAACTGCATGACTAATAGAGAAAAGGAGTTGCTACTCCTAGTTAGCCTAACTACATTCTCTTAAGGAACAAGAGTGGAAAGTTTCAGAGATGGGCTAAAACTTGAGAATAGTTGGGGTATACCTAAGAATATCAGTCTACATCAGGGGTGCCCACACTTTTTCATCATGCGAGCTACTATATGAACAATCACGTTGAAAAGATCACCTGTCCTACTGCAGCCTTTCATCCGCGCGGGGCTTCTTTCTTGACTGCCCACGAACTCCCCGCCGCGCGCACCCGGGAAGGGGATCCTCCTTGCCTGCGCACGCTCTCTCTGTTAATGTCTTCGTTGCCTTCCTCTTCCTGCTGCGTGCTTTCGCGAAGCAGGAAGTCCCCATCCCATCCTGCTTCTTGCGTGCACAGCAGGCCCCTCCCACGCACGCAGCAGGAGGGTATTTATAGGCGCACCCGCCAGTGCTCCGGCCAGATATGGCTTCGGCGGCGGCTCGGAAGGCGCAGGGCTGGGAAGAGGGGCCGCCTGGCTGCTGCCTGGGCCGGGAAACTCAACCGAGAGAGGGACCCATGTGAGGCTGGAGCCTTCCCACTGCAGCCTCCCCCCCCTCCTCCCTTGAGGCTTCCTTACCTGGGCAGGAGAAGGAAGAGTGGAAGAGGTGCTTCCCCAAAGTGACAGATGCAGCAGGGGGCTTCTTTCCTTCCTTTCGAGGGTGTCACTCAGAAAGGACGCCCAAGTGGACGGCTGGCAGGAAGGAGGACCCCTCCCACTGGTGCCATTCCATGCCCACGGGGGAGAGCGAGAGAGAGAGAGAGGGGGGTGGCTCTTCCTAGCCGGCTCTGAAGAGCCACCCTCTCTCTCTCTCTCTCTCTCTCTCTCTCTCTCTCCTGTGGGCCCTCGCCGCCTTTCTCCTTCGAGGGCGAGGGAGGGCGAGGTGGAGAAAGGCGGCGAGGGCACAAGCAGCAGCAAGTGGAGTCTCCATCCCTGCAGCCCCCTCCTCCTCGGGTTCAGCCCCAGAACACGGCAGAGCCCTCCCTCCTCGCCCCCAACCAAGGAAAGAAAGCAGCCCCACACAGCTCACTTGCCCAGGTCTCGGCTTGGAATGGGAGTCCCGAGGGCAGCAGCAGGGTTTGCGGCAGGGCTTGCTTAGCTTTGCCCCACTTTGCCCAGCCTCCTTCGCCTCTTTCTCTCTCTCTCTCTCTCTCTCTCTCTCTCCCTCTCTCCTTCCAGCGCCCGCCCGCCTGCCAGCCAAAAGGATCCGAAAAAGTTCTCTGGATTTCTTTCTTCTCTCCTTGGCTCTCTCTCTCTCACACACACACACACACATTCCCTCCATCCCTCCCACAGCCTCGCATTCCATCCGTGCACGTGCCTTCGCCTTGCTCCCACCCCCACCCCCCAGCAGCAACCAATGGGCGGTCATGTCACCACACCGTGCGTGGCAAAACAAGTGCCAGGGCCCGCCCACTAAAGCCTCATTTTGGCAAAAGAAGCCCCACAAAGGCGGTGGCGGGAGCGCACGTGCGCGTGCATGCGCATGGCAGGAGCGCGCCATCCGGCTGGTGAGGCCCAAAGATCACCTGGAAGAGGGCCGAAGATCACCTAGGTGCTCCCGATCACCGTAATGAGCACCCCTGGTCTACATCACTCACAGTGGGGGTAGGAGGACTGATAACCAGGAAAAGGAAATAAGGTTTAGGGTGTCCTAGAATCTTCTTTACCATATTTACTCAAGTCTAATGTGCTCCTTTTTGGGCTAAATTCTGTATCCAAAATTAGGGTGCACATTAGATTCAGTGGTGCATTAGAATCATAGATTTGTATAAGGTTATTAATTTATTGTGTTACAAGTGAGTTGACGGTACAGTTAAAATGCATTTAAAAACACAAAGTTGTTTTTTTAATTTAAAAAACCCTTGGCATTAGGCAAAATGTCCTTTGACCAGAAGCTGGCCACTTGGGGTGCCTCTGGTGTCACCGTGAGGTTGCATTGAAGCGACTTGTATAAGGTGAATCCTCCTCCTTGCCTGCAAGGCTGTTAGAGAGGAATTGCGTCTTTAAGGCACCTCCATTGCCACTGCCATTTCAGGTGGTGATCCGAGCTGGGGAAGCAGCCACCTCCGTCTGAGCTCAGGAGGGGGGGAGGCGAACTATGGAGGGAGGAGAGTTGGCTGGAATCCATGCTCGACCATGAAAACCCACCAAGTCAAACTATTTTGGCCTCAGAAGAAGTTAAAGACAATTATTTGAAACATCTTGTCAAGAAAACCCTGGGTCATTGTAAGTTGGAAGCAACTTGAAGTCTTTTTTTTCAATCTCTGCATCTGTGCCACTATCCTTAAGATGTAGGAAACTTCTACACATGCTATAAAACCCAGAAGTAACTGGGATAAACAGGGTGGTGGCAGTGGCTAAATGAAATTTGGTGAATGGCTGAAAAGGGAAAGGGAAAGGTTTCCCCTGACATTAAGTCTAGTCATGTCCAACTCTCGGGACTGGTGCTGATCTCCATTTCTAAGCTGAAAAGCCGGTGTTGTCTGTAGACGCCTCCAAGGTCAATGTGGTCAGCATGACTGCATGGAGCGCCGTGACCTTTCCGCCAAGACCTATTGATCTACTTACATTTGC
This sequence comes from Anolis apletophallus, assembly GCA_030556195.1. NCBI lineage: Eukaryota > Metazoa > Chordata > Lepidosauria > Squamata > Anolidae > Anolis > Anolis apletophallus. The sequence goes on along the minus strand of JARBWK010000003.1, from coordinate 57,816,870 downwards.
ATGTTTTCAAACTGCTAGGTTGGCAGAAGTTGGGCCTAACAGTGGGAGCTCACCTCACTCCCCGGATTCAAACCACCAACCTTTCAGTCAGCAAGTTCAGCAGCTCAATGGTTTAACCCACTGCACCACTTTGGGACCCATATAGCTGAAATACACATGTTTAAAAGATGCACTTAAAACCTGATTCCACCCAAAAAATGTGCACCTGCATATGACTATATATCCCTGCAGTCATGCAAAATACATGACTTCCTTCCCACCCCCTCCCCCTCTATGTGGACTACTCCAGTGCACGTGTTTTAAAAACCTGAAACAGCCAAACGAGATGTCAAAAAAAAAAAATGGAGTTATGGATACACAGGTGGCTAAAGGGAAGCACAATTGGAAAGCAATTAGAATTCTCTGAAACCATTCCTTTCTTTTTTATAATATTAAACAGAGCTGGTTTAGACCTATAAAGCTCTATATGGTTCTGGCCCAGCTTACTTGTCCAAACACATCTGCCTCTACATCCCACCTCGTAATTTAAGATAATCTAGGGATGAGATGCGGCTAGTGGGGCTGGTGGGGACAAGAGACAGGGCCTTCTCGGTTATGGCTCCCCGCCTGTGGAATGCGCTTCCAAGTGAAATACGATCGACCCCATCCCTCCTTGCATTCAGGAAAAAAGTAAAATCTTGGTTATGGGACCAGGCCTTTGCACAATAGCATAATGCAGCATTTTGGATTGGAATTGGATTGGTAAATTGACAGATGAGGATATGGCTTACTGTTTACTAATCTAGGTTTGTGGACAGAATACTGTTTTTAACTTAATTGAATGTTGATAATGTGTTTTAATGTTATTGTTACTATTTTAATGCTGTATGTTTTATGGTTTTATATTGTATATTGTGGCATCGTATTGCTGCCTTTGTCAGCTTCTCTGAGTGCCCCCCCCCGGGGGGGGGGGGGGGTTGAGAAGGGCGGGGTAAAAATACTGTAAATGAAACAAACAAACAAACAAATAAAGCTTGAATTAACAGTTGGGTAAAGAGAGATGAAATCTGCTTGTGTGTATATTGGGATCTCTGCAGGTACACATATGAGGTCCAACACATTTCAGGAAGATGTGAGGATGGTGGGGGACCATTTCCCGGGACTGACATATCTGTGTGTGGACCTGCTGTCAGATCCCAAGAGTTTTTGCCCCACTTTTAAAACCCTCATTTTGACACTGTCTGGAAGTGCTTGTAGTTTTAACCTGCTTTTCTAGCTCAATGATCTGATTCAAGAAATACATTAGTCATAATGGGGGACTTCAACTATCCCCAAATAGATTGGCCAAATTCTTGTTCTACGCATGAAAGAGAGACAAGGTTCCTCGACATGCTAGCTGATTATTCCCTTGAGCAGATGGCCATGGAACCAATCAGGGGAAAGGGGATCCTGGACTTGGTGCTAACTAATGAACAAGATCTCGTTCAAGATGTCCTTGTAACTGAGCCCATAGGTACCAGTGACCATAACACAATAACCTTCAACTTAAGTTTGGATAGCAAACTGTCAGTGAAAACTAACATGGAGACATTAAACTTTCACAAAGGGAATTTCACCAAAATGAGAAAAATTGTAAAGAACAAACTAAAAGGAGCAGTAAAAAAAATCAAATCCCTCCAAAATGCTTGGAAACTGTTTAAAAACACCTTAAAACAGGCCGAACTAAAATGCATTCCAATAAAAAGAAAGAGGCATGGAAAGTCCAAAAGGACACCAGTATGGCTTACAAATGAAGTAAAAGATGTGATTGGAAAGAAGAAAAACTCATTTAAGAAATGGAAGGCTCTTCCTACCGAGGAGAACAGAAAGGAACACAAGCTCTGGCAAACTAAATGCAAAGCAACAGTCAGGAAAGCCAAGAGAGATTTTGAGGCACATATAGCAAAGAATATTTAAAAAAACAACAAAAACTTCTTTAAGTACATCAGAAGCAGGAACCCAACTAGAAAAGCAGTTGGGCCACTCGACGACAATGGTCAGAAAGGCAAAATCAGTGAAGACAAGGAGATTGCTGAGCGGCTAAATGACTTCTTTGCCTCCGTTTTCACACAGGAGGACAGACAACATATGCCTGCAGCTGAGTCAGTTTTTTCAGGGAGGGAATTAAAAGAATTAAAACAGATAGAGATAAACAAGGAGGATGTTCTGACATGCCTTACTAAACTAAATGTCAACAAATCACCAGGTCCAGACGGCATCCACCCCAGAGTTCTTAAGGAACTCAAGTGTGAAATTGCTGAACTTCTAGCTAAGATATATAACCTTTCTCTAAGATCAGGCACTGTACCCGAGGACTGGAGGGAGGCAAATGTAACTCCGATCTTCAAGAAAGGATCCAGGGGTGATCCAGGAAATTATAGGCCAGTTAGTCTAACCTCAGGTCCAGGCAAAGTGATGGAAACCATTATTAAAGAAAAAATTACTAAGCACATAGAAGAACAGGCATTGCTGAAGGAAAATCAACATGGTTTCTGCAAAGGCAAATCATGTCTTACTAACTTGTTAGAATTCTTTGAGGGTGTAAATAAACACATAGATAAAGGGGACCCAATTGATATTGTTTGCCTTGACTTTCAAAAGGCTTTTGACAAAGTCCCTCACCAAAGGTTCCTAAATAAGCTCTTCAGCCACGGAATCAGAGGACAGGTCTTGTCCTGGATTGGAACCTGGCTAAACTGTAGGAAACAAAGGGTGGTAATAAACGGACATTTTTCTGGGTGGAAAGAGGTGAGAAGTGGCGTACCCCAAGGTTCAGTTTTGGGTCCGTTACTTTTTAATTTATTCATTAATGATCTGGATGTAGGAGTGAATTCTGAGGTAGCAAAGTTTGCAGACGACACTAAATTGTTCAGGGTAGTTAAAAATGAAACTGACTGTAAAGAGCTCCAGAAAGATCTCTCGAAATTGAGTGAATGGGCAACAAAGTGGCAAATGCATTTTAACCTAAACAAGTGTAAAGTCATGCACATCGGGGCAAAGAACCCCAACTACACCTACCAATTGATGGGGTCAAAGCTTTCGAGACAACCCAGGCATGGGATCTTGGGGTTTTGGTGGACAGCTCAATGAAGATGACAACCCAGTGCGCAGCAGCAGTGAAAAAAGCAAAGTCTATGCTTGGCATGATCAGAAAGGGAATCGAAAATAGGTCAGCAAACGTTGTATTACCTCTCTGCAAATCTATGGTAAGGCCACATTTGGAGTACTGTGTACAATTCTGGTCTCCGCACCTTAAGAAGGATATAACGGAACTGGAAAAGGTACAGAAAAGGGCAACAAGAATGATCCAAGGGATGGAGCAGCTCCCTTATGAAATCAGGTTGCAACGCCTTGGTCTTTTCAGCCTTGAAAGACGGTGTCTAAGAGGTGACTTGATCGAAGTGTATAAAATCATGCATGGGATAGAAAAGGTGAATAAAGAAAATTATTTTCTTTGTCACAAAACACTAGGACTAGAGGGCACTCCTGAAGCTCCAAGGTAGGAAAATTAGGACTAATAAAGGGAAATATTTCTTCACGCAAGGGTCATTGGGTTATGGAATTTACTTCCAGAAGAGGTTGTGACAGCTGTCAGCCTGAACAACTTCAAGGCAGGATTAGACAGATTCATGGATACCAAGTGTATCGGTAGTTACTGAAAAGGACATTCAAGTGCCACCTCGGAGTTGGTTGAGGTAGGCAGGATTTCCCTGGGTACTGGTTGTGGGGGGTCGGGAGCAGGTTAGGGTTTTGCCCTCCCTTCTGCTCGAGATCCCCGTGTACAACTGGGGGCCACTGTGTGATACAGAATGCTGGACTGGATGGGCTGAGGTCCGATTCAGCATGGCTCTTCCTATGTTCTTAACTAACTAACCAAATAACGTAGTTTCATCAAGTGGCTAAAGTTTTGCACTTCTAGGCTGAATCCAGGCCTCCTGCTGGCCTGCAGTAGCAAAGACAAATGTGTGCTGAATTGCCTTGTCCTTTCCATGTTCCCATTACCACCAATTTCCTGAGCTGATTTTCAGTCTGTGAGTGTCTTTGATAGCCATTTCCTGTCTGCAAATACTGCCGTGGACCAGTTTTCTTGATATCAAGCTTTTAAAGGCAGTTTTCAGAGTTCTAATTCTTCTGGATTTTAAAGAGAAAGAAATGAACATTTGATTGTTTTTGTTCTTAAAACAGTAGGAAATCCACTCTTTCCTATTAAGACCAACTGTCTACCTGGGGAGCACATTCAAAATGCCTAATCCAGGGGTGCTCACACTTTTTCAGCATACGAGCTACTTATAAAACAACCAAGTCAAAATGATCTACCTACCCACTACTCAGAGAGCCATAAAAGCAAAATATTTGGAAATGTATTTCAGTGAGAGCCATATAATATATTTTAAGACTGAATTCAAGTAAATGTGAGTATAATAAGCCCCTGAATTTATTCATAATAATAATGATGATGATATTCATTCAGCCTCTGCTAATAATAATAATAATAATAATAATAATAATAACAATAGGTTTCTAGAGTAGAAGGAGACCTCCAAGGGCCATCCAGTCCAATCTCCTTCTGCCATAAGGGAAAAACACAATCAAAACATTCCTCACAGATTCCTCACAGTCTCTGATCTACCAGGACGCCCTATGTGATCTACCAGTAGATCGCGATCCACCTAATGAGCACCCCTGGCCTAATCCAAGAAGTCAATTCTTCAACCACTCTGGATAAATATCCAAACATAAAAGGAAGGGCACTTGTTCAAACATCTTTGGGGGTTTTTTGGGCAACTTTCTGTGTGTCTTTTCATTCATGTTCTCATAATCCATTTTCTCCCCAACTGGTCTTATTGTTACTGAACAATGGATTATAGAGGACCCTTCCCTTAAGGGGACAGGGCCCAGGCCACCCCTAAAATGCGAGGATCAAGGCCTAAAGTAAGGGTGATCTTCCTAAAACTACAAATCCCAGCAAGACCCAATTCAGTTCTCACCCAAACCGGAAGCACGCACGGACAGAGAGAAGAATTCTTTCTCAGCTGATGAAAGGATGAATGCCAACCACACAGGTCTCCAAAGGCAAAACATAGTCTTTAATGGGAATGCAGGCAAATATATAGAAAAGCAGTCATTTACATTTGAATCGGGCGCCCTCCCCTCCCACGTGTAGCTCCAGCTGATTGGCCGAGCTGTCAAAGTCAGCTGGGCCAGGAGGCGGCCGGCGCGCTTTAACCAATAGGAAAAGACGCGCCAAGATTCGAACGTGCCAATCCTGGCCGGCTATGCAAGGCGGGAAAGGACACAAAGGAAAAACGGCTGAGTGAAGGAAGTAACCTGTGGCTAAATGCTTTGCGGCCGGCGAGCTTCCGATGTGGGGCTCGAGCCTTCCTGTCTATTGTTTGATTTGAATACCTTAATGGCAGTCTTTTGTCCTGGCCGAAACTCCTTTTGTCTGGGAGTTACTGGCTGAGCGGGAAGCATGGTTTCTCAGTTCAAAATGGTAAAAAAAATGTCTATTTGGGCTGGCTGTGGAGTTCCGAATTCCACAATGAAACAACCATGTTTTGGGTTATGATTGTATGACCATACATATTCCCTATCATTGGCCAAGCTCCGAAAATGACAGAGACATATGTGGGGAGTCCTGGGCATAAAGAGTGTGGGCCTCGCCCCACGAAGAAACCCAGCGTCCCTCCCAAAGTTATTATTTGTGCAAGGCAAAATGGATGGGAAAAGTGGGTTATTGTGCTCTGTTAAACTCTGGAACTCTCTGCTGAGGGCATTACCTTAACGTTACAGGGACACAAAAGGGGAACACATAAGGGTTCAATCAGACAAGACAGAGATCCCCAGCAACCATCCCAATAACATTCCCATGCCGTCCTCCTTCCCAGAGATGATGATCTTAAAACAACCAACAAAATGCTGCTTTCCTTCTGGGAGTTATAGTTTCCTTAGATGTCCTTGGAAACTATAGAGTCCTGAGGGGCAGAATTGCTTCTGGAATGCAATAGAGTGGCAGAGAGTCACAAAGTCCATGTGGCAAGAGGGGAAAAGGCTGGGAATATTCAACTGGGAAGTGTCCTTGGCGAACTGCTTCTCCCAAAGCCCAAAAGACCTGGGTTCCCTTTCAGTCCCCTTGCAATCTGGCCAAAACCCCTCCGGAAAAGCATCGGACACGGTTTGTCCAGAAAGAGAGTCCCTTTGGGTCCATAATCTGTAAGATGTGGCAAGGGCTTATGCTGGAATCAGCTGGGGAGAGCAGTTCAGGGATAGTCCGGGTTATGTAGCAGGAAGAAAAGGGCAAAATGTGCTAGTGTACTTGGGGAAACTAGATCTCTCAAACTGGTAACTGTGGGGAAAATCCTCCTCATGGTGACTGGGTAAAAGGTCACTCGTGCCCCCCACCTTTGGAGCAGCTGTGTGAGTTTTTGTTTTGAACAATGTGGCAGAGGGCAGGTGATGCCCTCAGGGGGAAACTGATGTTGCTTACAGGAAATAGGTGCTTACTGTTGCTGCCGTGGCTATTATTGTGTCAGGAGAAAATGGAGCTCAGGCAGAGGTAAAGAGAGAGGAAGAAGGGGCCATTTTGTGGGCTTTTTGTTCTTATGCCACCTGGCCCAAGATGGAGGAAAAAGGAACTGTGGAACTCCCTGCAGCTGAATCCCGTCCGTCACGGCATCATTATGACCTCATCATAAAGGCCCATGGATTCTCCCCACATTGTGGGGAATCCATGGGCTCCCAACGGGGGTTGTGGAGAACCCATCGCTCCATGCCCCACATTGCCCGCCTTAACTTGCCCCTCATCCCATGGGAGGAAGCACTGCTGGGAAAGTAATATGGGAAGGTTCATGTGTTGCCGCAGCACAGAGCCCGGATGGAAGTTGATGTGCGTTGTGGGAAGGGCTTCATGCTGAAAGTGGATGGGAAGCTGTGTACGACAGATAAGTTGGCCTGTGTCGTGATATGGATATACTCTCTCACGTGTGTGGCATGAAACTCTGTGGTGCATTCCAGCAGCTCAGCAAGGTGCTACTTAGAAAAAGAATAATCCAGTACTAAAAGATAACAGATGTTTTGATGGGTCATTTGATGATAACTCAATAGAGTGTGCCTGTTCTTAAAAGCAATGTCATTGCTTTTTAAAAAAGAAGAAGATAGTTCTGCTCCACAGACTGAGAAGTATGTGGAAGGCAACCTCACTGGCTCTCCAAAAGCTTTGGCAAATTTGGGTCTTTGCCAAACTCGTGGTAATGAGCCTCAGTCTCTCTTTGCACCATTACACCCACTTTCCCTAAGATTATCCTCAGACCACTTCCTCTTTCCTCAGGTAAAGAGCAAACAGGCTGGAAACTCCCACTGGTCTTCACAGTGTGCCAGGAAAAGTCCCACAGAGCGCAGCGAGGAGCAGGGAATGAAGAAAACTCAGTGAACTGGACTCTTACTCAGTACACAGAGAGTTGCTGGGGCTGTTTGGCTTGCCTGGACATCTGTCTGGCTGGCTGCAGGAGCTCCTGGCACAGCCATCACAGGAACACTTGCTGGACAGCTGCTTGCTGTTCCTGGCCAGTTTACATATAAAACCATGGTTCACTGTTTGCTTACCTTCCTGCCCAGGTCAGGTCTTTTAGGGTTGCTAGTTTGCTAGAAGAAACATTAACAACCTTAGATATGCAGATGATAACACTTTGATGGCGAAAAGCAAGGAAAATCCGAGGAGCCTTCTAATCAAGGTAAAAGAAGAAAGTGCAAACGCTGGATTGCAGTTAAACATTTTAAAAAAACCCCAAAATTTTGGTAACAAGAATGATTAATAACTGGCAAATAGAGGGAGAAAACGTGGAGACAGTGACAGTCATTGTATTCCTAGGTTTAAAGATTACTGCAGATGCAGACTGCAGCCAGGAAATCAAAAGACACTTACTTCTTGGGAGGAGAGCAATGACCAATCTCGATAAAATAGTTAAGAGTAGAGACATCACAATGGCAATGACGATCTGCATAGTTAAAGCAATGGTATTCCCCGTAGTAACCTACGTATGTGAGAGCTGAACCATAGGGAAGGTTGAGCGAAGGAAGATAGATGCTTTTGAACTGTGGTGTTGGAGGAAAGTTCTGAGAGTGCCTTGATTAGTTGAAAGTAAGAAGCTTTAAAAAAAACATTTCCTTCTTTCATTTTATTCTATGGAAATGGAACCTTCTTTCATCTTTGGTGGCTATGTAAAAAAGCCGGAAAGTTCTAGAACATGATAAGTAGAGAACTTGAGAAAATATTTAAGAAACCTTTGGTGAGGAAACCAGGGTTGTTTCTATTGGGTATAGTAGACCTCAACCTCAACTTTAGTGAAAATGAAAAAAATATATTTCTAGTGCTAACAACAGCTGCTAAATTAACATATGCTAAATACCGGAAAGCAGAAGGATACCCAACAAGAGATGAATGGGTACTAAAAACCATAGACACCATTCTAATGGAATGGCAAACAGAAGCTTTGTGGGAAAAGAATGGAGAAGTAACCTCCGGTAGAAAGTACGACTGGTCTTGCGTTCAAGAATATTGTAAAAAAGAATATGATATTGAGCTAAAGTTAAATTGGGAGTAGAATTTAATTAAGGATATGTTGGTAATCAAGAATAGATGAACAGAAATCAGAAAATAATGAGTGATAACCATTGGTAATGTTTGATTAAATAGTCTTTTTTTAAAATTACAGGTAATTTAGTTGAAGTACAGGAAGATGAGATAAGAACAAAGGAAATGGGCTCAGAAAGGTTTTATATAGATGGTATTGTAAGACTCATCGATCTAGACATTTTGTGCACCTCTTTAATCTTAACTCTGTTTTTATTCTAATATATCTTATCAACTTTCCTCTTAGACACTGCCATCGCAAAAAAGATGTCTTTGGCATTTCTGTCTTTTTCTTTTAACTCTGTATATCTTTTACTACTTACTGTTTAAACCTGTTTTTGTGAAACTCAATAAAGACTATTTTTTTGAAGAAAAAAAACCTTTTCCTGTAGCAGGGGTTTGAACTAGATCAGTGTTTCCCAACCTTTTTTGAGCCGCGGCACACTTTTTACATTTGCAAAATCCTGGGGCACACCACCAACCAAAATGACGCAAAATGACACTCTAACATAGTAATACATGTAGTTAATATGTTTTTAAATGTATTCATACACTCAGTGTGAAACATGGGCCTGTTTTGATGAACTCAACATAGATATCCTGGCAGGAATGGCAGAAAGACACAAACTTCCCACACAGAACTCCCATAACCAAGAGAAAATGCTATAAGAGTTTGGTGGGCATTGACCTTGAGTTTTGGAGTTGTAGTTCACCTATATCCAGAGAGCACTGTGGACTCAAACAATGTTGGATCAGGACCAAACTTGGCATTAATACTCAATATGCCCAAATATGAACACAAATGGAGTTCAGGGGAAATAGACCTTGACATTTGGGAGTTGTAGTTGCTGGAATTTATAGTTCCCCTACAACCAAAGAGCATTCTGAATCCCACCAATGATAGAACTGGGCCAAGCTTCCCACACAGAACCTAGGAGGCAAGAGGAGGTCTCTACTTGGGGAAAGGGAGGTGGGCCTTCCCAATGCATGGAGAGGGAGAGACCAAATAGACAACGGGTGGGGAGGGGGTGTTTGTAATTTTGTGCCTTTATCGAGGTAGGTTTCTTAGGGTTTTTATACTTCAACACACTAGACTCTCCCCCCCCACCCCTCCTGGAGGTTCCAATTTCCCACGGCACACCTGATGATCGCTCACGGCACACTAGTGTGCCCCGGCACACTGGTTGGGAAACACTGAACTAGATCACCTACAAGGTTCCATCAAACTCTGTAGGGATAGTTTTGATTACTTTGTGGAAAGCAGATTCATTTGCTCTTATGCCAGGGTCTCCTCCAGTGGCCAGGCAAAACAGGGACTTAGGTCTACCATTCTGTCTGTAAGAGCCATACAGGTGAAGCCATAAATGAGTCTACCATGCCAGAGATGCTAAAGTCCAGCCAAATAGATGTTCTTCAATTGCAATCCCCACCATTGCCTTTGTTGGCAGGAGCTAAGGAAACCTAGTCCAAAAGCCCCTGGAGGTTCTTACTTGGTCAGTACCTGCCAGAAGCACATAATGCCACCTATTCATGTATGTTGGTAGTTGAAGGATAAAACGTTTTAGCTATACCTGTAGGGTACAGCTTAATTTTGATCATAACAAATCTCTGCAAGCCTTGCAAAATGATGATTTGCTACAAGCAATCAACAGCTTCAGCCAGTAGGTGGCAGGCATGCAACATATCTGGAGAACTGGCCTTTCTGTTTTAGCTTATTTGGTTCAACTGATATTATTGATGGGCGGAGTTGTTTCCAGTTGTAGAGGTGGCTGCCAAATGATTGCTGTCTATCTCACACATTAGATCCTGTGGTCCAAACAATGCCAAACTATGCTTAATCTTCCACATTTCTTTTCAAACCCCAGTATCTTTTCCTTTTTTGGACATATTTGTTTAACTAGAGTGTCTATAAGAACATAAGAAGAGCCATGCTGAATTGGACCCCAGCCCATCTAGTCCAGCATTCTGTATCACACAGTGGCCCACCAGTTGTACACGGGGATCTCGAGCAGAAGGGAGGGCAAAACCCTGACCTGCTCCCGACCCCCCACAACCAGTACCCAGGGAAATCCTGCCTACCTCAACCAACTCCGAGGTCTATGGAGTATATATCTATAGGATTTAAATTAAACTTCAAATTCTGTGGCTGATTCCTGCAGAATTATGGTGTTTGTAGTTTAGTGAGACCCAGGACCGCTCTGGTCGAACAGCTTAAAGGTGCCTTCCAAGACTACAAACCTCAAAATTCTGCAGGAGGCTGAAACTAGATTTAAATAGTACAGACCAGTGGTTCCCAACCTTTTTGACGAGTGGAGCCTTTTTAAGAATAACATTATATGGCAAAGTCTCTTAGGCCTTCCCTATGTCTTACAAGTTAATGGTGTTTAGGACAAGGGTTGGGCATTCTGGGTAAATCTTGATCCATTTTGATGTCCCAGATTTCATTGGGGGCCCCAATCTGTTTTTTGGGAGCCTTCTGAATTCGGGAGGGCAGATATCTGTTTTATTTACTTTATTTATTATTTACTTTATTTATATTCCGTTCTTTTCACCCCAAAGGGGACTCAGAGCGGATTACAGATACACATACTTTAGCAGACAATTCCTGCTATTTCACAAACACACATATAAACGAACAGAGGCAAACTCTGACCACCAGGGGGAGCTGATGCATTCCTCATCTCTCAGCGTTTCCAGCGTCCCTTGTTGTTATTCTGCATTCCTGGAGTTCTTTAGCTTATTTGGTTAATGGCCTCATAATTCAGTCAAAATTTGCCTCCCCACTTAATGTGGTACCTTTATCAGGGCCGGATTACTCATAAGGCCAGCCGAGGCACTTGCCTCGGGCGGCAGATTTTGGGGGCGGCATTTCCGGGCCTGAAGAGGCCCGGAAATGAGTCTCCCGCCACCCCTAAGGAGATTCAGGCGGTTTTCACCGCCGCCGCCCCCGCCCCGCTCGTGTTTGGGGCACGGGCGAGCGGGGCGGCGAAAACCGCCTGAGTCTCCTTAGCGCCGCCTCTTGCTCCTCCTCGGTTCCCCCCTCCCTCCCTTCATTCACTTGGAAGGGGGGAACCCAGGAGGAGCAAGAGGCTGCGCTAAGGGGCGCCGCGTCACAGCCAAGCCTCTGACGTGGCGCCTCTTAGCGCCGCCTCTTGCTCCTTCTCCTTTCCCCCGGCGGCACCCTCTCCCCTCACGCCGGCAGTGGCTCCGCCCCTCCTCCCTTCAGTGAAGGGAGGAGGGGCGGACTAGCCCGGCGCGTGGGGAGAGGGCGCCGCCGGGGGTCCCGCCGCGCCCCAGGACGTGCCCTCCCCCGCCGCCTCCTCGCTTGCATGGGAGGCGGCGGGCCGGAGGAAGGCATGTCCGTCGCCCCAGGAGCGGCGCAGCGACAGCGAGACCCCTCCCAGCTCCCTTTCTCGCGCGCTGGCCGAGCTCCCCCCCGTTCCTCCCTTCAGTGAAGGGAGGAGGGGCGGACCAGCCCGGCACGAGAGAAAAGGAGCCGGGAGAAGCCCCTCCGCCGCCGCGCTGCTGCGCCACCCCCAGGGCAACGGATGTGCCCTCCCCCGCTGCCTCCTCGCTTGCACGGGAGGCAGTGGGGGAAGGCACATACGCCGCCCCAGGGGCGGCGCCGCGGCGCGATGGCGGCGAGGCCTCTCCCAGCCCCCTTTCCCCCACGCCGGCTCCGCCCCCACGAGAGGCCACGCCCCCTCAAGCAGCCACAGCCCCCCCCGGGGGGCGGGATTTAGAGTGTTGCCTAGGGCGGCAGAAGCCCTTAATCTGGCCATGACCTTTATCACCTACTTGACAGATGCAACTGTCTTTCGGGCTGCAAAGGTCAACAGCAGGCTACACTTAAAGGTCGAGCACCCACCTCAACCCAGGTGGCCTCAAACTCATGACCTACTGGTCAGAGAGAGCTTATGCAGGTGACACTTAGCCAGCTGCGCCACATTCGGGGGGAGGGGGCAAAATATTAATTTTCTATATGGCTCAGTAGGGGGTAGGCATGAGAAAAAAAGTTATGAAAATTAAATGATTCGGAAGAAATTCGTAAGAAATGCTACTTTTGAGTATTTCCGCATCTGGAACGCCAACCAGGAAGTGGACTTTCTTTATAGAACTTCGGGGCCAGGATTTTCTTAAGTATCGTTATTAGGTCGTAAGGGGGCACCCTCCTTCTCTCTCACCACCCTCCGCCTCCCTTGCCAATAAGTATTATGGCAAGGCAAGCCCTAAACTCATTCCTTCTTTCGCCTGGAAGCCTGGAAAAATGTAAACAGAGAGGTTTACTCAGAAGTAAATCTGCAAAGGAAGTAAACAGAGAGGTTTACTCATGAGTAAATCCGAAAAGGAGGGCACTTTGGATGAAGTGCCCTCCTTTGTGGATTTACTTCTGAGTAAACCTCTCTGTTTACATTTTCCAGGCTTCCCTGCCCCTCCTGCCTGCCAGGATCTAAAGCATCAAAGAGTATTGGGGTAGTTGCACACAACACGTGAGAAACCAACCTAATGTATAATAGAATGAATGCTAACTTATAGAGTAAGTGCCTAATATTATAAGTAATCCAACTGGTCATATACCTACATTCCATGCACATGCAATAATACAGCAGTAATAACAATGGGTATAAGAAGAGGTAAAATTCAAACCAAAGTATTCTGACTGTGGTCCCTCCTCAAGCGGTGCAAACTGCAAACGGCTCTTCTCTATGAGCCCGGGAGGCCGCCTCCCTGGGAAAAGCCAAAAGCCCAGGCACAGCGTTTGCTGCCTGGGTGCACATACATATTCTTTGGGGAGGGATTTGCTGCAGAATCCCGGCTCATAGAGAAGAGCCCGTTTGCACCGCATGAGGAGGGACCAGTCAGAATACTTCGGTTTGAATTTTACCTCTTCTTATACCCATTGTTATTACTGCTGTATTATTGCAAGTGCATGGAATGTAGGTATATGACCAGTTGGATTACTTATAATATTTAGGCACTTACTCTATAAGTTAGCATTCATTCTATTATACATTAGGTTGGTTTCTCACAGGATCAAAAGCGTGCCAAGCCTTGATGCGCTTAAGATCCTGGCAGGGAGGAGGAGTGGACGGGCCCTCCCTGCCCCTTCTGCCGGCCAGGATCTAAAGCCTTGAAGAGGCTTCATGACGGGCCAACTTCAGTCCTCCAGGTGTTTTGGACTTCAACTCCCACCATTCCTCACAGCCTCAGGCCTCTTTCTTTTCCTCTCAGCCTGGGCAAACTTGGGCCCTCACTCCCTCAGGATCAGGGTGAGAGAGAGGCAGCGAGGAGCCAGGGGGCTCCTCCTTTTTTGCTGCTTCCAAGAATAGAATATCCCCCCTCCCTCCCTCCCTCCCTCCCTCCTTCCCTCCCTCCTTCCTATTTGGAGAGTCCCATCTAGAATTCAGTGTGATTTATTCAAGTTTGTTTACAACTCCCAGAAATCCCAGCCAATTTACCAGCTGTTAGATTTCTGGGAGTTGTAGGCCAAAACCATCTGGAATGCGCATGCGCTGGCATACGAACTACTAACGAATTTCGTTAGTAATTACGTTACATTTTAGAAATTTTTGGAATTTTTTTTGTAAGTCTTTCTATTACTAATCAAAAAAAATCCCCCCCCCCCCCAATTAGATTTTTGATTCCCTATTTTTGGGTTCTAAACCATGCCTATTAGGGGGGGGGGAGGCGTGTTCCTGGCTCCTGTTCCCATCGTTTAAAGGATTTAAGCTGTTTCTGCTCTAGAGGAGAGGTGCTGCAGACAGGTGCACGCACTTTAATGAGGCCTCTTACCTGTTTCTACTCTAGAGAGATGCTGCAGTCAAGCGTGTGCGCTTTAAGGAGGTTTCTTAAAGCTTTTCCTATTCTAGAGGAGAGGCACTGCAGGCAGGTGCACGTGCTTTCTCTTCTGGGCCTGCTCCACGCCACACACTCTTTCCAAGGCATTTAAAGGAGGCTTTTGAAAGCTGTTTCTAGGAGAGGTGCTGCAGGCAGGTGTGCACTCTTTAAGCAGGCTTTAAAGCTGTTTCTACTCTAGAGGAGAGGCACCGCAGGCAGGCACAATGATATATATAGAATTAAAATGCAAAAAGAAGTAAGAGGGGGTGGATATGAATTCTAATTGTATTGTTATAGACAATTGGAAAGATTTAAAATGGATAAAACAATTGGGATTTGTGAAAGAAAAGAATGAACTGTATAATATATTAACTCTGTTCTATGGATGAACATTTGAAATAATAAAATGTATGAAATGTTTGTGAGATCTAGAAATTTTTGATACAATTTTGAATTAGAGCAATGGGGAAATGTGGTCAAATGGATTGAAGGGATTTAATGTTATGATCTTAAATATTTGTAAATAAAATGATGTATTGATATATGACATCAACAAGACTATTTAAGGGCCCATCCAGACAGCCACTTTAATGTGAGAGTTCCCGCAATTAAAAGAGTTCCCGCTATCCAGATGACGTCCCTGAGAAACACAAATCAATTCACCACAAACCAGAAAAGTCCTGGTTTGTGGCGAATTAATTTGTTAGTGGGTTTATTCCGTGCTTCCTTGGGAGGCTGTCTGGACTGCACCCTCAAAAGTTTTGAGCTTTTTGAGGAGGCAGTCCAGACAGTAGTCCCATGGACTTTCTGGGGTGTGTGTGGACAAGGACCCGGGAACATTCGCGGGATAAAGGGCTGTCTGGGAGGTACATGTCTGTGTTAAAGGCATGAACTCGTAAAAAAACAAAGAAATACTGCTAGCGTATATATATTTACTGATTCAAGAAATCTTTAAGATCAAGTTGAAGCTAGAATTATTATTATTGGGTTGATAGATGAACATACTAAAGGTTTGAATCAAGAAGTGTTATTTTATTTGACTATCATAGCAAAACTATTTTATGCTCAGAAACGTGGCTATACCAATAATGAAATATTAAAGGTTTTTGGAATGGCAGAAATGAACAAGTTATCTATTGTATTTAGAACTCTTTTGACCATTTTCAAACATTGTGGGTTTCGAATATTAATTTTTGTGTTAAAAAGGCAGGCAACTTCATTAGACGTAATAGAGGATATTATTGTATTTATGTCATTGACTTCGAAAATAGGATGTCAGTTTTTAGATTATTTGATAGGGCTTGTTTGTTAGTTTGTAGTCGGTAATTAGAAAATGATGTTGGTGTTTTTCTTTTTATTGTATTGTGTTTATGTGTTTTATGTAGATTGTGGTGTGTGGCATTTTCTTTCATATTCTAATCTAAACAATACAGCTATTATTATTATTATTAAGATTATATTGCCTACCACCACCAAGAGACTGTTTCAAGTAAGTTCTACCTTAGTTTCTTTTCATTATGAAATAATAAAATGAAACAAATTCCTTTCAAATCTCTCCATTATACCTAGATCATGTCCCCAGGAATGTTAGTTGTTTAGCTTTTTGGTAAACATATCTCATATGAGTCTGTGTTAGAGGCGTGGGAAATTCCTTGAACAAGGCAGAGCTTCCTCTGATTGTTAAAACACAAAGGAATTTGGCTGAAACTATACTTAAGTTCCTTTTTCTTTAACCCTTTCCTCTAAACTGAAAGGAAAGACTCATCCCCCACCCCCTAATCTGTTTATGGAATAGATATGCTATCAATAACCTGTCAATCCAGTCACCCACACAGAAAAACCAGTTCTTCAGGTGATTCCAAATTGATCTAAATGGTCAGTGTAGATCTCTCCCATGTTTCTAGAAATAATCCCCAATTAATGGAACTGACTTCTGAGTAGACATGCTTAAGATTGTGGTATTAAGATATATAAAGTTCCATGTTTTTTAAAAAATAATTGAATGTTTTTAATAAATTGCAGCATTACATATACCTCATGTTATTTGCATGTGGTTATTTTTATTCTCTCTCTCTGCATTACTTCGCGAACGAAGATTCACATATTTTATTATGTGTACAATAATAACCAAAACAGTTGTAAACAATATAAGTCTCACTAACACTCTGGCTTTCTTTTTTATTCTGACTTTGTATGTGGTTATTGGGCACAGACAGTTACGGTTACTTTAGTGAATGTAAAGTATAGGATGTCTCAGTGGCTTTTGGTACCATCGACTATGGTGCCCTAATGGGTTGCCTCTGTGGAATGCAATATGAGGACATTGTTGTACAATAGATTCAGTTCCTCTTGGAGGGGCAAACTCAGAAAGTGTTGCTGAATTCTTATTTCGTCCCCTGATTGTTAGCCTAGTGTTTTGTCCATGCCCGGATTAAGCCTTTTTGGCACCCTAGGCCAAAGGCTCCACCCCGCCCCTGCGGCTCCGCCCCACCCCGTGGCTCCGCCCTGCCCCTGCGGCTCCGCCCCACCCCACGGCCCCACCCCGCCTCCGCCTACGGCTCCGCCTCTGCCCATGGCTCCGCCTCTTCCTCCTCGCCAGCGCAAGGAGGAGGAGGAAGGCAAGCCCCACCCCCGGAGCCGATGCTGCGCATGCGCGGCAGCAGCCCCGAGGACGGGGCTTCCCTCCGCGGCTCCGCCCCTACCTCCTTGCGCCAGCCTGAGAAAAAAGGGTGCTCTTCGGCCGTTTCTCAGGCCGGCGTGGTGGCTTTAGGAGGAGGGAGGGAGGGAGGAGCTGCGGGGAGCCTCCCCACGGCTCCTCCTCCTCCTAAAGCCACCATGCCGGCCTGAGAAGCAGCCGAAGAGCGCCTTTTTCTTCTCATTCCGGCGTGGTGCTTTAGGACGGAGGGAGGAATCACGGGGAGACTCCCCGCGGCTCCTCCCTCCTTCCTAAAGCCACTACGTCGGCCTGAGGAAAAAAGCTCTCTTCGGCCGCTTCTCAGGCCGGCATGGTTGCTTTAGGAGGGAGGGAGGAGCCGCAGGGAGCCTCCCGCAGCTCCACCCTCCCTCTTAAAGCCACTACGCTGGCCTGAGAAAAAATTGTGCTTTTCAGCCTGGTTTTGTCCCTCATTCTATATAAAACCATTGGGAAAAGTTATTCTGAGTTTAAGATTTCAGTATTACCAATATGCTGATTACATCCAACTCTCTCTCTCTTTTTTCTAATTTCAAAGAAGTTGTCTCAGTGTTAAATCAGGGCTCATCCAGACAGGCCCCAAACTCAGGACCTATCTCAGTTTTTATCAGAGGCGTCCAAACGATGCTTCTAGTAAAAACACAATTGAGAACAAGCGAAGGCTTCCTTGGTTTGTTTGAATTAATTTGATACTGAGCCTTCCTGAAAGGTGTAGGGCTAATGGGATATTGGGCCTGTGGAGACTCGTTTCTGCATAGTCCTGGGACTGTCGGGGGTGACTCTCCGTTGCCATTTCAAAACTTTTGGACTCCTTGAGCTCAAAGGTGCAGGATGGTATCCACTCCCAAGCCCTGGACTTAGCCCCTAAAAGTTAAAGAAAAAGCGGCCATAACTTTCCTCCTTGCTTCCTTCTGGCGCAAAGAAATGACACGCAAGGGCGAGATGAAGGGGGATTTTCCTCCTTGCCCATCCCATCTCCTCAGGCATCATTTCATGTCAGGAGGATGCAAGGAAGGAAGTCATGGCAGCCAGCTACCTTTTATAATACTACTACTAATTATTATTATTAATAATAAATAATAATTATTAATAATTATTAATAATAATTATTATTTATATACCGCCCTATATTCCCAAGAGGATTCAGGGCAGTTTCCAATAGTTTCTGGCATTCAATTGCCAGAAGGGAAAACCATACAAACAAATTAAAATAGACATCATAAAACATTAACACAAACTCCTGCTAAATGAAACACAAACCTTTAAAAAGCAGTTTCATTATAATTCCATCAGATGGGTTCAAAATACCAATGGCCAGAATTACAAAATGGACATGGCCAACTACGAAAGGGCTGGGCAAGGGCTAGTGCAACAAAGTGTCATAGGGCCACGGAAGTTAATAAAGCGTAGAGCAGTGTCCTAGCTGATGGCCAAGGGAAGGGCCTAGGGACTAATCAATTGTTTTATTTAACTTTTTGGGGAAAATTGGGGGACTTCGGGGCGGCTTCATGCGATCTTGATTTCAATTGAGATGGCATGAAGCGTTGCCGAAAGCACAGGTATTTGGGAGGAGTGGTGACAGAAACCCGTGCTGAAGCAGGTTATTTGAACCCAGATTTTGGCACTGTGTGGAAGCACCCTCAGTCTCTGCTTTCAGTAATTGACTAAATGAGAATGAAAACCTGAAAGTCAATTCTGACAAGATAGGGATGGTCCTAATGAGTTAAATGCCAGATCTGGGATTCAGCCTGTGCGGAAATCTCAGGTAAGAAGTTTGGATTTGACTGTACCAGGGGCTGCATATGGACACTGCTTAGATCCAAACTGATGTGGCAAAGGGGCTGACTAGGGTTAGTTATAAGGTATACCTCCTCTGCTGAAATAGCTTCACTGACTAGCAGTTCATTTCTAGGCACAACTTTAAGTACTAGTCATGACTTATAGAGCTCTGTATAGCTTGGATCTAGAAGAATCCAATCTTACTATATTCATGTGCTTAAGTGAAAAGATCATTGGGAGGACTTTCATAGGGCTCCACCACTAATATATGCTTGTTTGAAGAGGGTATGGGAGGGAGCCTTCCCGTTGGCTGCTCTTTCCTTGTGGAACTCCCTCCCACAGGTACTGCGCCCTTACCTTGGAAAGTCTGATCTGGCTACGGTCGTCCACACTCTGGCCACATCCCGTATAGATTACTGCAACCCTGCTGTGTCAGCTCCACTGCCTGCCTGTCCACTTCCGAGCGCTATTCAAAGTGCTGGTTTTAACATACAAAGCTCTATACGGTTCTGGCCCAGCTTACCTGTCCGAGCGCATCTGCTCCTACGTCCCACACTGCAATTTAAGATCATCTGGGAGGCCCTGCTCTCGCTCTCGCCAACATCTCAAATGCAGCTGGCGGGGATGGGGGACAGGGCCTTCTCGGCTGTGGCCCCCCGCCTTTGGAATGCGCTCCCAAGCGAAATACGCTCAGCCCCATCCCTTCTGGCATTCAGGAGGAAGCTGAAGTCTTGGCTTTGGGACCAGGCCTTTGCACAATTGCTTAAACAACACCTGACTGGAATGGATTAGTAATGGCAACAGATTTGAGGATATGGCTTTGTTCTTGTCAATTCGGAATTGTGGATGGAGTCTTTTTCTAATTCAATTGGCTGTTGATTATTGTTTTAATCTTACTGCTATTGTTTAATTTTGTATTTACGGTTTTACATTGTATTGATTGTGGCATTGGATTATCTTTGTTAGCCGCTCTGGGTTGAGAAGGGCGGGGTAAAAACGCTGTAAGTAAAATAAATAAATAAATAATAGATAGATAGATTGGATGGGTATATCTTAAAAGTCCATTGATTTTTGTATTCCAGAATGGCAAAGTTGGACTATATGTCTTTGCATTCCCTTCCATGATCCTGATTGAACCCACAGTGAAGCACCTTGATATTCCAGATTGGCCAACAGTTCCAGTAAATGTCAGTCTACTCTATTTCTGGATGTCATACGCCACATCTAGTCATGCCCCAAATACCCTGGGTTTTTATTATGCTTGAAGTGTGGGCAATATTTCCTTTCCTCTCCATCCTTTCCCCGCTGAACACATACTCAGAGCCATGTTCCCTCTCTCACACATTATGATTTTTGTATAATCAAGCTGCTAGAGAGCTATGCCATTTTAGCATTATAACTGTAAAACAAAGTGGAGGGAGGAAACATTCAGTCCGGTGTATGTAATGTAATGCAATCTAATGTAATGTGATATAATGGCCGCCCGTTGCGAGGCAGTTTGCAGCGGCGCCGCCGAGAAAGGGACAAGGCGGCGCTACAGGGAGAGGGACCAGCTATCTTCCTCCTGCCTGGATCGCCCTTCTCCCTCTCTCGGCGGCGCCGCTACAAACTGCCCTCGCAACGGCGGCGCCGAGAGGGGACGGAGGGGCGATCAGGCAGGAGGAAGACAGCTGGCTCCTCCTCCTGCCTGCATCGCCCCCGTCTCCGTCCCTCTCTCGGCGCCGCCGAGAAAGGGACAAGGCGGCGCTACCACAGGGAGGAGGGGCCAGCTGTCTTTCTTCCTGCCTGTATCGCCCCCGTCTCCCTCTCTCGCGGCGCCGCTGCAAATGCCTCAAGAACGGCGTTGCCGAGAGAGGGAGAAGGGGGCGATAGAGGCAGGAGGGAAGACAGCTGGCTCCTCCCTCCTTCACCCTCCTCCTTCCCGCACCGCGGCGCATCCGCGGGGAGGAGGAGGGGTGAAGGAGGAGGAAGTCAGCTGGCCCGCCCCCTGCCCTGCCCCCCCCCCCACGCGAGCGGCCCCGCCCCCCGCTCACTGATCACCTGCGGCCCCCCCAGGTGATCAGCGACCGGAATTCCGGCCCTTGGGCCGGAAGAAGTTGGACAGCACTGATATAATGGAATGTAATGGGGGAAGGAAGGGCAGGGAGAAATCTTTGTGGCAAAGGGCCACCCTGCCATTCAACTTATCATCCATGGGACGGCCCAGAAGTATAGGAGGAATTGAGAGACTATCCTGGAAATTCCTGGGATACGGGGAGAAGCAGCGCTCCCTTCTCTGGATTTAAAAAGTCAAAGGTAGTACCAGAAATTCACAGGACTGGAAAAAGAGGTCGGCCATAGAAATATTTTTTAATTCTCCAAGTGGACACTCCTATCAAATCCAGATACATCAGACCAGTGGGTGAAGCCATTAAAAATGTAGCAATAGGCATATTTTAGCTGGATCCAAGCTATATGCTATGATTCTTATTTAGTAGGGCAGTTCCTGTTCTCAGCACTGTTTCTTTCTCCCTGTTGCCAGCAATTTTCTCAGTTGCCCCTATTCATGACAATTATGCTCCTGTCCACTATTTTTGGCACAGAGTGAGTACTGTCTTTCCCTCTTTTCTTTCCTTCTGCCCGCTGTAGCAACAACATATACTGGATTATTAGACTTGTAAAAAGCAAACCCCTTATTTCCATATATATTGGTCTTGTAGAGCAGTGTTTTTCAACCTTTTTTGAGCCGCGGCACATTTTTTACATTTACAAAATCCTGGGGCACACCACCAACCAAATGACACAAAATGACACTCTAGCACAGTAATACATATAGTTAATATGTTTTTAAATGTATTTATACACTCAGTGTGAAACCTGGGCCTGTTTCGATGAACACAACATAGATATCCCTGGCAGGAATGGCAGAAAGACACAAACTTCCCACACATAACTCCCATAACCAAGAGAAAATGAAAGAGTTTGGTGGGCATTGACCTTGAGTTTTGGAGTTGTAGTTCACCTATATCCAGAGAGCACTGTGGACTCAAACAATGTTGGATCAGGACCAAACTTGGCATGAATACTCAATATGCCCAAATGTGAACACAGATGGAGTTTGGAGAAAATAGACCTTGACATTTGGGAGTTACAGTTTCTGGGATTTATAGTTAACACACAATCAAAGAGCATCCTGAACTCTTGCAACAATGGAATTGACCTAAACTTGGCATTTTGAACTCTCATTACCAACAGAAAGTACTGAAAGGGTTTGCTTGGGATTTGACCTTGAGTTTGGAAGTTGTAGTTCACCTACACCCAGAGAGCACTGTGGACTCAAACAATGTTATGTTATGTTGTTGTTTGTTTTCTATCCAGAATCACAATGTTGGAAGGAGGTTCACCACTTTAAGGTCCCTAAAACAGGCATGGGCAAACTTCTCGCCCTCTGGGTGCTTTGGACTTCCTAACAGACTGAGGCCCTTTCCTGCTTGAGTGGCTGGGGGAGGAAAAGGGCCTGAGGCTGCTAGGAATGGTGGGAGTTGGAGTCCAAAACACCTGGAAGGCCCAAGTTTGCCCATGCCAGCTTTCGACAGAGACCTCTTCCTCCCCCTTTGCGCCCTTTCTTCCCCCTCCTGCCGAACACTTACTTTTTCTTCTACACTGCCGCTTCTGCCACCATTTTGATCCGAGGGGGCAGCGTGAGCGTGTTCAGGAGGGGAGGAGGGAGGGAGGAAGGAAGGTATGACCTGTGGGGGCGCTACTGCGCAGACTCGCCCAGAGCAAAGCGAGGCTGGGAAGAAGGGAGCCCGAGTGGAGAAGAAAAAGTGTTCGGCAGGAGGGGGAAGAAAGGGTATTGGAGGTTCCAATTTCCCACGGCACACCTGATGATCGCTCACGGCACACCAGTGTCCACGGCACACTGGTTGGGTAACACTGTTGTAGAGAATCTCAAAAATATTGGAAATGAATCCATGAAGAATCTCAACAGATTTTAAATATTTTTCCCCTCAAAGAAGCCAGATTATTATTTGCTAGGGATAATCGATTCAGACTTATCATTAATTCCAAATGAGGACATTTTATTTCTGTATTTAACGACAGCTACCAGGATCATATATGCGAAACAATGGAGACCGAAGGTAATAACGGACATAGATCAATGGTTAAATAAAATGAGGGAAATAAAAGACATGGACAGATTAACCTTTTTACTTAAAAAAAACTTGGGAAACCCGATTAAACAGACGGATTGGTCACAGTTGGATGAATACGAAAAAACGGGAAAAATAAAGAATCATAAATAGAATTCTTATTAAATGGAACAAAAGAAGAATGGACTCAATGTATGTTAAAGTCAAAGTAATACAGAACAGTACAGAACAAAAATCTTGGAACCGCAAAGGATTGAATGGAAATCACCAGGACTTTTTTTTTATCCTCCCCTCTTTTTTATTTTTTCCTACTTTCCTTATATACTACTGTTCTCCCACTTTACACATATAAATGATTTTTCCCCGACTCTCTTTTCTTTTTTACCCTTTTTCTTACTCCTTTTAATTCACAATAAAAAAATATTTTTAAAGTAAACACTTTATGTCAACTTTTTCTTTCTTTCTTCAGCCATCAAAAGAGATGGTCTAACAAGTGAAACTGTCTCCCATCAGAAGTCATAAGCTCTCTGTGTTGTTGTTTCTATTTTACGTGTCAGACCTTGCATGCTATTTTGTCCTCTGGAAACATGGTTGCTGGGTGTAGCAGCATTAATATTTTGCCAAGGAAACGACTGACCTGGACCGCTGTTATGTAAATGGCAAGCTGCCTACACCTGCATGACCCCCGTGGCAACTTCCTGCAGTGCTTGCCAAGCCTGGCTGCCTTGATGTCTTTTCAGCAACTTTTCTGACAATACCAGGAAAGGGCCTTCTAAAAGGTTAACAAGCTGAAATGAGCTAGAAGCATCCTGCCATTAAACTTTCTAGGACCGAAATTCTTAGCCAAGCATCCAGCCATCTCTGCCTCAAGACCTTCATGTTCACCATTCAGCTGATTGTTCCAAATTGTTATCCAGTAATTCAAATAAATTCAGTGGAGGGAGTTGCTTTCCTACCTAAGTGTGAGGGCAAGAGAGTCTCAGTGAACATCCAGTTACCTACCGGTGGTTACGTGCAGACGCCACCCACCTAGGGTGGCCAAATCATCAGCTTCTCATACATAAAATTTCAAAGGTCGAACCTGAACCCATTGATGGTATTTTGTAAAGTCAAAGAGACCAATGTGGCTGTTTTTCTAACAGCAATTCCGAAGCTGAGGTGAATTCTGGGTCAATTTGTATTGTAAACAAGACTTTTGGTGGTCCTAAAACAGTCTATAAGAGGCCACAATCTTGGCAAAGTGCCCCATGTCCACTAGAAGGATTCTGGGGGCAAAATCTGTTAGAAGTCCTTAGTATCCGGACCTACCATCTGTCATCTACTAGGCACAGAGCTTTTTCGGTGGTGGCACCAAAGCTGTGGAATGCCTTGCCAGAAGAAGTATGAGCTATTAGAGATCTACTCCCCTTTCGGAGGGCGTGTAAAACATTTATCTTTCGGCAAGCATTCGATCTTGGCTGATTAAGATATTGTGACTTGGCCTGATTATTTTAACTGTACTGTTTGTATGAGCTGATAATTGTAAACCACTCTGAGCCTGAAGCAATGATAAATGTATGCCTGCAATTTGCCAAATAGAGTACAATACTCCTAAGGATGGCCTCTGAGGAAGCTTTGGAACTCCCTGCGAAACGGTTGAGCTCCATGTAATACTGTAAGGCAGGGCTGTCCAACTGGCGGCCCCGGGGCCGGATCAGGCCCCGTAGCCTGTTGGACACGGCCCCACCTATGCCCTCAGCCGCCATTTTTAAATTTGAAAAAAAAATCGAATTTTTTTTTAAAAAATAGGCAGCCGGGGGAGGGGGCGGCGGGGCCGGGAGGAGGAAGAGAGCTAGCTCCTCCTCTTTTTCGGCGCCCCCCCCCACCTAGGGCGGGGGAGCCGCCGACAAAGGGCAGAAGTCGGCGCCAACAGCAGCGCGTCACAGGCCTGGCGTGACGTGCTGCTCCTTGGCACCGCCTACTCCTCCTTTTAAGCCCCCTCCCTTCCTAGGGCGGAGGGCGCCGAAGGAGGAGTAGGCGGCGCCAAGAGCAGCGCGTCACAGGCCTGGCGTGACGCGCTGCTCCTGGCACCGCCTACTCCTCCTTTTCGCCCCCCTCCCTTCCTAGGGGCGGAGGGGGCGCCAAGGAGGAGTAGGCGGCGCCAAGAGCCGCGCGTCACAGGCCTGGCGTGACGCGCTGCTCCTGGCACCGCCTACTCTTCCTTTTCGCGCCCCTCCCTTCCTAGGGCGGAGGCGAAAAAGCAGAAGCAGGCGGCGTCAAGAGCAGCGCGTCTGGGCCTGGCGTGACGCTGCCCCTTGGCGCCGCCTACTCCTCCTTTTCGGCGCCCCTCCGCCCTAGGAAGGGGGCGCCGAAAGGAGGAGTAGGCGGTGCCAAGGGGCAGCGCGTCACGCCCAGGCCTGTGACGCGCTGCTCTTGACGCCGCCTTCTGCCCTTTTCAGCCGTTTTAGGAGGGGGGGCCTGGGGTGGGGGCGGGGCCTGGGGCGGGGCCTGGGGCGGGGCCGAGCGGCCCCTAGGTCATCAGTGACCTTTTATCCGGCCCTGGACCCTGTAGAAGTTGGACAGCACTGCTGTAAGGCATCCACACGGAACTACTGTACAACCTTTGTTTATAAAGCAACCTGCACAAATCAAGCACGGAGCACTGGAGTTTTCTTCATCGTTTTATGGACTTTGGATTATAACTACCTATAGGAAATCTTTTTCCATACCTCTATCTCCAAATACTTGATGGACCCATTCCAGATGGACATTTAATCCGGGTTATAAAAACAACGAATTTTGATTTCCCATTACAGACTTTCAGATACTCCAGACTCCTAAATGCTAAGTATTTTGCACTTTATTCACGCAGTGTCTTGTATTTATTGGAATATATAACATGCTTTATAAACTTATTAATGTAATATGTTTTGATAACAAAATTGCAATGGTTTTTCTTGTATAGAGCACAAACTCTTTTTCGTCCTAGTGTTGAGTGTGGTATACAAAATGGAACAATAAATAAATAAATAAATAACTTTGAATTTTTGGTGTTTTTTTTTTTTGTGCAAGAGATACTGGCCTCCAAAGTCTTCTGGGAGGTCAATGTGGCTCTTGAACGGTGATGCGTTCTTAATCCCTGGTTCAGGAGAGCACCGGAATGTTGCTGTGTTGAAGCACCCTTTTCCCATTTACCACTTGCAGTTTCAAAGCCTGGCTGCTTCCTGCCTGGGGAATTCTTTGTTGGGAGGTGTTAATTGGCCCTGGTTGTTTAATGTCTAGAATTCCCCTTTTCAACAGAAAGGAGGAAACCATGAAAATAAACAAAATATGGCTACCAGTATTTTTAAAAACCCTCTAAAATCAGGACAGTAAATAAAGAACAATACTCAGAAAACAGAGGAACTCCAGACATGAAACAATCAAGGCCTGCCATAGATGTGGGCAAAACATCAGGAGATAATGCCATGCAGCCCAGAAAACTCACAGCAATCCAGTGATTCCGGGCACCAAAGCCTTCGACAACAAATCTATGGCTACTTTGGTAACAAGAGCACTGATGAGTTGGATGCTGGTGCTTTGCTTGCTACCTTGCTCCAAATGCTACAATGAGCTCACATACATTATTTCCCTTAATTCCTGCCTTTAGGATAAGGACAAGGAATTGCATGCTGAGCTCTGGTGCCAGTTGGGAGTAGGGAGATGAAAACCTGGGGTTTAAAGTCACACAATGAAACCAACAAGTCCTTTCTCCTGGTGCTGCTCATCTTGCAGACCTAAGGGAAGCCTAGCAATCCCCCAAAACCTTGTCTGAAGCGGTATTATTTATTACATGGCTTTTACAGTCAGTTACTGTTATCTTAACCCCTTCTCTCCCATCTTTAGGGATGGCCAGCCATCCCACACCCTTACCCATCTTTTCCCCACTTCCAGGCATGTAGCCGGGGGGCGGGCTAGGGGCTTCAGCCCCCCCGAAATTCTCAGGGTGGTCCGCGAAAAGGCCTTACTGGTACATTATTTAAACTGTTATGTTTATTCATATCATGATCTGATCACCATGATCATTATATCCCACATTAATGGGGTTATTGGGATAACAATACAAAAGATTTGCTAGGGTAGACCCTCTTCCACCCAGTCTCAGCCCCCCGAACCAAACTCAGCCCCCTCCGAAACAAAATCCTGGCTACGGCCCTGTCCACTTCCTACCATTTTAAGGCTGTTTGGAATCAGGTAATATACCTGCCTCTTGAAGATGGGTGTAAGACTCCGATTCCATGCACTGTGGAAACGAAGCCAAAAAGAGTCCTACCATAAATGCTCTTATGTCATGTGATGGCTTCTGTGGGACTCCTGTGTGGCCCCGTTTCTGCAGCATATGGAAACAGAGCCCTATACCTGTCTGATGAGGTCATTATCACACATATTCCTGCATGACAGTGATTTCAGCATTGCACGATAACTCTGGAAACAAGGATTCTAATCCCTGGTTAGCATGGAAACCTACTAGGAGCCGCTGGTGGCACAATGGGTTAAACCCTTGTGCCAGCAGAACTGAAGACTGGCAGGTCAGAAGTTCGAATCCAGGGAGAGCGTGGATGAGCTCCCTCTGTCAGTTCCAGCTCCCCATGTGGGAACATGAGAGAAGCTTCCCACAAGGATGGTCAAACATCGAAACATCTGGGCGTCCCCTGGGCAACGTCATTGCAGACGGCCAATTCTCTCACACCAGAAACAACTTGCAGTTTCTCAAGTCGCTCCTGACACGAAAATAATATGAAAACCCACTGTGTGACGTTGGGCAAGTCACACAGCCTCTGAGTCAGGCAAGGGCAAGTCACCTCTGAACATTTTTTGGGGGGGAAATCCCATGATAGGTTCTTGTTAGTCACCATAAGCTGGAAATGTCTTGAAGGCATACAACAACACAACATGCTACAGAGTTCCATAGTTTTTTCATGTGAATACAGTCAAACTAATATGACATCTCCACTATACAGGAAAGACCTAAAGGATACACACTGTGTCTTGTCTTACATTTCCATAACATATGAAGGGACCTCAAGATGTAGCTGGCAAACCTTTTTAGAAGGTTCCACAGACTATGATTGAGATAATTAGTCTTCTTGTAGGGCAAGCTTTGAATTTCGAAGATGAGAATTTAAGTAATGTGAAAACACTAGTTAACATTTGTGCAGAAAAGAGAAAAAGGTTTTGGTGAAAGAAAAAAAACTGAGCAAACATTTTTACAAAAATCCAAAACTCCAACTATATGAATCCCAAAACAGGCATTTGAATGCTAATTTGGATCTGACTTTGAATTTGAATTTTTTTTCTTGACTTTTCTTCGTCAATGATGATTCAGGAAGGACTCACCCCATGCTTTCTACAAGCGCGTTGATGATTCGGAGGTTGGATGTGTCCTTCGAGCCTGTGCAATGGACCTTTCTGGTGGAGCGCAGCGTGCACAGAACTGGCCTCAACCTTTAAACCAAAGGCTCGTCTGCCAGGGCCTAGCAAGCTTGGGACAGTGGCAGCAAGGTCCTCAGGTCGTAGGTTTGGTTCGAGTTTCCTTCTCTTCGATGGTTGACCTTACAGGGTTAAACGAGCACCATCTGCCTGGGTTTGAAATCAGAGTTTTCCTTCTCCTAGGATGGTTGCCAAAAGGCTAGAGAGCCCATCCTGCCCTTTGGCGCTCTTTGTCAGACCCTTCGGTTGTGACCTGTCTGGCATGGGAGGCCCTATTGGTGGCTATTATGCCACCTCCAGCATAGCACGCAACTTCATTAGGGTACGCAATCCTCTCCCCCACAACAAGGGGGCGCCAATGGAGAGGAATTTGAATTTAACGTTTCATTAAAACTCATATTTTAATTTGGACTTGTCTGGATTTAAGAAAGAATTTGAATTTTAGTTTGAGGTTTGATTTAGTGAAGGGTGTGGATTTAAATTAGATGTTAACTTCAGGTATTTTGATGTTTCAACATACCAATGCTGAGTTAATTTTGGGTCAAAAGAAACATGTTTTATATATGTTTTCTTTGGCTTTTTGCATATTTTGATTGTAAACATGTACTTATTTTCATTTGTAACTACCTCAATAGTATGGCCCCTTTAAACCGTTAAAGCCTTATCAGTACAAAGCCGGCTCTTTACTGCTTGTTGTTGCTATTTTTTATTAAGTTGCTGTATTCTCTCTATTTCACAGACTCTCCCATTACTGGTTACTTTGGAAAAGCTTTTGTTTCTTGAAGGTTATTGTAAACACTGTGTCTGACATACAGTCTACTTGATAGCCCTTTGTGTCGTTCTTACAGGGTCACTTACTAGAGCAGGGCTGTCCAACTTCTACCGGACCTGTGGCCAGAATTCCAGTTACTGATGACCTGGGGGGCCGAAGGGTCTGCCTCCGCCCCCGGCTCCGCCCCCCCCCAGCTCCACCCCAGCTCTGCCCCCTCCCCGGCTCCACCCAGGCTCTGCCCCCTCCCTGGCTCCACCCCTGCCCCGCCCCCTCCCCAGCTCCGCCCTCTCCCCGCCTTGGAGGTGTCTGTGGAGGACACCGGGCTTTGACTTGAGATAGAGATGAACACCAAAATCCCAGTCTCAAGTCCCAGTCCCTGCTTTGAACTGGATTATATTGCAGTGTGGACTCAGGGCCCTTCACACAGCCATATAACTCAGAATATCCAGGCAGGAAACCCCACAAAACCTGCTTTGAACTGGATTATATTGCAGTGTGGATTCAGGGCCCTTCCACACAGCCATATAACCCAGAATACCTGCTTTGAACTGGATTATCGGAGTCCACACTCATATAATCTGGTTTAAAGCAAATAACATGGGATTCTATTCAGATGTGTGGAAAGGAAGTCAAATAAGAAGCCAGGGCCCTTCCACACAGGCCTATAACCCTGAATGATAAGGCATAATATTCATTCTGCCTCTGCTAATAATAACAACAACAACAACAACAACAGGTTCCTGAGTAGGAGACCTCCAAGGGCCATCCAGGGCCATCCAGTCCAATCTCCTTCTGCCATAAGGGGAAAATACAATCAAAGCATTCCTCACAGATGACCATTCAGCCTCTGATGATGATGATGATGATGATAATTACAATGGGTTCCTAGAATAGGAGACCTCCAAGGGCCATCCAGTCCAATCTCCTTCTGCCATGAGGGGAAAACACAATCAAAGCATTCCTCACAGATGGCCATTCAGCCTCTGATGATGATGATAATAATAATAATAATAATAATTACAATGGGTTCCTAGAATAGGAGACCTCCAAGGGCCATCCAGTCCAATCTCCTTCTGCCATAAGGGGAAAACACAATCAAAGCATTCCTCAGCTATGTTGAATCAAACCTAAACTCTCATGAGAGCAACAGAAAGTACTGAACCTTGAGATTGGGAGTTGTAGTTCTCCTCCATCCAGAGAGCACTGTGGACTCAAATAATGATGGATCAGGACCAAACTTGGCACGAAGCCTCAGGAGAGAAGGAAGCCGGAAAGGGAATGAATGAGCACCCCCCCTGCTCCGAACTCGGCCCCTCCCCTTTTCACTCTGGCCACGCCCCTCTGCCGCTCATGCACTCTCTCTCTCCTTCCCTCTTTCCTTCAGGAGGTGGGGAAGGAATGAAAGGGGGAAAGAGAGAAAGAAGGAGGAGGGAGAGAGGGGGGGGAGGGAGGAGGGAAGTAGGAGGAGGAGGAAGAGAGCCTGCTCCTCCTCCCTGCCCCGCCCCTCACCCCCCGCCGCGAAAAAAATAAATAAAAAATATTCCGAAAAATATTCCAAAAAAATATTCCAAAAAAATATATTTTTTAAATTTTTTTTAATCTTAAAAGGCAGATATCTTGCAGGAGGGTAGGGGGCCGTGGGGAAGGGGCTGGGGGGCCGTATACGGCCCGGGGGCCGCCAGTTGGACAGCCCTGTACTAGAGCAATGAATAACAGCACAATAACATTCACCACAATAATCCAGAATGCTTTGTGTGTGTCACACAACTTTTTTCATCCCATGGACCTGTTTCAAAATTTGAGAAGCAGGGATAGGAACCTATAAAAATGCCATTCGATCATATCAGGCTCGGGTTTTTCCCTTTTACATGTATTTGGGGCAGATTGTGGTTAGAAATTTCCTTGTCTGGTAGAGGTATAGGGAATACCTATCTCGTATAACTCCTGGGTAGTTTCCATCCAGCCTATCAATTTCCTGCTGGCTTCATCTCTGCTTTGTGTTCAGATATAACACCTTCCCCATGCTGTGACAAGGTGCTAAAGAAACTTCTGTTGGCATAATTTAATTTCCCTGCTCATTGGAAGGGCTGGGAAAAATCCACATGCTATATCCAATTGGTAATCCTTTATATGAGGGCGGGTCAATAAGTCAGTGACTTTTTGAATGAAACACAGGTTTTTGGATAAAAAATCATTTTATTTTTCAACATAGTCTCCTTTGAGCTCTATACGCTTTGTTCAACGTTTCTCCATTTTTTTATCCCTTCCACAAAAAAAAAGGTCGAGGTCATCAAAATAGGTATTTGCTTGTGAGATGATCTCTTTCCGCCAAGCCATTTCTTCAAGGTTTGGAAACAAGAAATAGTCACTCGGGGCTAAATCTGGAGAATAGGGCAGATGAGGAAGCAATTCGTATCCCAATTCATGGATTGTTGCCATGGAAACTGCACATGTGTGCACCCTTGCATTATCCTGGTGCAAAAGAACTGTTTTCTTGGTCAAATGCGGTCATTTTCCCCCCAAATCCTCATTAAATCGACTCAATAAGTTGGCATAATATTTGCCATTGATTTTTTACCCTTTTGAAGGTAGTCAATGAGTGGGATTATACCACCCCCATGCACAGGGCTGTATCCCAAAAAATGGTTTTGTATTGCCATGACTTCATTGGCTGACAAACCCACCTTGGGCTTGTTTGGCGCCGATTCACCCCGAGAAACCCACTGTTTTGACTGCTGTTTGGTCTCTGGTGTGTTGTGGTGGATCCACATTTCATCCACTCTACATCCGGGTGCT
Source organism: Anolis apletophallus (assembly GCA_030556195.1). Classification (NCBI taxonomy): domain Eukaryota; kingdom Metazoa; phylum Chordata; class Lepidosauria; order Squamata; family Anolidae; genus Anolis; species Anolis apletophallus. The sequence goes on along the minus strand of JARBWK010000003.1, from coordinate 57,784,765 downwards.
GTTGAGAGGAGGACAGACCACAGATGATGGGACTTGCTGTACCTTCAGTAATTTCATGATACCACTGCAATTCCCAATAACGATGGATCAAGACCAAACTTTGCAAACAGAGCCCCCATGACCCACTCTACATCCTATTGCCGTTTGGAGGAGGAAGGACCATGGATGATGGGACTTGAAGTACCTTCACTCACTTCCCAAGACGGTTGCGACCCTCATCCATTGACTGATCAAGACCAAACTTGGCACACAGAGCCCCCATGACCCACACCACATCCTGGTGCAGTTTGGAGGAGGAAGGACCATGGATGATGGGACTTGCAGTACCTTCACTCACATCCTGAGACCACTGCGAGCCACACAAATTACCCAGGCACTGCTGGGTCCCCAAGCTAGTGTATAATAATAAACAAGATAAAATGAAAACATTTACTTAAATGTTTCCCCAATTCTAATATTGGTGAGAAATAAACATTAAACATACTTATTCCATTACTAATGCCTGTGGAACTTGTTAGTCCACTCTCTGATAACTCAAATGAAAAAAAAATGAAACTGTTGGGTAGATTGCCGGGAAGATGGTATTTTGGTATAAATGGTACCAGGAAATAACTCCTTTTAAAAATCACACTGTGCTTTATCTAGATAATGAAGCTCATCATGTTTCATGAATTAGAAGTCAAGCCTTTGATTTAGTCTCGGCAGAAACGCCCCACTTCAGTTGCACTTGGTGTAACTTCCTCTCATTCAGCCACAAAACAAGCAGTGTTGCTGCACACAAGAGAAGTGATGCCCAAGCCTTCTGGGAAGGCACCCAGGGAAAACCGATCAGGTAAGGAAACATGGGAGCACACATTTGCATGTATGGAAGGACATTATACATATCTAAAGTAATTTTGTTAGGATTGATATTTGGGAAAATGCAAATAGTCAGGGCAATACTTGAGTGTCGTATTTTCAAAGATGAACACGGCACGAGCACATTCTTCTTACAGGGGTTTTTGCTGCGTGCCATTGAGATTGCAGTTTTATAAACACTTCTCCTGGAGTACATGCCACTGAATTTACCCATAGTAATTTGATATAATTAATGCTTTGCTTAAGAAGAAGAGATAGATTGCAAAAGCAATGCCGTAGTTTTGGGTCTTTTCCTAACGAAGCAAAATTAACTTTGATGGTGCTATGTAAGATTAGGACCTTTTGAATTTTCTAGTTTTTTAAGCTTCTAGGTTTTTTTTTTTAAAACGCATAGCATGCTCCAGGATATTTGTTATTTGTAGATGTTGGATGGTCTTTAATACTTTTTTAAAAAAAAATAATGGAAAAACACACACTAATGAAAAAGTTGATATAAAATATTAAAATAAAATATTAAAAGTAATATTTAATCATTCTTAAATATTGTCAAGGTAAGTGTTGGTAATTTAAGTCTTACTAATCATGGGTTTTGGTTTTATGAAAAGCTCTCTACAAATCTAAGAAGTTAAGGCAGTGTTTCCCAACCTTTTTTGAGCCGCGGCACACTTTTAACATTTAAAAAATCCGGGGGCACACCACCAACCAAAATGACACAAAATGACACTCTAACACAGTAAAGAACGGCTGGAGGATGGTGGCCTGCTGGGAGCAGCTGCTGGGAGTGCCGAAGCCAGGGAGGGGGCTGCGCCAGGCTGCGCCATGCCCCGCCCCCTACCCCAGCTTCACCTCTCCCAGCAGCTGCTCCAGCCTTGAGGGGGCAGTGCCAAGCCAGCGGTGCCAGAGCCAGCACAATGCTGGCTTGGCACTGTCCCCTCAAGGCTGGAGCAGCTGCTGGGAGTGCCGAAGCCGGGGGAGGGGGCAGAGCCAGGGCGTGCCATGCCCCGCCCCCTCCCCCCAGCTTCAGCTCTCCTAGAGGCCACGCCATGCCCCACCCCTCCCCCCAGCTTCAGCTCTCCTACAGAGGAGGAGCATGAGCGGTGGACGGGCTTCAGTGGGCGGGGCTCCTCCGTGCGGCTTCAGCAAGCAAGGGGCAAGAGTCATGGTGGGAGTCATGGCGGATTGGAGGCTGGCTGGGGAAACGGCCGAAGGAGGCGGTGCCGCGGTCCCTTCTTCTTTTTCTTCGCCACTGCCCGGCCCTTCCTCCTCCTCCCCCAAGCAGCAGGAGTTCAGCAGGAGGGGGGGAGGAAGGGGGGCAGAGAGCTTTTCCCGTGGCACAGCAGGAGGTCCGTCACGGCACACTAGTGTGCCACGGCACACTGGTTGAGAAAGACTGAGTTAAGGTACAGGTCCATTATTGGTGGAGGCCTTTAGGGGGTGCTAGATGATGATGATGATGATATAATAATAATAATAATAAATTCATTTATACCCCCTCTCTCCCCGAAGAGACTCAGGGCGGTTTCCAAAAAATAACAAAAATAGAAAATGTTCAATAGGAAGAGCAATATAGTCCATTTTATGGGAGGGGGAGTTGAAGGAGAAAAACCATTTCCCGCAGTTTCCCTGGTTATTTCCCCTCCTCTCTCCCCATTTCATAAACAAGAGTTGTTTCCACAATGGGACATGGATTGTGGTGGGGGGATAACAGGAAAACAGAGGGAAATTGTTTTACTTCTTCAACCCACCCTCCAACCCCATTAAATGGAGTATCCTTCTCTCTCTAGCACCCCCTAGTAGTTTCTGCCCAGGTAATGGAACAATACCATAGTGCAGTGTTTCCCAACCAGTGGGCTGCGGCACACTAGTGTGCCGTGAGCGATTATCAGGTGTGCCGTGGAAAATTGAAACCTCCAATACCCTTTCTTCCCCCTCCTGCTGAACACTTTTTCTTCTCCACTCAGGCTCCCTTCTTCCCAGCCTCGCTCTGCTCGCTTTGCCTCGCTTTGCTCACGCTTCCGCTTCTGCCGCCATTTTGATCCGAGGGGGCAGCGTGAGCATGTTCAGAAGGGGAGGGGAGGGGGGAAGACGTGGGGCGAGTCTTCGCAGTAGCGCCCACACAGGTCATGGCAAAGTGAGGCAAAGTGAAGAAGGGAGCCCGAGTGGAGAAGAAAAAGTAAGTGTTCGGCAGGAGGGGGAAGAAAGGGCGTGAAGGGGAAGGGGGAGGAAGAGGTCTCTGTTGAAAGCTGGCATGGGCAAACTTGGACCTTCCAGGTGTTTTGGACTCCAACTCCCACCATTCCTAGCAGCCTCAGGCCCTTTTCCTCCCCCTCAGCCATTTAAGCAGGAAAGGGCCTCAGGCTGTTAGGAATGGTGGGAGTTGAAGTCCAAAACACCCAGAGAGCCGAAGTTTTCCCATGCCTGTTTTAGGGACCTTAAAGTGGTGAGCCTCCTTCCAACATTGTGATTCTGGATAGAAAACAAACAACAACATAACATAACATTGTTTGAGTCCACAGTGCTCTCTGGGTGTAGGTGAACTACAACTTCCAAACTCAAGGTCAATTCCCAAGCAAACCCTTTCAGTACTTTCTGTTGGTAACGAGAGTTCCATATGCCAAGTTTGGTTCATTGTTGCAAGAGTTCGGGATGCTCTTTGATTGTGTGTTAACTATAAATCCCAGAAACTGTAACTCCCAAATGTCAAGGTCTATTTTCTCCAAACTCCATCTGTGTTCACATTTGGGCATATTGAGTATTCATGCCAAGTTTGGTCCTGATCCAACATTGTTTGAGTCCACAGTGCTCTCTGGATATAGGTGAACTTCAACTCCAAAACTCAAGGTCAACTATATGTATTACTGTGTTAGAGTGTCATTTTGTGTCATTTTGGTTGGTGGTGTGTCCCAGGATTTTGTAAATGTAAAAAATGTGCCGCGGCTCAAAAAAGGTTGAAAAACACTGCCATAGTGGATATCTACCAGATTACTTTTGTTCACGTTTGTTGTCATGTGCCTTGAAATCAATTCTGACTTATAGTAACCCTAATTTGAACCTATCATAGGATTTTCTTGGCAGGAATTATAGGGAGGGGGGGGGGGTTGTTTTGCCTTCCTCTGAGGCTGATAAATTGTGATTTGCCCAAGGGGTTTCCATGACTGAGTCGGCATCTGAACTCCCGTCTCTAAAATTGTAATTCAGTGCTTTGGAAAAAAATGACATGGTCCAGGACATTTGTAAGTTCTCTAATATTTCATTAAAAACTTGGAGGGTGGGCGGAAAACACAGCAATGTAATGTTTCAGATGTCTTCTCGTCAGAAAAATTAGTTATTTATTCTTCTAGATTGTCAGAGCAATCATGGGTAATTTAATCTACTGATTTCAAAGGGTTCACTCTATATGTGACTCTACCTGAACATTAGGAAGAACTTCCTAACTGTGATAGCTGTTCAGCAGTGGAACTCCCTGCCCTGGAGTGTGATGGAGGCTCTTTCCTTGGAGGCTTTTAAGCAGAGGCTGGTTGGCCATCTGTCACGGCTTCCTTGAATGCAATTTCCCTGCTTCTTAGCAGGGGGTTGGACTGGATGGCTCATGAGGTTTCTTCCAACTCTATGGTTCTGTGACTTAAGTGTTTTATTCTAAGAGTTCTTTCAGCAGTTCCTGGGGTAGAAGTACTAAAACTTGTGCACCAACTGTGTCCATACTTTGAGAAGCCAGACTTGGCCACAGTGGTCCACACTCTTGTTACATCCCAAATAGACTACAGTAATGTACTCTACGTGGGGTTGCCTTTGAAGACTGTTCGGAAGCTTCAAGTGGTCCAATAAGTGGCAGCCAGATTGCTCACCGGAGTGGCATACAGGGAGCACATAACCCCCCCCCCCCTGTTATGCCAACTCCACTGGCTGCCAGTCTGCTACCAAGCACAATTCAAAGTGCTGGCTTTAGCCTATAAAGCCCTAAATGGTTCTGGCCCAACTTATCTATCTGAACTCATCTCCCTCTATCTCTGAGGTTAAGATCTTCTGGGGAGGCCCTGCTCTCAGTCCCACCTCAGTCCCGCACAGTTGGTGGGATGGGAGACAGGGCCTTCTCAATGGTGGCCCCTCAGCTATGGTACTCCCTCCCCTGAGAAATTAGGTCAGCCCCTTCCTCCTGACCTTCAGAAAGAAAGTAAAAACATGGCTCTGGGGGCCAAGCTTTTGGCCAATAGTGCAATGCAATAAGCCAGGGCTGTCCAACAGGCGGCCCTGGGGCCATACACGGCCCCTGAGCCCCTTCCCTCCGGCCCCCTAACTTGTTTTAATAAAATACAAATAAAAATAAAAATAAATAATAAAAAAATACCTAGGCAAGCATTGCGAGATTACGCCAGCCACAGACGGGATTTCGAGGAGGTCGAAATCCCGTCTGTGGCTGCGTAGTCTCGCAATAGCTGCCGAAATCTCGGTCCCGCGGGATTTGCGGCCGGCCTGGGGCACGCCTCCTCCTCCCTCGGGCTGCTTCCAGGCCAGCCCCATTCCCCCAGAGAGAGGGAGGAGGGGAGTGAGGCAGGAAAGCCCTCCTGGCTCCATCCTCTTCCTGTGGAGGGCCCTCGCTTCCCGCCCCACTGATGGGAGAGCCGCCGCGCCCGGCCTGAGCTTGGCCTCAGCTCCAGCGGCTCTTCGGGACGGGGCGGCGCTGGCACTCGGCCCTGTGGCGGGGCTCCCGCAGTATGGGTAAGGAAGGGCCTGGCTCGAATCAATCAATCTAAAAACAGTGTGATGTTAGGTGAGTGGGGGAGGGGTCCCTCAGCGGCGGTTTCCTTGGCGACGCTTCCTTCCCCTCCTCCGCGCCTCCCCCTTGTTGTGCTGCCTTCCCCGCGTGCAGGGCGCAACGTGGCTTCCTTTGCGCCTGCCCCCGCGGCTTGTTTTCCTTCAGGGAGAGGGGAGCTCTTTGGGCCTCCTCCACCCGCCTCTGGGAAAGGAGGCCCCATCAAGCCCTGCGACGGCATTGAGGTGTTTGGGTTTTTTTTTTGTGTCCCCCATTTGAGTGTGGACTCAAATAACTCCCTCCCTTGAAAGGGCGCCAGAGCGGTATTAGGAAGCAAACGTTCCCCAAATCCACCAGTGTTCCCATTTGGTATATTGAGTATTCATGCCAAGTTTGGTCCAGATCCATCATTATTTGAGTCCATAGTTCTCTCTGGATGGAGGTGAACTACAGCTCCACAACTCAAGGTCAATTGTAAGTAAATTGGACCTGGGGAGGGGCCGGAGCCGGGGGAGGGGCGGAGGCAGGGGAGGGGGCGGAGCCGGGGGCAGAGCCAGACCCTTCGGCCCCCCAGGTGATCAGTGACCGGAATTCCGGCCCTTGGGCCCGTAGAAGTTGGACAGCCCTGCAATAAGCGAAGTGGAATATGTGCAATAATGATTGGAACAGTTTTGACTATGACTTTGGATTGCATGATTTTCATAATGGGTTTTAATGTTTATATTGCTTTTTATTTTTATTTTAATATATGTGTGTATTTTATCTCATGTCTGTTGATATGACATCAAATTGCTGCCGATTGTAAGGCTGCTCTGAGTCCCCTTCAGGGTGAGAAGGATGGGATATAAATGCGGTAAATAAAATAATAATCATAACAAACATAGAGAGGTTCTGTAGGTTTGTTCTTGAGTTGAATTTGTATGTAAGTCAGAACAGGTACTTTTAAAAGTGTAACTCCAGCCAAATATACATATGCATATATTTTATCTTGCATAGCAGAGGGAAGGGTTAACACCCCTGTGGTGTTTGTTTTGCTGTCTGTGCTCCTATTCAGAAGATTTCACCTCACTTTCTGGCCCTGTAACAAATTGCCTTAGAAGAATTTGTCTTGTTGTGGAAACGGGGATTGGTGATAAAGCTTCGGTGGATAGATACATCTTTTCCCTATGATTAGGGGAATTCCTGTCATCTCACCCCCGTTCTTAACTATGAGTCGTATGTAAATCAGATGTTTGTAACTTGGGGTCTGCCTGTGTTTGGTTTACATAGTTAACATTCCGAGAGCACAGGAAGGCGGCCAGGTCAAGCCACAGGAACTGTGGCTTATCAGGAAAATACCTGTTTCCTCTTGGGAAACATTGGCAGAGAGCCTTTCATCTGGGAGGCAGCCGGGCTTGAATAACAGAATTCAGTCACTGAAGCTTTCAGCATCCCTTTCCTAGAGCATTAGGGCAACAGCCTTTTTGTCCAAAGCTGCACTGGATTCTCAACCTCTGGATCTCTGCTTCCCAATCTACATCTCAGGCTGGGTATGCACTGCCACATAATCCAATTATCCAAGCATATACTCCACATTAGCATCTTTGAGCTGGATTGTATGAGCCTACACTGCCATATAATCCAGTTCAAAGCAGATTTATTGTAGCAGAGTTCCAGCCTCAGTGTAATGTGAAGTGCAACTCCTTTTCAAACTATGCCAGATAAACAGCATGAAGGAGGTGGTGGAATAAAATACCAAAGGGCGGTGATCAGGCCCGTAGCCAGGATTTTGATTCGCCGGTGTGTGTGTGTGTGTGTGTGTGTGTGAGAGAGAGAGAGAGAGATGGGGGGGGGGAGGTAGGGTCTACCCTACCAAACCTTTTGTATCGTTATCCCAATACCCCCATGCATATGGGATATATTGAGCAAGGTGATCAGATCATGATATGAATAAACATAACAGTTTAAATAATGTACCAGTAATAATAATAATAATAATAATCTTTATTTATACCCCGCCCCATCCCCCCCATGGGGACTCGGGGCGGCTCACATGAGGCCAAGCCCAAACAACAAACCACAATAAAATAAAATCAAAAACATCAGCAATAAACACAATAAAATACATAGATATAAATAAAAAAGCAATATACAACGAGATATCTAAAATCACAAAGACAGGGCGGGCCGCAGGCAACATATAAAATGTTAAAATCTCAGTGTGAGATAAGTGGAATAGCATCCTTCTCGTGGACCATCCTGAGAAGCCCCTCAAGCCCCCCCCCCCCGCTACATAGATTAAAATCATTTCTGAGTTACTGCAACCCAAAGGTAGAACCTATCATGGGGTTTTCTTGGCAGGATGTATGCATGGGGATTTGCCTTTGCCTCCCTCTGAGGTTGAGAGTGACTTACCCAAGGTCATCCAGTGGATTTCTGTGGCTGAATGGTGATTTAAACCCTTGACTCTAGAGCTGTAATTCAGTTCCCAAAAAAACCTCTCACTTAAAAAAAGGGGGGGCGGGGAGGGGCTTGGCACGGCTTGGCTCCACGCCCCTCTGGCTTCAGCTCTACCAGCAGCTTCTCCAGGCTTGAGGATGGCAGTGCCAAGCCAGCCTTGTGCTAGCTATGCCACCACTGGCTTGGCACTGCCATCCTCAAGCCTGGAGAAGCTGCTGGTAGAGTGGAAGCCAGAGGAGGGCGGAGCCAGGCCGCGCCAAGCCCTGCCCCTCCCCTCTGGCTTTGGAGCTCCCAGCAGCTTCTCTAGGCTTGACGATGGTAGTGCCAAGCCAGTGGTGGCATAGCTTGCATAAGGCTGGCTTGGCCCTGCCCTCCTCAAGGCTGAAGCTGCTGGGGAGTGCCGAAGCCAGGGGGGCGGGGCTTGGCACGCCTGGCTCCGCCCCCTCCGAGAAGCGCCCCATCCGGCTGCAATCGACCTCCTTCGGTCCCGCGATCGACTGGTTGATCGCGATCGACTTCCTGGGCAGCCCTGCTCTATTTATTTTAATTTTTATACAGTTATACACTATTTTAAGTCTTTATAAACTTAAAATAAAGTGAAGGAAAGGTAGGAAAGACCATTCAAGGATGGATGAAGGGAGGGAGGACTGAGGAGGGAAAGTGTCTTGGAGAGTGGCGACGGTAAAACCCCAGAAAACAGCGAAAATACCATGATATATATATTAAATTTAAAAAATTTTAAATCCGCGAAACAGCAAATCCACAAGAAGCGAACCGCGAAGTAGCGAAAGAACACTGTATTGGTGTCCTCACTGTGTCATTTTAGGCTCAGAAGAAGTTGTTTAACAAACAGGAAGTGAACCATAGGCCCCATCTACACTGTCTTATAATCGAGGCTCCATCTACACTGCCATGTAAAATCCAGATTATCTGCTTTGAACTGGATTATATAGCAATATAGACTCATCCAAAACATCAGAAGAAGACCTATAAGCGACTCTAAACACTTTTGCAGAAGTATACAAAAAGCTTGGCCTCTCACTGAACATCAAGAAAACCAAAGTGCTCTTTCAGCAGTCACCAGCCAACCCCTCTGCAATGCCAGAAATACAGCTAAAATGTTGACCACGTCTGCTACCTTGACAACCACCCCTCCATGAAAGCCAACGTTGACACTGAAATACAACACTGCCTGCGGTCTGCGAGTCCGGCATTTTTCCAATAGAAGCGGAGAGTGTTTGAGGATTGGGATATATGTAGGGATAGCAAGATGCTTGCTTATAAAACTATTGTCCTCCCAACCCTGTTATATGCCTGTGAAATGTGGACCGTCTACATACATCACACTCAACTTCTGGAATTATTCCATCAGCATCGCCTCCAACAAATCCTGCAAATCTCTTGGGAAGACAGGCAGACTGCATGCTGGAAGAAGTAAAGACCGCCAGCTCTGAAGTGACGATCCTCCACCATCAACTTTGCTGGACTGGCCACATTGTCCAAATGCATGATCTACCTCCAAAACCAGTTACTATACTCCCAACTCAAGAATGGAAAATGGAATGAGATTTAAAGATGGGCTTAACCCTAAAAACTGTGGCATAGACACCGAGAACTGGGAAGCCCTGGCCCTCGAGCGTTCTAATTGGAGATCAGCTGTGACCAACAGTACTGTGAAATTCGAACAGGCATGAATGGAGGGAGAAAGGAAGAAAAGTGTCAAGAGGAAGGCCCATCAATCTAACTCTTGTCAGAACCGCCTTCCACCTGGTAGACAATGTTCTTGCAGCAGTAGAACATGCAGATCAAGAATAGGTCTCTACCTATGGACCCACCACCAACACCCTACACTTGGAGAGCAATCATACTTGGCCCACAAGGGATCGGCTAAGTAAATAAAGCATAGCCTGTCCGTTGCTGGATGTGTTGGACTACAAATCCCACCATCTACAGTCAGCAATTGAATTGTAGAGATTGCAGTCCCAGGCATTTCAAAACTGGCTGGGAAGGGCCAGCATATTTATGGCTTTTCCTCCATTTCTGGGTAAGTAATGGCAGGTGAATGGCAGTTCCACCTCCCAGCTATTGATTGTCTATAGGAGTGGACCTTGGGGTCATCCAGCTTCCATTGTGCAGCCATGTAGGAAGAACAATGGCCACCACCTGACCATGGATGAAGGCTACACCTTCTCCTTCTGCGCACTCCTACAGCAAAGCAATAGCTAGGTCCTGGTCCGAGAAGCATCTGGGTACTAATGATAGAGCAGGCCTGTCTAACAGGCAGCCCGCGGGCCACACACAGCCCGCCAGCCCCTTCGATCCGGCCCCCTACCCTCCTGCATTTTTTTTAAAATCCCAATTTTTTAAAGTGCGCATGCGCGTGGCGGCGCAAGCGCCATCCACGGCCGCCGTGAGGGAGGAGCCAAGGGGAGCTTCCCTTGGCTTCTCCCTCCCTCCTACAGTGTCACAGCCGGGTGCCAGAAGCGGCGAAATCGCCCGCTTCTGGCGCCCGAGAGTGACGCTGTAGAAGGGAGGGAGGAGCTAAGGGGAGCTTCCCTTGGCTTCGCCCTCCCTTACAGCATCACTCTCGGGCGCCAGAAGCGGGCAATTTCACCGCTTCTGGCACCCGAGAGTGACGCTGTAAAAGGGAGGAAGGAGCTAAGGGGAGCTTCCCTTGGCTTCGCCCTCCCTTACAGCGTCACGGCCGGGCGCCAGAAGTGGTGAAATCTCCCCGCCCCCGCGATCAGCCCCGCCCCCCGCGATTGGCCCCACCCCACGATCGGCCCTGCCGCCGCAATCGGCCCCGCCCCCCGCTGCGGCCCCCCAGGTGATACGTCACCGGAATTCCGGCCCCTGGGCCGGTAGAAGTTGGACAGCCCTGTGATAGAGGATGTGAATTTAGAGTGGCCTTGCCCTGTAGGGCTGAGGCCCTAAGTTCCTCTAAAGCGAGGATTCTTTGATGGAAAACCTTGGCGAGCGTTCCGAAGCGCAAAGAAAATCCCCTAAGTCCCCAAGAGAGTATCTCACCAAGATCAGGAAATGTGCGCATCGAGAGAGTTCTATCCCAGCTGAGAAAAGATGACAGCAGCAATCATTCGCCATGCTGACATGTTAATTCAATTTTTCCAGTATTTTTTATTTGTCCATTTTATCCAGTTATTTCATACAGAGAGTCCAGGAGAATATTGGGGGGAAAGTCCAGGCTTTGGGAGCGACGAAACGTCCCTTTTAAGTAAGGGGGGGGGAGGGTAATCAGTGGATTCAATTCATGTAGGCAGAAGTCTTGAGATAAAGTCCAGGAAGGGAAAATTCATATAGTTGCAGGAAAAAAGTTCAATGTTCTGTTGCCTCAGGAGATTCCTTGGTACTTGGTGAACTATAGATCCATGGGATGATCATGAAGCAAACTGAGTTCAGAAAAGTGGGGGAAGAGTCTTTGATGCTCAGCAAGGAAGGGAAAGGGTTTGCCTTTCGAATCCGCTGTTCCATCACTGCCAGGGCTTGGTCCTTAGAAACTGCAAATCCCTGCTGTGGTGGGTTCTGGCGATCTGGTCTGCCGGCATCATGAAACCCCTAGAGAGTCCACATAGCGAGCTCATGGAATGCAGACTTTCTCGGGGACCCAGAATCCAAAGATGAGACATTGGAACTCCCTGCCGCAGGACCAGTTAGCTGGCACTTTTGAAAGATAATACTTAAACAAGGTTATTCCCGGGGCACAAGGTATCATTATGGAAAGGAGAAAAGCTGCAAATAGAGGTTTCCTTTTATTGGAGGATTTGCTATAACATTAGGAAAGAGGAAAGGATAGACTGAGGCCGCCACTGAGATCACGCAACCCAGCCATGCTGGCCCAATGGGGCACTTTGGAACTGTGGAACTCCCTGCTGCAGGCCAATCCAACTTGGAAGCAGGGGGTCCTCTGGGTGGCTCGAGTTCACTCTTGTCACTTTTCACAGATGCAATCCATCTACTTACATAATACTTCCAAAAGTTGTGATGTCATCATGAATAAGGATTTTTACCAGCTAATTAACACCTCCCCAGGATTCTGGCTGTAAATTCAAAAATACACTGTGTGAGCGACTTATACAAGAAAAGAATTATGAAATAGTACATTTGCCTTAAAGTAAACAATCATGCAGGTTTTGGAAACGAGGATTCAAAATACAAAGGCTGTAATGAGATACATGCCATAGGAAAATTATAGTGGGGTAAGGGATATCCTATTCCTCGATGTGTGGTGAAAGCTCCTTCTTTGGAAGCTTTTAAACAGAGGCTGGATGGCCATCTGTCAGAGGTGCTTTGATTGTGCTTGTCCTGCATGGCAGAAGGATGGACTAGATGGCCCATGTGGTCTCTTCCAACTCTATTATTGTGTGATGTTTTTGTTGGACATCAGCTATTGCCTTTCTCTGAAGCTAGGACTTGAGCAAAGTCACTTTGTGAGTCTCCACGGTGGAGCAGGGATGGTGTCCTAGTCCAGTGTTTTTCAACCTTTTTGGAGCTGCGGCACATTTTTGACATTTACAAAATCCTGGGGCACACCACCAACCAAAATGACACAAAATGACATTCTAACACAGTAATACATATAGTTAATATGTTTTTATAACTATTTATACACTCGGTGTGAAACCTGGACCTGCTTCAATGAACACAACATAGATATCTTGGCAGGAATGGCAGAAAGACAAACTTCCCACACAGAACTCCCATAACCAAGAGAAAATACTATAAGAGTTTGGTGTGTTTTGGAGTTGTAGTTCACCTATATCCAGAGAGCACTGTGGACTGAAACAATGTTGGATCAGGACCAAACTTGGCATGAATACTCAATATGCCCAAATGTGAACACAGTTGGAGTTTGGGGAAAATAGACCTTGACATTTGGGAGTTACAGTTTCTGGGATTTATAGTTAACACACAATCAAAGAGCATTCTGAACTCTTGCAACAATGGAATTGAACCAAACTTGGCATATTGAACTCTCATTACCAACAAAAAGTACTGAACGGGTTTGCTTGGGAATTGGCCTTGAGTTTGGAAGTTGTAGTTGACCTACACCCAGAGAGCACTGTGGACTCAAACAATGTTATGTTATGTTGTTGTTTGTTTTCTATCCAGAATCACAATGTTGGAAGGAGGCTCACCACTTTAAGGTCCCTAAAACAGGCATGGGAAAACTTTGGCCCTCTGGGTGCTTTGGATTTCAATTCCCACCATTCCTAACAGCCTGAGGCCCTTTCCTGCTTAAATGGCTGAGGGGGAAAAAGGAAAAGAGTCTGAGGCTGCTAGGAATGGTGGGAGTTGGAGTCCAAAACACCTGGAAGGTCCAAGTTTGCCCATGCCAGCTTTGGACAGAGACCTCTTCCTTCCTTTTTCCCTTTGCGCCCTTTCTTCCCCCTCCTGCCCAACACTTACATTTTCTTCTACACTGCTGCTTCTGCCGCCATTTTGATCCAAGGGGACAGCGTGAGTGTGTTTGGGAGGGGGGAGGGAGGAAGACATGACCCATGCGGGCGCTACTGCGCGGACTCGCCCCAGAGCAAAGCGAGGCAAAGCGAGCAGAGCGAGGCTGGGAAGAAGGGAGCCTGAGTGGAGAAGAACAAGTGTTCGGCAGGAGGGGCAAGAAAGGGTATTGGAGGTTCCAATTTCCCACGGCACACCTGATGATCGCTCGCGGCACACTAGTGTGCCACGGCACACTGGTTGGGAAACACTGTCCTAGTCTGACACTTGTGCAGTAACCTAAGTTTGTTTACTTTTGCTATGACCTACTTTACAGAAGAAACAAAATGTTTATTTCTTTCAAAATAAATAAAATGTCATTGTTTGTTTGGATTTTTGTGTGTGTAGATTTGGTAGCAACAAAACACCAGAAAAATGTTATTCTGGCAGATGACAATGTTTTGGAGCCTCACAATGGCCAGAAGATCTTTTCAGAGTTCCCTGGACTTCCATTTTGGCTCACTCTCTCATTCATCCGTGAGTAACTTTCATTATATATACAGGGTAGCTTAAAAGTATATGCAACTTTAACTACTTATAATTCAAGAAGTTATTTCCCCCATTTTTTCCCAAATGTATCAGGGATAATGTTTCCGATAATAGAGATGTATTGCAAAATCACAATAATAAATAATAATAAACTTTATTTGTACTCCGCACCCATCTCCCCAATGGGGACTCGGGGTGACTCACATGAGGCCAAGCCCAAACAGCACATTACAACAAAATAAAATCAAGTACATCAACAATACAAAAATACATACAGAAAAATAAAAAACAGTATACAACTAGCTATCTAAAATCACAAGAGAAATGTTAAGTAAAGTTTGCACTAGCAGCAGTCTATTGCTTTGCAGCGCCTGGCATAAAGTTGTAATTTAAGATGGAAATTGTAACTTTCCCTCCTTTTTTGTTCATCTTTCTTTCAGATTCACAGTAAAGTTAGCAGAGGGGAACACAACAGAGAAGAAGAGTTGTACAGGCAGAAAAGACAAGGTATGTTGGAAGCTCCTAACAGTATATTTTTCTTGCAAGTGGAAGCTATTCTTAGACCTTTTCTACACTTACGTATAATCCAGATTATCAAAATCGATAATCCACGTTATCTGCTTTGAACTGGATTATATGCGTCTACACTCCCAAATAATCCAGTTGAAAGCAGACATTCTGGATTTTATATGGTAGTGTAGATTTGGCCTTAGTTGCACAGCTATTCGATTTCTAATGGCAAATGGTTGATTCGAATCATAGGCATGAGTAGTAGCCACTGCTTCTTTATCAAAAGGTTGATAATGAGAACAGGTTGAGCATCCCTTATCCGGAAGTCTGAAATCCAAAATGGTCCAAAAACTTCCTCAAGGGTGGCTGAGAGAGGCCCCTTCCACATAGCTGAATAAAATCCCACATAATCTGCTTTGAACTGGGATATATGGCAGTGTGGACTCAGATAACCCAGTTTAAAGCAGATATTGTAGGATTTTCTGCCTTGATATTCTGGGTTATGTGGCTGTGTGGAAGGGCCCTGAGTGATACATTTGTTTTCTGGTGCTTTATTTATTATTTATTTATTTATTTATTTATTATTCAATCTTATATTCCGCTCCTCCCTGCAGGCTCGGGGCGGATCACAACAAGAATAAAATGCACAATAAAAACATACCACAAACTTCGATAAAAACAACAATACATAGCCAGTAAACAATTGATCGACAGATCTTAGCTCTTAGATCGGACACTAATAAGCCTCTTCATTCCAGTCAGCCAAACGCTGTTCTGAAGAGGGCAGTCTTACAGGCTCTTCGAAAAGGGCTGAGTTCACGAATTGCCCGGGCATGGCTAGGCAGCGAATTCCAGGTCATGGGAGCCACACATGAAAAGGCCCGTTGTCTTGTACTGGACAGGTAGCAGGAGCGGGGCGATGGAACAACCAACAAGTTCTGCTCTTCCGAGCGCAGTGATCTCGGGGGAACATACGGGGTAAGGCGGTCCCTTAGGTACTCAGGCCCTAGACCGTGCAGGGCCTTAAAGGTTAACACCAACACCTTGAAGGCAATCCGGTACTCAATGGGCAGCCAGTGCAGTTGCCGCAGGATGGGCGTAATATGCTCTCTCACTGGTGCTCCCACCAGCAAGCGAGCAGCGGCATTCTGCACCAGCTTGAGTTTCCGGACTGTCAACAAGGGAAGGCCCACGTAGAGGGCGTTACAGTAGTCCAGCCTCGAGATGACCGTCGCCTGGATCACCGTAGCCAGGTCGTCCCTGGACAGGTAGGGTGCCAGTCGCCTAGCCTGGCGAAGATGGTAAAACGCCATTTTGCTGACCATGGAGACCTGGGTCTCCATGGTCAGCAAAGGGTCCAATTGGACCCCTAAGCTCTTTACGAGGGATGACGGGCTAAGCTGCTCACCATCCGGGGTAGGCAACCGGCACTCATCCAGCCCAGGGCGACCAGGCCACAAGATCTCTGTCTTCGACGGATTTACCTTCAGCCGGCTGGCACGCAGCCAACCAGTCACGGCTTCAAGGGATAGATGGAAACAATCGGGTACGGTATCCTGCCTGCCGTCCATTCTCAGCAGAAGCTGGGTGTCATCCGCATACTGATAACACTCCAGACCAAAGTCGCGAACCAGCTGTGCCAGGGGGCGCATGTAAATGTTAAATAATAAGGGCGAGAGGATAGCCCCCTGGGGGACCCCACAACTAAGTGGGAGTCTCCCGGAGACCTCCTCTCCCTCTCCATGCGTTGTCCCGGTCCCGGAGGAAGGAGGCTACCCACTTAAGGGCAGTCCCCTCACCCGGTCATGGCTAAACGGTGGGCCAACAATACATGGTCTACGGTATCACACGCTGCTGTTAGATCTAACAAAACAAGCAGGGCTGACCCACCCTGGTCCAGCTGCCGGCGAAGTTGGTCTGTAATGGCGACAAGCACGGTCTCCGTCCCATGCCCAATACGGAAGCCGGACTGGAAGGGATCGAGTCCAGCTGTGTCTTCTAAGAACTGCTGCAGTTAGTACAGGCAGATTTTGTTTCATGCACACCATTATTCAAATTATTTTAGATACAATTACCTCCAGCTTATGTACCCAAGGTATGTATGAAATACTAATTGAATTTGCATTTAGACTTGAGTCCCCTCTTCAAAGTACCTTAATATGTATGTGGAGATATTCTGCAACATGAAAAGATTCTGAAATATGGACTACATCTGACCTCAAGTATTTTGGATAAAGGATGTTCAACCTGTATGGTGTTCCCTCACTTATTGCAGGCGTTAAGTTCCAGGACCTCCCGCAATTAGTGAAAAACCGTGATGTAGGGACACTATATTAATTTTAATATTTATGCATTTCTTAGTAGTTATACACTATTTTAAGCCTTCATAAACTTAAAATAAAGTGAAGGAAAGGAAGGAAAGGCCCTTCAAGGCTGGAGGGAGGACTGAGGAGGAAAAGCGCCTCAGAGAGCAGCGGTGGCAAATTTATTTATTTATTTATTTATTTATTTATTTATTTATTAGCTTCATTTATACCTCGCCACCATCTCACCAAGGGGACTTGGGGCGGCTTACATGAGGCCAAGCCCAATAACAATTAATAACAACACAACAGCAATTATAAAAACAATACAATCAATAAAACTTAACATAAAAACCAATGAAACAGCAAAAATACTGTGATATATGTTTTTAATTACTATTTTTTGAAATCCACGAAACAGCAAGTCCGCTAAAAGCGAACCACAAAGTAGCAAGGGAACACTGTATTATGCAATTCAAGTAGAGATGAGGAAGCTGCCAGGATGACACACAAGTTCCAGCCTGTTGTGACTCTTTGGCTTCTGTCCACCAGAGGTCCTCAGATGTTTGGAAGTGCAGTATTGTTCCTTTAGGTTTTTACTGCAGGGAAAACAATGCAACTGAAGCAAGCGAAAAGACAGGTTTATTAGCTCTTTAGCACCTTAAGAGTGGTTCTCAACCTATGGGTCCTCAGATGTTTTGGCCTTCAACGCCCAGAAATCCTAACAGCTGGTAAACTTGTTGGGAGTTTTGGGAGTTGTCGGCCAAAACATCAGGTTGAGAACCACTGTGGGATGAATTCATGTTGAAATGAGATATTTTCCTCATTCCCCATTAATTCAGTCCAAGAAATCTGATTTTCATTCTATGTGAGATAGAGTGGAAATTGAAATAGAGGTCCCGAGAGCCAAAGATCAGAGGCCAGCAAAAATGTTTTTAGGGTTGCTAGAGTAAAAACCGAAGAAGGCTCCTGTACCTTGTGTAAGAGAGGGACTTTCAGTAGGAGTTGCTTATTGTGCAACCAGATAGTAAGAAGCTCCTGCTGAAATTCTCTCTTCTACACAACCATTCAAGATACACTGTCATATAAAATCCAGATTATTGGTTTTGAACTGGATTATCTTGCAGTGTAGACTCATATAATCCAGATAAAAGCAGATAATGTGAATAATATGCTTTGATAATCTGGATTATATGGCAGTGTAGAAGGGGCCACAGGAACCCTTTCCCATTTTTAATCTGGGGAATATTCATTTTCTCCTTGGACAAAGAGACTGTGGGGCTGGCCTATAAAGGTATTATCATACAAAGCTTCCTAATTCCTGGTTCTAGGGCTGCCTTGTATGTATACACAGAAATGGCAAGTGTGAAAGAAACTGGAAATCCTTGGTTGATTGTCATGTGTCCTAATGTGCCCCTGTTTTTCAGCTGTTGCTTTGGATGGTTCACCTGAAGAACATACTTTTGTGATTGAGATAAGCTTTGCAGATTCCTCACTTCAGGAAACACTCCGGGGTTATTTCAACAACCTCAACTTTCCACTTTTGGTAAATGTGTCCGATTCAGCCGTGAAGATAACAAGTATTAATATTACCACAGGTGGGTCGTCTACTACTACAAACTTTAGTTTTCATTTTGTTTATGAAAATAGAAATTCCCAAATCAAGCAAAGGAGTCCACCAAGACGATATAGGACACTCTTTCAATTGTATTTCCCTGCAGGCATTCTTCATGTGTATGCCGCTGGGAGATAGGGCTTCTAATTTCTGTGGCCTGGACACAGAGGCCCCTTCTACGTTGCCTTATGTCATGGGATATAATCAGGGGCGGTCTCACCTCTCCTGGGGGGGGTACGCGAGCCTCATTTCTGGGCCCCCCCCCCATGGCTGCTGGACGCGGCAGCCCGCGCGGCGACGTCACGAATGCCTGCGCATGCGCAGTGACGTCCGGCGCGGCTACATCGCCGCCTGCGCCGCCGGCTACATCACCGGCTGCGCCGCCGGCGGGGGAGCACTGGCTCCCGGGCAGGAGGTGCAGCGGAGGGGTGGCCAGCGTGGCGGCAACGCCCCTCCCAGAACCTGTCGCCCTACGCGGCCGCTTACATGGCGGAATGCCAAAGGCCGGCACTGGATATAATCCTAGGGGCCTTCCACACAGCCCTGTATCCCAGAATATTATGGCAGGAAATCCCACATTATTTGAGTGTGGACTAAGATAACCCTATTATTATTATTATTATTTAATTGGCGGCCCCTTGCTGCGGGGGAGAGGCTTGCGTACCCTAATGAAGTTGTAAGCTATGCTGGCGGTGGCATAATAGCCACCGGTAGGGCCTCCCATGCCAGACAGGTCACAACCGAAGGGTCTGACAAAGGGCGTCAAAGGGCAGGATGGGCTCTCTAGCCTTTTGGCAACCATCCTAGGAGAAGGAAAACTCTGATTTCAAACCCGGGCAGATGGTGCTCATCTAACCCTGTAAGGTCAACCAAACAGCAGATGGTGCTCATCTAACCCTGTAAGGTCAACCTCGACCGGTTTCGGCCACTGGACGCTGATGCTGTTGATAAGATTGTGGCTGCAACCAGGCCTACCACCTGCTCCCTCGACCCGTGCCCCTCCTGGCTTGTTAGATCTTGCCTGGAGGGGTTACGTGAGCCTCTGTTGAATATCATTAATTCCTCCCTTGAGCAAGGAGTGTTTCCAGAGTGCTTGAAAGAGGCGGTGGTAGCTCCATTGCTGAAAAAACCGTCATTAGACCCTGCGGTTCCCTCCAACTACCGACCAGTGTCGAATCTTTCATACCTGGGGAAGGTAGTTGAGAGGGCAGCAATGGAGCAGTTGCAGTCCTTCTTAGATGATGCAACATGGCTAGACCCCTTCCAGTCCAGCTTCCGTTCAGGGCATGGGACGGAGACTGTCCTGGTCTCCATCACAGATCAACTCCGCTGCCAGCTTGACCAAGGTGGGTCTGCGCTGCTCGTGTTATTGGACCTCACGGCAGCATTTGACATGGCCGACCACAATCTTTTGATCCACCGCCTGGCCATGGCTGGAGTGAGGGGGACAGCCTTGAAATGGCTGGCCTCCTTCCTCCGCCATCGGTCTCAGCGAGTGAGGAGGGGCGAGGTGGTCTCCAAGGGTTCCCCATTAGTTTGCGGAGTCCCCCAGGGGGCCATTCTCTCCCCTCTGTTATTTAACATCTACATGCAGCCGCTTGCACAGCTGGTGCGGAGTTTTGAGCTTGAGTGCCATCAGTACGCTGATGACACTCAGCTCATTCTGAGGATGGAGGGCAGGCCGGGTTCCGCCCCCGATAATTTCCAACATTGCCTTGAGGCCGTTACTGGATGGCTGCGAGCCAGTAGGTTGAGGGTGAATCCAGCGAAGACGGAGATCTTGTGGCTAGGTCGCCTGGGTGGTGGGGATGTCCAGCTTCCAACCCTGGACGGTGTGGCGCTATGCCCATCGTCTTCTGTAAAGAGCCTGGGAGTTCATTTGGACTCCCAACTGACCATGGAGACCCAGGTCTCCATGGTCAGTAAATATGCTTTCTTCCTTCTCAGACAGGCGAGGCGGCTGGCCCCCTACCTATCCCAGAACGACCTGGCCACGGTGATCCAAGCCACGGTCATCTCGAGGCTGGATTACTGTAACGCACTCTGCGTTGGCCTTCCTTTGTTGGTGATCCGGAAGCTCAAGCTGGTGCAGAACTCTGCCGCCCGGCTCCTGTCTGGCTCTCCAGCAGGTTGCCATATAACACCCATCTTGCGAGATCTGCACTGGCTTCCAATTGAGCACCGGATCACCTTCAAAGTGCTGGTGCTTACCTTCAAGGCCTTGCACGGCCTAGGGCCAGCGTATCTGAGGGACCGTCTTTCCTTTTATTGCCCTCCGAGATCACTCCGATCTGAAAATACTAACCTGTTGGCCATCCCATCGGCGAACTCAGCCAAACTAGCAACAACCCGCAGGAGGGCGTTCTCCGTGATTGCGCCCACGTTGTGGAACGCCCTCCCAGCTAAGACGCGTGCTATCCGTGATCTTTTACCTTTTAGGCGGGCATGTAAGACCTATCTTTTCCAACCTATCTTCGGCCTATAGGTCTACCTATGCATAGCTCGCCGACTCTAATGAGTTGCGATGTTACATTGCCTTGCACTGCAGTGCCTTGCTTTGGCACTTGGTTTTAACATGTTTAATGTGTTTTAATGTGTTTTAAACTGTTAATGTGTTTGTTTTACTTGCCCATGTAAGCCGCCCCGAGCCTTCCGGGAGTGGCGGCGCAGAAATCCAATAAATAAATAAATAAATAAATAAATAAATAAATGAATGAATAAATAAATAAATAAATGAATAAATAAATAAATGAAGGAAACTCGAACCAAACCTATGACCTGAGGACCTCGCTGCCACCGTCCAAGCTTGCTAAGCCCCGGCAGACGAACCTTTGGTTTAAAGAGTAAGGCCAGTTCTGTGCATGCTGTGCTCTACCAGAATCCTTTGCACAGGCTCAAAGGACACATCCAACTTCAACGCAGAAAGAACCACAACTTGGAAACAGCATCACCCAAGTAGACTTTCTGTTGTGCTTTCTGCAACCGGACTTGCCTATCTCGGATTGGCCTTCTTAGTCATCAACGCGCTTGTAGAAAGCATGGGATGAGTCCTTCCTGAATCTTCATTCGCGAAGAAAAGCCAAGAGAGAGAAGATAAACCAGTTCAAAGCAGATATTGTGTGATTTTTAGCCTTGATATTCTGGGATATAGGGCTATGTGGAAGGGCCTTTAGATCAGTGATTTCCAACCTTTTTTGAGCCGCGGCACATTTTTTACATTTACAAAATCCTGGGGCACACCACCAACCAAAATGACACAAAATGACACTCTAACACAGTAATACACATAGTTAATATGTTTTTAGATGTATTTATACACTCACTTTGTGCGAAACCTGGGCCTGTTTCGATGAACACAAAATAGATATCCTGGCAGGAATGGTAGAAAGACAGACATGGAGCTATTGCTCAACAGCTGTCAGTCTCTAACTCTAACTTTATTTACCTAGCCGCGTCTAAGCGAATCCAAGATGGCGCGACCATAGAACTCTCGCGTCACTTCTTAGGTGACGCGAGAGTGCTATGGTTCCATTTCTTAAAGGGACAGATGCGCCTTATAGTTTATATATGAATGAAGTTCGAAAATTATTTTCTCACGGCACACCTGATGATCTCTCACGGCACACTAGTGTTCCGTGGCACACTAGCTGAAAATCACTCCTCTAGATTATCTGCTTTGAACTGGATTATACGAATCTTCATTGCCTGAGATCAGATCCTGGGAGATAGGGCAGTGTAGATCCAACCCTACACTTCCATATAAAATCTAGATTGTATGCTTTGAACTGGATTATATGGTAGTGTGGACTCATGGCGTGGCACTTCACCCGCAGCCGCTAGTCAAGAGCTTGGAGGTCCGGCTGGACCCCCAGCTGTCTATGGAGGCGCAGATCGCCTGCGCCTGCAAGACAGCGTTTTACCATCTGTGGCAGGCAAGACATCTGGCTCCTTACCTCTCCTGCTGTGACCTGGCCACGGTGATCCAAGCCACGGTCATCTCGAGGCTCAACTACTGTAATGCGCTGTACATTGGCCTTCCCTTGTTGGCAATCCGGAAATTCAAGTTGGTGCAGAACGCAGCAGCACGTCTGCTTACAGGAGCCCCAAGATCTGCTCATGTCACCCCACTCCTGCGCGAACTGCACTGGCTTCCTATTGAATTCCGGTGTTAGTCTTAACTTTTAAGGCCTTATATGGTTTGGGGCCAGTGTACCTGAAGGAGCGGCTTACCCCATACGTGCCCAGTAGATCACTGAGTTCAGAGGGGCTTAACTTACTGGAGGTTCCTAATAGGCATGAGAAAAAAGTTATGAAAATCAAAAGAAATCGTAAGTGATTCGTATGTAATGGGACTTTCTAGTTTATACGCATCACGGCAGCTAACCAGGAAGTAGACTTTCTTTTACGGTCCTTGAGGCCAACAATTTGCGTTATGATCGTAATAAATTCTTAATTATTGTACTACGTACTCACTTCTCCCTGTCTTCTCCCCCTCATTTCCTTCCCGCCTTCATTCAGCTTCTTCTTTTTCCCGCATTTCTATGGGGAACTGGAAGTGACGCTGCTGCTAGGCAATGCATTCTGGAAAGTGTAGTCCTCCACGCTTCTCCCCCCCTTCTCTTCCCCGTTGCTCTGTCTCGCAGGGGCCAACTTCTCACACACACACACACGCGCTTCTCCTCCTCTCTCTCCCATGCTTCTCTGCCCCCTCCTCTTTCCTGCTGGCTTCTCCCCCCCTCCTTCTCTTCCCCGTTGCTCTGCCTTGCCCCATCGCAGGGGCCAACTTCTCTCACACACACGCGCGCGCTTCTCCTCCTCTCTCTCCCATGCTTCTCTGCCCCCTCCTCTTTCCTGCTGGCTTCTCCCCCCCTCCTTCTCTTCCCCGTTGCTCTGCCTTGCCCCATCGCACGGGCCAACTTCAGCCCTCCAGGTGTTTTGGACTTCAACTCCCACCATTCATCACAGCCTCAGGCCTCTTCCTTTTCCTCTCAGCCTGGGCAAACTTGGGCCCTCGCTCCCTCAGGATCTGGGTGAGAGAGAGGCAGCGAGGAGCGAGGGGGGGGGCTCCTCCTTTTTTTGCTGCTTCCAAGAATAGAATACCCCCTCCCTCCCTCCTTCCCTCCCTCCTTCCTATTTGGAGAGTCCCATCTAGAATTCAGTGTGATTTATTCAAGTTTTGGCCTACAACTCCCAGAAATCCCAGCCAATTTACCAGCTGTTAGGATTTCTGGGAGTTGTAGGCCAAAACCATCTGGAATGCGCATGCTCTGGCATACGAACTACTAACAAATTTCATTAGTAATTAAGTTACATTTTAGAAATTTTTGGAAAATTTTTTGTAAGTCTTTCTTTTACTAATAAAAAAATCCCCCCCCCCCCATTTGATTTTAGAATCGCCATTTTTGGGTTCAAAACCATGCCTTGTGCCTAATATTAAGACATACTGGTTGTCGAGTACGCAGCAGAGGGCGTTCACAGTGGATGCGCTGAGCCTCTGGAATTCGTTGCCTGCAGAGATGCGAGCTCTACGGGGCTTGATGGCTTTCGCAAGTCTGTAAAGACTTGGCTGTTTAGGCAGGCATTTGGCTCCGACTGATGCCTGCTATAACCTGCCACCCTGCCGCACCTTGCCATCTGTATTATTGTTGTCTGCTGGGATTTTAATGCTGGGAGCGGGGCTTGAACTTGGTTTTATAATGTGTTTTTATGTGCTTTTATCAGGTTTTATCTTGTAAACTGCTCTGGGCTCCGGAGAGAGCGGTATACCAAATTGAATCAATCAATCAATCAATAAATAAATATAATCCGGTTCAAAGCAGATAATCAGGATTATATGGCAGTGCAGAAGGGGCCAAAATCTAATTGGTCCAATTGGTGCAAGTCCCAGATAAATCACTTTTGGGCTGCAGTTTGCAATATGCACAGAGAATGCTTCTATGGAGAAGCCATACAGTACAAAAAAGCCCTTGCACTTTCCTCTATGAATCAGAAGAAGTGTTTGTATTCTTCAGAACACTGTCATTTATCAACATTAGCAGGCTCCTAATGCTTTTCTTACCCTGAGAAAAGGAAGTCTGCAGGCAACAACAACAAACCCCTACAATGATGATTGGTTGTAATTTGACCTGGCAACAATTTGGCTTGGTTTTAATATTTTAGGAAGTCACAGCCCTATCTTTCAGCATATTTCCTTTCCTCTTAAGTGCATGATCCGACTTTGAGGCAGAGGGCCAGAATTTCTCCTGGATGTTACAAAGGGGTAGTTTCGTGTTTGGGAGAGTTAATTCTGGGCAGGAAATAAGCACTAGCCTAAGGTATTTCTACAGCAGTTCAGAAGGAGTTTTATCCTGTGGGAGGAAGTGTCTGCTTCCAGAAACAACTGGCTGTGTTTACACATTTATTCACCCCGTTTTCCAAAATATTGATACGGTTGTTTCACTGAGGAATTTTTTCCTCTGCTATAAAAATATACAGTATATAAGTTCCTTGGAAATCCTGATTATACCGTAGAATGTTTTTATTTCTTTTTCAGAATGAAATTTCCAGTTGTGTGACTGGTTTTGGGGAGGGAGGGAAGAGCCCAGTCATACAAACGTGGAGCCAGTTCCCAAAAGGTTCCAAATCCATCTGATCAAATTTTACAGGAATCAGAAAAAAATGCAGAGGATATTAATTAATTAATTAATTAACTAATTTATTATTATTATTTCCAACATTTCTACCCCGCTCTTCTCAACCCCCGAAGGGGGACTTAGAGCGGCCTAACAAAGGCAACAATTTGATGCCGAAACAACAGTATAAATACAATATAAAACCAAAAACATTAAGCATTAAAATACATTAAAATACAATTAACATTAATACATCATATACAGTTAAAAACAGTGTTCCGTCCATAATAGGAGCATTGGGCCATATCCATCTACTTGCCATTACAGTCAATACAAAGTGCTGCATTGTGCTAATGTGCAAACGCCTGGTCCCATGGCCAAGATTTCACTTTTTTCCTGAATGCCAGGAGGGATGGGGTGGATCGTATGTCACTTGGAAGTGCGTTCCACAGATGGGGAGCCACCACCGAGAAGGCCCTATCTCTCGTCCCCACCAACCGCGTTTGAGAAGTCAGTGGGAGCGAGAGCAGGGTCTCCCCAGATGATCTTAAATTACGAGGTGGGACGTAGAGGCTGATGTGTTCGGACAAGTAAGCTGGGCCAGAACCATATAGAGCTTTAAAGGTCAAAACCAGCACTTTGAATTGAGCTCGGAAGTGGACAGGCAGCCAGTGGAGCTGACACAACAGAGGGGTGGTATGCTCCCTGAATGTAGCTCCGGTTAGTAATCTGGCTGCCGCCCGTTGGACTAGCTGAAATTTCCGAACTGTCTTCAAAGGCAGCCCTACGCAGAGTCCATTGCAGTAATCTATTTGGGATGTGACCAGAGCGTGGACGACCGTAGCCAGATCAGACTTTCCAACAAAAAAGAGAGCATTCTTTTGCTTAGAAAATGCATTTTTCCAAGCCCTCAACCAAAGTGATTTGATACATTTTGATAGTTTTGATCTGTACACAATATTCTACACTGTTTTCTTTTCCCCCTGAATATTCTACTCGTTTTTCTTTCTTTTGTAATTTGGTTTCTTTTTATCTCTTAAAAAATAATTTTTATTTGAGAAAAAAATACAGTTATATAGGCGTATACAATACATTTCCCCCTTCTTTTATTTACATTCACCCTTCTCCAGAGCCATCTCTTCTTCTAAAGTCCCACCAAAAGATCAATCCTTCCTTTGGAGGTAAATTCCCATCTTCTTTTTCCAATACTTTTTCTAGAAATTTTCTCCGAATACTTTCAAAGTCTTTTGGAAACCAGCTCCACGATTGCACTCACTTCTCCTTTGGATGCTTGTAGCCCTTCCGAGAATCTCTTTACACACAAACATATAGTGTGTTTTAAATGTTGTTTTTAATCGATTATGGTGGTAACAGGGAGCCTTTTATGTGAGATCAAGGGATTTACTAGCCATTTTGTATTTGCATAAAAACACAGTGTTTCCATTGCGGTTTTGGACCTCAATGGGATGAGGTCCTAACAGAAGTCGTCTCAATCCAGTGTCCCATAATCCCAACTACCCAGCTGTATTGGAGATGGTTTGGTGCTGCAGGCCAAGTGCCCAAAGGGACACCTCCCTCCTGTGTCGCAGCTGGTGACAGCTGCAACACAAACACATACCTTACAGCAGTGTTTCCCAACCGCTGTGACGTAGCACAATAGTGTGCCGTGAAGGACCTCCTGCTGTGCCGCGAGAAAAGCTCTCTGCCCCCCTTCCTTTCTCCTCCTCCTGCTGAACTCCTGCTGCTTGGGGGAGGAGGAGAAAGGGCCGGACGGTGGCGAAGAAAAAGAAGAAGGGGCCAGGGCGCCGCCTCCTTCAGCCGTTTCCCCAGCCAGCCTCCAATCCGACATGACTCCCGCCATGACTCCCGCCCCTCGCTTGCTGAAGCAGTGCGGAGGAGGAAGCCGGGGGAGGGGCGGGGCATGGCCTGGCTCTGCCCCCTCCCCGGCTTCTGCTCTCCCACAGCTTCTCCAGACTTGAGGGGACAGTGCCAAGCCAGCATTATGCTGGCTCTGCCACCGCTGGCTTGGCATTGCCTGCTCAAGGCTGGAGAAGCTGTGGGAGAGCGGAAGCCGGGAGGGGCGGGGCATGGTGCAGCCGGGCTCCTCCCCCTCCCCAGCTTTGGCACTCCCAGTAGCTGCTCCCAGCAGGCCACCAACCCCCACCCGTTCTTTACTGTGTTAGAGTGTCATTTTGGTTGGTGGTGTGCCCCCGGATTTGTTTAATGTTAAAAGTGTGCCGCGGCTCAAAAAAGGTTGGGAAGCACTGCCTTACAGTCAGGGGTCTGGCAGCTTTCTGCCAGGTCTTGGGCCTTGCTAAGAAAGCTGGAAGTGGGAGAGGTGAGGCTTCCAGACCTTTTGACTGTAAGATAAACATTTGTGTCATGGTTGAGGCAACACTGGGGAAGGGGGCTAGAAGGGTCAGCCATCCCACACCCCTAGGCCAATTCAGCCCTGGGAGCAAGGAGTGACTGTCAAGGCAGATGCGTCCAGCTCTGCTTAGGAACCAGCCCACTTTCTGAACAGCCTGACAGGTTTTTTTTAGGTGTGGCTTGTTCCTGCCTGGGGGAATCCTTTGTTGAGAGGTGATTAGCTGTTCCTGCTTGTTTCTTGTCTGGAGTTCCCCTGTGTTTGAGTTTTGTTCTTTATTTACTGTTATAATTTTAGGTTTTTTTAAAAATACTGGTAGCCACATTTTATTCATTTTTCATGGTTTCTTCCTTTCTGTTGAAATTGTCCACATGCGTGTGGATTTCAATGGCTTCTCTGTGTAGTCTGAGATGGTAGTTGATAGAGTGGTCCAGCATTTCTGTGTTCTCAAATAATATGTTATGTCCAAGTTGATTCATCAAACAAAAATTGTTGATGTAATATGAATTTAATAAATTAAATGAACCATGTTCAGCATTATAATGCTTTATCTTTTGTATGTTTTTTGTTTTTTTACATTAGTGTGTAACTCGACTGTCATTGATACTTCTCATTGCTACTGTGAACATGGTTATGGATGGCCTGCTAACACATGCAAAGCATATCCCTCCTGTCCTGAAACCGCAAAAGCTGCAGGAAATCAGAGCTGCAACTGCCTGGCGTTGCCGCCTTCACAGAGGGTCTATTGCCAGCCTCAGTCAGCAAGTAAGAGCTGGTGGAAACTGACATTGTGGTTGCCCTGTCTAAAGCTAACATTTCCAAGCAGGGGTAAACAACAGTAGTATGCAGCGGGGGGCCAGATCCAGCCCCAGGGCCGCCAGTTGGACAGCCCTGATTTATGCGGTGGTGAGCACAGAAAATAACTAATAGCTTATGAGGATTATGCATAACTGGAACAACCACATATTTGTTGTTTTTCTTTCGATCACAGTTTCTTTTGTCCCCTGATTCTTTATTTATTTATTTATTATTTTATTTTATTATTTGGACTTGTACGCCGCCACTCCCCAAGGGCTTGGGGCGGGTTTGAAAATTCTTTGAAAATCATGTCGTCAGGACTAAATAAATAAAAAGGTCACATACTAAGTAATTTTATCATACTGAGTATATCTTGCAAATGTTAAAAGTTAGTTTGTCAATCAAAACAAAAATTTCTTCCATACAAATTATGGTAAATGTAGATCTTGTCCTGTCTTCCATATACCATAAGTCATGTAGTGAACCCTGCCCTATACTCTTTCCTCTTTGAAAACCACCTAAATCATAAATTGAGAGGTGCCACTGAAATGGCCCATCTGTCTGTAGATATGCATGTAACATATGCATGTAATTGGAATGTTTTAACATCTGATTTGCAGCCAGATTTGCTGACCTGCTTCCAAAGAGCTTGGGGCAATAGCATTTCACGAAATATACTTGACCCATATTGTTTCCTTCCATTTTTACTATTACATTTGACATAGATTTGCAGTCATCAATCCCCATACTAGCCCCTACCTGGAAAAATATCAGCAGCGAGACATGTGCATAGAAATAAAAAGTTAGATTGCGAAATATTAATATGTTTGAGATTGTTATTGCTTTCTGGCATTGGTTTCTACTACTAGTGGTACTATTTTGCCTCTCCTTTTCTGCCTTAGGTAATCCTTCCATACACATCACAAAAATGTCTCTCCAGCTTGATGAACCCTTTCCTGATGATCTGTGGGATTCATCTTCCACTTTGTTTAAACAATACAAATCCAATCTGGAAAAAGCGGTATGTTTGAGTTGGTTCTTAAAATAATTTTTGCATGGAAAGTGTGTTGCATATTTCTACTTATTATGGTAACTGATATCCACGATTAAAGGCATTTAGTATTGTGGCTACCCATGGAGAAAGCCCTAACCTCAGAAATTTGACGTGTTCTAACGACAGTATTTCACCACATAACCCCCTTTTGGGCGGTTGGTCTGGATTAAAGAAGATCCAGGGTGATTTTATTAAAAGCATTTAGGTCAAATATGAACCAAAGGGAATATAAAAGTGTGGGGAAAATGCTTACAACTACGCCTAGGACAGGTTTGATGGTATAGCTTATTGAGATCCCAGAGACGTAAATACAGCACTTCAACCTTTAGCAGTTGCTCATTGCTGATCCATAACCTACCGGATGATATAAAATTAACAACTCAATCTTTTCTGATGTGTTAACGCACTGCAAAAGTTTTTGTAATACTTATTTTTATTTTTCAGCTTACTACAGGTTACAGATTTTTACAAGGCTTCAGAACTGTAACAGTTACAGGATTCAGGTACTGAAAACATTTTACCTTCTCTTATGAGCCTTAGGAGGATTATCTAATGCAATGTTTCCCAACCGCTGTGGCGCGGCACACTAGTGTGCCATGACGGACCTCCTGCTGTGCCGCGAGAAAAGCTCTCAGCCCTCCTTCCTTCCCCCCTCCTCCTGCCGAACTCCTGCTGCTTGGGGGAGGAGGAGGAAGGGCCGGGCAGCGGCAAAGAAAAAGAAGAAGGGGACGGGGTGGCGCCTCATTCGGCCGTTTCCCCAGCCAGCCTCCAATCCGCCATGACTTCCGCCATGACTCTTGCCCCTCGCTTGCTGAAGCCGCGCGGAGGAGGAGCCCCGCCCACTGAATCCCGTCCACCGCTCATGCTCCTCCTCTGTGGGAGAGCTGAAACTGGGGGGAGGGGCATGGCACGGCATGGCTCCGCCCCCTCCCCCAGCTTTGGCACTCCCAGCAGCTGCTGCTCCAGCCTTGAGGGGACAGTGCCAAGCCAGCATTGTGCTGGCTCTGCCACCGCTGGCTTGGCACTGTCCCCTCAAGGCTGGAGCAGCTGCTGGGAGAGCTAAAGCCGGGGGAAGGGGTGGGGCATGGCGAGGCCTGGCTCCTCCCCCTCCCCCATCTTTGGCACTCCGAGCAGCTGCTCCTAGCAGGCCACCATCCCCCAGCCGTGCTTTACTGTGTTAGATTGTCATTTTGGTTGGTGGTGTGCTCCCGGATTTTTTTAATGTTAAAAGTGTGCCGCGGCTCAAAAAAGGCTGGGTAACACTGATCTAATGAAACTGAACATTGTTTTAATCTTGGGCCATATCTATACTGACTGACCATTTAGGTTGGTGTAGAAATTAATCAGACTGCATCCATGGTAATGCAGCCCCCCTCCCTCCCCCCACTAAACACCTTGGGGACTCTTGAGCAAACTTTCAACTGGAACTGGTGGCAACAACTCTTCTGGCTCTAGCTGCATTTCCTGGGTTCAAGTGGCCTGGGGATACAAGATAGCATTATCCTCCATTTCATGGTATTGGCCCTGACCCAGACCTTTCCTCAAAACTACAAAGAGACCCTGGAAATAAGTAGCCCAGGCCCTATCCTGGCCATTAATTAGGTCTACTTCCTGTACTTCATTTATTCCCCAGCCAACATTATTCCGACAGGGGCCCTTCAAACTTCCCAGCCCACGTGCAGGTAGGGCCATTGGTAACTCATTTGCACAATGGAATAATGTGGAATGGTTGTGTCAATGCATGGGATTGTGTTTATAAGTTGTTTATATTTAATGACTACTCTGAATGTTTTATATTTGCTTGTGGAAACTGCCCTGTGTCCCCTAGGGGAGACATAGCTGTATATAAATAAAGTTATTATTATTATTATTATTATCATCATCATCCTGAACCCCCCTCCCCCATGTTGTGGTGGTCTCCAGCCATGATACGGCACTGACTTTTTCCCTATGGCTCATCCTGAGGAGGAGCCTTTAACAGCCTCCCTAAACTACATACCCTAGAATTCTGCAAGAGTCAGAAACCAGATTTAAAGTGGATTCATTCTCTAGTGCAGGCGTCAGGAACCTTTTTGACTCAGAGCCATGAAAGCAAAATATTTGGAAATTTATTCCAGTGAGAGCCATATAATATATATATAATATATATTTTAAGACTGAATTCAACTAAATGTGAATATATACGTGCATACTATGAGAAAAGGATTCCCCCGGGAGAATGATGGGACACTTCAGACCTGGCTCTGCAAAAGGCATGCTCAGGAGGGAGGAAAAAGAATGAAAGAAAAAGAAAGGGAAAAAGAAAGGAAGGAAGGAAGGAAGGAAGGGGGAGGAGGGTGTGGGGCCAAGGCGGACCTTGGTGTCACCCCTCTGGAAGGCGTCAAAGAGGCAGCGGCTCTTGAGCTGCCCGAAGATGAGGACAATGAGCTGGGCATCCTCTGGGGGCAGCGAGGCCGGGTCCACAGCGCCAGGGCCAGGTCCACCTCCGCCGCCTCCCCCGAAGCCCGTGGCGGAGGACGAAGAGGGCTCAGGGCCCCGAGAGCAGCGGGGATGAGGAAGAGGCGGCGATGGCGGCGCGGAAGCGGCAGTTGTGGCGCATTCGCATCACTCCTCCCCGCTGCATGTTGGGAAATCAAGGCCTGGGCTACTCTGGAGAGCCAGATGCAATCATGAAAAGAGCCATATCTGGCTCCCGAGCCATAGCTTCCCTACCCCTGCTCTAGTGTGATGAAGTAGTAAGTCAGGGCGATGAGAGTGCTAGGACATATACCAGCAGTTAATGGGATTGTTATGGATCTCTTTGGAGAAGTAATTTAGAGCTGTGGGAGGAGGAATGGAAGAGAAAGCCTAATGGTATGAGCTGAAGTTCGTTTGCATAATGATGAATGTAGGCTTTTATATTGTTAGTCATTCTTCTTTATGAGGGAAAGAATAGTAGAAACAGCCAAAAATGGAACTGGTGTCTTGTGGTTGCTCTTTTCTCTAGGACTGAAGACACTATAACTACATAAAAATCTGAAATAATTTTTTTAATGATATTCTATGTCCATAGGCCTGGAAGCATCGTGGTTCATTATGAAATAACATCAACTGGAGACATGCCTGTTGAAAGTGCCAATCCAAAAGTAGCTGAAGCCATAGGCAATTTCTACAAACTAAAAAATAACTCATTTGCAAAGGAAATCCCCGGTAATGTTTACAATTATCCATGCTATAATGTGTAACTAAGCCGTGTTTCATTATGGCCAGATCCAACGTTGCAAGGAATGGGCACAGTTGGTGCACCAGCATTAGATGTGTGAAGACACTTGTGGCCTCTACAGAAACCTGGACCTCTGGGTTCAGCCAGGAGTGGCTCCAGATGTGGACCTTTGTCTTCAGGGAGAGTGTAACCTCATCTTGCTTAGGCTGGATCTCTGT
The DNA here is from genome assembly GCA_030556195.1 of Anolis apletophallus. Taxonomy (NCBI): domain Eukaryota; kingdom Metazoa; phylum Chordata; class Lepidosauria; order Squamata; family Anolidae; genus Anolis; species Anolis apletophallus. The sequence goes on along the minus strand of JARBWK010000003.1, from coordinate 57,752,039 downwards.
TCCCTGATCTGCCTCTTGACTGATCAGGAGCACCGCTGTCTTGTCTGGAATAAGTTTCAGCTTGGTTTCTCTCATCTAGTCCATTACTGATAATAAACACTGGTTCGGGATCAGGACAGCTTCCTTGGTTTTGGGTGGAAAGGAGTGATAGAGCTTGGTGTCATATGCATGTAGATGGCACAGCACCACAAAACTCTAGATCAAGGGTGCTCAGAACGGTGATCGCGATCACCAGAGTGATCTTCGGGCCTCATCCTGGTGATCTTCAGGCCCCTGACCAGGTTTTTTGCTGTTGGTCCTCCTTCAGGCGCCCCTGCACGCTGCAAAGAAGTCCTCCGTCATTGCTCCTCCCCGTTCCCTGCTTGCGCGCCGCCTCCAAAAGCTCCAGAGTTCAAGAGGCAGAATGGGCCTCCTCTTTTGGATTCCTCCTCCTCCCTCCGTCCTTCTCCAGCCACTCAGAGTCGTAGGAGACCAAAGGGGGCGGGCCTGGATGACGCGATGCATGGCTGGCCACGCGCGCATGCGCAGAAGCGCCCATTCTGCCTCTCGGACTTCTTGTGAGCTCTTGGAGGTGGCACGCATGCTGGCGGCGTGGAAATAGGAGCAATGATGGAGGAGAAGAAGAAGGACGCTTTGGGGTCATTTCCTTACCGCATCTCAAAGGTCGGTCTTTTAACTTTGGGGTGGGTGCTTGATTGTTCTGTGGCATGTCTCTTTGTTTATTTTTAATGTTTAAAAATGGCCTTTTAGCTCCAAAGCCTCTTTGCTTGCTTTGTTCCTTGAGAAGTATATGTTGGGGAATATGGAAATGTGGGAGAAATGGGGTGGTTGGATGTATTTTTGCATGCCCCTTTGTTTACCTTGCTGCGTATTAAATGGCCTTGCAGTTCAAAAGCCTCTCTTCTTACTTTCTGGCTGATAATATGTGTGGTAATATGGCAGTGTGGGAGAAACGGGGTGGTTGGATGTATTTTTATGCTCTGTTTTATATTGTTGTTATTAAATTGAAATGTTGATGTTTTATAACTTCATTTTATGTAAACTGCCCCGAGCCTGCTGGAAGGAGCGGTACATAAGAATGAATAATAAATATAAATAAATAAATAAGAAAATAGTTATACATTTTACATTTCTGGGTAGGTGATCTTTGGGACTTGGTTTTTTAATCAGTAGCTCCCATGCTGAAAAAGTGTGAGCACTCCTGCTCTAGATGATTTCTCCCAGTGGTTTCATGTAGATGTTAAACAGCAAGGGGGGGTGAAATTGAACCCAATGGGACCCTAGAGGCTAAATGTCAGGGGTTGAATCAGGAGTGCCTCCAGCACCACCTTCTGGGTTTGCCCCTCCTGGAAGAAATACAACCACTGTAAGGACCTTAAGTGAGGGATTTGCCATGCATCATGGCAGATCTGTGGGATCACTATGTGCCCCGCATTGCCCAACTTACTGTCAACACATCTGCTGCCTGGTCTCCCTCCATTGTAGCAAAGGCAACATGGGAAGCCTCCTGTGTTGCTCCTGTGGCGCCGTACACCACTTCCTCTCCCCTTTCACCATGGGGCCCAGCTGGAAGTAAATGTGTGTTGTGTATGGCAGTGATTTTCAACCAGTGTGCCGCAGAACACTAGTGTGCCACGAGAGATCATCAGGTGTGCCGTGGGAAATTATTTTTGAACTTCATTCATATATAAACTAGAAGGTGCATCTGTCCCTTTAAGAAATGGAACCATAGCACTCTCACGTCACCTAAGAAGTGACACGAGAGTGCTATGGTCACACCATCTTGGATTCGCTCAGACGTGGCTAAGTAAACAAAGTTAGAATTAGTGCTGCAGCTGTGCGTCAAATGATAGTGGCAATTTGGGATCATAGCAAGACAAGTGAGTGACAGTGATGGAGAAGTTTTTGAGAAAGCCCAGGTTTCACACTAAGTGAATGTATAAATACATTTAAAAACATATTAACTATATGTATTACTGTGTTAGAGTGTCATTTTGTGTCATTTTGGTTGGTGGTGTGCCCCAGGATTTTGTAAATGTAAAAAATGTGCCGTGGCTCAAAAACGTTGAAAATCACTGGTGTATGGGCTCTGGTAAAAGGAATGTGGAAGCGGCGTACGATGGGCAAATCAGCCTGTATGATGAGGTCATAAAACAGTGCCCCCAAGTCCCATCTCAGTTAGGCATCCCAGAAGGATACTATGGTCAGTACTGATAAAAAAAAACCTTGTAGTTCCATTTTGCTCCATCCCAACATGCTCAGATGGTGCCCAATTTTCAAATGTTTTACTGATTACTTCTTAAACTAAATAATTCTTACATTGAACAGGGAATTCATCCATTTTTTAAAACAGTGCTTTTTCCTTTTTCTCCAGGCAACGTGAACTTCTCTGTTTCCCCTGACAACATTTTTGAGGGGGATACAGTACTAATGACATGTGAGTCGAGCTCAGTGTCAAGCAACGTGACATGGACTCTTTCGGGGCGTTTGCTCTCCAGCAACAGGCACTCTGTTCAGAATGAATTTAAGAGTGGAAAGTCAATGTCAACACTAACAATCGCAAGCATTAAGCTGAATGAATCTGGTAATTCTAAATCTAAATAGAAAAAAATATGTGTCAAGAGGTATAAGAATTGCAGTGCAGTGCTAGGACAGGATTGTTTTCTACCAAGGGCCAGGGAAGAGGGAAAGAGTAAGGAAAAAGAGACCTGTGTCTGGGATCAGCGTTGATCCAGGATCACTATTTAATAATGCAAAATATATTGGGCAGGTAGTGGGCCTGCAATAGGACTGATAGGACTTGGCCCCAGGTGATACTACGGACTTTCATTAGTAGCTAGTAGGCATGAGAAAAAAGTTATGAAAATGATTCGTTTCGTAAGAAATTCGTAAGAAATGCTACTTTCGAGTATTTCCGCACCTGGAACGCCAACCAGGAAGTGGACTTTCTTTTTCGAACTTCGGGGCCAGGATTTTCTTAAGTGTCGTTATTAGGTCGTAAGGGGGCACCCTCCTTCTCTCTCACCACCCTCCCGCCTCCCTTGCCAATAAGTATTATGGCAAGGCAAGCCCTAAACTCGCTCCTTCTTTCGGCTGGAAGCCCAGAAAAAATGTAAACAGAGAGGATTACTCATAAGTAAATCTGCAAAGGAGGGCACTTTGGATGAAGGGCCCTCCTTTGTGGATTTACTTCTGAGTAATCCTCTCTGTTTACATTTTTTCCAGGCTTCCCTGCCTCTCCTGCCTGCCAGGATCTAAAGCATCAAAGAGTATTGGGGTGAGAAACCAACCTAATGTATAATAGAATGAATGCTACTGTAAGTGCCTAATATTATAAGTAATCCAACTGGTCATACCTACATTCCATGCACATGCAATAATACAGCAGTAATAACAATAACAAGAGGTAAAATTCAAACCGAAGTATTCTGACTGGTCTCTCCTCATGCGGTGCAAACGGGCTCTTGTCTTATTAGCCCGGGAAATTAGCCCGGGGAAAAGCCGCGGTTGCTGCTTGGGAGCACACACATACATATTCTTTGGGGGGTATGTGCGGCAGAATCCCGGGCTCATAAGAGAAGATTCTGCAGCAAATCCCCCCCAAAGAATATGTATGTGTGTGCACCCAAGCAGAAAACGCTGGCTTTTCCCGGCTCACAGAGAAGAGCCCGTTTGCACCGCATGAGGAGGGACCAGTCAGAATACTTCGGTTTGAATTTTACCTTCTTATACCCATTGTTATTACTGCTGTATTATTGCATGTACATGGAATGTAGGTATATGACCAGCCTGGGCAAACTTGGGCCCTCGCTCCTCGGGATTGGGGTGAGAGAGAGGCAGCGAGGAGCCAGGGGGGGGCTCCTCCTCCTTTTCTTTTGCTGCTTCCAAGAATAGAATGCCCCCTCCCTCCCTCCTTTGCTCCCTCCTTCCTATTTGGAGAGTCCCATCTAGAATTCAGTGTGATTTATTCAAGTTTTGGCCTACAACTCCCAGAAATCCCAGCCAATTTACCAGCTGTTAGGATTTCTGGGAGTTGTAGGCCAAAACCATCTGGAATGCGCATGCGCTGGCATACGAACTACTAACGAATTTCGTTAGTAATTAAGTTACATTTTAGAAATTTTTGGAATTTTTTTTGTAAGTCTTCCTATTACTAATCAACCCCCCATTAGATTTTCGATTCCCTATTTTTGGGTTCTAAACCATGTCTAGTAGCTAGTAAAGCTTCTTCCTGATCCACGGACTGTTTTGCGGTTCTGTCTTCTGGCCGAAGTTCGTAGGATGAACGTCCTATCAGAAACACCTCCACATCTTTACATAGCAGTGTGGTCTCTGTAGGCAGTGAGGCAGGCAGCTTCCCACGAAGAAAGCAACACAACTTTCTCTAATCATGATGGAAATGTGTGAAGCTGTTTGCTCAACTTCTTCTAGCAGCTGAAGAACTTCCTTTTAGAAAGATAATTACGATTGTTTAACGTAGTATGGAGGGCCCTGCACTGCTGTGGATGGTTTCATAGTAAAAATAGAATACATATAGGAAGGTGACACCTTGGCAGCATGCCTTTTGGAGCCAGCAAAATTTGAAATTAGCTACTATAGTTTGTAGCCACCAAAGTTTGAATCTGATGTCCTTGGGCACATCTCCACTGACCATATAATCCAGTTGAAGTTCACATTTCTTCATTTCTAAGACACAATCAGTTGTAAGATTCTCACTAATTTCAGCACTAACAACATACACACACACACACACACACACACACAGTGCCTGTTTTTCTAAGGTACACCCCATTTTCAGATATGTTTGTATGGGGAAAGTGCATCTTATTTCATTTCAATTCAATTTATTATTTGATGAGTCGCTCTCCACCGGAGTGCTCCGAGCGACTTACACAGCAATAAAACAGCAAGCATATCAACAATAAATCAGAGTTTAAAAGTTTTGACGAAGAGCCAAGTTTTGAGAGCTTGGGAGAATGACCGCAAATCAGGTATTGCTCTTATGCAGGGGTGCTCATTAGGTAGATTGCGATCTACTGGTAGATCGCGTAGGGCGTCCTGGTAGATCGCAGGCAGGGCGGGAGGAAGGCTCAGTCCTGCCCCTCAGGCCCCAGATGCCGCCCAAGTGCTGCCGGCCCTGGGTTATCTGAGATCCTTTTGACACAGTTGAATAAAATCCCATGTTATCTGCTTTGAATCAGATTATATGGCAGTGTGGACTCAGAAAACTCAGTTCAAAGCAGATATTGTGTTATATGTTTCACATTTTTGTAGTGGGTAGGTAGATCATTTTGACTTGGTTGTTTTATAAGTAGCTCACATGCTGAAAAAGTGTGAGCACCCCTGCTCTAATGTATGGAGGTAAGGTTGGGGCAAGAACCGAAAAGGCCCTGCACCTTGTGGAGTCCAGGTGATCCTCCCTGGGACTGGGAATAGACAAAAGGTTTTCTTGAGCTGATCTTGGTGGTCTCTGATGGCAGATATGTGAAAGACGCTCTCTGGGGTATTTCGGGCCTTGACCATGAATGGCCCTAAAGGTCAGAACCAGTGTCTTATAGGTGGCCCGATGTTTCATTGGAAGCCAATGGAGGTGTTGTAGTACTGGAGCTATATGATGTCTCATTGGTGTCCGAGTGAGTAGTCTGGCAGCTGCGTTTTGGACCACCTTGATCTTCGGTGTCACTGAGAGAGGAATACCAGCATACAATGCATTATGCCCCTTGTACACTGCCATTTAACCCAGATTATCAAAGCAGATAATCCACATTATCTGCGTTGAACTGGATTATATGAGTCTACACTGCCATATAATCTAGTTCAAAGCAGACAGTCTGGATTTTATATGGCAGTGTAGAAGGGACGTTACAGTTGAAAAATATAGTAAGTCCCTTAGCAAGTAAGTCCCCTCCCCCTTTAAAAAGCCTTTAAGCTTTCTTGACTACTCCTTATTTTAGGAATTTTTCTGGTGTTTTTGCCAATTGAAATGAAAATTTTGTAAATCCCACAGATTACCCGGTACTTAATAGGTTTCACTGTCACAGTGGATTTTGCTACAGCATTACCCATTAGTAGTTGCTAATGATTCTTTAATGATCAAAAAATCTGTTAGACAAAAGGTATCTTCTGTAGGAAATCCTGTTATCTGCATCCCATGGAGAGATGCTATAGATCTGAACTGGGCTGTGGAGCTAGTGTGGTGGTTTTAACATCAGTGTCCTGTTTTTGGGACCAGTCTATATTAGTGCAGAGAGATGATTTGTATTCAATTTGGGACTACTGCTTTAGCATAATATGAAACATATTTAACTACATTGTGGTCTTTCGGCAGGTAATTATAGTTGCTCTTTTATGGAATGGAAAACAAATTTGTCATTAATATACAAAGCTGTAGGGAATATAATTGTCTCGCCAATCAACATTGCACCATCGGAGAATATTTCAGTTGTATGCAATGGCGAGAGGCAAGAACTGAGCTGCTGCACTGATCGAGATATCCAAGAATTCAATTTTTACTGGAAACCAAATGGATCAATAAATATATCAGGTAAATCTCTATTGGTTGTTAGCTGAAAATAAAATGTTTCCCTTTTTCATCACTTTGCATATGTCTACTAGAACTCTCAGAAGTTGGTGATACTGATCCAAAAATATATCTAATTTCAAGGAACACCAAGGAAGCTAGATAGGGGTTTCCCTTGTGCTATGAAATATGTCACCCAAAATGCGCTCTAGCAAACAATGAGATTTCTTACATGCTCAGCCAATCACTATTTGCAAATAAATAGTAATATTGGATTGGGTGAGCACAGAAATGATGTATTTTAGCACCATCAGTCTGCTACACAATCATAATCTGACTTGCCTGCAGTAGGAGCTTGATATCAGCGGGGCATGAGAGTTTTGGGATTAGATTATTAATTATTAATTATAAGTATTATAAATAAGTATTATAAATTATTAATTATTAATTATTAATTATTAATTATTAATTATTAATTATTAATTATTAATTATTAATTATTAATTATTAATTATTAATTATTAATTATTAATTATTAATTATTAATTATTAATTATTAATTATTAATTAAATGCACAACGAGATTAGTACACAGCAAACAAGATCACTACACTGGCTTTTGTACTCGATCACACATCAGACACTTCCCAAGTGTCTAGGACAGGGCCGTTCTACCCAAGCAAACCTTTTGTATTGTTATCCCAATAACCCCATTAATGTGGGATATAATGAGCATGGTGATCAGATCATGATATGAATAAACATAACAGTTTAAATAATGTAACAGTAAGGCCTTTTCGCGGACCACCCTGAGAATTTCGGGGGGGGGGGACTGAAGCCCCCTTAGCCCCCCCCCTGGCTACATGCCTGGTCTAGGACGATGTGATATATCAGTAAATAATGTGTACAGATCCGAATAGGGTAGCCTTTTGCACTTTTTTTTAATCATGTCAGGAGCGACTTGAGAAACTGCAAAGTGCAAGAGAATTGGCTGTCTGCAAGGACATTGCATAGGGGACACTCAGATGTTTTACCATCCTGTGGGAGGCTTCTCTCATGTCCCTGCATGAGAAGCTAGATCTGACAGATGGGAGCTCACCTCACTCCCCAGATTTGAACCGCTGACCTTTCGGTCAGCAGTCCTGCCGGCACAAGGGTTTAACTAAGTGCACAAACAGGCGCTCCTGCCTTTTGCAGTTGACAGATGGTAATTTTGTCTGTGTTGATTGTTTTCAAGTACTGGCCAAGGTCTTTAGGCACTGTACCCAGTGTGCCCATCGCCACTAGGACCACCTTTACCTGCTTGTATGAGAGTCTTTGCAGTTTGATATTTAAATCCTTGTATCATGTAAGCTTTTCCAGTTGCTTCATGTCCATTCTGCTGTTGCCTGGGATTGCAACATCAACAATTTATACTCCCCCCCCCCCCCCAGGAATGTGAGGTCAGGAGTATTGTGTTCCAAAACTCTGTCAGTCTGAATATTGTTGTTGTAGTAGTACATCTACATTCAACGAACACTGTTAACTCCACCAAAGATGGATCTGGACCAAACTTGGCATATATGCCTATCATGATCATCATGGGTTTGGCATGTGTGTGTGTTTGGAGGTGGGGGTTGATGGGAGTTGGAGTTCACCCACCTCCAGAGAGAATAGGGCGGATGAGGGAGCAATTTGTATCCCAATTCATGGATTGTTGCCATGGAAACTGCACATGTGTGCACCCTTGCATTGTCCTGGTGCAAAAGAACTTTTTTCTTGGCCAAATGCAGTCGTTTCCCCCTCCAAATCCTCATTAAATCGACCCAATAAGTTGGCATAATATTCGCCATTGATTGTTTTACTCTTTTGAAAGTAGTCAATGTGGATTATACCGCGTGCATCCCAAAAAACAGTTGCTCTGACTTTATTGGCTGACAAACCCACCTTGGCCTTCTTTGGCGCCGATTCACCCCGAGAAACCCACTGTTTTGACAGTGTTTGGTCTCTGGTGTGTTGTGGTGGATCCACGTTTCGTCCACGGTTACGAAACGGCGCAAAAACTCGTCCATATTGCGGTTGAACAACGCCAAACACTCCTGCGAAATTGTCACACGATTGCGTTTGTGGTCGATTGTGAGCAAACGCGGCACCCATCTTGCGGAAAGCTTTCTCATACCCAAGTGATCATTTAAAATTGAAACCATTAAGCCACATGAGACGCCTATGGCTTCCACAATGTCTTGCACTGTCTATCTCTGATCGGTTAACACCATATCATGAATTTTTCAATTGTTTTTGGCGTAGAGACCTCAACTGGGCGTCCAGAACGTTCAGCATCTTCCATGCTTGTACAGCCACAACGAAATTCAGTAAACCACTTTTTACCATTGAAATTGATGGTGCAGAGTCCCCATAGTGTTTATCAAGCTTAGCCTTGGTTTGAGTGATGTTTTTTTCTGCAAAAATAATGCTTAATGAGCACACAAAATTAACTTTTTTCCATTTTCTCCTCAAATCACGCGATAGTCTGCTATCAATGGCTGTCAAACGCCAACTAAATGACGCAGCTTGTTCAAATTTTGACAGGAGTCAACTGACAGATGCCTGTTGACAGAAGCAGTGTTGCCCTTTCAGCTTATTTTATTTATTTATTTATTCGGTCTTATATTCCACTCCTCCCTGCAGGCTCGGGGCGGATTACAATTACGATAAAAACATGCTGCGCACAACAATTTGCAACATGTAATAAAAACATAAAAACACAGGACGATTACAAAGTATCAGTTCAGAGTTACAATTCCTCGGAAGCTGGGCTAGTTGAAAGCCAGTCTGAAAAGTGCAGTCTTGCAAGCCCTACGAAAGGGGGCAAGCTCCGAAATCGCTCGGACGTCATCAGAGAGAGAGTTCCATAACACCGGAGCCACCACAGAGAAGGCTCTTTGCCTAATTGTGGACAGATGGCAGGAGCGGATTGATGGTACCAATAACAGATTCCGCTCTTCTGAACGTAGTGATCTCGGGGGAACATACGGGGTAAGGCGGTCCCTCAGGTACGCAGGCCCTAGATCATGCAAGGCCTTAAAGGTTAACACCAACACCTTGAAGGCAATTCGGTACTCAATGGGAAGCCAGTGCAGTTGCCGAAGGATGGGAGTGATGTGCTCCCTCACTGATGTTCCCATCAGCAAGTGAGCCGCGGGATTCTGCACCAGCTTGAGTTTCCGGATTGTCGACAAGGGAAGGCCGACGTAGAGGGCGTTACAGTAGTCCAGTCTCGAGATGACCGTCGCTTGGATCACCGTGGCCAGGTCAGCCCTGGACAGGTAGGGTGCCAGTCGCCTAGCCTGTCGTAGATGGAAAAATGACATTTTGCTGACCATGGAGACCTGAGCCTCCATGGACAGCAAGGGGTCCAATTGGACACCCAAGCTCTTGTTGCTAAGTTGCTCGCCATCCAGGGTAGGCAACCGGCACTCATCCAGCCCAGGGCGACCGGGCCACAAAATCTCCGACTTCGACGGATTCACCTTCAGCCAGCTGGTCCGCAGCCAACCAGTCACGGCTTCGAGGCAGAGATGGAAACAATCGGGTACGGTGTCCGGCCTGCCGTCCATTCTCAGCAGAAGCTGGGTGTCATCAGCGTACTGATAACACTCCAGACCAAAGTCGCGAACCAGCTGGGCCAGGGGGTGCATATAGATGTTGAATAATAAGGGTGAGAGGATGGCCCCCTGGTTAAGAGGCAGGAAATTCAAAAAGTCACGGACTTATTGACCCGCCCTCGTACCTTACCTGGACACAGCTGGATACCGAAGCTCATGAAAACACACACACACACTGCTCAGAAATAAGTCCCATTAGGTTACATGACCAAAACTTGCACTCTACTACTGATCTTCACAGATGATGCATCTTGATAGGCAGTAGAGATGTAGAGGGCATGTAGTGAATCAGGATTTAGAAGCACTTAAAATTTCACTGCAAGTCTTTAGTGCATTGAAAACATTTCTTCTTATTGCAGGTTATTCCATTTTCACTCATAACTGTACGACATATGTGTTTCGGGCAAATGAATCTCAATGCCCAGCGGACAAGTCTGGGTCCAAAACAGATTATACGTGTGAGCTGAACACGACGTATGGTGCCCGAAACAATAAAGTAATCAGCGTGACTTATTTTCGAGTGGGTAAGTGCTTCTTTGGGAATCATTCCCAAATTTAACTCGTTGGTGATTTATAACTGAAATGAAATGAAATGTATTCTTTAGCTGTACTGAAGACTGGAGTGGGAACAAGACCAAGAATTGAAAAGCACGTCATTGCATTGAAAGGATAAAAGGAGGCAAGGCTCCATATGCTATACAATGGTCAAAACTTTACTCTATGCCTATGGAGACCTATTTCTTTTTATTCTTTTATTAAGGGCTGGAGTAATAATGGATCCAGAATGAAACAAAGCAGGGACTGTTGCAAAAAAATTATAAGTAGGGGTCATGATGGCGCAATGGATTAAACCGCTGAGCTGGTGAAATTGCTGACCGGAAGGTTGGCGGTTCGATTCTGTGGGATGGGGTGAGCTCCTGCTATTAGCCCCAGCTCCTGCCAACTTTGGAGTTTGAAAACATGCAAATGTAAATAAATCAATAGGTACCACCTCGATGGGAAGATAAATGGCGCTCCATGTGGTCATGCTGGCCACATGACCCAGGAGGTGTCTAAAGAGAATCCAGGCTCTTTAGCTTAGAAATTGAGATGAGCAGCACCCACTGAGCCAGAGATGAGCACCACCCCTCAGAGCCAGAAGGGGAAGCTCTTTCCTTTAACTGTGTGTATTTATTTTGTTGTTTCGAGGCATTGCATGTTTTCCTTGAATCTGTATATGCTGGAATCCTCCCTGAGCCCCCTCAGGGAGATAGGGCAGAATACAAATAAATAATAAATATTATTATTATTGCTGAGTTTTTCACCTTTACGTATATGATATAGCATACTTTTGCAACAAAAAAAGGTGGGTAATTGTGATATGGGCTTGTGGAATACCCAGTGCTATCCACATGAAAAATCTTATCATCTGTGCAAAAATTCTGATTCTTGTTACTTGGAATATGTCATTGGACACCTGCATAGTGTACTGAACACTTCTGTTTGTATAGTGTACACTAGGTACAACTTTATCAAGAATGTAGTAGAAGATTTGTATGTTGCTTAGCATAAATAAGTTGCCACGGTGTACCATTTCAATAAATAAGAGGACATGGGACCAACTACTTTTGTGTGTGAATATACGAGCCGTTCCCAGTCCCCTCGGGGAGACGGGATGGGATACAAATAAAGATGATAATGATGATGATTATTATTTATTATTATTATTATTATTATTTGAAACACAATGAGTCCACAGCAAACAAGATCACTTTGCTGGCTGTTTTTATTTATTTATTATTATTATTATTGCCCCATCACCTACTACCAGAAAGTTTTGCTTCCATTTCCAGTACTATATACACATTTCTTAGATATGGACACCAGTGTTCAGAAACCATTAATCACCAGTAAATGTTATTTTCCAACAATGGCTTTGACCCAACTGACTCACCCCCTAATGTCTTGCATTGAGCTGACACTGATCTTATTTCTGAAATATTAATATTTCTTGTGTGTGAATGAGTGTTTTCAAGCAAATCTTAAGAGCAGAGCAATGGCTGGGAAGCAAGATTTGGCAAGACTTCTTTCCCGACTGATAATGGTCAATGTGTAGGTTTTTAATGTGCTATACGAGCACCGGGAATGTGGAGCAGCTGGCTAAGTGTCAGCTGCATAAGATGCCTCTGACTAGTAGGTCATGAGTTCAAGGCCTGCCCGGGTCGAGGTGGGTGCTCGACCTTTAAGTGTAGCCTGCTGTCGACCTTTGCAGCCTGAAAGACAGTTGCATCTGTCAAGTAGGAGATAAAGGTACCACATTAAGTGGGCAGGCAAATTTTGACTGAATTATGGGGCCAGTAAAGAACTCCAGGAACGCTGAGGAATGTGGAAGGAACAACAAGGGACGCTGGGAACGCTGAGAGATGAGGAGTGCATCAGCTCCCCCTGGTGGCCAGAGTTTGCCTCTGTTCGTCTATATGTGTGTTATGTGGAAACGGCAGGGATTGTCTGCTAAGTATGTGTACCTGTAATCCGCTCTGAGTCCCCTTCGGGGTGAGAAGAGCGAAATATAAATAAAGTAAATAAATAAATAAATAACCAAAACATGGATGGTGCAAGACTTCATCATCTCTGCACCAATCTATATTTTGAAAATGAACACAATGCTGCTCCTTTCTAAGCTGTATTTGGAATACTCTTCAAACACATCCTAAATACAACCGTTTTTATGTTTTTCCCTAGCAAATGTGATCATGTCTTCCAACCCAAGTGGCAAGGTGTCTAAGGGGCACCATATTTCAGTGACGTGTCTCAGTGACGTGAGCAATTATGACAAAGTCACCTGGCAAATCCAAAAGGGAAGCTCTATTAAGGAAGTAGACAGTGTGTGGTTCACTACCACAAAGACCCCAAGAGGTGCTAAATCTGTGCTGAATATACGCAGTGCTAATGAGGATTGGGAAGGTAAGTAAAGGTCAGAATAACTGCAGCAGCAATATATACTAGCAAAAATCACTCAGTAGCTAAAGCCTTCACAATTAATTTTAAACTGATAGCTACAGGTTATTTATTTCTTTATCATGTCAGAAGCAAATTGAGAATACAGCTATAATGTACAGAAAAACCACAAACAAAGTTTAAAACTTGGCATTATACTAAATGTCCTTTGACCAGTAGCTGGCCACTTGGAGTGCCTCTGGTGTTGCTATAAGAAGGTCCTCCATTGTGCATGTGGCAGGGCTCAGGCTGCATTGCAGTAGGTGGTCTGTGGTTTGCTCTTCTCCACACTCGCATGTCATGGACTCCACTTTGTAGCCCCATTTCTTAAGGTTGGCTCTGCATCTCGTGGTGCCAGAGCACAGTCTGTTCAACGTCTTCCAAGTCACCCAGTCTTCTGTGTGCCCAGGAGGGAGTTTCTCATCCAGTATCAGCCACTGATTGAGATTCCAGGTTTTCGCCTGCCACTTTTGGACTCTCGCTTGCTGAGATGTTCCTGCGAGTATCTCTGTAAATCTTAGAAAGCTATTTCTTGATTTAAGTCAGGGCTGTCCAACTGGCGGCCCCGGGGGCCGGATCCGGCCCCATAGCCTGTTGGACACGGCCCCACACCTATGCCCTCAGCCGCCATTTTTAAATTTTAAAAATGATTTTTTTAAAAAATGGCGGCCGGGGAGGCGGGGCAGGGAGGAGGAAGAGAGCTAGCTCCTCCTTTCGGCGCCCCCTGGCGTGATCGCGCTGCTCTTGGCACCGCCCTACCTCCTTTTCGGGCCCCCCCTCCTTCCTAGGCCGGGAGCCGCGAAAAAGAGCAGAAGGCGGCGCCAAGAGCAGCGCGTCACAGGCCTGGCGTGACGCGCTGCTCTTGGCACCGCCTACCCTCCTTTTCGGTGCCCCCTCCCTTCCTAGGCCGGAGGAGCCGCGAAAAAGGGCAGAAGGTGGCGCCAAGAGCAGCGCGTCACAGGCCTGGCGTGATCTGCTCTTGGCACCGCCTACTCCTCCTTTCGGCGGCTCCCCGGCCTAGGAAGGGAGGGGGGCGCCGAAAGGAGGAGTAGGCGGTGTTGGGCAGCGCGTCACGCCAGGCCTGTCACGCGCTGCCGTTGGCGCCGCCTTCTGCCCTTTTTCAGTGGCTCCCCGGCCTAGGAAGGGAGGGGGCGCAAAGGAGGAGTAGGCGTGCCAGAGCAGCGCGTCACGCCAGGCCTGACGCGCTCTTGGCGCCGCCTACCCTCCCTTTTCGGCGGCTTTAGGAGGGGCGGGGCCTGGGCTGGGGCGGGGCCTGGGGGCAGGGCCGGCAGCCCGCAGGGCATCAGTGACCTCTTATCCGGCCCTGGACCCGCCAGAGGTTGGACAGCACTGATTTAAGTCATTGGCGTGCGGGCTGATATCCAAACAGAGGATGGGCCAGAGATTTCACTGCCTTGGTGCTTTCATTACTGGCTTGTACTTCCCAGCGGATGTCAGGTTAAACAGTATAATGATTTCAGTGGTGTAGGACGAAGACATCTGTGATCATGCCGCATATCTCATTAAGAGCCACATCCACTGTTTTAACATGGTGTGATGTATTCCACACTGGACATGCGTATTCAGCAGCAGAGTAGCCAAGCACAAGGGCAGATGTCTTCACTGTATCTGGTTGTGACCCCCAGCTACAGGGTACACTTACTGGAATTCAGTGGCTGGAATTTAGAAGCATCTGATTTATTTACATTTAATATTTCAGTGGTGTTTGTTAATACTTACATATCATGCTTTCATTGATTTTAGGTACCTATATCTGCAACTTTTCCCAAAGTTTTTTGAACAGCCAAGCACGTATGAACATTAAAGTTTTTCCTTTACCCCTGAAACGAGAGATCACCAGAGATCCTATAGAAACTTTTGTCTCCTGTCCATTGAATCAAGTCCTGAAATGCTGCATTAGCAAACAGGAAAACTATAGTGTAACTTTCTCTGGACCAAAAGGGTCACCAGCCTTTCCAGCAGGTAAGCAGCCTCCAGGTCCGTGAGAGAAAAGCAGAGGTGTGTGGACCTGAACATTGGGGTCTTTTGTTTTTTGTTTTTATTTTATTTTGAAGCATCCAGGGAAAGTAAAGCCTCCCACCCCTGAAGTGACCTCCACTCCAACCTCGCCAACTCTGGTGGCCAGTGCGGGGAGGAGGCAGAGGCCCGGGGAAGGGAGAGGTGGCCAGTAGGGGGGGAGAGGCATGGGAAAGAGCAGGGAAAACCACCCTCCTGACAAGGGGCCCCTGCGGCAAGCCTCCACCTCCACTCCCATGGTGCTCACTCTGGCTTGTGTGTGTGTGGCCGTGTGCATGTCCCTGGCTCCCAATGCTTTAATGGTCAGCTGTGCGTCTCTTTGTGGACATGCATTGTTTCTCCCTGTAGGAGTTTTGGGTTTAGTAGTCCTTTCTGCTTTTTTCATGGTTCTTTTGAGTGATAGTCACTCGTTGTTATGTTAGGGATGTAGTGTCCAAATTTGGTGTCACTTTGTTCTGTGGTTTGTGAGTTATGTTAATCCCACAAACAAACATTACATTTTTATTTACAGTGTTCCCTCGCTACTTCGCGGTTTGCTTATTGCAGACTCGCTGTTTCACGGATTTCAAAAAAATTAATTTAAAATATATATCATGGTATTTTTGCTGTTTTGTGGGGTTTTGCTGCTGCCGCTCTCCAAGACGCATTCCCTTCTCAGTCCTCCCTCCCTCCAGACTTGAAGGGCTTTTCCTTCCTTCCCTTCACTTTATTTTAAGTGTATAAAGACTTAAAATTGTGTATAACTACCAAAATAATGTATAAATATTAAAATAAATAGGGTATCCCTACATTGCGGTTTTTCACTTATTGCGGGAAGTCCTGGATCCAAACCCCAGCAATAAGTGAGAGAACACTGTATATAGATTTGCACAGAGAGCAAATGGGAGCAGTTGGCTAGCTGAATTGACATCATTGACTTAAGAAAGAAAATCATACTGGGTTACCGAACAAGGTATGGGGGTGACATAACTGGAGATCTAACCTAAAATAACTATATGAAATCCAAGGGGTCCCTATAAGGGACCAAAAAGAAGGGGCAGCTGATGCCAGCAGAAATTCTGCACAACAATAATAGGCACTTAATCATTAATAGTCTTACCTGAGCAAAGGCTGCTTGGATTTTCACCAACAGTATCACTGAATATGCCCAACCATCAGCTCATTGCTGGTTGATATTGAAGTGGAAATGATGTCATGAATCACAATATTGTTTAAAACAGACAAGAGCAAAAAGTATCAGTTTACTTTTGCCCTGTGCAATTCAAAAATGCAAATGATGTCATTACTTTGCTATGATTTTTACATTTGTCATTGGCTGCTCTTCAGCTGAAACTCTCAGAATAGTTCATTAAAATGATAAAGTAAAACAAAAATTAAAGCAATAGGTGACACACAGCTTGCACAGATGTCTCAACATTTACACCCCCCCCCCCCCCTACTACTGCTTCTTGCTGCCTGGATGGATGACATTACCCTATTCTAAATCTATTTTTCCTCTACAGAAGTTAGAAAAGAAGGCAGCCTCTACTGCTACTATACCAAATTAGTGACCACAAAGGTTTCCTGCAGTGCCCTTGGACGAGGCTTTGAGCTGTTTTGTGAGTTCACCAACCAAATTGGTGATACTGTTAAGAGTTCACCAATTACCCTGAATCTTGTCCCAGGTAAGAAAGAGAACAGGGGTAAGTAATTATGACCCCTTCTACACAGCTGAATAAAATCCCACATTATCTGCCTTGATATTCTGGGTTATATGGCTGTGTGGAAGGGCCTTATATGGGATTTTATTGCCATTTCCCAGATTTCCAGATCTCAACAATCAAATGTGCTTATTATGGAAATTGTTGGCTAATTATGCAAGTCGGGCAAAATGGTGGAATTTGATACTTTTTCTTTGCATGTGTAACTGCACATATCACAATGGTATGGAAATAAGCAATGGAAAACTATTGTTTCCTGGGACTTTCTCATTTGTACTGCAGGCCTGTGGCTTCCGTATTAATGGGACAGTTGAGTTTGCTCTTGATTTTAGATCAAATCTTAAAAGATCAACTAACGTGCTGAAATCAGTTACTCAAATGGGTTTAATGCCTTGGCTAACTTCTTTAAAGAGCAGACCAAGCCCCAGAGAAGATTCCTCGCCCTACTGGCAGCATGGGAGCCACCAGCAGAGGGAGATGAATCTGCTGCACCAGACGCTAGGCTTCTACTGCTTCTGAAATACATGCCTCCCACCACCACCACCACCAGATTGCTTCTAATATGAAAGGTATTGTACCATTATCCGGGTGGAGGCCACTAGGGGGCAATAGAGAGAACAATAATTCCATTTTATTGGGGGCGGGGGGCGGTAGAGGAGTTTCACCCATTTTTGTTGGTTATTCCCCCTCCCCGCATCCTATATCATAAATGAGGGTTGTTTCCACAACGGCGACATGGGTGGGGAGAATAACAGGAAAACAGAGGGAAATGGTTTTCCTCCTTCAACCCCCCTTCCACCCCTCTAAAATGGACTGGCTTCTCTCTAATGCCCCCTAGTGGCCTCTGCCTGGATAATGGAACCGTATATATGAAAAGAAGAATCCCAAGTCTGTGAAAGAACACTTGCTTTCCTGAAATTTTGAAACCATGAAATTATTCAGAAGTTGTGCTGTGAAAGAGAAGCACCTTCTGTAAGTTTTGCAACTTTGCCCTCTTTAAAAGGATACAGAATGGACTCAAATCTGTAAAAGTAACCTTGAGGCTGCAGTCTGATTTAGATTCTCATGGTAGTAAGTAACTCTATTTTTTTTTTTAAAAAAAAGGTCAATTTTCAAATGGAAACAATGAAAATTTTGGGCAAAGATTTTTTTTGTTGCTTTGCCAGCTCTAATGCCTTTTCGAGTAAAAAGCTCAGAATACATGTGTTCCAGATGTGATTGCACCATGGATTTGTCTAAGAATAGTATGGTATTGATATGGTAACAGATTGGTCTTATCATAGAACTCCGGAAGAGAAACTATCCTCCTGATTTAAGTGTTGCCGCCACTTCCCCATCTCAACTGGCCTGGTTCCATTTTCATTTACATTAACTATTTAAAACTTTTTTTAAAAAATTAAAAAAATATCTCAATAACAGAGCTAAATATTTCCAAATCAAGTGAAAAAAACCCAACAATTCATACAGCAATCAAATAGATTTGAAGAAAAGAAAAATGTTGAATCATTCTCAGGTGCCTCTCCTTTCACATGTCTTTTCTGACATCTGATGGTTCACCCCAGCTGCCTGACCTAAATGGCTTTTGGGGGCCTTCTGTATGGTCTGCCTGCCTGCCACAATCTGATTCTTCATTTGAATATACTATACTATAATATCAAATATTATAATATCAAATATTAGGGCTGTGCAAAAAAGTTGTTTCTGCCTCATATGTCGTTTTATTTTGTAAGATTCGTACATACAAGGCACCTCTAAGAAATGCGAGGGAGTTAACATAAAAAACTTAAGAATCAAAACATTTGCCTATGACTTTTTGTTACAGTTCAACAAGCCTTATAAATCTTCCAAAGTTAGTTGGTGTGAAGCCAAGGATGCCATTCCTCTTTAAATTAAGGTTGCCTATCACCATGGCAAGGTAGCCGGGAGGGAGACTGAGAGTTCTGGGAAAGGTAGTTTGGGAAGGCGAGGACCCCTGTGGCGGAGAATTCAAAAGGCCCTGCCCTAAACTACATTTCCCAGAATTCTGCTTGTATCAGAAAACTTCAATGAGGTAGGGAGAAGCTATTATTCGTCCATAGTAGCAGCAGAGTTTTATTGAATCTGCAAAGAGGACTGATAGTAAGGAAGTCTATGCTGGACTGAGAAGGAAATCTCTTAAATTGAAATTCTCTGGTATGTGTTGTATAGAGAGAGACATTCATGAGGATAGCTGTTGTGGCTTTTTAAAAACAGTTTTTGTCAAAACTTTTTAAAAATTCCCTAAAATTAGTAGATGTGCAAAATTTTCTGAAACTTGGGGGGAATTATGCTCTGGTTATCTTGTGTCATTGCATACAAAATCAAGCAGATAGCTCTGGCAGTCTTTTAATATTGTTTGTAAAAACTTTTAAAATTCCTAAAAAATCGGTAGAGTGAAATGTTCTGAAACCTGGGGGGATAACGGTGGTAAATGTGTTCTATGGTTGTAGCAATTTTCATGCCGATACTTCTAACAATGAGGGAGAAAGGAGCTCCTGACATTTCCCCACTGGCACAATTACTTAACGAAAAAGTATCAAAAATCATATAATTACAGTTAACAGTTATAGT
This sequence comes from Anolis apletophallus, assembly GCA_030556195.1. Lineage (NCBI taxonomy): Eukaryota > Metazoa > Chordata > Lepidosauria > Squamata > Anolidae > Anolis > Anolis apletophallus. Next base: position 57,732,573 of record JARBWK010000003.1, on the reverse strand, counting down.
TATTTTAGAAACGCTTTAGAAATGATTTGCTGCCTTCCCCCAATTTAGTAATGAGTATTGAAACATTTTTTCATTGATTGCACAGGCCTATTAAATATACCATAATTAATAATGTTGATAATAATTAATATTAATGCAGAACAAGGCATACTTGTAGACTTAATTATGTAATTGTAAATTTGATTTGTTCTGGAGAAAATATGATTTCAGCACAAAAATGATTTCAGAGTACAGGAAGATGTACTTTGTCATGCTTGTACATGGCGGGGTGAGGTATGTGTGTGCAAAGGGGCCCTATGTCTTCTCTTGCATATTGTGGCATGTGGCTTTCAGGGGCAAAAAGATGCCCACCCTTGCACTGAAATTTTTCTCTTTTCTAGGTATTATGCATACCTGGGGGCATATTTGTGTACTTCTTGCTTGTAACACACAGCAGGTTATGGGATGTGTCCGGAGACCAGACCCATCTCCTCTTCTTTTCTTCCACAGCTAAAAAGGTGGCATGTAATTCTTCCGAGATTGGTGCTGGAGTGAGTGGCGCTCTGATTACAAAGCCATGCTTGCAGTCACAGGGGGAGAAGAACAATCTTGTCAGAGGACACATTACCTATAGGTGTGACCAAAACAAATGGATTGTTGCTAGAAATGACTGCTTAACTGCCCTACTTAATGACCTTCTTACTAATGCTGAGGTAAGAACATCTCTTGGTCTGGATGTCTGTTTTTTGTTTGCTTGCTTGCTTGCTTTCCAGAGGTATTGCCAACACTTCGGTATCCATGGCCTGGAAGCAAGCATGCACTGGAACAATGCAATTAATGGCACATCACAGCTCTTTCGTCCCATGCCCTAGCTCATTAGCTACAACTTACACTGTCCTGATCCCTTGTTCTTGTTTACAGTTGGCCATGTTTTACGATAGTTCTCACCATATGCTATTGGGTGTTGTTTTGAGCTTAAATTATTGTTTTATATGTTACTAGCCGCCCCCTGCCACGCGTCGCTGTGGCCCAGTGTGTGTGTGTATATATTAGGGGTGGATATCTCCAGTTTAAAATACTTTGAAATCCGTTATTTTTCGTATTAGAAATTATTACGACCCTATATTGACCCTCATCCTCCAACCCGGAACTGACCTTTCTAAATCGAACCGGGTCAACCATTTTACGTAATGGCGCCTTTTTAGGTCGTTTCCGCCTTTGCTTGTCAGCTGGCGAGAGGAAGGTGGAAGGCAGCATTTCCTCTTGCCAGAGGAGAGAGGAGGCGAGAGGAGGGTGCTTAAAGGGAACACACGTTGGTTTCTGGGCTGGCAGAGGGGAAGAGAGGTAAACACACTAATGTAATATTAATCCAAACATCTAATCATGATAAAAACATTTCATTATCTAAGAGAAATGTATATATTCAATGTTCTGATGCTCAAAGCATGTGGTATTCAATGCAATCATAAAGATATTACACAATAATTATGGAAATACACTGTGGAATACAGAGAAGACAGGGGAGGGGGGGCCAAGATAAACACTCTAATGTAATATTAATCCAAACATCTAATCATGATAAAAACATTTCAATATCTAAGAGAACTGTATATATTCATTGTTCTGATGCTCAAAGCATGTGGTATTCAATGCAATCATAAAGATATTACACAATAATTATGGAAATACACTGTGGAATACAGAGAAGACAGGGGAGGGGGGCCAAGATAAACACTCTAATGTAATATTAATCCAAACATTAATCCAAACAGGGAAAGGAGGTGTATATGTGTATATATGTGTGTTTGCATACGTTGTAATGTATTTTTTATTTTTAGGTTTTTAAAGTTTCTTCTGCTGTGTTTTTCAGCATTTTTATGAGTGACGGTCACTTGTTGGCCTGATAGTTGTATTGTGTTCAAATTTGGTGTCAATTCGTCCAGTGGTTTTGGAGTTATGTTAAACCCCCAAACGAACATTGCATTTTATTTATATAGATTGGTTTTATCTTGTATTGTATTGTGCGTTTATTTTGTGCATTGTTCTAGGCACATTGTGCCATATGTAAGCCACCCTGAGTCCCTTTGGGGAGATGGAGGCGGGATACAAAAATAAAGAAATTATTATTATTATTATTATTATTATTATTTTACTGACACAAAAGCACAGTATGACACAGCAGACAAGATCTATGTGCTGGATTTCGTATCACAAAGTCACAAGTCAAATACTTCCCAATCGTCTAGGACTGTATGGTGTATTTTTGATTGATGCGCACAGATCCAAGTAAGGTGGCCTTTTGCAGTTGACAGATTATTATTTTATTGATGTTTATTGTTTCCAAATGCCGGCTGAGATCTTTTAGCACGGCACTCAGTGTGCCAATGACCACTGGGACCACCTGTACTGGTTGATGCCAGAGCCTTTGCACTTCGATTGTGAGGTCTTGATAACGGCTGAGTTTTTCCTGTTGTTTTTCCTCAATTCAGCTGTCACCTGATATGGCGACATCAATAATCCAAACTGTTTTGTTTTCCATAATCGTGATGTCTGTTGTGTTGTGTTCCAAAACTTTCACAGTCTGGATTCAAAAGTCCCACAGTATTTTTGTGTATTCATTTTCCACTATCTTTGCAGGTTTATGGTCCCACCAGTTCTTTATTACTGGCAGGTGGTACTTGTGACATAAGTTCCAGTGAATCATTTGGGCCTCAGAGTTGTGCCTCTGTTTTTGTAGTCTGTCTGTGTGATTTTCTTGCAACAGCTGAGGATATGGCCCATGGTTTCATCAGCTTCCTTGCACAGTCTTTATTTAGGGTCATCAGCTGATTTTTTTTGATCCTGGCCTTAATTGCATTTGTTCTGATGGCTGGCTGGCTGGCTGGCCCCCCCCCCCCCTCTTGCAAATGAATAGCTTAAGGCAGTGTTTTTCAACCTTTTTTGAGCCGCAGCACATTTTTTACATTTACAAAATCCTGGGGCACACCATCAAAATGACACAAAATGACACTCTAACACAGTAATACATATAGTTAAGATGTTTTTCAATGTATTTATACACTCAGTGTGAAACCTGGGCCTGTTTCGATGAACACAACATATATATGACTTCCTCTCACATACTTATCCATGGCTATCATGTCTTCTCTCAGCTTTCTCTTCTTCAGGTTAAACATGCCCAGCTCTTCGAGCCACTCCTCATAGGGCTTGTTCTCCAGACCCTTGTGAAATTTCACCCTGAGTGAAACTTTTGTTCCAGTTGTGCTTTTTAGTTTGTTTGTTTTAGTTTGTTTGTTTATAGGATGCAGACCCTGTCTTATTGAAGATGAATTACAATATTATAATTGTATAGGATAAAAACTTGGGAGTCAGATTCATCAGCACAAAACTGATTCATCAGTCCATTATGAACTCTAACTGTTGAATCCGAAATGGATTCAAAACTTAAGAGTACACTAGCAATTTGGTCTGGCACTTCTTTTACACTCCCAGGGTTTGAAGTAAGACAAAGATCCAGCAATTTTGTCACCTTTCCCACTGATAGGCAGCATCATTGCTAACAACGACTTTATTTATATTGCATACCAACTATAAGGCTGATGTGGGAAGATAGCTTGAACCTGGGCGCTTTGCACTGAGCCTGGAAATAGACTAGTAGACATTGAAGCTGTTGTGGCAAGGGAGTTGTATCTTCCCTGTAAATGGCCATTTAAAAGAAATATGTGCCATTTCAATATTTTTCTATTGTATGGCTGCAAAAGGTATATGGACCACGACAGTAAAAAATATCCTCCCAGAAGTGATTGTATCCTACATGACCAGAAAATGGCTACAGTAAAACAATACCACTATATCATTTATCTTCTCGAAACTACTTGTATAAACCACATTCAAGGAACCTTTCTACATGATTCTTTAGGCCAGGGGTGCTCAGAACGGTGATCGCGATCACCAGGGTGATCTTTGGGCCTCATCCTGGTGATCTTCAGGCCCCTGACCAGGTTTTTTTGCTGTTGGTCCTCTTCACGCGCCCCTGCACGCTGCAAAGAAGTCCTCCGTCGTTGCTCCTCCCCACTCCCTGCTCGCGCGCCGCCTCCAAAAGCTCCAGAGTCCAAGAGGCAGAATGGGCCCCCTCTTTTGGATTCCTCCTCCTTCCTCCGTCCTTTTCCAGCCACTCAGAGTTGTAGGAGACCAAAAGGGGCAGGCCTGGATGACGCGATGCATGGCTAGCCCCGCGCGCATGCGCAGAAGTGCCCATTTTGCCTCTCGGACTTCTCGTGAGCTCTTGGAGGCGGCACGCATGCTGGCGGCGTGGAAATAGGAGCAACGATGGAGGAGAAGAAGAAGGATGCTTTGGGGTCATTTCCTTACCGCATCTCAAAGGTCGGTCTTTTTACTTTGGGGTGGGTGCTTGATTGTTCTGTGGCATGTCTCTTTGTTTATTTTTAATGTTTAAAAATGGCCTTTTAGCTCCAAAGCCTCTTTGCTTGCTTTGTTCCTTGAGAAAAATATTTTGGGGAATATGGAAATGTGGGAGAAATGGGGTGGTTGGATGTATTTTTGCATGCCCCTTTGTTTACCTTGCTGGGTATTAAATGGCCTTGCAGTTCAAAAGCCTCTCTTCTTACTTTCTGGCTGATAATATGTGTGGTACTATGGCAGTGTGGGAGAAATGGGGTGGTTGGATGTATTTTTATGCTCCGTTTTATATTGTTGTTATTAAATTGAAATGTTGATGTTTTATAACTTCATTTTATGCACACTGCCCTGAGCCTGCTGGAAGGAGCGATACATAAAAATGAATAATAAATATAAATAAATAAATAAGTAAATAGTTATACGTTTTACATTTCTGAGTAGGTGATCTTTGGGACTTGGTTTTTTAATCAGTAGCTCCCATGCTGAAAAAGTGTGAGCACCCCTGCTTTAGGCAGTCTTGATCTGGCGTACCAGGTGCTGGCCTGGGTCCGTTTGGGGGCCTGAAAGGGACCCTATTGCCCAGCTATTGCCCAGCTATTGCCCCTCCTTCTTCTGCCTGCATGATTCATGGGCCCTGCTTGAAGGTTGCTCGACCCCCAAGAGTATGGTAAATGACCGTGTTGCTGTTGTACCCAGCAGCAATATAGAGGAAGAGGATGAAAGGGGACATCCATTCCTTGTTCCCAAAGTATAGGATGGCTGTTGAGACAGTTGCAGCCAGTTCCATATTCTGCCTTATCACATTGGGGGGGGGGGGGGGAATCATCCTATTACGCTTCTGCCCCAGTTTTTTTATATAAATGTTTTTATTATAAACAACTAAACATAACCACAATTACCATGCCTTTTGTCCTTTTTCATCCATGGACCCTCCCTCTTCCCTGTTCACCCATGGAGCCCCATGCTATCCATCAGATGATGAAGGGTAACTTCTGGTGTGGCTCCATGGGTGAACTGAAGTGGCAGCAGGGTGGAACACTGCTGTAGCCAACACAGAAGCCTCCCTGTGTTGTGTAAGGAACAACGGGGATTCAGCAGACTCAAGTTGTGTGGTGGCACTTTCCCACATGGGATGGGTAAGCGTCAGCTGGCAGTCAGGGCACCGAGATTGCCCTGTTGCCTTCTCCATGCTGCCCTGATTCACCATAGAGACTGGCGAATCACAACGCTGGACCTCATCCATGTGATGAAGTCCTTAGACACTGGTCCAGTTGTCTTCACTGTTCCCTGAGCTAGGAACAGTTCAGACAACTGTGTCTAAGGGCCTCATCACATGGATGAGGTCCAGTGTTGTGATTCACCAGCTTTGTCAGGATTAGTCACGATTCTGATTTTCCCTAGGTTTAACCCAGATTAGTTTTCCATTGTGTTTAGTCACCCTGGGACTGATGAATCACACACTAAGTGGTTAGTGGTCAGTGTAGATAATGTTTTCTTTTCGTTGGAAAACCTTTAAATGTTTTAAATATTTAACTGACCTTTGATCTTATCTGCAATTTGTTTTGTTTCTAATGCATTTATTTTTAACTCTAGTATTTGGTGTCCAGTCCTGAGTCAGTGAAGAATTTGCCCACATACCTTTCACATCTGAATGCAACTGTCAAAAAGGAACAGCAAAACATAAACACTTCCGTTACAAATCTGAAAGCAGCCGTTGAAATCTTGGGCTTGGTTTCAGCCATTCCTGTAAATGCAGAGCAAACAACAATGAAGGTGAGTAAAAAAAAAAAAGTCTGAGAGCCTTTCTTTTCTTTCCATCTGTGCTTAAATAAACTTAGCATTAATATTAAGAGAGGGAAACAAATTATTGTTTTTGTAGATGGAAATAGAAGATTTCCGGCAGGCGTTTAACATCAACGATCCTACTTGACTGCATTATCCGAAATTAGGACAACTGTTTAGTAGTCTATAGTGTTTTAATGAATAGTGTTAAAATGTTTTATTGTTATTGCCTTGTTTTTACCTATGTAAACCGCTCCGAGTCTAAGGGAATGGAGCGGTATACAAATACGAATAATAAATAAATAAATAAATAAATAAATAAATAAAAGATGGTAGGAATGTAAGAATGGAGGGAGGGGTTGCTGGAAGAGAAATCAGGTCTGTACAGTTTTATTTGTCCTGTACGCTGTATAACAGAAGTTTCCAACTTTTATGGCCTTTTTTCCAATGCCCATACTGGGGGGGGGGGGGATGATTGTCATGTCTTTAAAAATAATTTAATCTCCCGGGCCATTTATAGGAGGCATAGGAAATGCCAGTCTAAAACCGGTGTTGGGATTTAAATGGCAAATCCTGCCAATTACTGGATGTGCGCTTTGGGGTTGGGGTTTCTGAGCGGCACTTGAGGAGGGCTGGCAGGCACATTAAAGGAAGGCTGTATGCACCCCCAAATCTGCACTCTGCCCATTTGTGCTGTGGGAGCCAAAAACTAAATATGTCCAGCAGTTCAGCATAGGCTCCTTTTTGTGGGTGAGCCATTCTGCTTGGCAGGATTACTTTCAGTGTTATAGAAAGATATATTCCATTAAATACATCAATTATTGTTGTATTGTTGTTGTTTTAAATTGTTATTTATGATGTTTTATACTTATTATCGATGTATTAGGATTGTTGTTTACATGATTTTAATATGTTGTAAGCTGCTTTGGAGAAAAGTGGGATGTAAATAAAGATTTGTTGTTATTGTTGTTGCTATCCTATGCTTTTCTTACAGCAATCAAAACTATTGACCAAAAATGGTAATGAATCATATGAAATATGTACGCACTATGTGAATACCTTTTGTCTATGCACTCCATAACTAGGCAGTTGTTTCCAATGTCTCAAACTTCTAGCAGGAGTGTTGATCGAATACTTCTCCTCTGTGGCCTCCAAACTCTGGAACTCCCTGCCTGGAGAGATTAGGAAAGCACCCACTCTGGAGACCTTCAAAAAGCACCTTAAAAATTGGCTTTTCAGCTGTGCCTTCGGAGAGGAGACATTTAGCTTGATATTATTGCCCTCCTCAATGCTCTGTTTCGGAGTCCATTAACACCCCCCCCCCCCCCAATGTTCCTTGACTCAAGGAAGGAAGGCGCGCCGCGAGGAGGAGGCTGAGGCGGTGGGAAGCCCCACTCCCGGAGCTGCTGCCGGGCATGCGCAGCACCTCTTGTCAAGGAAGGAGGGTGCGAGCGCCTCTGCCTCCTCCGCCATGTTCCTGGGTGCTGTGCATGCCCGGCAGTGGCCCCGGGGGCTTCCCTCCGCCTCCTCGCACCCTCCTTCCTTGACAAGGGGGTGGGGCCAATGGCAGGTGAGGGGGGCACCATTCCCTCCTCCCCCACCTCCTTGCAGCGCTCTTCCCCCGCCCTCTCCCGAGAGAGAGAGAGAGAGAGAGAGTCATCTCCATGCCACGCGTTGCGTTTTTGTTTCAACATTTTTTTTGGTCCATGAACTGCGGGCCCCCCCCGGCTTGCGCCCCTAGGCCATGGCCTAGGATGGCCTTATGGGTAATCCAGGCCTGGACGGAACATGCTTAGTGCCCAGCTCTCATTGCCTGGAGCGCCATTGCCACTAAAGATGCAGAAGAGGGTGTTTGGGGGCAGAAATGAATCACCCCTCCCTTCTCTGATTGCCCTTGTGATTTGGCCGACATCACTTCAGACAAGGAACTATGTTGCACCCAGTGGCTACCACTATGATAGGAACAAGATGGGCATGGTGAGTGCCATCTCATGTCCCTAGGCTGCGTGGGCCCAAAGAATACAGGATTTGGTAGACATTCAAACATGCTAGCTTGATGATAGAATGCTGAGCACTGTTTAATGATGGTGAGTATGTTCAATGGTAGCTTTGTGTAGAGGATAATTCAGGTTATAATGTGTATCAACTTCTGCTGTTACATGTTCAATCATAACATTTTTATCACACAGGAAGCAAAACGTTTTGACCCACCTTCGTATTATCTTTATTTATACCCCGCTTTTCTCCCCGTGGGCACTCAAGCCAGCTAACAATCCACACTAGACAAGTATAAAAAGTAAAAAGTGCAATACAAAACAATTAAATAGCAACAGTGTGGTAAAAACAGAATTAAAATACAAGTACGAGGGCGGATCAATAAGTCCGTGACTTTTTGAGTGAAACACAGGTTTTTGGATTAAAAATCATTTTATTTGTCAACGTAGTCTCCTTTGGGTTCTATACACTTTGTCCAACGTTTCTCCAATTTTTTTTATCCCTTCCAAAAAATAAGATTTGTCAAGGTCATCAAAATAGCTATTTGTTTGTGAGATGATTTCATTGTTGGAGTCAAATCTCCTTCCGCCGAGCCATTTCTTCAAGTTTGGAAACAAGAAATAGTCATTCGGGGCTAAATCTGGAGAATAGGGCGGATGAGGGAGCAATTTGTATCCCAATTCATGAATTTTGCCACGGAAATTGTGCGTGTGTGCACCCGTGCATTGTCCTGCATTGTGAGCAAACGCGGCACCCATCTTGCGGAAAACTTTCTCATGCCCAAGTGATCATTTAAAATTGAAACCACTGAGGCATGTGAGATGACTATGGCTTCCACAATCTCTCGCACTTTCAATCTCCAATCGGCCAACACCATATCGTGAATTTTTCCAATTGTTTTGGGTATAGAGACCTCAAATGGGCATCCAGAACGTTCGGCATCTTCCGTGCTTGTACGGCCACAACAAAATTCAGTAAACTAATTTTTTACCATTGAAATTGATGGTGCAGAGTCCCCATAGTATTTATCAAGCTTAGCCTTGGTTTGAGTGATGGGTTTTTTCTGCAAAAAATAATGCTTAGTGTGCACACAAAGTTCACTTTTTCCATTTTCTCCTCAAATCACGCGGTAGTCTGCTATCAATGGCTGTCAAACACAAACTAAATGATGCAGCTTGTTCAGATTTTGACAGGAATCAACTGACAGATGCCTGTTGACAGGAGCAGTGTTGCCCTTTCACTTAAGAGGCGGGAAGTTCAAAAAGTCACGGACTTATTGATCTGTCATCATAGCACTCTAAAATGGCCTTTAAAACCCATGTCTGTACTTAATAATCCATTTTAAATGTAAGGATTTGGTGGATTTGGGTAAGCTGAGAGGGAACCTTTATGTACAATCCAGGTTCTGTTATTTAACTTTGATAATGATTGATTGTTTTCTCGCTATTACAGAATTTTTTGTCCACGGTAGATACCATTATGAGTACTCCAACAGGAACATGGAATGATTTTAAGAATGGAAGCTCTCAGCTACTAGATTCAGTGGAGAAATTTTCAAGGTCCCTCCAACCTGTCAATAACACAATTCCTCCAGTCAAATACGGCAACATTCAGCTTGAAGGAGCAGTTGTAGACCAAGGAGAAGACTATAACAAGAACTTTACATTTTCAGAAACCTCCAGGCTGAGTGGCGGTGTGCTGATGAATGAACCAAAACTTAAAGATGAGACATCAGCTTTCACCATCATCAGCGTGGCTTACTCAACTTTGGACCATATTATTGCCCAGTCCAATAAGACAGAAGGACCCGTAATCAATGGTTTGGTTCTCTCAACTGTAGTCAGTGATGACAACAAACTGAGGGAAGATTTCCAGATCAATATGGTGTTTACAAAGCGTGAAAAAACCCTACGAAATCCACAGTGCGTCTTTTGGAATTTTAATTTCACAGCAGACGGAGGCGGCTGGGATAGTACGGGATGTGAAAGCAGAGAGGATGGGGACAGCGTCGTTTGCACTTGCGACCACCTGACGTCATTCTCTGTGTTGATGTCTCCTAGCCACGAGGACCCATGCAACGACGCCCTGCCACTGACTTACTTGACATACATTGGCTTGGGTATTTCAATACTGAGCCTGGTGGCCTGCATCGGAATCGAACTTCTTGTCTGGAAATCAGTGACCAAAACAAGAATATCATACATGCGCCATGTTTGTATTCTGAACATTGCCATTTCTCTCCTCGTTGCAGATATCTGGTTCCTGGTTGTTGCAATAATGCATGGCAGAAATGATAAATTAGATCGGCCGATCTGCATAGCAGCAACATTCTTCACGCACTATTTCTACCTCTGTGTCTTCTTCTGGATGCTCACTTTGGGCCTTATGCTCTTCTACCACCTGGTCTTTATTTTACATAATGCTAGCAAGACTCTCATGAAAACTGTAGGTTTTGGCTTGGGATACCTTTGCCCTCTGGCTATCTCAGTCATCACAATAGCTAGTACTATTTCCTCTGAGACTTACACAAAGAAAGATATCTGCTTACTCAACTGGGAAGAAAGCAGAGCTCTTTTGGCCTTAGTCATTCCGGCTGTGGTCATTGTTGCTATCAACGCTATAGTTACTATTGTGGTTATAGCCAAAATACCAAGACGCTCCATTGGGGAAAAATCAATAAGTGAAGAAAAGAAATCTTTGTATCGTATCGCCAAGAGTGTTGGTGTTCTAACACCCTTGTTAGGACTTACGTGGGGATTTGGTCTTGCAACAGTTATACCAGGAAGCCCATGCATATTCCACATATTATTTACCATTTTCAATGCTTTTCAGGTAAGTAGATACCAGCTATTTTTTTATATGTAGCAGACAAAATGTCTCGGTTGTCTTGAGATCTATCAGTATGCACATGCCATTGCTTTATTGGGGGTGCGAGAAATGATTTGCACAGGGTTTCCCTTTTAATATGAGAACATTCAATGAAGCTGTAAAATTAAAGCAGTTTGATACCACTTTTGTCTGTTGTGGCTCACTGCGATCGAATCCAGTGAGTTGTAGTTTGGTAATGCGCCATTACTGGCAAAACTACAATTCCCGTGGATTCCACAGCATTGAGCCATAACAATTAAAGTGATGTCAAAATGCATTAATTCTACAGTGTAGATCAGGGGTGCCCACACTTTTTCAGCATGCGAGCTACTTATAATAAAACCAAGTCAGAAAGATCTACCTACCTCCTCAAGGCTGGAGAGGAGAGGGGCGGGGCTTGGTGCGGCCTGGCTCTGCCCCTCTGGCTTCCGCTCTACCAGCAGCTTCTCCAGGCTTGAGGATGGCAGTGCCAAGACCAGCCTTGTGCTAGCTATGCCACCACTGGCTTGGCATTGCCATCCTCAAGCCTGGAGAAGCTGCTGGTAGATGAAGCCAGAGGGGCGGAACCAGGCCACGCCAAGCCTTGCCCCCCTCCCCTCTGGCTTTGGAGCTCCCAGCAGCTTCTCCAGGCTTGAGGATGGCAGTGCCAAGCCAGCCTTGTGCTAGCTATGCCACCACTGGCTTGGCATTGCCATCCTCAAGCCTGGAGAAGCTGCTGGTAGAGCGAAGCCAGAGGGGCGGAACCAGGCCACGCCAAGCCTTGCCCCCTCCCTCTGGCTTTGGAGCTCCCAGCAGCTTGTCCAGGCTTGAGGATGGCAGTGCCAAGACAGCCTTGTGCTAGCTATGCCACAACTGGCTTGGCATTGCCATCCTCAAGCCTGGAGAAGCTGCTGGTAGAGCGGAGCCAGAGGGGCGGAACCAGGCCACACCAAGCCTTGCCCCCTCCCTCTGGCTTTGGAGCTCCCAGCAGCTTCTCCAGGCTTGAGGATGGCAGTGCCAAGCCAGCCTTGTGCTAGCTATGCCACCACTGGCTTGGCATTGCCATCCTCAAGCCTGGAGAAGCTGCTGGTAGAGCGGAAGCCAGAGGGGGCGGAACCAGGCCACGCCAAGCCTTGCCCCCTCCCCTCTGGCTTTGGAGCTCCCAGCAGCTTCTCCAGGCTTGAGGATGGCAGTGCCAAGCCAGCCTTGTGCTAGCTATGCCACCACTGGCTTGGCATTGCCATCCTCAAGCCTGGAGAAGCTGCTGGTAGAGCGGAAGCCAGAGGGGGCGGAGCCAGGCCGCGCCAAGCCCCGCCCCCTCCCTCTGGCTTTGGAGCTCCCAGCAGCTTCTCCAGGCTTGATGATGGCAATGCCAAGCCAGCCTTGTGCTAGCTATGCCACCACTGGCTTGGCACTGCCATCCTCAAGCCTGGAGAAGCTGCTGGTAGAGCCGAAGCCAGAGGGGGGGCGGACCCCCGCGGCGCCAAGCCCTGCCCCCCCCCCCTCTGGCAATGGAGCTCCCAGCAGCTTCTCCAGGCTTGAGGATGGCAATGCCAAGCCAGCCTTGTGTTACCTATGCCACCACTGGCTTCGCATTGTCATACTCAAGCCTGGAGAAGCTGCTGGTAGAGCGGGAGCCAGAGGGGCGGAACCAGGCCACGCCAAGCCTTGCCCCCCCCTCTGGCTATGGAGCTCCCAGCAGCTTCTCCAGGCTTGATGATGGCAATGCCGAGCCAGCCTTGTGCTAGCTATGCCACCACTGGCTTGGCATTGCCATCCTCAAGCCTGGAGAAGCTGCTGGGAGTGCCGGAAGAGGAGGGGGAGGGGCTTGGCGCGGCCTGGCTCCGCCCCCCCCCTCTGAGAAGCGCCTCATCCTGGGATCGACCTCCTTCAGTCCCGGGCTCGACTGGTTGATCGCGATCAACGTCCAGGGCAGCCCAGGGATTACCATAAAGGTCCTGAAATTGTTATCCTTCCTTCAAAACTCTGGAACTAAGTCATCATCTTTCTAAACTAACCTGATATAAGCAGTTTGAGTTCATGCATCACTAGCAATGCCACCATTACTTTCCCCTCCACAAAGAATATATAATTTCCACATTATGTTGATTTAACTGATTGACAAAGGGACATCTTTCAAGTTCTAATCCAGACAGTCAGAGGTATCAAGTCAAAATCTTGTGAAAAGCTCTGATAGAGATTTTATCACTCCAGAAAATGATTATATGAGCTCAGTGTTGAATTTATAGCATAAATTTAGGTACTTCTATTCCCTTGAAAAATCCTGGGAATGGTACACTGGTGAAAGCACCAATCCACTGTTTTTGTAGGAAACACAGCACCTCTTTCAGAGTATAATTGGTATTTACTTTTCCTGGGGAGGGCCCCCTGGTGGCACAGCGGGTAAAACCGCTGAGCTGCAGAACTTGCTGACCAAAAGGTTGGCGGTTTGAATCCAAGGAGCGGGTGAGCTCCTGCTGTTACGGCCAGCTTCTGGCAACCTAGGACTTCGAAAACATGCAAATGTGAGTAGATCAATAGGTACCACTCCAGTGGGAAGGCAATAGCCACATGACCTTGGAGGTGTCTATGGACAACACCGGCTCTTTGGCTTAGAAATGGCGATGAGCACCACCCCCAAGAGTCGGAAACTATTGGATTTAATGTCAGGGGAAAACCTTTACCTTTACTAGGGATAAAGGTAAAGGTTTTCCCCTGACATTAAAACTTGTGCGCCAGCTGCGCCCGTACCTTGAGAAGTCTGACTTGGCCACGGTGGTCCATGCTCTGGTTACATCCCGTATAGATTACTGCAATGCTCTCTATGTGGGGTTGCCTTTGAAGACTGTTCGGAAGCTGCAACTAGTCCAACAGACAGCAGCCAGGTTGATAACAGGAGCGCCATTCAGAGAGCGTACAACTCCTCTGTTGTGCCAGCTCCACTGGCTGCCACTTTGCTACCGGGCACAATTCAAAGTGCTGGCTTCAGCCTTTAAAGCCCTAAATGGTTCGGGTCCAACTTACCTGTCCGAACGCATCTCTCCCTATGAACCATTGAGATGTTTAAGATCATCTGGAGAGGCCCTGCTCTCGGTCCTGCCTTCTTCGCAGGCGCGACTGGCAGGGACGAGAGACAGGGCCTTTTCAGTGGTGGCTCTTCGGCTTTGGAACGCCCTCCCTAAAGACATCAGATCGGCCCCCCACCCTCCTGACGTGTCGCAATAAAGTCAAGACCTGGCTATATTAGCAGGCAGAATTTGATGAAATATAAGGCTTAATTGGATATAAGGAATGACGACGATGTGTTGGACACTGATTTCAACATGGCGCTGAGACTGCAATTGTATGTTTTTAATTGTTAAATTGTTATTATATGTTTTTTTCTGGGGGGGGGGTTGACTTGTTGCTGTGTTGTATTGAGGGCGGAGACTGCCTGTGTAAACCGTCCCGAGTCGCCTTCGGGCTGAGAGGGGCGGTATAGAAACGTGACAAATAAATAAATAAATAAATAAATAAATAGGGATGGTTCTGCTCTTGTTCAAGCTTTTCCCACCATCCTTTCCTGAACATAGAAGCAAGGAAACATCTAACTCTATCTGCTCTGGCATTCACACATGCAAAATAGCATGCCTGAAGACCTATGTGTGTGTGTGTATAAATGAGCCAGATGAATCAGGGTAACTTTCTCATTTTAAAAGACTGTATCCACGCTGCATAATTGTAACAGTTTGATTGACCTTAACTGCCATGGTTCACTGGCATAGGATTTTGGGGTTTGTAGTTTCGTGAGCTACCATATTTACTCAAGTATAACATGTATATCTCAGATTTGAAGCGAAATTTACTGGAATTGTAATAGATATATATTCTATGGTCTAAGAAATTTTCAGATTCAAAAATCACTTGAGTGCTGGCCACTTTCACTCAATTGGCCGTGATCTATCACAGAGGTAGTGGTGTTTTCTCATTTGACCTGAAGAACAGCTTTCTGTGTGTGAATGAGTTCTTCTTCCAATAAGTTTGTGTCCTTTGCTCAGGACTGGACGAAGGTAATAAAAAGTAGTAAGCGAACATTATTTTGGCGCCCCCTGGCTCTTCAGCATGGTGGAGATTGCGCATGCGCCGAAGCTTGCATGCGCGGGGCCGAAAGGGAGGAGCGTTTTGGAAGCGGCCAGAGGCAGAGCGCCTCTGGCTGCAAAAAACTCCTCCCCCGGCAACAGTGTATGCGTGAAACTAGCTGGCTTCCGTGTGTGCGCCATTGCCGTGAGGTGGGCCCGGCTGCCCAGAGCCGCTGGTCACCCTGCAAGGTGGGGCCGGGGGGAGGAGCTTTTTGCAGCCGGGGGCGCGCTCTGCCTCTGGCTGCCTCCATAGCGCTCCATGTGCCAAACCTGGCGGCCGTGGCCGGATGCGCCCCTGGTCACGTGGTGCCCGTAAGCGGCTGCTTCCCTTCACTTACCGTTAAATCCGCCTCTGCCTTTGCCCATGTTCTTGAGACTAGTTCCACAGATGCATCGGTATGCAATGTAATTCAGATTTTGTTAATTTTTCTCTCTAGATATCCATTTTCCTTTCTTTTTCATGTGTCAGAGTTAAGAAATGTTGTTCTTCCTTTGTCTAGAATGATCCCAGAAAGCTTTTAGGATGTGTTTGTTTGTATATGAGTATCTAGGATAATTTATGTAATTCTAACCTGCAAGTATTTTTCAGGGATTATTCATTTTCCTCTGTGGAACTCTCTGGGATAGAAAGGTAGGAAGATAAATAATTTTTAATTTTGATTTGATTAAATTGTAAATAGGACTAGATCATGGCTTTAATTCTTCTTGTTTCGATCATGTAGGTACGAGAAGCTGTGCTGAATAAAGTTCCTCTTTCCAGATGGAGATCACAACAAACAAAGGTAAAATTTTATATAGAGATGAAAAAAGGGTTGGGTCCAAATGTTCCATTTTGGTTGAAGAAAATGTCAACTTCTCATGAAAAGGCTACCTTTCATGAGCAGGGACCAGGCCTGGATTAACAACTTTTTGCGCCCTAGGCCACACTTTGAATTTACGCCCCCTCTACTACCTGAACTGAAAGTTGTTGTTTGGGATCCGGGAAGGGAGGGTGGGGCCCAAGTCGCGTCTGCCTTTCCTTCCTTCCTTCCTCACCTGGGGGCTTGGGGGTCGTGGCGGGGTGGCCATCTGCCGGGGCTGATTAGGTTCCCTGCACCCCAGGGAGGGAGAGTAGTGGGGAGAGGCCTGAGGGGCCTTCCTTCCTTCCTTTGGGGGGGGGGGGCTCCCTGGAGAGAGAGAGAGAGAGAGAGAGAGAGAGAGAGAGAGAGACACCCACCCATCTCCATCTCCTTCAGAGCCGCTCCTCCTAAATACAAGGCAAGACTTGGCTCGGGCCGAAGCACTTGCAATCTTTCGGCCGAGGTCCCCGACGCCGGCCTTGGCTCAGGGAGAACCCCCCTCTCCCGGATGCTTCCCCAAGTGGACTTCCGCCTCCAAGACAGACCCCTCCTGCCTTCCCCCCTCCGTGGATTGGTCCCTTGCCTCTGCAGAGCCACGCCCACCTGGGAGGGAGGGAGGCTCCCCGATTGGCTGGCTGCCGCTCTTCAGTTTTGATCGATGGGTGTCACAAGGTAGGAGGTGGAGCCAGGAGGCGAGCTCAGAGGACTCACTCTTGGCCCCGCCCACTCCCCACCTCCCAGGGAGGGAGGGAAGGAGTGATGTCACCCTGGATGGCAATGGAGCAAACAAGGAAGGCGGGCCTGGTGGAGGAGGAGGGAGGGAGTGATGTCACCCTGGGAGGCCCCACCCCCGGCTGAGTAGCAGGGAGGAGGGAGGGAGGAAAGCCGCTGCTGCTGCTGCTCTTCACCCTGCGTGTCCTGTCTTGAGACCAGGCTCGGCCATCCCTCCGGGGCCTTTGTGCTTCAGCTCCCGCCATTCCCAAGGGCTGGCCATGGAGGTTTTTTTTTTTAATTAACTTTTTTTTGGTCTTTGAATTGCGCCCCCCTCGGCTTGCGCCCCTAGGCCATGGCCTAGGTTGGCCTTATGGGTAATCCGGGCCTGCCAGGGACTGCAAGTTGCTTCTGAAAGTTGCAGTTTCTCAAGTCGCTTCTGACACGAAAAACAATTGAGCAGGGAAGAAAAACACGTAGCCTTCCAGGTGTTGTTGGACTTGAACTCCCAGTAGTTTATCCATTATAGACCATGGTGAGGAATGCTGGGAATTGAGGTGCCCTAATGTCTGGAGGGCCTTGTGATTCCCATCCCTGCACTACATGCAATGGGTGGCGCAATGGGTTAAACTGAATTGCTGACCTGAAGGTCGACTATCAGCTCCAGCTTCCCAGATGGGACATGAGAGAAGCCTCCCACAGATGTCCCCTGGACAACGTCTTTGCAGACAGTCAATTCTCTCACACCAGAAGCGACTTGCAGTTACTCAAGTCTCTTCTGACACAATTTAAAAAAAATCAATGTGTGAAATGAAGCCCTTCCTCTGGAATTCCCTTTTCTTTTATTTGAGCAAGTATTTTCACAGTATATCTTGCAAATAAAAACATGAGAAGAGTTTCTCTGTATTGCTTTCGGGAATTACGTATCATGTTATCCTTGAAATATACTTAAAAGTATGTCTCATTGATCTGGATGTGGCTTACTTCCAGTTAAGCCACGTCTGTTTAATTTTTAAAAAAATATAATAAGCAAAAATAACAAAAACCAAGTTCTGTTGAAAATGCTAACTTTTTATCGATATATTTTTTCATCTTGCAGTCAACATCCCAGGGCATGTCAGCGCCTATGCTTTCCATCAGTTCTCCCTTTTCAAAAACTTTAAACAACTTGTTTGGCAAAGCAGGTAAGTGACAAGAATCCTTTGGTGATTCACATGCAATATCCTTATGTAATTTTTAGATTCTCTCATAAACTGGATTTTCAAATGCACAGAGCGTAGGATCTTTATTTACATTATTGTTCTTGTCGCTGACTTTGAGTAAGTCAGCTTTGACTTATGGAGATCCTAGGAATGAGAGACCTCCAAGTCACCCTGTCATCGACAGCCCTCAACCGGGCAAGCCGGTGGGCGGGCACTTCCCCCATGTGATAAGATAGGAGAGAAACCGGGACAGTACGGGTGACAGGATCCCACGCCTTGGACGTTTGCTGCCAGAATTGCCACGATCTTACTGTGCTTGCTGTTTGACAAACTCCAGGAGGACATGGTCACTCCTACCTAAGGATCCGACATCATTAACCAGGTCATCCCTGTTGGTTAGGTTGAGCTCTTGTATAGATGAACCCTGTCTTGCCTCTTCCACCTTCTCGATCATGAACAAGTCAGCAAGGCAAGTGAGGAATTTGTTGGACCTGTTATTTTTGGAAGAGTTTGACTTCCAACAAATACAAGGAACAAAACATGACCTGTTTTTGTGTGTGATCAAATTGCTCCGGATCACCAGTGTAGAATCTTTTAATGTATCTTCTGTGTATCTAGAGAAGTTGTACGAATGGGTTTCCCCGTAAGTCTTATTATTGATAATATTTGGTCAAACTTTGCTTCATATTCATATTATCTTTTATCTATTATCTGTACAATTAACCACTTTGAATCTCCCTGTGAAGAGAAAAAGCAGGATATTAACAACAACAACAATAACAAGAACACTTTATTTATATTCTGCCCTTCTCTCCAAGGGGACTCAGAGCAGATTACAATATAAACAGATACTGGCAAATATTTAATGCCTTGTTACAATACAATGAGACACACAAACACAAACAAAGGCAAAGGCTTCTTTCATTTCCAGCTTTGGAGGCGGTGCTCATCTCTGGTTCTGGGGAGGTACTGTTTTCCATTTCCAAGCCAAGGAACCTGCGTTGTCACTTCCTGGTTGTGTGACCGTCATGGCTGCTTGGAATGTCTTATGCCTTTCCCTCCAAAGCAATACCTATTTATCTAGTCCCATTTGCATGTTTTCGAACTGCTAGGTTGGCTGGAGCTAGGGCTAACGGCGGGAGCTCGCCCTGTCCCACGGATTTTAACTGCCAGGCCAGCAGTTCAACAGCACATGGGTTTAACCCATTGCACCATTGCAAGACTAATAATAATAATAAGTAGTAGTAGTAGTCCTGATCTCACTGTCTTAGGCAGGCACTAGAACTTTCACATATAACCTTTGCAAAAAAAATACTGGTGGGTGCAGGTCATCTGACAACAAATCAAATTGGCATTGAGGTTGCAGTGGTTTATTTGTTGGAAAGGATGCTAGCAAATATATCATCTAAACTGCTTAATTATTCAGGGGTGTTTCTAAGGCACAATTCTTCTAATATATAATTGGGGAAGACCCTTATTATAGAAACCACCTGGGTCCCAAGCAGGGAGAAAGGTGGGATTAACCCAGGCTCGGATTACCCCTAGGCCAGTGTTTCTCAACCAGTGTGCCGTGGCACACTAGTGTGCCGTGAGCGATCATCAGGCGTGCCGCAAGAAAAGCTCTCTGCCCCCCCCTTCCTTCCCCTCTCCTCCTGCCGAACTCCTGCTGCTTGGGGGAGGAGGAGGAAGGGCCGGGCGGCGGCGAAGAAAAAGAATAAGGGGCCGGGGCTCCGCCTCCTTTGGACGTTTCCCCAGCCAGCCTCTAATCCTCCATGACTCCCACCATGACTGTTGCCCCTCGCTCGCTGAAGCTGCATCACTGCCCACTGAAGCCCATCCACCGCTCATGTTCCTCCTCTGTGGGAGAGCTGAGGCCAGGGGAGGGGCTCACACAGCTTTGCCAGCTTTGAGGGGCAGTGCCAAGCCAGCAGTGGCAGAGCCAGCACAATGCTGGCTTGGCACTGCCCCCTCAAGGCTGGCAAAGCTGTGGGAGAACTGAAGCCGGGGGGAGGGGGTGGGGCATGGCACGGCCTGGCTCCTTCCCCTCCCCTGGCTTTGGCACTCCCAGCAACTGCTCCCAGCAGGCCACCATCCCCAGCCGTTCTTTACTGTGTTAGAGTGTCATTTTGTGTCATTTTGGTTGGTGGTGTGCCCCAGAATTTTGTAAATGTAAAAAGTGTGCCACAGCTCAAAAAAGGTTGGGAAACACTGCCCTAGGCCATGGCCTAGGGGCGCAAACCGAAGGGGGCGCAGATCCCGGACCCCCCCCCCCCCATGTTGTCTCAGCCCGCCCCTGGGGGCGAAACGTCAGGAGAGAGTGCTTCTGGGAGGAAACGGGGAGAGCGTGCATCTGGGAGGAAACCTCCAGATGGGCGGCAGAGGAGAGCGCACCTGGCTGCAGGTGCCTGCCCCAGAGGGAGGCCTCCTCCGTTTGGGCGGGGGAGAGGGCCCGGCGGCGGCCTGGGGCAGGAGATCTCTCCCTCCCTCTCTCCCTCTCTCCCTCTCTCCCTCTCTCCCTCCCTCCCTCCCTCCCTCTCTCTCTCTCTCTCCACTGAGGAGGTAGCAAAAGGCGGGAAAGGAGGCCACTCACCCAGGACACTGCCCTTTTGGTGGAGGCAGGAGAAGAGACGGGGCTGCTGCGGAGGATGCTGCGGGACAGCCAAAGTGGGCTGGAGGAAATGGCGCCCGCTTTGGCCGTCCCGCCAGCATCTTCCGCCGACAGCCTTTGCAGCAGGCAAGGAAGGAAAGGCAAAGCGAGGAGAGGAGCCCCTGCAGATCCCCAGCCTCGCCGCCCGCGGCTCCCGCGCCTTCCTCCTCCTCGGATTTTGGCGCAACAGGACGAATAGTGGCGGCTCGGAGGCCAGACACGTGCCAGCAGCCCCATCTTCTCCTGCCTCTGCCGAAAGGGCAGCGTCCTGGGTGAGTGGCCTCCTTTCCTGTCTTTTGCTGCCTCCTCAGTGGAGAGAGAGAGAGAGATATCCAGGGCCAGGTTTGCAGAGCGGAAAGAAAGCCCCTGCCCTGAGCTCCATTTCTGCTGCCCATGGCAAGCCTTCCCCCGCTCCCCAGGGCCCGCAGCAGCACCAGCTCAGGCCCGCAGGGGAGGGAGGGAGGAGAAGATAAGGTTTTATTTTTAGTGTGGGTCTGAGTGATGTGAGGGGGGGGGTGGTGGTGGTAGGGGGAATAATTCCAAAGTGTGGCCTAGGGCGCAAAAATTTGTTAATCCGGGCCTGGATTAACTTGAACCCTTTGAGCCATAGTGGCACAATGGGTTAAACCGTTGTGCTGGTTGAACTGAAGCCCTGAAGATCAGTAGTTCAAATCCATTAGATGGGGTGAGCTCTCATCTGTCAGCTCCAGCTTCCCATGTGGGGACATGAAAGAAGGCTCCCACATGATGGTAACACATCCAGGCGTCCCTTGGGTAACGTCTTTGTAAACGGCCCATTCTCTAACACCAGAAGCGACTTGCAGTATATTCTCAATTTGCTTCTGACATGATAAAAAAAACGTTGAAGCTAGATACTAAGATTGAAATTTATTATTATTATTTATTTTAAAAATTTTATACCCCGACCTTCTCACCTCCATGGAGGGACTCAGACCGGCTTACAGCAAAATTTAATGCTATACAAATTTTAAAACATCTTCAACAGCATATTAAAATACATAAAAAGCAAAAATACATAAAAATCACATTGCCATTAAAAACACATTCAACTCTGTCTGTAAACGTGGTCACTCATTTCAGACAAAAGCAATCAATAAACTTAGCTTATTCTGGGAAAGCCTCATTCCACATCCAAGTCAAATCACTCACCACCTGAAGGACAACAGGAAGGGGCAGATCTAACATCGCATGGGAGGGAGTTCCACAGCCAAGGGGCAATAAAGAGTAGGCTGCCAGTCTGCTCGGTGGACATCACCAGATAGATGGGAAAATGAAGATGGTGGGATCGAATGGAGGGCATTCAGAGCCTCTCCGGAGGATCTTAATGTCCTTGATGGTTCATAGGGGAGAATTTATTCGGACAGGTAAACTGGGCCAAAATGCCTATTTAACTATGGGCAGCCTTACTGGAATTAAGCTAAACACATTTGTCAAAGAAACAATTCACAATAAAGTGGTAACATTTTTCAAATACATATTATTAGAAAGTTTACCATTTTTGTTTACAATTTAATTTAGGGTGACCGTGGCATTTTAATATCCAGGTATTAGGATATTTTTAAAAAGAGAAAGGGTGTGTAGATGGACTAGGTTGAGGCCAGGGGTGCACTCAGAATTAGAGGATTATCCACTTTAATTCAGCTTTGTTTAATGATCAAACCATCTCAGAGGTTTGGGAGATTCTCTCACTCTGACTTTTAAAGAGTCTGCAGTATGGCTTGTTTAGCAGGGCGTATAAAAGGCAGAGCAGTACATTTTCTGTTTATTTTCGAACGATGTTCTATAAATCTCGATTTTAATTCTCCCTCCCCAGGCATCAGTACTAATAAACAAATTTACAGTCTCCAAGAACAGGTGGTTCCAGATTAGATGCTTTGGGACCTGTTCCTAAATTTTAATGGCTATTCCAGTGGGTGCTCTATGGTTTATGTTGGACAAACATTAGAATTAAAATCCTCTAGAACATCTGCAGAAAATGAGCTGCCTTTTAAATGCTGAACAAGCAACAGAGACTCTTTAAAAGGGTTCTTGGAGCCATGCCAAACCTCATACAGATGCCACGCCAAGCCCCGCCCCTTCCCCTGCTCCACCCTGCTTCTCTCTCGGTAGATCTTCCAGACTTTGTTTTATCATAAGTAGCTCGCATGCTGAAAAAGTGTGGGCACCCCTGTTCTAGGTGAAGTATTTCATACCCTCTATTTACAATAACTGAGCACAACTTTTCCAATATTATTTTGTTCTGCAGGAAAATATCAAGTTTCTTCTACAGAACCAACATCTTCGTCTTCTGAAAGTACTTCAAAGGCATATTCTCTGTTGACATGAACACGTGCATAAGGGTTCAAAGATCCAGACCAAGTAACAAGCAAGAAGTCACGAATGAAACATTTGACTTTCCATTGAACTATGATTTCTTAACTGAATATATTATTCCATAGCTAATGATGCACAGATGACTCCTCTCAGTACCATGTTTATGTTAGAACTCCAGAGCTGCAAGATGTTGGATGTCCTCTGTGAGCCAAGGTGTTGGTAATCATGCATTCCACAGATAGACAAAATGGGTTGATAGTTGGGTATTGCATCTGGTGATCCTAACTAAGGGTTCATAAATGAGGGATATCTACTTCAGTTGTGTCAAAATATGTGCCCAGAATTGACTTAGGGTTTTCTATAACTATTATTTACATGCTGGGCTGAGGCATTTGCATTTTAGTTTTTCTAATGTTTAAGGCACCTCCATTGATTCCTATGTATGTCTCAGTTCAGGGGTAAACCTCTATTCCTTGGGAATTATTCCCAAGGCAGGGTATGAGACTGCACATCATGATCCACATTTCCGGATGTGGTCCTAAACATACTGGAAATTCGTGAAATTTCTTTGTATGATATTGAACAATATGTCAGTATGTGATAGAACTATGCCAATCATGTGAAGTGTCCACTATACAATCAAAAGCACTTTATTTTTGTAATATCAGGTTTTTTCCAGTTACACCTCCTTTACTAAAAATAATGTTATTTAATATAAAGATATATTTATAATGATCTTTAATAAAAGATGCTTGCAAAGTGCCCTGCCCTAAGCAATGCCCTCCGGTCATTTGGAGATTTTTGTATTTATTTAAACGAAATATGGATTTTGTAACTATTTACAGTTCACACTTGTTATTTCAAATGGCAGACTACCCATTGATAGCCTTATACAGTTTTTACATTATTCTTTCAAGTTGTCAGAATTGGCAACCACAACTACTGCTTCACTGAATCCTTTTCCATCAGAGAGTTTTCTATATACTTTTGATCTGAGTTCACTTCATAATAGCTCCTCACAAAATATTTTTGTTCCAGTTTCCTGGTTATTTTTTTATTGCCGTTTTCTACATGTTTTCCAGTTCTATTTAAGGATTTCCTCTGCATACATAACACCTTTTTTGCTTCAGTGTGGCTTTATAGTGTACTCTTTCCTGTGGGGCAGGCATGTAGCTGGGAAGGGGGAGGGGGCTTGAGGGGCTTCAGCCCCCACCCCCCCGAAATTCTCAGGGTGATCCGCTAGAAGGCCTTACTGGTACATTATTTAAACTGTTATGTTTATTCATATTATGATCTGATCACCATGCTCAATATATCCCATATGCATTGGGGTATTGGGATAACGATACACAAGGTTTGCTAGGGTAGACCCTCTCTCACTCAGACTCACCCCCCCCCCCCAAATCAAAATCCTGAAGAAATCTGAAAGTAATCTTCCCTACTTGACTCTATTTTGTTTAATTCTATGGGCCTGCTGGGGAGGCAATGGAAGCAGGCAGAAGTGCTTAGCTCAGCCAGGCGGTAAACAGTAGGTTTGTGCTTTCAGGGTAAACCTTGTCCCATTTTGTGTCCCGGCTTTCATTGGGGGCTCCAATCCATTTTTAGAAGCCTCCCGAAATCAGGAGGGTGATATTTATTTTCAGTTTTGGTCCCCGAAAATCAGGCCATTATGGGGGGGGGGGGGGTTTCACACTCACTGACTTCCCTTCCCAGTGGACGCTTCAAGGAGGCTTCTGTTCTTTATACCTGGCAACTGCTGTGTCTGCTCTACAGTAAGAGGTGCCTGGCTGCAGCCACTGGCAGGTGCCCGTGTACTTTCCGGGCATGCCTGCATGCCATGCCACACTCACACTCTCCTTGGAAAGAGAGTGCGTGTGTGGTGTGGCATGCAAGCAGGCCCAGAAAGCACGTGTGCACTTGCCAGTACCTGCAGCCAAGCGCCTCTTACTCTAGAATAAGAGGTGCTCAGCTGCATGCTCACTCTGAGCCTGCCTTCGTGCCCCGCCACTCATGCACTCTCTTTCCAAGGCAAGGAAGCAAGTTGAGCTGCAGACAAAGCAGACTTTCATGTTGAGCAGATTTTTGTGCAGGGAGGGGGTGCCTTGTTTCGTGCTCCTGGAGAAACTGAAGACACGAAAGAAACGGTAGGAACAAATTCTGCGCACAACTCTAGTAAACAGCCATCTGGCTGAGGACAGCATGGTGGGGGCTTGGCAGCATGGTTTGGGGTTTGGGCCCTTCCTCATCTCCTGGAGGCAAAAAAGGTACAATTGAATCTAAGACCCACCCTATTTCTGAAGCTCCTTAAATAGGAAAAAAGTGCACCTTAGATTCAATGAAATAAATTATCTTTTTCAAGTGTGATGACCTGAACAGTAGAAAGGATTTCAACCAGGCCCAGATCATGGCCTTTTCCGGCCCGAGGCCAAAGGCTCTGCCCCCGCCCCTGGCTTTGCCCCGGCTCCGCCCCCACCCCGCCTCCTCGCCGGCACGAGGAGGAGGAGGAAGGAAAGCCCCACCCCTGGAGCCGAGGCTGCTAAGCGCCGCCCCGGGCAACCCCTATTGGCTGCCACCGCCGCGCTAGCTTTTCCTGCTTCTGCTAGGCCTAGCAGAAGCAGGAAAAGGTACCGCGGCAGCGGCAACCAATCGGGGGCGCCTGAGGCAGTGCTTAGCTGCTAAGTGCCGCCCCGCGCAACCCCCATTGGCTGCCGCTGCCGCACTAGCTTTTCCTGCTTCTGCGCGGCGGCGGCAGCCAATCGGGGGCACCTGAGAGGCGGTGCTTGCCGCGGCTCGGTTCCTCCCACTCCCTCCTTCCTCAACTTCAAGCCCGGTCGCCATTTTGAATTTTTTTTCTAAATAAATAAATAAATTTTTTTTTAAATTGGGGTGTCCGAATTTGCAGCCTCCCAATGGCTGCCGCCCTAGGCCATGGCCTAGGGTGGCCTTATGGATGATCCGAGCCTGATTTCTACTGTGTTTTTACCAAATCTATATATATAATAAAAGTCAGTGTTTGCGGGCGGTAGTGTGGTGGTGCAATGGGAGGAATATGTGCCAGTGTTTCGATTGGCTGCAACTGTGGGATTATTTGCATAAAGGGCTCTGATTGGCCAGCCTCAGAACTCCAACATTCTATGGCCCCAGACAGAGGGGATTGGTCGCCACTGAAATGGTATTTGCATAAAGGATTCCGATTGGCCAACCACATTCCAACATTCTAAAGTGACTCAGATGGAAAAGGAAAGGCCTCAGGCAGTCAGCCACTGCGGCCCACAGCAAAGGACCAAACTTGCCAAACGGGACCAATGGCCCACTTCACAACCTGGTGTGGTTTAGGACAGGAGGGGCCACGAATGATAGGATTTGCAGTACCTTCACCTCATTCACTTCCCAAACAACACTGTAGCCGCTATAAATCACAGACCAGGCCCAAAATTGACAGCAAGGCTTCCTTAACTTGATTTTCCTGACTAGGCCTCAGTTCATGGGATATTGTTAGGCTTCCTCAACTTGATTTTCCTGACTAGGCCCCCAACAATGACAGAACAAGACCAAACTTGGCACACAGACCCCCCAAGGTGCACCCTACATCCTGGTGCAGTTTGAGGGAGGATGGACCATTGATGATGGGACTTGCAGTACTTTAATTCACTTCCTTAGAGCACTGTGGCCCATACCAATGACGAATCAGGACCAAACTTGGCACACAGAGGCCCAATGGCCCACTTTACAAACCTGCTGTGGTTTACAGCAGGATGGCTCTCAAATGATGGGATTTGCAGTACCTTCACCCAATTCATTTCCCACAGAACATTGCAGTCCCTACAAATCAGAGACCAGGCCCAAACTTGGCACACAGAGTACCCATGACCCACTCTACATCCTGGTGCAGTTTTGAGTGGGACAGACCACGGATGATGGGAGTTGAAGTACCTTCACTCACTTTCTGAGACCGCTGCGACCCTCATCCAATGACTGATCAAGACCACACTTGGCACACAGAGCCCCCATGACCCACTCTACATCCTGGTGCAGTTTGGAGAACGGGGGACCATGGATGATGGGACTTCCAATACCTTCCCTCACTTCCAGAGACTGCTGCAACCCTCATCCAGAGAATGATCAAGACCAAATGTGACACACACAGCCCCCATGACCCCCTCTACATTCTGGTGCTGTTTGGAGGGGGATGGACCATGGCCAATGGGACTCGCAGTACCTTCACTACGTTCCTGAGACCACTGCAAGCCACATAAACATCTAATAGGAACCAACCTTGGCACACAATGCCTTCCTCAACCTGGGCACCGCCGGGTCCTCAGCTAGTATTTGTAAAAATGTGGTAGAGTATAGTTTTACTAGGTATAACCTCAAACACACACACAAATTCATACATGTCCTGAACACACAAGGGATCTTGTGACCCTGAAAGTAGTGTGCTTCAGTCATATTGATGTTAGTAACTCACACAGAATTATGTAAAGGAGAATATTCTATTGAACATGCAAAATTTTTAAAATATCAACAAAAAATTTGTTGGGGAATCCAGTATTATGGAAGGATGCCATATACAGCAAAACCCAAGCATCTGATAGAGCACAATTAATGTAGAATAGGGAATGCTGACTCAAGTTTGTGGGGCTGGGAGGTTTTAGTGTTAAGCAGACTTGTTTTTGTCATTCTACAGAAGATGGGGGAAAGGGTTCAAATGCTAGAGAGGCAATACAACAGTCCCTCGAATCCAGGGTTCTTCAAACTAAGGTGATTTCTGTAGCCTCCATTAAAAATGGATGCTAATCCCTTCCCCAGAACAAATTCACTTTGGAATCTGAATCTTGAATGGGTTTAAGATAGAAAATAATGCTTAAAGTCCTTCAGAAGAGCAACTTCAGGATATCATGCTGGGAGAAATAGAAACTTACCTGTGGACATTCAATAATTCAATCACAAGAGCATTTTTTAGCCAGACAGACTGAGGGAGGCCATGGCGTCCTTCATTCTTAGATCTTGGCTATTTTATTATCACACACTGTTCCACATATCTGCACTGCCACTTTGCAAGGTGATAAAGATCATTGAACTGCCAGGCGAGATGGTCTACTATTATAGATTACTTTTATGGAGCCCTTATTCCATGTCCGTCCGTCCCGTCCCCCCCTTTTGGTCATGTCAGAAGCAATTTGAGAAACTGCAAGTCACTTCTGGTGTGAGAGAATTGGCAGTCTGCAAGAATGTTGCCCAGGGACACCCTGATGTTTTTGATGTTTTACCATCCTTGTGGGAAGCTTCTCTCATGTCCACACATGGGAAGCTGGAGCTGACAGAGAGAGCTCATCCGCACTCTCCCTAGATTCAAACCTCTGACCTGTTGGTCTTCAGTCCTGCCAGCACAGGGGTTTATCCCACCGTGCCAGCAGGGGATCCTTATTCCATGGTAACAAGAGGAAAGCTGTACTGGGTACATAAGGCTGTGCATTAGGCCTGTTATCAAGTGGAAAAATGCATTTCGGAAGTCGAATCAGATATTGGTTTTGCTCTGGTTTCGGATGTGAATCACTTCCGATTTTTAAAGTGATTTTATCAAAATGGATTCGGATGTATTCCAATAATTGGAAGTATTCAGAAATAGCGTCTGCGATTGCGCAATGCGTGAAAATCAGCAGAAGGGAGAATCAAAACTATGAGGAATCCAGTTTCCATCCGTTTTTGACCGCTAGTAATGACAAAACTAGCCACTGGTACAAAATATTAAGCACTGTTAACACATTAAGAAATCATTTTAAAAATGGGACATAAAATTAAAATGACATCCGAGACCTTTCCGAGAATGGCGAGGGAGCTCTCGGAATAGCGAATCCACTTCCTGTTTGGGGCGCTGTTCTCCATATCGCTTCAATTATCAGAAGTCTGAAAAAAAATCCGAAAATCGGAAGTATCCGATTATCGGAAACAGGCCTACTGTGCATTCTTAAACATGGATGACAGTATGAAGTCAGTAAAGTGAACTCTGTAGGTTCCGTTAAAATGATAGAAAGTATAAGGGGTGAAAAGTAATAAAGGGCTGCTTTATGGAACTTTGTTTTAATGGTGATGAATGTACATGATGTTTTTAATATTAACTGTATTTTAATGTATTTAATTCTAGGTGTATTCTAATGTATTTTAATTTTAACTGTTGTTTACTATGTATTGTGTGGCATCGAATTGTTGCCGTCTGTTAGGCCGCACTGAGTCCCCCCTTCGGGGGTTGAGAAGTAGCGGGGTATAAACACTGTAAATAAATAAATAAATAAATAAATAAATAATGTAGTTCTATGGAACCCCCGGTGCCAGCAGAACTCCTGGCCAAAAGATTGGAGATTCAAATCTGGGGTGTGGGGTGAGCTCCCACCAGTCAGCTCCAGCTTCTCATGTGGTGACATGAGAAGACTCCCACAGGATGGTAAAACATCCAGGCGTTCCCTGGGCAACGTCCTTGCAGAAGGCCAATTGCCTCACACCATAATTTTATGGTTGGGGGTCACCACAACATGAGGAACTGTATTAGGGGTCACGGCATTCGGAAGGTTGAGAAACACTGCTTTAGACGGGCCTGCAAGTTGCTCCTGACATGAAAAAAAGTAGTTTTATTCCTCAAGCGAGACAAAGCAAACTGAAGAGACCCAGATGTTACTGTAATTGACGAGGGGAATGAGTAGATGTCCACACACTGCTCAGGAGCCTTTAATCCTGTTCCAGACTGGAGGTGTGCCTGGAACATGAGGTACGGCTTCAGATGGGACACTAGAGAGCGCCCACTGGGCTGCCTGCGTGGTGAGCTTAAAGTTCTTATCTCTAAGTGGCCTGAAAGGTCTTGCAGGGCCTGCCCACATTGCGATGTCCATCAGTGAACACATCCAGCAGTGTACAAGAAGATGGACTATATTTTTCAAAAATGAGAATCTATTTCAGATGATATCTCAAAAGGCCAGAAAGCCATTAAGAAAGCAATCCAATCTTCTTGCAAATGTTCTTTCTCCCTGATTCCTCAGGTAGTTTTAAACAGCTCTGTTCCTTTGACTTTTGGTGAAAAGGTAAACAGTACACTGCGCAGGCCCGGATTAACAACTTTTTGCGCCCTAGGCCACACTTTGGAATTACACCCCCTCTACTACCGGCACTGAAAGTTGTTGTTTGGGATCCGGGAAGGGAGGGTGGGGCCCAAGCCGCGCCTGCCTTTCCTTCCTTCCTTCCTCGTCCGGGGGCTTGGAGACAGTGGCGGGGTGGTCATCTACTGGGGCTGATTAGGATCCCCATGCCCCAGGGAGGGAGAGTAGTGGGGAGAGGCCTGGGGGGCCTTCCTTCCTTTGGGGGGGCCCTCCCTGGAGATAGAGAGACACCCACCCATCTCAGTCTCCTTCAGGGCCGCTGCTCCTCCTCCTCCTTGGTTGCAATCCGTAGCTCAGGAGAACCCCCCTCTGTGGACTTCCGCCTCCAAGCAAGCCCTTGCCTTCCTATTGGCCGAGTCCGTGAAGCCACGCCCGCCCGGGAGGGAGGGAGGGAGGCTCCCTGATTGGCCGGCTGCCGCTCTTCAGCTTTGATTGATGGGTGTCACAAGGCAGGAGGCGGGGCCAGGAGGCGAGCTCGGAGGACTCACTCCTGGCCCCGCCCACTCCCCGCCTCCCAGGGAGGGAAGGAGTGATATCACCCTGGGAGGCGACGGAGCAAACAAGGAAGCCAGGCCTGGCAGAAGAGGAGGGAGGGAGTGACGTCACCCTGGGAGGCCCCACCCCCGGCTGAGTAGTGGGAGGGAGGGAGGGGGGAAGCTGCTGCTGCTCCTCGCCCTGCGTGTCCTGCCTTGAGACCAGGCTTGGCCCTCCCTCCCTCCCTCCGGGGCCTTTGTGCTTCAACTCCCGCCATTTCCAAGGGCTGGCCACGGAGGGTTTTTTTTAAACAACTTTTTTTTTGGTCTGTGAATTGCACCCCCCTCGGCTTGTGCCCCTAGGCCATTGCCTAGGTTGGCCTTATGGGTAATCCGGGCCTGACACTGCGTATTGTGTTGCAAATTTAATACACATTTGCACCTGACTGCTGGGCAGGAGAAAGTTGCAGGGTAGCACTTCAAGTCCTGAAGGCAGAGTTATATAATACACCCTGTAGTTTATACAGCTAGTTGGAAGGCATTCTCATCAATTATTCCTTTTTCCTGCTGAATTGCTTTGTAAGGACAACACCTGCAAAGAACAGGTGCCAAAGAATCTAAAAGAAAGGAGGGTACAAAAGGACACCCCTCTTCATGGCCTTCTGACAGCAAGAGTAGAAATCATACAGTCCTCCAAATATTGTTAGGCTGCACTTCCCATCAGTCCTAGCCAGCAGAGTCAATGGCAAGGTGATGCAAATCAACAATCTCTGCGGGGCCATACAGTTCTCATTCTAGGTATGTCCTACAGGTAAAAAAAAATCCAGCTTGGAAGCAAGAGGTGAGGCATGAACACATGGAAGAAAAATGACAACATTTCTGAAATCACATTGAAGCCACACTCCGAAAAGGCCTTCATCTCGTAGCGACGGTGGCAACAGATATTATAGCAAGTATAACGGTTCCAGCAGCTGCACCAAGCAGCAAGCCAAGGATGTTCCAGTTGACATGGGCGACCTGGCACCTCGCCCCTGTGTAAAGGAAGATTTTGGATGCCGCACACCTGTAAAGAAAAGGGGAAAGTCAGTGGCTTCTCCCATAACTTTGAAAATTTGCATCTGCAATGGAAAAGATCTCGGAAAGAGGCTTTTCTGAAGATAACATTAAAAAGTGAGCATAGGTCCGCCAGCCAGTTTGGAGCTACTGCTGCTCCTCAAGGGCATTTTAAAATCTCTATTGCTCTTAAATGACAACAACAACAACAACAACAAATCCTTGTGATGTGATGTTATGTTGGTTCAAAAGAGGGGAAAAGAGCAGAATTATGCACTATATTCCCATCCAAACATTTTCCAGTTGGGGGGGGGGGGGTGTTAAACATAAGGCAGAGTGCCATATTCATGTTGGGGATCCTATAGAAATAATTAAACGTTGCTGAAAAACTGGGTTTTTGTAAGTTTTCCGGGCTGTATGGAAAACAACATCATCAGGAGATAATGGTTCTGGAAGCTGGGCACACAGCCTGGAAAAATCACAGCTACCCAGTGACCCTGCCATGAAAGCCTTTGACAACACGTTGTTGAAAAATCTTCTGCATGTGTCATGCCCGAAACAATTTATTACTTGCCTCTCCCTGTGGGAGCTATCTCACATACACAACTAAGGAGAAGGAATTGCCTGAAAAATGATGACCTTATTACCTTTGCTTCATCATCATGGTTAAGGTTATATTTATTACACAAAGATGGTAGGAACTGCCACACAGTAGTAGTAGTAGTAGTAGTAGTAGTAGTAGTAGTTGCAATAATTTCTCAATTTATAGGCATGTGAGTTGATTACATTATAATGAGGTTTACAAATGAGGGTGGGGAACGACAAGCAAAAACTATGCTGGATACCTGCAGCTCGCATCTCCGTTGTTTAAACAGATGCCTCCATTCTGACATGGGTTTGGATCACAGTGTTCCCTTGGTAGGCGCTGCCAGTCTTCCAGGTGGGCTGACCTCTTCTTCCTTCCCAAAGGAGGGTTTTCATCGCCAGGCCAAGTTCGGGGAGAAGCATGTTCAGTCTTCCTGAGATGCGTTATATCTTATTCAGAAAGAAAGGAGGAGGATCATCAGGGGCGGTCCGTCCATGTAAGCAACCTACGCGGCCGCGTGGGGCGCCATCTTGGATGGACACCGCCACACTGGCCGCGCCACCGTAGCAAACCTCCCTGCTGCCTGCAGCAGCTTCTGAGCATGCGCGGAGATTTTCACGCATGCCCAGAACCTCCGGAGCGCTCTCCCTTGCCCTGTGAAACACCACATGGGAGGGGCTGGCAGCGGGCACCAGGAAGCGCTAGGAGAGGCCTTCGAAGGCCCCTCCTCATGCTTCCTGGTTTCCCCTGCCAGCCCCTCCCATGGGGCATTGCAGAGGGCGGGAGAGCGCTCTCCCTTGCCCTGTGAAACGCCCCATGGGAGGGGCTGGCAGCAGGCACCAGGAAGCGCTAGGAGAGGCCTTTGAAGGCCCCTCCTCATGCTTCCTGGTTTCCCCTGCCAGCCCCTCCCATGGGGCATTGCAGAGGGCGGGAGAGCACTCTCCCTTGCCCTGTGAAACGCCCCATGGGAGGGGCTGGCAGCAGGCACCAGGAAGCGCTAGGAGAGGCCTTTGAAGGCCCCTCCTCACGCTTCCTGGTTTCCCCCTGCCAGCCCCTCCCACAGGGCATTGCAGAGGGCGGGAGAGCGCCCCCGCCCTCTGCAATGCCCCGTGGGGGGCTGGCAGGAGGAGCCCGGGAGAGCGAGAGGAGGGGCCTTCGAGCTCCTTTTTCGCGCTTCCTGGTTCCTCTGCTGGCCCCTCCCACAGGCAGGGGGAACCAGGAAGCGCGAGGCCCCTCCTCGCTCTACAATGCCCCGCGGGAGCGGCGGCGCGTGGGAGCAGCGCGAGGAAGGAGCGGAAGGAGCGTGCGCGCAAGGTACCGCTTCAGAAAAATGTTTGGGGGCAAAGTAATGTTTGGGGGAACAATGTTTTTGGAGGGGGCAAAGTTATGTTCGCCTACCATTGGAAATTTCCTTGGACCACCCCTGAGGATCATCCATACAAGTGGACAAACATTTTCAATTTTAAAAATGAGCTGAAGGCATGCACTTCACATTTTAAACAACCAGAATATTTAATTTTATTGAATGCATTAACAAAGAGCGGCAATAAAAACAGGAAAGCTTAGACATAGATGAGGTTTCCCTGAAAAGTTAGGTAGCCCCATGCTTTTGCATTTAAGGTGACAGTGTGTATGTGTGTGTGCGCGCGCTTCGTAAAACAAGCATTTTATTTTATACGAGCTGTACCCGGCCATGCGTTGATGTGGCATAGTCTGTGGCAACCCCCTTCTACCCTCATGCTGGAAAAGCACAATCAAAGCACTCCTGACATGGCCATTCAGCCTCTGCTTGCTAACAATAATAGAATGCTAAGGTAGGAAGAGAGGCCATCCAGTCCCGCCCCTTCTGGCAAATGGGGAAAGCACAATCTAACCACTCCTAACAGATGGCCAGCTTCAACTTGATGGTGATGATGGAATTCTAGGGTAGGTCTTCCTTTACTGCCAAAGGTGGTTGTACTGGATGGCCTATGGGGCCCATAATTATTATTTATTATTTATTATTATTTAATTTACTTATATTCCGCCCTTCTCATCCAGAAGGGGACTCAGGGCGGATTACAGGTACATATACAAGCAGACAATCCCTGTCGTTTATCACAGTACAGTACATACATTTTTGACATATTACACACATATAAACGAACAGAGGCAAATCTGGCCACCAGGGGAAGCTGATGCCCTCCTCATCTCTCAGCGTCCCAGCGTCCCTCATTGTTCCTTCCGCATACCTCAGCGTGCCTGGAGTTCTTTAATGGCCTCATAATTAAGTCAAAATTTGCCTCCCCACTTAATGTGGTACCTTTATCACCTACTTGACAGATGCAACTGTCTTTCAGGCTGCAAAGGTCGTCAGCAGGCTACACTTAAGGACGAGCACCCACCTCCACCCGGGCAGGCCTTAAACTCATGACCTACTGGTCAGAGAGATCTTATGCAGCTGACACTTAGCCAGCTGCGGCACATTCCTGGTGCATTAGACAGTGTAGACCAGACCAGGGCAAAGTTTTTGGACTCCAACTCCCACCATTCCTCACAGCCGCTGTTAGGAATGGTGGGAGCTGTAGTCCCAAGCTCCTTGAGCACTCAAGCTTGCCCCGGCCTGGAGGAGATCTAACCTTTCCTGCCTCCACCTGAACTCCAGGCTGGGAAGGGGAGGGAGGAGGGAGGGAAGGAGAGCGGCCTTCTTACCGGCCTGAACCCTGCCCGCCCCGGTCAAGATGTCCACCAACCAAGGGAGAAGGAATGCAGGGAAGGAGGCGGAAGGGGTGGAGAGAAGGCCTGGGCTCCGCAACCTCAAGACTCGGCCTGCCGCCACCGAGAAGGAGGCCGCGCTCGCCTCAGAGCGCTCCCCTTTCGATCCTCACATTCCAGTCAGGCTCCACAGCCTTCTTTCCCGCAACTCCGCCTGAGGGAAGAAGGTGGCCCCCTTGGTCCTTTTCACCTCTCTTGCCTCCTCTCTGGATCATGTGCTGAGGGAGGATGCTTGGCGGTGTGTGTGGCCGTGTGTGCGTGCTTGGCTCCCGAGGATCTAGCATGGAGGGAAGGAGGTGCCGTGCGCAGTCAAGGTGGCAGTTATGCATGTGTGTGTGTGGCCGCAAGCTTTTCCCCCGCAATGGAAGGGGGCGGGGTAGGGAATTGTTTTGCACATGCGTTGTATTTTGGGAGGTTTTAAGTTCGTTCCACTAGGGTTTTTTGTGTTTTTCTGAGTGAAGGTAATAGATTGCTTTGGTTGCTGTCTTGTGGACAAATTTGGTGTGTTTTCGTTCAATGGGGTTTTTTTTGTTTTTAAGGTACTCACAACGACAGAACCCTTTTTATATATATTGATGTGGCGGGAATGTGGCGCAGCTGGCTGGGTCAGAAGGTCATGAGTTCAAGGTCTGCCCGGGTCGAGGTGGGCTCTCGACCTATTGTGTAGCCTGTTGTCGACCTTTGCAACCCAAAAGACAATTGCATCTGTCAAGTAGGAAACTAAGGTATCACTTAGTTGGGAGGCTTAATTTAACTGATTTACAAAGCCATAAAAAGATCTCCAGGAAACACGCTGAGGAATGAAGGAGTGCGACAGCTCCCCCTGGTGGCCAGATGTTAAATTGCCTCTGTCTGTCTTGTGTGTTTGTGTGTCTAAATGTAATGTGTACATTGTAATCCGCCCTGAGTCCCCTGCAGGGTGAGAAGGGCGGAACAGAAATAAAGTAAATAAATAAATAAATACATTATTTTATATCTGTCTGGTTTCGTTTAGCTTTATGATTTCTTATTCTGTTTGATCAGTTATTTATAAATCATGATTTCATGACTGCAATTTGAGTTTTTAAAAGGGTTGTATTTTAAAGTAGAGTTTTAATTACCTTCAGTTCTCATGCAAAAGTTGGGTTGATGATGATCACAGATCTAGCCCTCTCCCATGCAGGAAAACACAATCAAAGCACCTTCAACAGATGGCCACCCAGCCTCTGTTTGAAAACCTCCATAGAGGAGACTCAACCTCAATCCAATTCTGAAAATGCCGTAATGATTCCCTCCATTCAGACACATCATACATACATATGCATATATTAAACAAAAAGAGAGAATGAACAGTCAAGATCCTGAAAGTGCCTCGATGGATCACCAAACTCCAACCCAGAGTACTTCCACGCTTCCTCCTTCAGCTTCGCACTATTGCCAGCTGCCCAATAACCCCCTGGTACAGACCCATCCCTCTGGCTAGCAACAACATGGGGGCAAGGGAAGCAGTTACAATCTGGCAGATTTTTGTATATTTCAGAGAGAGGAAGCAAATAAAGTTTTAAAAAGATATTTGCATACCTTCAAACTCTGCAAAGATAATAATGTTGCCGTTTTTCAGGTAATTCTTTCTCCTTAGCTGTTCATGTGAGATAAATTTACTCCATCCCCAGCCTCCAACCCGACTGCAGTTGCATGAAGCGTCAAACTTGCCAAGAAGAGAGGGTTTCCCCCATCTGGAAGAATTGTTTTTTTCTGTAAAATGATGCAAAAAATATATTTATTTCAATACAACTGCTCGAAGCCCGCAGTCGAATTAAAACTGGTCAAGATTTTATTTACATCACTGTTGCGTATTCTGAAAGTGAGGAGGGGAGACCTGGGCCTCCAGAGTTAGTCCAAAGTCGCTTTCAGGTTCCCTATATGTGGCAGACCAGCTTGGTCCCCAATTACAGAAGAATGGAGCCAGCCATAAAAAAAACAGGTATCCCTTGGCCAAATGCCTAAAATGCAGGACCGCAATTATTGCAAGGGTGCTGAAATGATTTTAACATCGATAAAGCAACACTTCAGAGGACCAGGAGAGGGAAAGCCAAAGTTTTTAAAAAGGAGACTACACCTTCTTCTGGAAGAGATTGGCTGAACTAGAACGAAGAATACACTGAGTTGGCTTTGCTGTCAGAAACAACCTGGTGAAGCATCCGTCCGAAGCACCCATCGGCAATAATGAATGACTCTCATCCCTCCCAATTAATATTGACAAAAACCAACAGGTAACTATCATAAGAGCCTATGCAAAAACACTAGGTGCTGATGAAGACATTAAGAAAAAAAATGTTTATTGCCAACTGGACACCATCTTATTGGAGATACCTAAGGAGAACAAAATCACCCTTTTGGGAGATTTTAATGCAACAGTTGGACAAGATTCGGACCTGTGGCCAGGGACCATAGGAAAAGATGGAGTTGGAAATAGCCACC
The DNA here is from genome assembly GCA_030556195.1 of Anolis apletophallus. Lineage (NCBI taxonomy): Eukaryota > Metazoa > Chordata > Lepidosauria > Squamata > Anolidae > Anolis > Anolis apletophallus. The sequence continues at coordinate 57,695,226 of JARBWK010000003.1, read as the reverse complement.
CAAATGGCATCCTACTTCTCACCAAATGTGTGGAACACAACTTTGTCATCACAAACACACTCTTCTGCCAAAAACATACACAAAAGTAAACAAGCTTATGACATCATAGAAGCGCCCCTGATCAAAGCCTTGGCACCTCTTAGACTACATGTGTCAGAGATGGTGTCTGGCCCCAGCCATCCACTACCACAGTTCCCAGAATCCTTCGGGGCAACCAAACCAAGGCAGGCTGATTTCTTGCCCTGTTTACCAGTCTCAAGAAATCCAGCTGCAGTCTGTGTGTGTGAGAAACTGTGTCCAAGGCCGTTACAAGCGGAGAGGCCTTTTTCCTTTGATAAGAGATGCTAGGAAACTGAAAGTTTATTACTCCTTAGTCCAGCTGCCAGGAATAATTGGCTTGCATACCTTTCCTCTGTGGGAAGAGATATGCACAGTCAGATGGGGTTCATCTGCTGGGAAACATGTGACGCAGGGTACGTCGGAGACTTCAAAGGGTCCCAAAGGTATAACTGGGCAGACTGGGAACCTCTAGGCATCTCGAGTCAACGTAACTTTCAACCAAGACCAAGGACCGAGCGGATCGTAGCCGCTCTGCATTGAACTCTGTTTTCCTAAGCTTTCTTTACCTTGCTTTGGACTAGCCCATTCGGGCAAGAAGATCCCTAGTGTCTCCATTTTATTCTGGACTATTGCATTGCGATACTTAACATTAATCAGACCAGGACCGGCGGTTGGTAGCCACCTGCATATGGATTCTGTTTGCCAAGTTGCTTTTACTTTGTTGGGAATTGGCCTTTGGCAAGAAGATCCTTTTGTGCTTTGTGCTTTTGGACTTTGATATTGCTTCACTTGATGCCAAGGAACATCTAGAGACCTTTACTTATTATATTACATTGCCAAGCTCCACTGAAGGGACCACAGGGGGTTCTCCTTTGTTTTGGGACTTTACTTTGCTTTACCAAGTGTGGGGTCTACCGTGCCCACTTGGATTGGCCTTTGAGGCATCAACAGGCTTTGTCCTTTGCAACTTACAGAGACTAAACTTTGCTGCTTCATTGCTACCAGCATTTTTTGAGCTATTTTACCTTTGCCTGGAAAACCTCCAGGGGCTGAACTTTATTACTTAATTGCTACAACCCATTTTGGAACTAGATTACCTTTGCCTTTGCAACTTCAAGAGACTGAACTTTGATACTTTATTGCTTCCAGCTTTTTGAATCTTTATTTCTTTGCCTTTACTATTCCATTTATTCTAAATCAGTGCTGTCCAACTTCTGCCGACCCAAGGGCCGGACTTCTGGTGAGTGATCACCTGGGGGGCCGAGTGGCCACGCCCCCTGGCCACGCCCCCTGGCCACACCTCCAGTCACGTAGCTCCGCCCCCTCTCCCAAAGCATCACAATAGCCTTGGAAACGGGCGATTTCGTCCGCTTCCGAGGCTGTTGTGACGCTTTGAGAGAGGAGGAGGAGCCACGGGGAACCTTCCGCGGCTCCGCCCCCTCACCCAAAGCATCACAACAGCTGTTGTGACACTTTGGGGAGAGGCGGCTGCGAGTGCCAGGGAAAGGAGGGAGGGAGGACGGGGTCCTGGCAGGGAGGAGGCAGCGGATCGCTGCCCCTTCCTTTCCAGGACCCTTGAGTCCCTCCTTTCCTCCTGGCAGCGGCGTCCCAAATGGAACGCCGCTGCCAGGGGGAAAGGAGGGAGGGAGGACGGGGAAGAGGAGGAGGAGGGAGAACTCCGCGGCGCCCGGGAAAGAGGAGGAGGAGGGAGAGTTCTTCCTCCTCCTCTTTCCCCCTGCTCGCGCCCTTGCCCCGATCCCGGTGCCGGCGCGCGTGGGGGGAAAGAGGGGCGAAGGAGGAGGCAGCCAGCTGACTGCCTCCTCCTTCGTCCCTCCTCCTCCCCCGCGGACGCGCCGCGGCTCCAATCGCGAGCCGCGGTGAGGGGAGGGGAAGGAGGAGGAGCTGGCTCCCTCCTCCCTGCCCCGCCCCCTCCCCCCGGCCACCATTTTTTTTAAAAAAATTCATTTTTTAAATAAAAAAATTAAAAATGGCGGCCGGAGGCATAGCAGGGGCCGTGTCCAACAGGCTGGGGGCCGTGTACGGCCCCCGGGCCGCCAGTTGGACAGCCCTGTTCTAAATAAAGCTTTGAACAGCAGTTGGCCTTGTGTGGTTTACTAGGGGGATCTCCAGGGACTTTGAGGTGTTACAGATTGCCACAATTTACTCATCACAAGAACCATGGCAGGTGCTGATGATTGCTGGACAGGCCACAGGTTAATTCAATCCACAATGGCCATCAAGCCCGCCCCCAAACACAGACTCCAAGGAAGAAAGATAAGGCATAAAATGGATACCCAAGCCCTTTAAGAGCACTTTAAACGAAGAAGCAAAACAATACATGATTAAATGGGCAGAAAACTTGAAAAGACCGATCCATTTTAGAGAGTGGGAACAGATTTGGAATACAAAAATATATACTGTATACATATGCATCGGATTTGAAAGAAAATTGGCTAAAAATGTTCCATAGGTGGTACAATACACCAAAGAAACTAGGCTTGATGTATAAAAATACATCAAACAAAAGTTGGAAATGTCACGAACAGAAGGGAACCTTTTTCCACATGTGGTGGACTTGCAAGAGTGCCAGTAAGTTCTGGACAAGGATACATGAAGAATCTCAGAAAATGTTGAACAGGAAATTTAAGAAGAAACCAGAATATTATCTACTGGGAATTACGGACTCTGACCTCAGTCTTGATGATAATACAGATAGACTATTTACTTATATGGTAACTGCTGCAAGAATCTCTTATGCAAAATTATGGAAATAAGAAGAAGTCCCAGAGATAGAGGACTGGATTAATAAGCTTAAAGAAATAAAATATATGGACAATTTAACTTTCTTGTTAGAGAGAAATGAAGGAAGACCAATAAAAAGTACAAATTGGGACCTCTTGATAGAATATGGAAAAAAATGTCATTAGAAAAGACTAATGAAATATAGAAGGGGCAAAGAGATAGAAGAGAAATAAATTAAGAGAAGATGCATGTTTGGAATGGAAGTCACAACCTTTATTTTTTTTAAAAAATCCTTATTTTTTGAATATATTTTGATTTTTGATTTTTTTAACTTTTCCTCTTTTCTCTCTCCTATTTAGCTTTTCTTGCTTTTCTATGCATATATTGTTCCCCCTCTTTCCTTGATACTATTCACTTTATATATCTTAAAATAAAAATCTGTTGGAAACAAAAAAAGAGCCCTTTAAACGAGCCCTTCTCCAATCAACACTTAAGAATCATCTACCCACAGAACATCCCAAAAATGTTGAGGAACATTGGAAGAAACTGAAGATCTACCAACACAGCCTGTGAAGAATCCATTGATAACAAGCTAAGAAACATCAAGACTGGTTTGACAAAACTAATAATGAGATCCATCAGATAATCTCAGTATATAATAAAGTGGAATGTTGTATGCGTGCATGCGGGCGGGCGTGCAGGCGGGGGGAGGGATATGTGGCAGCATTCTGATTGGCTGCCACTTTCACAGGCCACAGCAACCAGCGCGGGTGATGGACCTGCACCAAACTTGGTACACATAACCCCCCCCTGACCCCCTTTACGTCCTGGTGCAGTTCGGGGGACATGACCTATGGATTATGGAATTTGTAGTACTTTCCAACACTTTGGTTCCCACAGATCACTGAGGCCACCAAAAAGGACCAAAACAGACCACACTTGGCACACACAGCCCCCACGACCCACTCTACATCCTGGTGCAGTTCGGAGGAGGCTGGACCATGAATGATGGGACTTGAAGTACCTCTACTCACTTCCCAAGTCCGCTGCGACCCTCATCCAATTACTGATCATGACCAAACTTGGCACACATAACCCCCATGACTGCCTTCGTGTCCTAGTGAGGTTTGGGGGAGGACTGACAATGGATGATGGGATTTGTAGTAGTTTCACACCCCTCTGTTCCCACAGACCCTGCGGCCCCCAACAAACACCGATAAAGACCGCACTTGGCACACAGAGCCTCCATGACCTCCATCCTGCTGCACTTCTCAAATAACCCAGGCAGCGCCGGGTCCCCAAGCTAGTCTATAATAAAAGGAAAGCCTTCCAAAAGTGGCAGAGAGCCACCAACTGTGCTGCTAAGAAAAAAAATCTATGCTAGTGCTAAAGCCGGGGTCCAAAGAAGGACCAGAGAACTCAAGAACATCTGGTGGACAAAAAAGGCTCAAGAAATCCAACTCTTTGCAGATGTCCAGGATGCATGGGGGTTCTTTGAAGCCACAAATCATGGCATACACCCTCTATGTTCATCAGATGGAACCAAACTTCTGAAGGATAAAAAATAAATCGCACTACTTTGGAAAGAGCACTTACGTTACCTTCTTAACCACAACTCCAATGTGGCCAAAGAGATTCTCTTGCAAATTCCTCAACAAGAACCAGGGATTACCTGGAGAATCTGTAATATCACTTTGGGAAATGAGAACTTGGCTATCTAACAAGACTGTGAAGGTAGACTCCTGTAACACTCTGCTTTGAAGCAGTGAGCAAGCTCAACCCTCTTACCTTCCTGATCATTCCTGCCCAGGGACTGCTACATACCTGGGAAGACCTGTGTTGCATCTGTTGTGAAGCTCCTTTCTGCGGACATCCTTTCCCTAGCATTGGGATTTTGGTCAAGCACTGTGATGGTAACCTGTCTGTGCAAAGCTGGCCACTCAAGAATACCATCATTTTCGCCACTGACCAAGTGAAAAGAAATACGTGTGTAGTTTGCAAAGGCAGAATCTCTTGGCCCTCTGGGAGCCAAACTTATGCCATAACCATAACCTTCAGGGCTATAGAACCGGGGACTGTTCATGGAGAAGTTATCAGAGGCCGTTGTAAGAAGGTCAGAGAAGCCACGAATAAGCCACACAGCTGTGGGGCATTGAGTTTCACTCAGGGTCAGATCATCAATAAAAATTCCTCCACTTGAGTCATCTGGGTTGCCTTTTAGCCCATGAAAGAGGAATCTGAACTTTTTTTGACATCTGAGATTCACATGGGCAATTTTCCAGTTATGGTTACTGTCTCCTATGGAAGAAGATATATACATTATAACTTAGGAAAGTTGTCAGCATGTCTACAACCCTTCTTAGTCTAAGCAACCTCAATCTATAGTTTCCAAATTTTTTTGTATGTCAAAGTTTAAAAGGTTCACCAGGTCTTAAAATGTAATGTGTGAAATTAACCTTATCAAATGTGGAGGCTGTTACCCATTTTTAAAACAAGGCTTTAAATAAAAAACAACAACTTTATTTTTATACTCCGCCACCATCTCCCTGAAGGGACTTGGCGCAGCTTGAGGGGGTCTGCTCTTAAATGGGTGGACTCCTTTCTCCAAGATCGGGGACAACGGGTGGAGAGGGGAAGGATGGTCTCGGAAAGGGTCCCCCTTTATTGTGGGGTCCCCCAAGGGGCTCTCCTCTATTATTTAACGTCTATATGCGTCCACTTGCCCAGCTGGTGCGTAGTTTCGGTCTGGAGTGACATCAGTACTAACTAACTAACTAACTAATTTTATTATTTATGAGTCGCCCTCCACGAATGTGCTCCGGGCGACTTACACAGCTTGGCATCTACAATACTAAAATATTAAAATATTAAAATATTAAAATGTTAAAATATGGGAATAGACAGGTTCCAGGTCACTGATTGTCACTTATGCATATGCTCTTCTAAATAGTCATGTCTTAAGTGCTGCCAGAAATGAAGGCAGGTCGAAGATGGCTCTTTGGTCTGGCGGCAGAGATTTCCACAGGACAGGGGCCACAACGGAAAAGATCTCTGTCTCGTGGACTACAAAATGAGCCTCTCTCAGACCCGGGACTCAGAGAAGGTTCTCGTAGGCTGGCCATGGTGCTCTCGGTGGATCAGTATCAGGTCTTTTAGGTATGTAGGACCCTGGCCCCGCAAGGCCTTAAGTTTCAGGGTCAGGGCCTTATAAAGGACTCTGTACTCGACTGGCAGCCAGTGTAAATGTACGCTGATGACACCCAGCTGGTGCTGAGGATGGAAGGCCGGCCGGACTCTGTACCCGATTATTTCCAATAGTGGCTGGAAGCGTGACTGGGTGGCTACGGGCCAGCAGGCTGAAGGTGAACCCGTCGAAGACGGAGGTCCTGTGGCTGGGTTGTCCCAGGGGGGGGGGGAGCTCCAGCTGCCAATAATGGACAGTGAGGTGGTTAGTCCATCGCCGCTGGTTAAAAGCCTGGGGGTCCAACTGGACCCTCTACTGATGATGGAGGCTCAGGTCTCCACCATGAGCAGAGCAGCATTTTTCCATCTGCGCCCTACCTTTCCGGTGACGACCTAGCCGCGGTAATTCAGGCCACGGTCATCTCAAGACTGGACTACTGTAAAGCCCTTTACATTGGCCTCCCTTTGTTGGTAATCTGGAAACTGAAGATGGTGCAAAACACTGTGGCTTGACTGCTGGCTGGAGTGATACTAACATGCCACATCACACCAGTCCTCCAGCGCTTGCACTGGCTCCCCATTGAGTACCGGATTGCCTTCAAAGTGCTGGTGTTAACCTTTAAGGCCTTGCATGGTCTGGGGCCAGTGTATCTGAAGGACCGCCTCTCCCTGCACATTCCCCAGAGACCACTACGGTCCATGGACCAAAACCTATTGGAGGTTCCATCACTCAAGATTTGCCAATTGTCATCGACTCGGTAGCACACCTTTTCTGTAGTAGCGCCTACCCTGTGGAACGCCCTCCAGGCAGAGGCACGAGCAATAACGGAGTTATTAATAACGGAGTTAAGACCACCCTGTTCCACCAGGCGTTTAATCTCTAAGGTTGTGCTTTCCATTCTGGTCCTAATCTGTTTTTATTCTGCTTTTAACTACATTGTGTTGTGTATTCATTGTTGTGAACCACCCTGAGCCTTTTTGGGAAGGGTGGTATATAAATCGAAATAATAAATAAATAAATAAATAATATGGGTCAAAATGCCCACAAGACATAAAAGCAAAACAATCAATTGAAATAGTGGTTCTCAATCTGTGGGTTCCCAGATATTTTGGCCTTCAACTCCCACAAATCCTAACAGTTGGTAAACTGGTTAGGATTTCTGGGAGTTGTAGGCCAAAACATCTGGAGACCCACAGGTTGAGAATCACAGCAAAGCAAAAACATAGTAAAACAAAAGCATAGTAAAACGTAACAACCAGATAAAAACACAATTAAATAAAACATAAGAATATAAAACAGCAGAGTTGAAACTCAAAACAAAACTCAACAAAACCTATAACCAGTAATGCAATGGACAAGACCAGGCCATGGAAAGGGCCGGGCATGGAAAAGTGCAAAAACAGCATACCATAGGGTCGGGTATTGTGTAATTTGTACCCACCAAAACCATTGTGAGCTTATGTGATTTGCAAGTGAATCACACTTGTGATTCGCTTACAACAATCTAAAATTTTTTTTTTCAAAAAATCAAATTTACCTTGAAAAGTTTTAACTTTAATCAGTCTGCGGATTTTTCCGGTGCCATCGTCTTTTTTAATCCAGACAGCAAGCCTGTCCTGGGAGCTTCCTGTCATTTTGAAGAAGAACTGTAGGCACTGATAATTCCTCATTGGATACAAAATCTGTGATTCTAAGACAGCCGTATCTCCTTGCTTACCAGAACTGGTATTAAAGTACATGAAGTGACCAGCATCTGTGGAGAAGAAGCTAGATGCTGCAGCAACAAGACTGTCAATGTTCTTTGTATTTAGTCTCTTGGATATCATTATCAATGTTGTTCTTCAAAGAGCTGCAAATTTCAATACAATATTAGCTCCAAAATCTGGTAGATTGTGCCTCTAAGGATATGTGTACTCTCTGGTCCAAAACTGCCTTCATAACCATTCTAAATAAACCCAGGGAAGGAGCTATAGCTTGATGAAGACATCTAGAACAGTGTCTCCCAACACTAGTGTGCTGTGAGCGATCACCTGGTGTGCCGCGGGAAAACCTCTCTTCCCCCCTTTCTTCCCCCTCCTGCCAAACTCCTGCCAAACTTCTGCTGCCGCTTGGGAGAGTTCAGGATGCTCTTTGTTTGTGTGTTAACTATAAATCCCAGAAACTGTAACTCCCAAATGTCAAGGCCTATTTTTCCCAAACTCCGTCTGTGTTCACATTTGGGCATATTGAGTATTCATGCCAAGTTTGGTCCTGATCCAACATTGTTTGAGTCCACAGTGCTCTCTGGATATAGGTGAACTACAACTCCAAAACTCAAGGTCAATGCCCACCAAACTCTTATAGCATTTTATCTTGGTTATGGTAGACCTGTGTGGGAAGTTTGTGTCTTTCTGCCATTCCTGCCGAGATATCTATGTTGTGTTCATCGAAACAGGCCCAGGTTTCACACTGAGTGTATATATACATTTAAAAACATATTAACTATATGCATTACTGTGTTAGAGTGTCATTTTGTTTCATTTTGGTTGGTGGTGTGCCCCAGGATTTTGTAAATGTAAAAATTGTGCCGCGGCTCAAAAAAGGTTGGGAAACACTGGTCTAGAATATCAGTCTCCAGATAATTGTCAAATCATAATTCCCAGGATTCTGAATCACATTCCAGACATTTACTGATAAAGTTCCCATTCAGTCTAGCAATGAGAAGATAGTGGATTTTCTACAATAACCCCCCCCGAAGGAGGACTGACGGATAAAGAATGGACGGTTAGGAGTAAAGCACTGTGTCACTTGAGGTGCCAGTGATTCATCTGTCACCACACTGGAGTGCTACGATCAAAGTTGCACCAAAAAACATTCTCAGGAACTAGTACGCAACTGCAGGTGAAGGCTGTGAAGATTTATATTGCCCCTTGATTTTTTTTATATTGTACAATATTTTCCCAATCAAAAAACCATATAAGGCAAAGTTAATATGTGATGTACATGTTTTATGATTAACAACTCTTATCTCGCAGTAGTTGATAAGAACCATGCTATCTACCTACAAGGCTCACGATCTACTAACTTTTGTGCTGTCTAGCATATGACTTTGCCCCCTGTTATAAAGTTCACAGATCAAATTGCATAATGCTGACCTGAAATTTATTTTTCTTCAACAATAGGAAGAATTTTCTGAAAACAACAGAGCTGGTCTGTCCGACACCACCAAAATGGGAAAGATCTCAGCCAGATCACTTACGGGAGCTGGTTACAGGGAGCCAGGGCCGTACCTCCCTGTTTAAAGGGGGCTGAGCTCCATTGGCTGAGTTTGTTTCGGTCCCAGACTGGGTCAAGGTGCAGGTTAGCAACCTATAAAGCCCTAAACCCCATTAATGGGTGTAATCATTAGGTGATCAGATCTACTGGTGAATAAACATAACAGTTTTCTCAACCAGTGTACCAGTGGCACACTAGTGCCTTTTCTGCCCCCTTCCTCCACCTGCTGAACTCCTGCTGCTTGAGAAGGAGGAAGGGCCAGGCAGTCCGGGGGCCATTCCCCCTCCAGCCTCAATCCGCCTTTAGCCCCCCCTTGCTTGCTGAAGCCACCGCATGTAGGAGAGATGAAGCTGGGGGAGGGGCGGAGGCATGGCGCGACCTGGCCTGCAGGGAGCAGCTGCTCCAGCCTTGGGGGACAGTGGCAACCAGCATTGTGCTGGCTCTGGCACCGCTTTAAACACTGCCCCCTCAAGGCTGGAGCAGCTGCTGGGAATAAGTTTTGAGGGACAGTGGCAAGCCAGCATTGGCTCCCAATTCACTGCCCCCTCAGGTGCAGCCTGGCTCCGCCCTCCCTACCTATAAACCTCCAGCCGTTCTTTACTGTGTTAGAGTGTCATTTGTGTCATTTTGGTTGGTGGTGTGCCCCGATTTTAATGTTAAAAGTGTGCCGCGATCAAAAGGTTGGGAAACACTGATGTAGGGCATCCCGGTAGATCGCAGGCAGGGTGGGAGGAAGGCTCAGTCCTGCCCCACAGGCTCCCGATGCCGCCCAAGTGCTGCCGGCCCTGGGTTATCTGAGGTCCTTTCCACATAGTTGAATAAAATCCCATGTTATCTGCTTTGAATTAGATTATATGGCAGTGTGGACTCAGAAAACCCAGTTCAAAGCAGATATTGTGTTATATGTTTTACATTTTTGTAGTGGGTAGGTAGATCATTTTGACTTGGTTGTTTTATAAGTAGCTCGCATGCTGAAAAAGTGTGAGCACCCCTGCCCTAAACGGTTCGGGACCTGCTTATCTGCGTGATCGCCTCTTCCCTTATGAATCAGTGCATACCTTGAGATCGTCCGGGGAGGCACTGCTCACTCTCTCCCCACCATCGCAAGTGCAGTTGGTGGGGACGAGGGAGAGAACCTTCTTGGTGGTGGCCCCTCAGCTTTGGAACTCCCTCCCCAGGGAGATCAGACAGGTGCCCACTTTGTCCTCTTTTCGGAGTCAACTGAAAACCTGGATGTTCCAGCATGCCTTTGATTAAGCAGCTCACTAGAAACTTTCCTGTCCCATTGAATATAGCACTTTATTCTGGTCCTCATATGATCTACCTCGACATGTGTTATGATAGGAATTCTTGTCGCACCTTCTGATATGTCGCACCTCCTGATGCTCCTGCAAAATGTATCACCCCCACTGACAGTGTACCTCAGGTAACTCTTCTTCCAGCCATATTGTTTTTAAGTTGTGTTTCATTACGTTGTATTGTTTTTGCTGATGTTTTAAATTGTATGCGTCTCTGTGTTTTAACTGTTCTTGGGCTTGTCCCTTGTAAGCCGCCCCGAGTCCCCAAGGGGAGATGGTTGGCGGGGAATAAGATTAAAGCTATTATTTATTTATTTATTTATTTATTTACTTCATTTATATTCTGCCCTTCTCACCCCTCAGGGGATTCAGAGTGGATTACATTGTACACATTACATTTAGACACACAAACACACAAGACAGACAGAGGCAATTTAACATCTGGCCACCAGGGGGAGCTGTCGCACTCCTTCATTCCTCAGCGTGTTTTCTGGAGATCTTTTTAATGGCCTCGTAAATTAGTTAAATTTAGCCTCCCCACTAAGTGGTACCTTAATTTCCTACTTGACAGATGCAACTGTCTTTCGGGTTGCAACGGTTGACAACAGGCTACACAATAGGTCAAGAGCCCACCTCAACCCGGACAGGCCTCGAACTCATGACCTTCTGGTCAGTAGAGATCTTATGCAGCTGACACCCAGCCAGCTGCGCCACATTATTATAATGATGGGACTGGGAGGAGTGAGGAATGCTCAGCTGTCCTCTTACATATATTCAGCATAGATTAGAGGGCAAAAAGGAGAGAATTGGATGCCTGTCTAGGGTTTTGTAGGAGCCCCTGCTGGCACAGTGGGTTAAAACCCTTGTGCCGGCAGGATCGATGACTTGAAGGTTGGGTTGTTGACCTGAAGGTTTCTGGTTCAAATCCAACCTGGGAGAGTGCAGATGAGCTCCCTCTGTCAGCTCCAGCTCCCCATGCACGGACATGAGAGAAGGCTCCCACAAGGAGGGTAAAACATTTTTTTAAACCATCCGGGCGTCCCCTGGGCAACATCCTTGCAGATGGCCAATTCGCTCACACCAGAAGCAACTTGCAGTTTCTCAAGTCGCTCCTGACACGCAAAAAAGTGTTTTTGTATCTCATGTTTGGTATTTGGATAATTTTGCACCTGGTTGGCCATTGGTCTCCATACCCACATTGATCAAGGACTCAAGGATTATTGTTTGGGCCGGGGGAGGATTACATTGTCTATACTGAAGCTTAGGTGTCTTCACAAGTCAGGACATTCAAAGAAAATCTCTCCTTACTTGTATAGATGCAACCTAGGAGCTATTTATCAGGCACAGAGGAAGTAAACATCTTGGGAACTGGGATAAGTATGTGTGTTTTATATACCTTTGAACTGTTGTTTTTGTTCTGTTGTGTCATTTTTCTTATGAAGCCAGACAGCATCATCTCTTGGTTCTTGCACCAGACCACATAGATCAGCTGACTCAAAATCACATTGGTCCAAAAGTGTGAGCGATCTAGCTAGGTACAAGGTGGGAGAATAGAATATAAAATGAATGTTAGCAGATTCAGTTGAAGTATCTTTTTCATCTTTTTTCAGTATAATATGCAGTAAATCAGTGTTTCCCAACCACTGTGCCGCGGCACACTGGTGTGCCGTGAGCGATCACTTGGTGTGCCGCGGAAAAACCTCTCTTCCCCCCTTTCTTCCCTCTCCTGCCGAACTCCTGCTGCTGCTGCTTGCGGAGGGAGGAGGAGGAAGGGCCAGGCAGCGGCGGCGAAGAAGGGGCTGGGGCGCTGCCTCCTTCGGCCGTTTTTGTGTTTATGTGTACCAACTATTACTACATTTGGCATTGGCTGGACGTGATAGCCTTTCTAGTGACTGTGTAACAACTCTCCTGTTCACCAGTTATACACGAGGGACTCGTCTAATGCCCACCTGGAATGATACAGGAGCATATATATTGAAGGTGGAAGCCTCATTATTGTTCCATGGGGTGTATTGATGCATAAGAACAGTACTAATGGACTGCTTTGAAGCTATATGGACACATTTTTTCTAAACATAGAGAGAGATTGACAGCTGTTGAGCAAGACCTTCGTGTGTGTCTTTCTGCCATTCCTGCCAGGATATCTATGTTGTGTTCATTGAAACAGGCCCATGTTTCACACTGAGTGTATCAAAACATTTAAAAACATATTAACTATATGTATTACTGTGTTAGAGTGTCATTTTGGTTGGTGGTGTGCCCCAGAATTTTGTAAATGTAAAAAGTGTGCCGCAGCTCAAATAAGGTTGGGAAACACTGCGGTAAATGGTGCAACTCTTGCATATTTATTAAGACACATGTTTCTCAGAAGAACTTCTAAGGGAATTACACGTTTCACCCGAACTGTTCAAAGGTGAATGATTGATTAATATTGGCCTGCAATTTCAAGTTAAATGTCAACTTACTGCAGTTGTACATGCGATTGAGTCTTTCAATATCAGAAGTACTGAAATCCAACCGTTGTCCAATAATGCCATTAAATTCAGGTATATTGGTAGTAATTGTTGCTAAACTGGAATTTTTGGCAAATGAAGATGAGCCATAGTGCATGATGGACTCATAATCATAGGGAGTATTCAAATCCGTGAGATAGTTGCTTCCATACTTATTAAAGTTGTGTGCTTGATCTGCAAGACGATAGGAAAAGAAATATATAGCTAGTAGCTACTTCTCAGACTTGGTTGAAAAGGAATTCCAGTTCTCTCCTGCAGCATAAACTGATTGCAAACAAGTGCTAAATTTAATGAACATCGCGGTCATTTCTAAGGCAAACTTCGATGTATAATAATAATAATAATACTCTTTATTTATATTCCGCTCTTCTCACCCCGAAGGAGACTCAGAGCGGATTATAGGTACACATACTTAGCAGACAATCCCTGCCATTTCCACATACACACATATAAACGAACAGAGGCAAACTCTGGCCACCAGGGGGAGCTGACGCACTCCTCATCTCTCAGCGTCCCTCGTTGTTCCTTCTGCATTCCTTCAGCATTCCTGGAGTTCTTTATAGCCTCATAATTCAGTCAAAATTTGCCTACCCACTTAATGTGGTACCTTTATCACCTACTTGACAGATGCAGAGGCCTCAAACTCATGACCTACTGGTCAGAGAGATCTTATGCAGCTGACACTTAGCCAGCTGCGCCCAGGATTTCAGAAAAGTTCTGATCCGGAAAAAAATAGTTCTTATATACAAAAAACTATGCTATGAAAGTCCAAATTTCAAAGATACCACCAGCTATGAGCAAAAAACCCTACTGTACAGAGGCAAGTTTATTCTTTGCTGCTTCAGAAACCAACACCTGGCTGTCAGAGCTGTCCCCAGCCTCATCCCCTCAAGGCTGGAGAGAGGGAGGGGTGGGGCGGGGCTTGGAAAGAGGGAGGCAGAGCCAGGCACGCCAAGCCGCCCCCTCCCTCTGGCTTTGGCTGGTGGCATAGCTAGCACAAGGCTGGCTTGGCCCTGCCCTCCTCAAACCTGGAGCAGGCTGGGATCGACCTCCTTCGCTCCTGGGATCGACTGGTTGATCGCGATCGACTGCCTGGGCAGCCCTGCTCTAATATCATCCAGAGCACTGCCTGCTAAGAGTTTTTCCTTTGATGTCAGCAAAGTCAACCTGGGATCAGGCTCATAGCTGGGGGGGGGGTCTTGAGGGGCTTCACCCCCATTCTCAAGGTTGTCCCCGAGAAGGCCTTACTGGTACATTATTTACACTGTTATGTTTATTCATATCATGATCTGATCACCATACTCAATATATCCCATATGCATGGGAGTATTGGGATAATGATACAAAAGGTTTGCTAGGGTAGACCCTCTCTCACTCAGACTCACCCCCCGGAATCAAAATCCCAGCTACGGGCCTGCCTGGGATATAAGCGACTGGACTAAAACCAACCTGGAAGTACATGATCCCACCATATTTTGACATAATCATCACGGTCTGTTCTTGTTTGTTCATGGAGAAATCCTAGAGTATGTAAGATTTCATGTATTACAATAGCTTTGTGATCACATCCTACTCCAATAGAAAGGTTTTGGCCACTTTTTGTATCTCCAATTGAAGACCAGCAACTGAAAAACACAAATAAAATTAATAATGCTTGATAGGTAATCAGCTGCATTTAAAAATACATTACTCCAACTATATAAAAAGCAGTAAACGTGTAAAGCATGATGAAATCGTGCAGGCATAGATGGCAAGATTTTATAAGCAATCTATTCCAACCACTTGCTGGGATGTTTGTATTAAACCATCATTGGGATGTCAGTATTGTTTTCCTCCTATTTTTATCCAAATGCATTCTACTCTTAGTGATGAATCTCCTTACACATATAAATATTTACATATAATGCTACTCCTTTTAGCAAAAACATTCCATTGGTTGACAAGAATGGTTTTGCTTAAAATCTCACAAACCTGATAAGGAAGTCCTTAAACTGAGTTATCTGGGGGAGGGGGGAGAGACGGTATTCTTGAAGGCAAGAAAAATTATGCAATTTAATACTTACAACATATAAAAGCATAATAAAATAACATCTACAATTATTTAAATTTATCAGTTAAAACAGGTAAACGTTATGATAATAAAATTAAGAACCATGACCTACAACATCTACACATCTACTACAGACCTACAATCTGGATGATGCCTTCCTAGAACTGGTGAACATACATTCAAAAATAGTAATGGGAATTTTAGCTATCCCGATATTTGTTGAAAGACAAGGTCTGTCAAGAATGCCCGTTCCAACAAATTCCTCACTCTCCTTTCAGACAATTTCCTGGTCCAGAAGATGGAAGAGGCAAGAAGAGGAACAGCTTTTGTAGATCCAATTCTTTAGCAATAGTGATGACCTGATTAATGGGGTACAAGTGACAAGTTCCTTAAATGGGCGATCACGTTCTTCTAGAGCAGTGTTTTTCAACCTTTTTTGAGCCGCGGCACATTTTTTACATTTACAAAATCCTGGGGCACACCACCAACCAAAATGATACAAAATGACATTCTAACACAGTAATACATATCGTTAATATGTTTTTAAATGTATTTATACACTCAGTGTGAAACCTGGGCCTGTTTCAATGAACACAGCATAGATATCCTGGCAGGAATGGCAGAAAGACACACACGAAGGTCTTGCTCAACAGCTGTCAGTCTCTCTCTGTTTTTAGTTTTTATCGCAGTCAAGCTAGAGAAGCTCATCTCACGCAGATATGTGGTTGAAAATGGGAGCAATGTCAAAATAGCTTTGTTGGCCAGAATGGGGAACTCCCTGGCAGCAGCAGATAACCAAAAGCTGTCCAAAGGAAGATCAGCAAATTTTAGCTTTAAACTACAATCTTGTTTCAGTTCAATTTATAGTTAACACACAATCAAAGAGCATCCTGAACTCTTGCAACAATAGAATTGAACCAAACGTGGCATATTGTACCCAGTGTTAGGGTCTGTAGACTGGACACTACCCGTCGGAGGGCGTTCACCGTAGTGGCACCAACTCTGTGGAACAGCCTTCCTGAAGGGATACGGGCCACTCGAGCCCTTCTGCCATTCAGAGAGCAGTAAAAACGTGGTTGCTTAGAAAGGCATTCGGCCCATAGCTGATTGCTGTTTATCGCACCCGCTATCCTGCTGCTAGCCTGCCACTGTACTGCAGCCCGGTCTGCAATTTGTTTTAGTCGGGGGATTGAAATTGTTTTAATGTAATTTAATGTATTTTAATGTATTATGTGTTTTATGTTTTTATTCTGCCATTCTTGTGAACTGCTCTGGGCTCCAGAGAGAGCGGTATACCAAATCGAACTTAATAATAAATAAATATTGAACTCTCATTACCAACAGAAAGTACTGAAAGGGTTTGCTTGGGAATTGACCTTGAGTTTGGAAGTTGTAGTTCACCTACACCCAGTGAGCACTGTGGACTCAAACAATGTTATGTTATGTTGTTGTTTGTTTTCTATCCAGAATCACAATGTTGGAAGGAGGCTCACTACTTTAAGGTCCCTAAAACAGGCATGGGAAAACATCGGCCCTCTGGGTGCTTTGGACTCCAACGCCCACCATTCCTAACAGCCTGAGGCCCTTTCCTGCTTAAGTGGCTGAGGGGGGGGGGGAGGAAAAGAGCCTGAGGCTGCTAGGAATGGTGGGAGTCCAAAACACTTGGAAGGTCCAAGTTTGCCCATGCCAGCTTTCGACAGAGACCTCTTTCTCCCTCTTCCCCTTTGCACCCTTTCTTCCCCCTCCTGCCGAACACTTACCTTTTCTTCTCCACTCAGGCTCCCCTCGTCCCAGCCTTGCTCTGCTCGCTTTGCCTCACTTTACTTACACTGCCGCTTCTGCCGCCATTTTGATCCGAGGGGGCAGCGTGAGCGTGTTCAGGAGGGGAGGGAGGAAGACATGGGGTGAGTCTGCGCAGTAGCGCCCGAACGGGTCACGTCTTCCTCCCTCCCCCCTCCCCCCCTGAGCAAAGCCAGCAGAGCGAGGCTGGGAAGAAGGGAGCCCGAGTGGAGAAGAAAAAGTGTTCAGCAGGAGGGGGAAGAAAGGGTATTGGAGGTTCCAATTTCCCACGGCACACCTGTTGATCGCTCACGGCACACTAGTGTACCCCGGCACACTGGTTGGGAAACACTTTTCTAGAGTTTGTGATCCAGCGGAAATTCTAAAAGAATATGATTGCTCTCATTTAAGTATAGTCAGATGCACATTCTAGGCGTCATGATGGATGGGAGTTACAGAAAAGTGAGATATAGGAGTCACAGTGTCATACAGTTCCAATGAGAAAGAAAATAGGAGAAATGGAACTGAATGTCATCAGCACTAAGAGCACTTCATACCAAATAACCTGATGCCGTCTCCTAGTAGTTTTATAGGAGTATAGAACAGTACTGCAGAGTGAACTGACATTTTAGTGGAGGTAGCATTCATTCACTTACCACAGGATTATTCATTTTGTAAGCATGAAGCCAGAGATGTACATCTTTGTTTACTTCATTCTCGTATACAAAGATGAATTCTTAAAGTTTTCTCCTTTTTGGTAAGGTTATGAGAATCCTTGTGTATTTTCACCCCAAAAAAGTGTGTTCAAGCCTTGTTCAAACTTTTGTGTTTTTTTCCCATTAAAAGGTTTTCCTCCCAAAAGTCACCAAAAGCAAATTCTCTCTCTAGAAATTAACTCAGAACCAGCATTGAATACAATTCGTAATTTATTTTTTTTTACAAATACTGCTACTTGAATTCTACTTTGATGCAACATTTTGCAGCAAATATACGGAAATGTAATTTCTACAAGCCTTTCTTCATATAGGTGTGTGGAGGATTGTACATAGGTACACCGGGGGGGGGGGGGGAGGGGTTACCATGCAAAAGAGTAACTTATTTGTGATAAATGGGGAAAAATCCTCTGGACTGAAATTTGATCAAAAATTGTAGCAAAACCAAAAACAGCAACTGAATAATATGTGGCATGATAATAATATGTGGCTCTGCAAGACTATATAGTCTACTGATAGTCACAGGATTTAAGAGTACTGGATCCTTCATGATGTCCTTTGAACCTAAACAATAAGATCATGTCCAGACTGGGAAGAGAAAGGGGTACAGTGATCCTAATATTTATGAGCCTTTTTAAGTGCTTTAAGAAAGGCACTAGTTAGTGCTACCATTCAAAAGGCATTGCACAGAGTTTCTATCTTCTCCTCCATAACATAATTTGTTTACTTACCCATTAAGCTTCTGAAATTTTATATATGATTTCTCTCCAGCATATGGTTTGAATTTTACGCAAGATTGTAAATGGAATCCTTCAAATGCTTTAAGAATCACCCCTTTGGCATTTAGATCTAAAAACAACACATAGTTATAAAAGCAATTTTTACCACTAAGCTTTGGACAAGACTCTGTATCTTTGGAACCGTGCTTCATCAACCGTGGTCTGCATTGAGAATTCACCTGTCTCCTATCTCACTTGTGGCCATTTATTGGTTGGGTCAGTGCACAGCATCTAGGTATGTTCCTACAGGTAGATGCACAGTAACGACAACCTCTCGGACCTCTACATGGCTGTGCTTGTCTCATAACAGACAGGTGTGAAGAGTCTCTGCAGAATAAAGGTGAATCCAGCTATCAGAGTTCTGAATCTGAAGAAAGATGGCCATTGTAGCTCACAGTGTAACAATGAGCATAAGAAGGCATAAACACTTGCAAACTACTAAGAGTTGGAGTAGATTGCAAGGGCCCTTTAGCTCAACCCCTAGTGTCCAGGAAAATGTAATCAATGCAATCCTAAGAGATGGTCACCAAAGTTTTATTTAAAGATTTACGAAGTTGGAGATGCCACCACCTTCCAAAGGCAGTTGTAGGGTTCCAGCCTGGTGGACTTGGGCAGACCCTGTGGGCACCGGGGCAGGCACCAGTTGATCCGGGGGAGATCGGGGATGATGGGTGGCCTGATGCATATGACTCTGCAGAAGAGAGCCTGCAATGGGATGACACATGGCTGAAGGGTTATGGGACTGCAGATGAGTTTAGTGAAGATTCCATGGAAATGGATTCTGATGAATATGAAAGGCCGGGTGGCCTTGGTTCCCAAGAGAGAGTGGCAACTCCCTTTCCAGATGGCGAGATGGGAGAAAGGGAGTTTCCTTTTTCTCACCCTGATAGCGATGCAGCTGGCCCCGCTAACGAGCTGGAATTCAACAGGAGAGACAGTATCTCGGCTTCTAGGAGAGATTGGAGGAAGGGGGTGCGTTGGACGCACAAGAGTTAGATTCCTATATCAACCTGGGCTGAAGGGGCTCTCGTCAGACCTGAAGCTACGTTCAGTTTAGAAGGATCAAGTTCAAGTCTCTAAATTCGTGTTGACCGCAGGAGCGGTTTGCTTTCCAGGACTAAGTTCATGCTGATCGCGGATGCGGTTGCTTTCTAGGAATCTTAGCTCGTGCTGAAACCGCCGGAGCGGTTGCCGTATTTTTGGGATTCTTGTTTTGGCTTTTGGGGCAAGTTGGTGCGACTTGTCAGTTTTTGGGACTATTCTTTTGAAATTATCTTTGGACTAAGAATCTACTTTTACCTTCTTACTTGGACTATCTTTATTCTAAATAAAAAGTACATTTATTGCATCTGCCTGTGTGTGTGTGATCAAGGGGCGTCCGAGGTCTGAGGTGCAACAGTAGTCTATTTCACCGCTGTTTTAAATCTCTTTCTGGTAGTATGAACCCATTATATGTTTTAATATCTGAAGCAGCAGAAAACAGGATTGCTCTATCTTCTACATAAAAAAAACATTCAGATATTTATAGATAGCTATCATGCGACCTCTCAGGCTTTTCTCCAAGCTAAGCATACCCAGCCCCTAAGACATTGCTCATAAGACTTGGTTTCCAGACCATTGTAAACTGGACTTAAGCCTGCATATGTCATCAACAAATTGCTGCGTTATTTATTTATTATTATTATTTTGATTTATATACCACCCTTCCCAAAGAGGCTCAGGGTGGTTCACACCAGTGCAGGCTGTTGTTTGGCCCATAACAAAAATGCCCTATGGCTGCAGTAGATTAACAACCCTTGGGTAAAATTCTGTGTTTTGCCATAGCTATTGTCCAAAAATAATTATATTTTGCTTTCATTTATTGATTGATTGATTGATTTACAGTATTTATATACCGCCTTTCTCACCCCTGGGGGTTGCATTACAGTCAACTTCTGTAACTCTCTTGGAAGGTAATTCCCTCATATCATCATTTTACAGTATTGCATCTCAAAACATGCAGCTTCCAGAAGCCATTTAACCCAGATTCAAATCAACTATTGCATCAATTAAATTTGATTTTTTAACCCCTAAGGATTAACTTAAGTGCTGTCTTTTCATTAGACCACTACTCTATGTAACATGGGAAGCCTCCGTGGTGCCATACGCCAGTTCACCTTCCCTTTTGCGAAGGGGCTCCGCTGGAAGTAGCTCTACATCATAGGATGGGCTCTGTTGCAAAAGGAAAGGGGAACCGGCATGCCACCAAAAAGTCTCCCATTACATGCGGTCATAAGAAAAGACCTTTTTAAATAGTGTCATATCACACAAGGTATGTTTTTGTACAGGCTCAAATCACAACTAGAACAGATTTTAACCAAAAGAGTATTACAACATTTGAAAGCTTGCTTTACCAAGGTTGTCAGCCAGAATGAATGGAATGGGAAATTTCCACCGGTAATGTTCATCTCTCAGTGCACTACGCTTCTTCTGTAGAAAAGGATCAAGGATTTTTATTAGCTTTCCTTTTTAGAAAACAGCAGGGTTTGTTTTTTAAAAAAATGAATATCAACACATGAGGCTTGAAGAAAACTCACGGGCAGTACAATATCCCCCTGGAAGAGTCTGAGTCCAGCAGCTGGAGGGGAGAATGTGAAGGAAGATTCTTAAATTCATTAAAGATTGTTAAATGCGTCTTTCAAACACCCATTCTAATCCCAATATTTACAGATAGAGCTCTTTTCCCAAACAAGTCTCTAGTTCATTTCATCTCAGCAGTTGCCCGCTCCCCTGAGGCCAAGTCAGGGGTCCAAAAATGGAGGCCTGTTGGCCAGAAGCAGCCCTCAAGGCCATTTACCCATCCACCCATCCACCACCCTAAACTTTAGACTTAGGGTCACCATAAGTCTGAGGGCGCATCCGGACAGTGCCTAAAATGCACACACTCCCGCATTTTGCCCTGGGGCATCCAAATGAAACCTCAGGTAAAAACAAATTCCTTTGGCACAAAGCAGGAAAACCCTGCTTTGTTCCAAACTAATTTGACAGCTGAAAAGACTCAGGTCTTTGTAGCTGTGGGCGCTGTGTGGATTGGGCCCGGGGATCATGTCACATGCCTTCTGGTGCTTATCCACACAGCTGTCTCCTGGAGCCCAAAACACCCAATTCAGACCCCACTCCACCCAAAACTTCCCAGTAAAGCCTTTAAAAAAAGAAAATAACTTACCTGGCCACCATTTCTCCTTCTCCAGAACTCTCTTGGCATGTAGATGTGACATGCCAAAAGAAGGGGGGGGGGAGGAAAATCACTCCTGTCCCCTTTCCCTGGTGTGGCATTTCTACGCACCAGGAGAGCTCCAGAGAAGGGGGAATGGCCAGGTAAGTTGTTTTCTTTTTTAAAGGCTTTTGGGGGGGGGTGTTTTGTGTCAAGGCATCTGGACACTCCCAGGAAAGCGTGGGTGTTGGGGGAGGTGTGTGGACTTTAACCCGAGTGCAATCAGATTTAAGAAACCCGATTGCGCTTGGGTTAAAGCCCTGTGTGGAACCGCCCTGAAACAACTTGAAGGCACACAACAACAGTTCTAACTAACTTGACCATCTCATTGCCCAAAAGCAGGCACGTACTTACCATTAAAATACTGATAAGTTTATGGTGGTTTAAACTGTTCTTTATTTTAAATATCATGTTGTTCTTTCATAATTTTTGCATTACAAATAAGATATTCATAGGAAGTTGCACAGGGGTTGGGGCTGCAGATATAGAGGGGTTAAGTGTCTTCCAGCTCCTCCCATAACCAAAGTGATAGTTTTGTTTCGGTGCCCAACTTCATACTATGTTTCAAACGCTGAACAGATTTCAGAGGACAGAGAGGAGATTGCTATGGCAAAGGAGGGGAATCATCACTTTGCAATATGAATACATCTTCCCTGCTGGCATAGAGCTGCAATTGTACAAAAAGACAGACAGGTCTCAAGCAACACTAAAATTATGCTCCCTGTAATTTAGAGGAGACATGATACCTATGTATAAAAATGTGAAAGGATGCCATAAAGAAGTGGGAGTTTTCTACTGCCCTGGAAACTAGGACCTAGAGCAGACCTGGGCATCTTGTGGCCCGTGGGCGGGATGTGGCCCGCTGGCTGATGCTCAACGGCCCGCCGATCCCTCAAGGCTTCGTGTTGAAGAGAGGGAGGCCAACTCCCATTGGGGCGGCTACATGTTGAAGAAGCAAACCTGAAGAAGCAGGCAGGCAGGCAAGCAGAGTGGAGGGGAAGGGAGGGGGGGAGAGCATGCCTTCGCCCTCGCCCTGCTCCTCCCTTTACTTCCGCCTCGCACGCTTCCCCTTCTCTCTTGCCTCGCGCTCTTTCCCTTCTTCTGTTTCCTGTCTTCCCTCCCTGTTTCCTCCCTCCCTTCCTTCCCTTCCCTCCCTCCCTCCCTCTCTCTTTCCTTCCTTCCCCCTTTCCATTTCATTCCTTCCCCCTTCCAGCACATGAACGCAAAAGGGAAGGAGGGGGAGTGCAGCGAGGGAGAGGGGGTGGGACCAGAGCGGGGAAAGGGGTGGGGACAAGGCCGGAGCGCGGGGGGCACTTCCATTCCCTCCTTGTCTTCCTCCTCTTCTCTTCTGCCTCTTTGGGCATATTCAGTATTTGTGTCAAGTTTGGTCCGGATCCATCATTATTTGAGTCCACAGTGCTCTCTGGATGTAGGTGAACTACAACTTCCAAACTCAAGGTAAATGCCCAGCAAACCCTTTCAGTACTTTCTGTTGGTCTCATGAGAGTTCAGTGTGCCAAGTTTGGTTCAAGATGGCTGAATGGCCATCTGTGAGGAATGCTTTGATTGTGTTTTTCCTTATGGAGAAGGAGGTTGGACTGGATGGCCCTTGGAGGTCTCTTCCTACTCTAGGAACCTATTGTTATCATCATCATCATTATTAGCAGAGGCTGAATGGCCATCTGTGAGGAATGCTTTGATTGTGTTTTTCCCTTATGGCAGAAGGAGGTTGGACTGGATGGCCCTTGGAGGTCTCCTCCTAATCTAGGAACCTGTTGTTATTATTATTATTATTATTATTATTATTATTAGCAGAGGTTGAATGATGATGATTATGATTATTATTATGAATAAATTCAGGGGCTTTTGATACTCACATTTAGTTGAATTGAGTCTTAAAATATATTATATGGCTCTCACTGAAATAAATTTCCAAATATTTTGCTTTTATAGCTCTCTGAGTCAAAAAGGACCCTGACCCCTGATATAATGAATCACAAATGATAACAAATGTTCACATTTTGTTAACCATTGTTTTGGAAAATTTTAGTGAATAAATGTCATTTTTCCTATGACAACCTCACTTTTTCATGGCTCATAACATACTCTTATCAGTCTTATTAATATATCAAAAACGCAATGTAGTGCCTTTTTAATTATTATTATTAAAGAAATTCAATTGATATTATGTAGAATGTAGTTCAGCCTTTAGGTGCGGCCCTCCATCATATTTTTTGGCTCTCATGTGGCCCCTTGGAAAAAATAATTGCCCACCCCTGACCTAGAGCAATGGGTTTAAATTACAAGAAAGGGGATTCCACCTGAACAACCTCCTGACTGTAGGAGTTGTTCGGTGGTGGAACTCTCTGCCTGGGAGTGTGCTGGAAGCTCCTTCTGCCTGGGCCATCTGCCTGGTGTGCTGGAAGCTCCTTCCTTGGAAACTTTTAAACAGAGGCTGGGTGGCCATTTGCCTGGTGTGCTTTGATTGTGCTTTTCCTGCCTGACAGGGAGAAGGACTGGGCGGCTCTTGTTCTAACTCTATGATTCAATATGGATAAGTAAAATTGCTCTAGTTCTATTCCTGTATGACTCCAGCTGCTTCTAGAGATGCCTGAATTCGTGATAACGAAGAGCTGTCCCAACCCACCACATGGTGAGCCCCAAAACACCCCAGATAACCAATATTGCTCTTTTCATTGCACTCTGTTGGACTTTGATTTGGCAAACTTTTTGTACCTTGCAGGGTGGACTGATGCGCAGGATAGCATCCTCCTATGTAATTCTTCTCCATATTAATCGGCTCTGCTTTATCAGAATTTAGAACTGCTTGCTAGTTTGCTTGCACCAAGCAAAGGTCCAGCTCATCAGCTACACTACTTGGAAGTCATTTTGAGAATCATGAATGTGTGTGTGAGAGAGGGAGTGAAATGCAGGAGCGTGTATCGGAATTATTATTTTCCTACATTTTCGTGGTGGTGGTTTTTGGTTTTTTTGTGGCACTGCACATCATGAACTTTGCTTCAATCATTTATACAAACACATGTAGATATATTCTTGAGGGTAAGGGTTAAAATGACGCTCCATGCAGTCATGCTGGCAACATGACCTTGGAGGCGTCTACGGAGAACGCCAGCTCCTTGATGTAAAAATGGAGATGAGCACCACCCCAAGAGTTGGACTCAACTAGACTTAACATCAAGGGGAAACCTTTACCTTTAACTAAGGCATGGGCGGATTACCCATAAGGCCAACATAGGCCATGGCCTAGGGGCGCATGCCAAGGAGGGGTGCAGATCACGGACCAAAAAAATACAAATAAAAAACTGGTTCGCACCCCTCTTTCCCCCTTTCTCATGCTCCTCCTCACACCTTCTCCCGGCAAAGTCTCTTGCTCTCTGGGCTGCGGCAGGGCCCTCGCATTCATCCATTGATTTGCCCGAGGGTCTCTGGCTCCAGGGGAAGCCGTCTCCATGGCGACTCGCCTGGCTCCCCTGGCGGCAGACTGTAAATTCCTGCATCCAGAGCCGAGCGGCAGAGTCCGGGAGAGGGTGGTGGTAGGGAGGGGAGAAGGAGGAGTAGGAGGCAACTAGGAGGAAAGAAAGTAAAGAAGGAAGAGAGGGAGGGAGGGAGGAAGAGGGGAGAGAAAGGCGTTGCTTGGGTGGACCTCTCCCAGGTCCCCAGCACGAGACCACACCAACCCAGGCTCCCTCCTGCGCTCTCGGACCAAACTGGGGTGGGCTGCTTGGCCAAAGGGAGCCGTGGGAGGGAGGGAAGGATCAAGGCCAGGATCTGGCTCTCCTGCCTTCGGGAGCAGCTGAACAAAAGCTGCACAAACCCCAACCTGAATCCTCCCTCGGTCTGCGGCAGCGCACGCCAAGCGGACATCTCCCTCCCTCCCTCCTCTCTCTTGCTCTCTCTCTCTCTTGCTCTCTCTCTCTCTCTCTCATGTGCACCTTTGGAGCGAGTTTGCACCCGCTGCGCTCTCCCCAAGCCTCCCGAGGAGACCTTCAGAGCACAGCGGAGCTTTCCAGCCGGTGGGAATGGGGACCATGGAGGTGGCGGGATAGTGACTACTCGCCTTTCTTTCTGCTCCGGAGGCACCATGGTGAAAGCCAGCCAAGTGTGGGTTTGAGTGGTGTGTGCGTGGGGAGGGAGGGGTAGAGGTTGACTTAAAGGGGGCATAATTCCAAAGTGTGGCCTAGGGCGCAAAAAGGTGGTAATCCGGGCCTGAACTAAGGGTTAAAAAGCACAGGCATTCATTAGGAACAGAGTGGATGGCTGGGATAGAAAACAAGTCACACATGTTCCAAAGGATATTGGGTGGCATGTGGCAGGTATGTATCTTCTGTTTTATTCAGAAATGTAAAAACTGAAGTAAATATTCTACTGCAAAATGCAAAAGGTTTAGCATGTTTAGAATATATATATCTATTATATAAAGGGGTTCCCGTCATGGAACGACCGTCCCAAACAGAGAAGCCTTACAATGCAGAAACACCAAACTTGCCAACAGAAATAGGCCTCAAGCAAGGTAGGTTTGTAGCAAAGAAACTTCCCCCCCCAAAACCGACAAGGCCCCCAAAACAACGAATAAAAACCACTACATTTCCCAGCATCCTCCGGGGCTGCCAACGACTCTCCCAGCCTCTACATTCTGACAACATGATTGGCTGCCAATAAGGGCGGATTTGCATAACTCCTGTACTGGCCTGCCAACATGAACATTCCGACCCATAATAAACTGTCAGAGGAGGATAAGGCACAGGGCTGAGGCACAAACACAAACACCCAATTCACTTCCCACAGAAAATTTACACACCTACAAATCACAGACCACGCCCAAAATTGACAGTAAGGCTTCATTAACTTAATTTCCCTGACTAGGCCTCACTTAATGGAATGCTGTTTACGCTCTGAATTGACAGTAAGGCTTCATTAACTTGATTCTCCCGACTACGCCTCAGCTCACTGGACATTGTGTATGGCCTGAATTGACAGTAAGGCTTCATTAACTTGCTGTTCCTGACTAGGCCTCAGCTCATAGGACATTGTGCATGGCCTGAATTTACAGTAACCTACCTTGGCACACAGAGCCCCTATGGCCCACACTACATTCTACTACAGTTTGGAGGCGGGTGGACCATGGATTATGGGACTTGAAGTAGTACCTCCATGGATAATGGGATTTGTACTACTTCAAAACCCATCATTCCCCACAGACCACTGTGGCCCAGAACCAAGACCGATAAAGACCAAACTTGGCACACAATGCCCCCCATGACCCACACTCCATCCTACTGCAGTTCAGAGGAGTAACATCAATTCCAACCCTTACATTCTCAGACTTTCTCGCATCTCCTAAATAGGGCACAGCAACGCGTGCCGGGTACAGCTAGTATATATATATAATCATATATTTTAAAATATATAAAATGAAAGTTTTTATGAGATATGTACTGTCCCATACATTATATTACAATTTGTGTGTGTGTCCATTCAACATGTATGAGTTTTGCTTAACTTATGGTTTGCTATCAGTAGTAAAACTGAGGACCCTTCTACACAGCCCTATATTCCAGAATATCAAGGCAGAAAATCCCACAATATCTGCTTTGAACTGGGTTATCTGAGTCTACACTCAGATAATGTGGTATTTTCTGCCTTAATATTTTGGGATATAGGGCTGTGTGGAAGGGCCCTGAATTACAGTGTTGTGAAATGATGCATATCTAAAAAGTGTGCTCTGCTCTAGATTGGCTACTGCATAAGTATAGGCATGTTATCTAGAAACAAAGTACCATATCTGCCTATTATTAAATTTAATGCAATTTAAAACAAAAGGGTGTGTTGGGGCGGGAAGTGTCCCCCCACTTAATGCAATATACCTGAGTTTATTTCTGGAATATCTTGTCTTAGTTCACCAGCATCAGCATCTAATAAATGTAAAGAATATAATATTCAGTGTATGGTCTCAATATTCTTTTCAAGCCCCAAAGAAATGGAAAATGAAATATTTAAAAACTAAGGAAGTTCGAAGCAATTCTTACCACTGTTCTGCAGCAAATGCTGGATCTAAAAGAAGAAGGAGGGAATGTGATCACGGTGTGTGCGACAACCACAGAAAAATAAAATAAAGTATCAGCGAATGAACACTTACTGAGAATGAGGCGCAATGTAAAAAAAGAACTGTGAAGCTGAAGAACTGCAAGGCTGTACTAGTTGAAACCATGGCTGACGTGACTAAAAAGAAACCGATCTTTTAATCTCTCATTACATCAAGCTCCGTCTTCTAGGAACACTCAGTGAGACTTGCAACTTCATTTCATCTGTATCAGGATAGATTCAGAACAATCAGTCACCACATCATGGTATGTCAGTTCATCTAGTAAAGAAGGTGTGGCTATTCTACCCCCCCCCCTTTCTGCAATATTGCCCTGTGTGCATCTACACTATAAAATTAATGCAGTTTGACACCAGTTTAACTGCCATGGTGCAATGGTTTGGAATCTTAGGAAATATAGTTTTACAAGGTCTTTAGCCTTCTCTGTCGAATCATGTTGGGGCCTCACCAAACTATAACTCTCAGGATTCTATAGCATCAAGCAATGGCAGTGAAAGTGGTGTCAAACTGCATTTATTCTATTGTGTACTGTAGATCAGTGTTTCCCAACCGCCATGACGGACCTCCTGCTGTGCCGCGAGAAAAGCTCTCTGCCCCCCTTCCTTCCCCCCTCCTCCTGCCGAACTCCTGCTGCTTGGGGGAGGAGGAGGAAGGGCCGGGCGGCGGCAAAGAAAAAGAAGAAGGGGCTGGGGCGCCGCCTCCTTCAGCCGTTTCCCCAGCCAGAGGGAGGAAGGGTGACGTCGCTCGGGCCCCGCGCCCTTCCCAGCGGCAGAAGCTTGCTCGTGCCTGATTGAGTCATGGCGGGAGTCATGGCGGAGAGCGGCCCCCATCCCCAGTGCCACTCTCCGCCATGACTCCGGCCTCTCGCTCGCTGAGGCCGTGCAGAGGAGGAGGAGCATGAGCGGTGGACGGGCTGCAGTGGGTGGGGCTGAAGCCCGTCCACCACTCATGCTCCTCCTCCTCTGTGTGGCCTCAGCGAGTGAGGGGCCAGAGTCAAGGCAGAAAGCGGCGCCGGGGATGGGGAATTGCCGCCTTCTCCCTCTCCCCCGCCACCCCTTTCGCCCATGAGCCGCTACCTGTGGCAATGGGAGCGGCTGAGGCTGGTGGCGGGACCCTGGGCCGGAGCCTGGGCTTGGTGGCGGCCTTCGGCCTCCTCTACTGCCTGAGCGGCCCACTTGCCAAGTTTGGTCCAGATCCATCATTATTGTAGGTGAACTACAACTCCAAAACTCAAGGTCAATTAACTATATGTATTACTGTGTTAGAGTGTCGTCTTTTGGTGTCATTTTGGTTAGTGGTTTGCCCCCGGATTTTTTTTAATGTTAAAAGTGTGCCGCAGCTCAAAAAAGGTTGGGAAACACTGCCCTAGGAAGGAAGGGTGGAATATAAATAAAGATTATTATTATTATTATTAATATTATTGGGAAGAGCTCATTTTACCCAGAACAATCTGTGACATGGGCAATCTATTTAGAAACTTCATTTGCCTTTTGCCCCTACCCCTCTTTTGATAATGGGGGTGGGGGGTGGGGAGTGAGGATTCACTCAGACCTTGATTCATATCCAAAATTGATGGGATTACATTCAAGGGATTGTACTCTTAACATTATAACAAACTTTGAGTTCATAAATGTGAACAACAAAGCCAGGCTTTCCAATGTGGATGTGACTACAGAAACAATAAACTGTACAGCCAATCAGAATGGGTGTGGAATGCCAATTCGCGTTGGTATGAAATGAAGACGTTGTATCTGTATTAATAACCACGTGACCAAGGGAGCCTAACTGAGAATTATCCTATTTTGAGAAACGGTCGTTTATTTATAGGTCTCTGAGATTAAATCGCAAGCTGTTCTTTTGACATGGAGGCAGATCGTGTTCCTGAATAATGCTGTTGGGATCCTTTTTAGTTTTAGAGATATAAATTAGCAAGAAGACAAAACTCTGGCAGGAGGATTAAAAAACCATTTTACTATGGCTCATTGACCTGCGTCAAACCCTGAAAAACCTGCTTTCTGATTGCTCACATTTATCTATAAATATTTCAGACTGAAAAACCAGCTTTAAACTTACATATAAACTCTAAATATTTTTCGTATTGTGTTTGTGCTTCTAAAGCAAGTAGAGATGTTTGACTAGTGTGATGCAAGTCAACTATTTAACACTGGAATAGGAAATCATCCAAAGCCTTTATTCCACAGTCTGCACAGAAAAAGTCAGCTGGAAGAGTCTTTCTAAAAGCCAGCTGAGTACATGCATGATTCGGGGTATGATATTTGTATAGTTTCAAACCTTTTCTTTATAGCATACTAGCTTGGGGACCCGACGGTGCCCGGGTCATTTGAGAAGTGCAGCAGGATGTAGAGTGGGTCATGGGGGCTCTGTGTGCCAAGTTTGGTCTTGATCCATCATTCTTGGGAGTTGCAGTGGTATCATGAAAGTACTGAAGGTACTGGAAGTCCCATCATCTGTGGTCCAGCCTCCCCCAAATTGCAGTAGGATGTAGATTGGTTCATGGGGGCTCTGTGTGCTAAGTTTGGTCTGTATTGGTGAATGGATGAGGGTTGCATTGTTTTTTGGAAGTGAAGGTACTTCAAGTCCCATCATCCGTGGTCCGTTTCACACAAAACTGCACCAGGATGTAGAGTGGGTAATGAGGGCTTTGTGTGCCAGGTTTGGTGTTAATCAGTCATTGGATTAGGTTTGTAGCAGTCTTGGAAAGTAAGGGAAGGTACTGCAAGTCCCATCATCCATGTTCTGCCCCCCTCCAAACTTCAGTAGGATGTAGAGTGGGTCACTGGGGCTCTGTGTGCCAAGTGTGGTCTTTATTGGTGTTTGTTGGGGGCCGCAGTGGTCTGTGGGAACAGAAAGGTGTGAAAGTACTACAAATCCCATCATCCATTGTCAGTCCTCCCCCGAACCTTACCAGGATGTGAAGGTAGTCATGGGGGTTATGTGTGCCAAGTTTGGTCTCGATCAGTAATTGGAAAAGGGTCGCAGTGGACTTGGGAAGTGAGTAGAGGTACTTCAAGTCCCATCATCCATGGTCTGCCCTCCTCCAAACTGCAGCAGGATGTAGAGTGGGTCATGGGGGCTGTGTGTGCCAAGTGTGGTCTGTATTGGTCCTTTTTGGTGGCCTCAGTGGTCTGTGGGAACCAAAGTGTTGGAAAGTACTACAAATCCCATAATCCATGGGTCATGTCCCCCGAACCGCACCAGGACGTAAAGGGGGTTAGGGGGGTTATGTGTACCAAGTTTGGTGCAGGTCCATCACCCGCGCTGGTTGCTGTGGCCTGTGAAAGTGGCTGCCACATATCTGCCCTTCCGCCCTCCCGCCCTCCCGCCCTCCGCACACATACATACAAACATTCCGCTTTATAAAGGTATACAGATAGGGCTACTAACTGGTTATATATAAAATACTTGGAGGTTCGAATCCGGGGAGCAGCGTGAGGTTCCGCTGTCAGCCCCAGCTTCTGTCAACCTAGCAGTTCGAAAACATGCAAATGTGAGTAGATCAATAGGTACCGTTTCTGTGGTAAGGTTATGGTGCTCCTTGCAGTCATGGTGGCCACATGACCTTGGAGGTGTCTATGGACAACGCCGGCTCTTTGTCTTAGATATGGAGATGAGCACCAACCCCCAGACTCAGACCCAACTGGACTTTAATGTCAGAGGAAAACCTTTTCCTATAGAGAGAGAGGGGAGGGCATATGTCGCCTTTGTTGTTTTCTAAACATTTATGTGAGGAGATGTGGATATGTTATAATGTACTTGCATGATCACAATTTAATTTTATATAAAGATGTTAGAGAACATACAATGCCAGTTAATAATTGAACATTAGAAACTCCCTTCCATCTGCAACTTCCTATATTACACACAGAGAGAGGTATTATCATCATGGTCATTGTAGATATTATCTGGCTCAATCTATAAATCTATATTTAAATAAAGTGTCAGTTCTGAAAGGCATATTCCATTTTATGATTCCAGAGAAGTGAATGCAACGCTGTTTCGGGACTGTAACCTTTCCACTTCCAATTAAACGAAACACAATACAAAGGGACATTACTGCATGGGAGCCGCTACCTCTCAGCACTCCCATGATGCAGGATAGCAGTGAGTTAACATCACGATCACAGGCAATATTGCATAATTGCCGTGTTTCACGACTGCAATTCCTTGACAATACAAAGCCAGAGTTCCAGGTGGGTAGCAGAACTCCCATTGTACTGCACTCCCACTTTTTCCCCCTTTCAATTCCTCAATCTGTCAATAGACGGGTGGCTGTGGTGGCCCCTTGGCTCTGGAACTCTCTCCCTAGGGAGATCAGGCAGGCCCTCCACTCTGCCCATTTTCCGCAAATAATTAAAAACTTGGTTGTTCTGTTGTGCCTTTGATTAGGCAGCTCACCGGAGAATTTTCCCAACCTTAACTAAACTCCTGCACTTTGGCTTGGGCCCTTTCCTGCATTTTAACACTTTAATGCAGTGGTTCTCAACCTGGGGGTCGGGACCCCTGGAGGGGTCGCGAGGAGGTGTCAGAGGGGTCGCCAAAAACCATCAACAAACACAGTATTTTCTGTTGGTCATGGAGGTTCTGTATGGGACGTTTGGCCCAATTCCTTCGTTGCTAGGGTTCAGAATGCCCTTTGAGTGTAGGTGAACTATAAATCCCAGCAACTCCAACTTCCAATTGTCAAGGTCTATTTCCCCAAACTCCGCCAGTGTTCACAGTCGGACATATTGAGTATCTGTGCCAAGTTTGGTCCAGATCCATCACTGTTTGAGTCCGCAGTGCTCTCAGGATGTAGGTGAACTACAACTCCCAAACTCAATGTCAATGCCCAGCCAAAGTTCCAAACCCTTCCAGTATTTTCCGTTGGTCATGGGAGTTCTGTGTGCCAAGATTGGTTCAATTCCATTGTTGGTGGAGTTCAGAATGCTCTTTGATTGTAGGTGAACTATAAATCCCTGCAACTACAACTCCCAAATGACAAAATCAATCCCGTATCGGGTATTTGTGTCAAATTTGGTCCGGTGAATGAAAATACATTCTGCATATCAGATATTTACATTTATGATTCATAACATTACCAAAATTACAGTTGTGAAATAGCAACAAAAATAATTTTCTGGTTGGGGGTCACCACAACATGAAGAACTGTATCAAGGGGTCGCGGCATTAGGAAGGTTGAGAAACACTGCTTTAATGGTTAAGGGCATTAGCCTTCCAGCCCAGCCCTCTGATTGTCGCACTTTCCCTCAGCTCTATGTAGGAATCATTGCATTTAGGAATCATGAGCCCAAACACATCATTTGTTGTTCAGCCATGATATTGTTTTTATGATGTTGCCTGATTATGTTTTATTGATTTTTGTTGATTGTATTTTCTGTGCTTGTTTTAACCTGTACTTCTTGGGCATGTCCCTCTGTAGCTGCCTCGAGTCCCTTCGGGGAGATAGAGGCGGGGTATAAAAATAAAGTTATTATTATTATTATTATTATTATTTTACTGACACAAAACCACAGTATGAAGAAAACACTGGGAAACCTTACACCAGTGTTTTTCAACCTTTTTTGAGCCGCGGCACATTTTTTACATTTACAAAATCCTGAGGCACACCACTAACCAAAATGACACAAAATGACACTCTAACACAGTAATACATATAGTTAATATGTTTTAAAATGTATTTATACACTCAGTGTGAAACCTGGGTCTGTTTCGATGAACACAACATATATATGACTTCCTCTCACATATTTATACATGGCTATCATGTCTTCTCTCAGCTTTCTTTTCTTCAGCCTAAACGTGCCCAGCTCTTCAAGCCACTCCTCATAGAGCTTGTTCTCCAGACCTTTGTGAAATTTCACCCTGAGTGAAACTTGCTTCCAGTTAACTATGGATGTCATGAAGCTGTTATAAACAGTTCCTTGAGGGGGGGGATGCAACACTCAAAAAATCCAGTAAAATAGTAAAAAAAAAAATCCAAGCGGAGAGGCTCAATTTGTTTCTTGGAAACCTGTGAGGGGGCTGCTAGGAGGGGGGAGAGTGCCAATTTCCCACGGCACACCGGATCAGCTGCAGCAGTTCTTGGAAGACACAGCTGGACTTGATCCCTTCCAGTCCGGCTTCCGTATTGGGCACGGGACGGAAACCGTGCTTGTCGCCATTACAGACCAACTTCGCCGCCAGCTGGACCAGGGCGGATCGGCACTGCTCGTCTTGTTAGATCTGACGGCAGCCTTCGATACTGTAGATCACGCATTGCTAACCCACCGTTTAGCCGGTTCCAGGGTTGCGGGACCGCCCTTAAATGGTTGACCTCCTTCCTCCGGTACCGGGGACAACGGGTGGAGGGGGGCGGGGAGGTCTCTGGGAGATCCCCACTTGACTGTGGGGTTCCCCAGGGGGCCATTCTCTCCCCCTTATTATTCAACGTGTACATGCCCCCTGGCCCAGCTGGCCCGCGACTTTTGTCTGGAGTGTTATTAGTACGCTGATGACACCCAGCTTCTGCTGAGAATGGACGGCAGGCCGGACACCGTACCCGATTGTTTCCATCAGTGCCTGGAGGCCATGACTGGTTGGCTGCGGGCTAGCCGGCTGAAGGTGAACCCGTCGAAGATGGAGATCTTGTGGCCTGGTCGGCCTGGGCGGGATGAGTGCCGGTTGCCTACCCTGGATGGCGAACGGCTTAGCCTGTCGCCTGTTGTTAAGAGCCTAGGTGTTCAACTGGACCCCCTGCTGACCATGGAGACTCAGGTCTCCGCGGCCAGCAGGGCGTCATTTTTTCACCTACGACAGGCTAGACGACTGGCACCCTACCTTTCCAGGGACGACCTGGCCACGGTGATCCAAGCGACGGTCATCTCGAGATTAGACTACTGTAACGCCCTCTACGTTGGCCTTCCCTTGGCGACAGTTCGGAAACTCAAGCTAGTGCAGAATGCCGCTGCTCGCTTGCTGACGGGACGCCGGTAAGGGAGCACATCACGCCCATCCTTCGGCAGCTGCACTGGCTGCCTATTGAGTACCGAATTGCTTTCAAGGTGTTGGTGTTAACCTTCAAGGCTCTACACGGCCTAGGGCCTGCGTACCTGAGGGACCGCCTTGCCCCATACATTCCCCCGAGATCACTACGTTCGGAGGAGTTGAACCTGCTCCTGATTCCATCGGTCCGCGCCTGGCACCTGTCTGCTACCAGGCAAAGGGCTTTCTCTGTGGCGGCTCCGGTACTCTGGAACTCTCTCCCGGACGACGTCCGAGCCGCCACGGAGCTCATTCCGTTTCGCAGGGCCTGTAAGACCGCCCTGTTCAGACTGGCCTTCGGCTAGGCTAGCAAGCCGAACATACTCATCTCCTTAATCAGCACCCTGGCTCAGGGAATGCCTCAGCATGTACATAATTTTATCTCGGGACCTACGTTGTATTTTATGTTTGTATTTTATTGTACGGCGACATGGATGCGACATGCCTGCCGAGTTTTTTTTTCGATGTTATCCGCCCCGAGCCTGCAGGGAGGAGCGGAATACAAGATGGAACAAATAAATAAAATAAATAAATAAATAAATGATTGCTCACGGCACACTACTGTGCCATGGCACGCTGGTTGGGAAACACTGCCTTACACAGTAGCAAAAACACAACGAAGAGGAGACAAAGGATAATATATATATACAGCCAACAATATGGTCAGATATAGCGTGTGCTGGTGTCGCTAAGCATTTGCGACACCACCACATGCTATATCTGACCATATTGTTGGCTGTATATATATATTATCCTTTGTTTCCTCTTCGTTGTGTTTTTGCTACAAAACCACAGTATGTCACACCAAATGACATATATATGCTGGATTTCGTATCACAAAGTCACAAGTCGAACACTTTCCAAGCATCTAGGACTGGGTGATGTATTTTCGAATGATGCGCGCAGTAAGGTGGCCTTTTGCAGTTGACACAGATCATTATTTTGTCAATGTTTATTTTTTTCAAATGCCTGCTGAGATCTTTTGGCACAGCACCCAGTGTGCTGATGACCACTGGGACCACATGTACCAGTTTATGCCAGAGCCTTTCCAGTTCGATTTTGAGGTCTTGATAACAGCTGAGTTTTTCCTGTTGTTTTCATCAATTTGGCTGTCATCTAGTATGGTGACATCAATAATCCAAACTTCCTCCTCCTCCTCCTCCTCCTCTTGTTCCATCGGCGACCGTGAAAAGCCTAAGTGTCATTTTTGACCCGTTGTTATCAATGGAGGCCCAGTTTTTCGCCGTCAGTGAACAGGAGTTTTTCCATATTCGCCAAGCCAGGCAGCTGGTGCCCTATATTGGTGAGGCTGGAGGATAAGATCTCCAGAGATGCAATAGGAGCATCCCACTCCGTGATGAGCAGCCCTCCAGCTGCCTTGGAAAATGGGGGTCTTGGGCAGGGAGAACATCAGTCTGAGGAAGAGGGACCGGCTCCTCAGTTGGGACCCCTTCCTCAGAGGCTGTGCCCATATCTTCGTGCACCGAAGATACTTCTCGGGTGGTAGGAGGTGGGCTTCTTGTAGTAGGCGATTCGATTGTCCGGAACATAGAAAGCTGGGTTTGTGATGGACGTGATGACCGCATGGTGAATTGCCTGCCGGGTGTAAAGGTCGCGGACATTACGAGGCATCTAGATAGGCTGGTAGATAGTGCTGGGGTGGAGCCAGTGGTCGTGGTACACGTTGGTACCAATGACATTGGGAAGGCTAAGCGGATGGTCCTAGAAGCCAAATTTAGGTTGCTAGGTAGAAGATTAAGGTCCAGGACCTCAAAGGTAGCATTCTCGGAAATGCTACCTGTTCCATCGTGCAGGGACAGCCAGACAGGCAGAGCTCAGGAGCTTCAATGCGTGGATGAGGCAGTGGTGTCGAGAGGAAGGTTTTAGATTTGTTAGGAACTGGGGAACATTTTCAGGAAAGCCAGACCTGTACAAAAGGGACGGGTTATACTTGAACGAAAATAGAACCAGACTCCTGTCGACTAATATTAAAAAAGATTTCAGAGCAGATTTTAATATGATTCCTAGGGGATAGTAGACAGGAGCTGGGAAGCTTCCGGTTCGAGAGGGTGAAATGCCAAGTATGGAGGGCGAAAATCCATACACAAATGGCTGAGTCAACAGAAAAGATAGATAGTAGTAGTCGAGAGGTAGGACATGATAGGCCTTCTACAAATTCTCACAAACAGCCAAAGTTGAAAGTGCACCAGAGAAATAAATATAAATGTCTGTACACAAATGCTAGAAGCCTTCGAACAAAAATAGGGAGTTGGAATATTTGGCAAAAGAAAAAATATTGATATTATTGGCATAACAGAAACCTGGTGGACGGAGGAAAACAAATGGGACACAAAGATTCCAGGTTATAAACTGTACAGGAAAGACAGGAGAGGGAAAAATGGTGGCGGTGTGGCCCTGTACATAAATGAAGAGCTAGAATCTCATGAATTAGAACTTCAAGAAATTTCAAACTCACCTACAGAAACATTGTGGGTAAAAGTCCCAGGACAAAAAACTAATCTAGCATTAGGGATCTGCTATCGCCCTCCCAACCAAACTCCAGAGGCAGACTGCTATCTGGAAAATGAAGTTAAACAGGCCTCAAAAAGAAATACATTAGTCATAATGGGGGACTTCAACTATCCCCAAATAGATTGGTCAAATTCTTGTTCTACGCATGAAAGAGAGATAAGGTTCCTCGACATGCTAGCTGATTATTCCCTTGAGCAGATGGTCATGGAACCAACCAGGGGAAAGGGGATCCTGGACTTGGTGCTAACTAATGAACAAGATCTCGTTCAAGATGTCCTTGTAGCTGAGCCCATAGGTACCAGTGACCATAACACAATAACCTTCAACGTAAGTTTGGATAGCAAACTGTCAGTGAAAACTAACACGGAGACATTAAACTTTCACAAAGGGAATTTCACCAAAATGAGAAAAATTGTAAAGAACAAACTAAAAGGAGCAGTAAAAAAACAAATCCCTCAAAATGCTTGGAAACTGTTTAAAAATACCTTAAAACAGGCCGAACTAAAATGCATTCAATAAAAGAAAGAGGAATGGAAAGTCCAAAAGGACACCAGTATGGCTTACAAATGAAGTAAAAGATGTGATTGGAAAGAAGAAAAACTCATTTAAGAAATGGAAGGCTCTTCCTACCGAGGAGAACAGAAAGGAACACAAGCTCTGGCAAACTAAATGCAAAGCAACAGTCAGGAAAGCCAAGAGAGATTTTGAGGCACACATAGCAAAGAATATTAAAAAAACAACAAAAACTTCTTTAAGTACATCAGAAGCAGGAACCCAACTAGAAAAGCAGTTGGGCCACTCCACGACAATGGTCAGAAAGGGAAAATCAGCGAAGACAAGGAGATTGCTGAGCGGCTAAATGACTTCTTTGCCTCCGTTTTCACAAGGAGGACAGACAACATATGCCTGCAGCTGAGTCAGTTTTTCAGGGAGGGAATTAAATGAATTAAACCAGATAGAGATAAACAAGGAAGATGTTCTCACATGCCTTACTAAACTAAATGTCAACAAATCACCAGGGCCAGATGGCATCCACCCCAGAGTTCTTAAGGAACTCAAGTGTGAAATTGCTGAAATTCTAGCCAAAATATATAACCTTTCTCTAAGATCAGGCACTGTACCCGAGGACTGGAGGGAGGCAAATGTAACTCCGATCTTCAAGAAAGGATCCAGAGGTGATCCAGGAAATTATAGGCCAGTTAGTCTAACCTCAGTTCCAGGCAAAGTGATGGAAAACATTATTAAAGAAAAAATTACTAAGCACATAGAAGAACAGGCATTGCTGAAGGAAAATCAACATGGTTTCTGCAAAGGCAAATAATGTCTTACTAACTTGTTAGAATTCTTTGAGGGTGTAAATAAACACATAGATAAAGGGGACCCAATTGATATTGTTTACCTTGACTTTCAATAGGCTTTTGACAAAGTCCCTCACCAAAGGCTCCTAAATAAGCTCTTCAGCCACGGAATCAGAGGACAGGTCTTGTCCTGGATTGGAACCTGGCTAAACTGTAGGAAACAAAGGGTGGTAATAAACGGACATTTCTCTGGGTGGAAAGAGGTGAGAAGTGGCGTACCCCAAGGTTCAGTTTTGGGTCCGTTACTTTTTAATTTATTTATTAATGATCTGGATGTAGGAGTGAATTCTGAGGTAGCAAAGTTTGCAGACGACACTAAATTGTTCAGGGTAGTTAAAAATGAAACTGATTGTAAAGAGCTCCAGAAAGATCTCTCGAATTTGAGTGAATGGGCAACAAAGTGGCAAATGCATTTTAACCTAAACAAGTGTAAAGTCATGCACATCGGGGCAAAGAACCCCAACTACACCTACAAATTGATGGGGTCAAAGCTTTCCGAGACAAACCAGGAAAGGGATCTTGGGGTCTTGGTGGACAGCTCAATGAAGATGTCAACCCAGTGCGCTGCAGCAGTGAAAAAAGCAAATTCTATGCTAGGCATGATCAGAAAGGGAATCGAAAATAGGTCAGCAAATGTTGTATTACCTCTCTACAAATCGATGGTAAGGCCACATTTGGAGTAATGTGTACAATTGTGGTCTCCGCACCTTAAGAAGGATATAACGGAACTGGAAAAGGTACAGAAAAGGGCAACAAGAATGATCCAAGGGATGGAGCGGCTCCCTTATGAAACCAGGTTGCAACGCCTTGGTCTTTTCAGCCTTGAAAGACGGCGTTTAAGAGGTGACTTGATCGAAGTGTATAAAATCATGCATGGGATAGAAAAGGTGAATAAAGAAAAACTATTTTCTTTGTCACAAAACACTAGGACTAGAGGGCACTCCCTGAAGCTCCAAGGTAGGAAAATTAGGACTAATAAAGGGAAATATTTCTTCACCCAGAGGGTCATTGGGTTATGGAACTCACTTCCAGAAGAGGTTGTGACAGCTGTCAGCCTGAACAACTTCAAGGCAGGATTAGACAGATTCATGGATACCAAGTGTATCGGTAGTTACTGAAAAGGACATTCAAGTGCCACCTCGGAGTTGGTTGAGGTAGGCAGGATTTCCCTGGGTACTGGTTGTGGGGGGTCGGGAGCAGGTGAGGGTTTTGCCCTCCCTTCTGCTCGAGATCCCCGTGTACAACTGGTGGGCCACTGTGTGATACAGAATGCTGGACTAGATGGGCTGAGGTCCGATTCAGCATGGCTCTTCTTATGTTCTTATGTTCTTATATTTTCAGGGAGGCCTTGGCCACAGTGGTCCATGCCGTGGTCACCACGAGACTGGACTACTGTAAAACTCTTTACGTTGGTCTTCCTTCGTCGGTGACCCAGAAACTCCGTATGGTTCAAAATGCACCTGCCAGACTTTTTACAGGAACTCCTGTGGGATGTCATATAACAACTATCCTGTGTCAGCTGCATTGGCTACCAATCGAATTCCGGATCTCCTATAAGGTATTGGTTCTAACCTTTAAGGCCTTGTATGGCCAGGGGCCGACATACCTTAGGGCAGTGTTTCCCAACCTTATTTGAGCTGCAGCACACTTTTTACATTTACAAAATCCTGGGGCACACCACCAACCAAAATGACACTCTAACACAGTAATACATATACGGTAGTTAATATGTTTTTGAATGTATTTATATACTTAGAGTGAAACCTGGGCCTGTTTCGATGAACTCAACATAGATATCCTGGCAGGAATGGCAGAAAGACACAAACTTCCCACACAGAACTCCCATAACCAAGAGAAAATGCTATAAGAGTTTGGTGGGCATTGACCTTGGGTTTTGGAGTTGTAGTTCATCTATATCCAGAGAGCACTGTGGACTCAAACAATGTTGGATCAGGACCAAACTTGGCATGAATACTCAATATGCCCAAATATGAACGCAGATGGAGTTCAGGGGAAATAGACCTTGACACTTGGGAGTTGTAGTTGCTGGGATTTATAGTTCTCCTACAATCAAAGAGCATTCTGAACCCCACCAATGATAGAACTGGGCCAAACTTTCCACACAAAACCCCCAGGAGGCAAGAGGAGGTCTCTACTTGGGGAAAGGGAGGCGGATCTTCCCAATGCATGGAGAAGGAGAGACCAAGTAGACAACGGGTGGGGAGGGGGTTGTTTGTAATTTTGTGCCTTTATAGAGGTAGGTTTCTTAAGTTTTTTATACTTCAGCACACTAGACTCTCCCCTCTCCACTCCTGGAGGTTCCAATTTCCCACGGCACACCTGATGATCGCTCATGGCACACTGGTTGGGAAACACTGCCTTAGGGACCTTCTCTCTCCCTATCAACCCCAGTGGTCACCTTGATCTTCTCAAGAGAATCTCCTATATATACCGGGCCCTAGATAAATTCGCCTTGAGGTCACTAGGTGGAGAGTTTTCTCAGCCGCCACCCCAAAACTATGGAACTCTCTGTAACTGACATCTGAGCCATGTGCGAATTGAGTTGTTTTACTGTCGCACTGAAGACTTGGCTCTTTGGCAGAGCGTTTGATTAGCGGTTTTAATGATAATTTAAGTGTTTTATTTATTTATTCTGTAAGTTGCCCAGAGCACCGTTGGTGGAGGGCGACTAAGCAAGTAATAAATTGATTGATTCTTCTTCTTGAATGAATGTTATTGTTATGTACATAGACTAAGAGTGTTAAACATTAAATCTCCACATTGAAAATTTTTTTTTAGTGTTAACGTTAAGACCAACATTTCACAACATTAAAAACGGCTTCAGTACATGGAGGTGGCAGACCAGCAATGGCAATCGCATGACTTTGTGTAATAGGAACTATCACTGACAGTTACTACTGTGCTAGTTTCCACCTCCCTGCGATAAAGTCCTAAATGTGTTCCTCAACTTGATGGAGAAATAACATACGGTAGAAACAATAGAGGCAGGTTCCTACATCACAGAAAAAAAGAAAAGTATTTAAAAACATTTCAATG
The DNA here is from genome assembly GCA_030556195.1 of Anolis apletophallus. Classification (NCBI taxonomy): domain Eukaryota; kingdom Metazoa; phylum Chordata; class Lepidosauria; order Squamata; family Anolidae; genus Anolis; species Anolis apletophallus. The sequence goes on along the minus strand of JARBWK010000003.1, from coordinate 57,653,491 downwards.
ACATTTTGATTTTTAAAAATTAGCAAGATGCATGTGTGAAATGAAAGAATCAGTTCATGTCAGCCTTATATAAGTAAGCAGAAACCGTTTTTACGCTCCTGCAGATTATTGTAATGTTTATTTGAAAATTTGTCCAATGATAATTTTCTCTTTCACCAGTTTTGTGCTGCCGGCACCCCCTCCTGGCCATTTACCGGGTGAAATTAAATCCAGGTTCAAGTAACAAAATTTTAAAGTTGGAAGAGGCTACAGATCCATATAGTCCAACCTATGGATCCAGAGAGATGCCCATCCAACTTCTTGATGGACCTCCAAAGAAGCTGAATCCACCGCCCTCCAAAACTATCTATTTTACTGATAATAAACATTTGTACAGTAAACAATTTCTTCCTGGCATTTACATGGAATCTTTTTTCTTCTGATTTGAATTTCTTAATACATGTTTTTGTCTCTGCAGTTGCAGAGAAAAAAAACTCATTTAAAGATTACAGTTGTGTTACATCTTGAGTCTTCCGTTCTTCAAGTTAAACATTCCCAAATTTCTAAATCTTTTTCTCACATGGCTTGATTTTCTCACTTTCAATCCTTCTGATTGGTCCATCTCTGGACATGTTCTTAGATCGGCATTTAGGGTCAATTCTGATTTGCATAATATAAAACACAGTTAACAAAATTCTAGATAGATAGATAGAGATCTATATCTGAAAACATCGGGCTCTCTCTTTTCTGAATAAAATTGATTTATTATTTCTTTCATTGTGTTACAAATATTTCATTCAGTGAAATAGTTAAAACTTTGGATTTCCATCCTACTATTACTACCTACTACAGTTTTTAATATTACCAGTTTAATTAAGCATTGATCTGGAAAACATATTGATCTTTCCTGATGTTTCACCTGCTTCTATGGCAGGCATCCTCAGAGGTTTGTGCAGAGGTCTGTTGGAAATGAAGCAAGTGGAGTGTGTGTATGTGTCTGTCTGTCTGTCCGTCCGTCCGTCCGTCCGTCCGTCCACCCACCCACCCACCCACCCACCTATCTATCTATCTATCTATCTATTTATCTATCTATCTGTGGAATGTCCAGGGTGGGAGGAAGAACCCTTAACTGTTTGAAGCAAGTGTGAATGTTTCAGTTAGCAAGCTTGATTAGCCCTGAGTAACCTTTCAGTTGCAAAGTCAATCAGTGAGTGTATTTGTTGGCTGTTGTTGCCTGGAGGCATCCTTTGTTTGGGAGGTGTTAACTGGTGTTCTTTATTTACATCAGTGGTTCCCAAAGTGGGTGCTACCACCCCCTGGTGGGCAGTGGGGCGATCTAGGGGGCGCTGGAAGGCCCAGGAGAATTGGGGGGCGCTGAACCCCTGTAAGGGGGCAGTGGGGGCAGTGGCGTGAGCCAGGTGAAAGGCTACCATTCATCTCTGTGTGTGTCTCTCTCTCTTCGTCCCTCCTCCTGCTCCCTCCTCCTTCTCTCACCAAGCAAAGGGATAATAATAATAATAATAATACCTTTGGGGTTCCCTTCCAACTGGTTGAGTCTTATAACAAGAATAATAATAATGTCCTTCAACATATTTAGTGGAACATGAATTCAGTTTATTAACAAAAAAAGAAACCGATTGCAAAATAGTCAATCGCGATGATTTGAGATTTCTGCTGACGAAAATAGAGCCGAGGATTACTAGATTGGTAGCACCATACCAGGTTCATCCTTCTCATTAAGATGATTTCGAATGTTTTAAGTTTTTGGATTACCTTTCTATTCTAAGTTCAATAAATAGTTTCATAATTTCAAACTTCAATGTTTCTAATTTACAACTTTATTATATTTTACAAAAAAGGCAGAAATATTAATACATATATCTTTCTGTTTAATTGCTATTTAAAAAATTAAAAATTAATTTCTAGGGGGGCGGTAGACCAAAAAAGTTTGGGAACCACTGATTTACATCAAACAATCAAGTGCCAGATAACACCTCCCAAACAAACCGTTGCTTTCCATGGGATCCTATTGTTCTGCACCAAACCCCTTGGCGTACAAGAAACTGATCCAGATTAAAACCATGGCTTTCTATTGGATCCTATGGTTCTGCATCAAAGCCCATAGGATATCAGATATTGCTATTAGTTGGGCAATGAAATAGGATGGGAAACTTTTGAATGTTCCCATCGCACTTGTTTTTCAGATTGGAGTAAAGTGCGATAAGCAGTAGGAACTCTGGTCACGATTGCTGGCCCATGTTCAGAGTTCCTTCCTTTCTGGACATTTCTTCCTCTTTTCAACCCTGGAACATGGGATGAGTTCCTTGCTTCTCCATGCTTGAAAAGAGACTGAAGTGTCCTACGAGAGGGAAATTTCTCAATGTGATGAGGTCAATTGCAGGAGTTCCCTCCTTTCAGGATACTTCTGCCTCTTTTCGACCATGGAGGGCAATGCATGACAGCCAGAAGCACTTTAACTCGTGTGATGAGCTACAGGATTCCAGGTTTTGACTGTTGTCAGGGCCGGCCTTTCCCATTAAGACACCGCAGCCAGCCGGCGGTGCAGAGGAACGAGGGGGGGGAGAGGGGACTCACGGGGCGGGTGCCCGGACCCGAGGAGGAGCAGGAGGAGGGGGGAGGCCACGAGGGCGGCCCCCACGGAGACACCCCCGGCAGCAGCAGCGCCCCCGGGGGGACCCGGAGCCAGAGGCACATCTTCCTCTTCCTCGCTGAATGAATGTAGGCAGGAAGGCAGGAGGGGGAGGGGCCACAGGGACGCCAAGGCTGGCCCCCTCACCCCCCCTCCGCGTGACATCACTTCGTCGCCGCCTCTGCCGAGCAGGAAGGGGAGAAAGGCCTCGTCGGCCGCGCACTGCAAGGACGCCCAGAAGGAGAGACGCCGGAGAGAGGGAGCCCTGCGGAGGCACGGCGGCCTCTTCCTCCCTCCCTCTGGCGTCTCTCCTTCCGGGCGTCCTTGCAGCGCGCGACCGGCGAGGCCTTCCTCCCCTTCCTCGGCAGAGGCGGCAACGAAGTGACGTCAGGAAGGTTGCCTTCCGGGGGCGCTGCTGCTGCTGCTGCTGCTGCGGGGGGTCTCCGTGGGGGCCGCTCTCGTGGCCTCCCCCCTCCTCCTGCTCCTCCTCGGGTCCGGGCGCCCGCGCCATGAGTCCCCTCTCCCCCCCCCCGTTCCTCCGCGCCAGCACGCTCGGGAATTTTTGTGCATGTGCGGGCGCAGCCAGGAGCCGTCGGGGGGGGGGGGGGCAAAGCCAAAATAATGTTCGCTTACCCCCCCCGGGAGAGCTCAGACCGCCCCTGCCTGTTGTAGGCAGGTGCACACAGTTATAGTAAATTCAGATAGAGGAGACTTTCATTCTCTACAAGTTTAAACCTTGTTTCATGGTTTATTAAAGACACATGATTGTAAACTGAAAACGAATATATTGGCTTCACCAGGGGCTGGCTGGATGCAAAAAAGGCATTATAAAAAAAGAGCTTCTGTAATAGAGGCTTTGCTAACTGAGGTATGCCCATGTGGCTTTGGTATGCAAAGTTAAACCTTTGCAAATTGTTTAACAAAATATGAACATTTCAGCATTCTGTCTCAAGCTTTTGTTGAGGAAATATAAATTATACTTAGTAATTAAGTTAAAACTGAATTTCTTCCCTGTCCTTGCTGTTATTATACTGAGATTACTTATTTATTATCTGTGAATTATTTTGAGCACAATGTACTGTAATAGACTGATAAACTTACAAGTTCTGATAGATGAGTGTGCAGGTTGCAATACAGGCAATATTCTGAAGAATACATGCATTCATTAACTTGAATTTCTTTTCTTCACAAAAGAAGAAATTATTAATCCCTAAATTATACCAGATTGCTCGAAGATCAGACAATGGCAAAAACCTCCACAAAGGAATTGAGTCGCAGAGATTATAAAACACTCCCCGGGTCTTCAACAACTGCAAGAATAAAGGGGGGGGGGGGACAGGCATCATTGTGTAAATAAGGCACGGAAACTTTTTTCTTATATAACCAGTTAAAAAAATAAATAGAAATCACCACCTACCTTCAAAACTGGCAAAGATGATTAGATTGTCGTTTTTCAGGAATTTTCTTCGGTGCAGTTCACTGTGTGGCAGGATGTTATTCCAGCCCCACATTGGGCCTATGTATTGGTTATAGAAAGGATCAAAAGATCCAATCGTTGAGGGTTTGTCCCAAAAGTATTTCCCGTCTGTCATGAAAAAAAAAAAATAAACAAAGAGGAAATGCTGAAACAAATTGTACCTTTCTACGATTTTATAAGATGTAGGTATATAGCATTTTTTGAGAGTTCAGGTTTCAAATAATAATACTTAGGCCTACATGAATCCAATGTCCATATATAATTGACAGGACTAGCCACAGTCTTTCAGAACGGGAGCTTTTTAAAAAAATGTTTCTTGATGTGAATTCTCATGACAAGTCAAAAGTAAAGCACTAGCTAGTAGCTACTAGGGCTGAGGCTGACCCATGGTCTCTTTCTCACCCACTTTGGGAACTGAGGCCCCTTCCACACAGCTGAATAAAATCCCAAATTATCTGCTTTGAACTAGAATATATGGCAGTGTAGACTCAGATAACCCAGTTCAAAGCAGATATTGTGGGATTTTGTGCCTTGATATTCTGGGTGTGTGGAAGGGCCCCGAGATTCCTCTCTAAAGAGGCAACGTAGACACCTGATTCTTGATATGTTCTCAGCTTTTGACATGCCAATTTAAAGGGACATTTATTTCTTTTCTAAATGTTGTTTCCTGGACTATGATGTTTAAATTAATGCAGTGTATCATGCAGTGTTTCAATTTTATTTGGCTTTATCACATACTATTATTATTATTTACTTCATTTGTATTCCGCCATTCTCACCTTGCAGGGGACTCAAGGCAGATTACAATGTGCACATTACATTTAGACACCCAAACACACAAGACAGACAGAGGCAATTTAACATCTGGCCACCAGGGGGAGCTGTCGCACTCCTTCATTCCTCAGCATGTTTACTAGCTGACCCCTGCCACACATTGCTGTGCCCCAGTCTGTGTATATGTGTTTTGTGTTTGTATATATATCTCTGTGTTTGTGTGTGTTTGTGTGTATATACACACACAGATACAGATATATACAAACCTGTGTGTGTGTGTATATATATATATATATATATATATATATATAAGTGTATATGTGTATATATATATATGTGTGTGTGTGCATGTGTCCAAATTTGGTGTCAATTCATCCAGTGGTTTTTGAGTTATGTTAATCCCACAAACGAACATTATATTTTTATTTATATAGATTGTGAGCCTCCTTCGGTCCCATACTGAAAGAAAAAGAGGATATACATGGAAAAGTATTACGCTAGATTCTAGAAGGCAAACTAATCAAACAACAGGTAACAAAACAAGGCAGACTAGCATGGAAAACTAAATTTCAGCTAATCAGTCAATGTTGAAGCATGACATAGGCCGTAAACTTACTCTGAAGCTGTTCTGGGTCTGTTGTAAAGGTCCGACTTGCTGACATCCTTTGGGTTATGTCAGGATCTTGATCGACTATGGTGAAGGTCACCTGCCGATTCCCAGCTGGCCACTCCAGAACACCATCGTTCTGGCTACTACACAGAGCAAACATGATTCCTACGTAACTTCTGCTTGTTGAGCTGGCTGGACCATGAGGAAAGAGTCTGAGCACAAAACAGTAACCCTCTGAACTATAGAAGAGAGGACTTGAAATGCTGTCTCCTTTTGAGGTGCTATTTAAAAGGGAAGTAATGTTTCTTATCTGCCAGATGCCAGTGGGACATTGTGTTTCTGTCAAGCTGACTTCATCGATATTAACACCACCAGTAGAGCTGGATGTATTTCCTTTGATGCCATGGAAAACATATCGGAATTTAGTTCTGCTCTTGAAAGGAATGGTGGCTAAATTCCAGTTTCGTTCTCCATCAGCTGTAAAGAAATAAAAGATCTGAGAATTCAACACCCTTTGTACTAATTGATGCACTTTATTAGGCTTCGCAATAGGAAATGGTTAATAGGGGCCTCATGGACTATTGAATCCAACCCCTTGCCCAGTACAGGACCGCTGGTTAAAGCATCCCCATCAGGTAGTAGTCTAGACCCCACCCCTTTTTATTAACTCCACTTGCTTGGGGACCCGGCGGTGCCCGGGTTTTTTTGAGTAAGGTATTAGTTGGTCTTTATCAGTTATTTATGTGGCTTGCAGTGGTGTCAGAAAGTTAGTGAAGGCACTGCGAGTACCATTGTCCATGGTCCACCCTCCTCCAAACAGCACCAGGATGTAGAGTGGGTCAAGGAGGCTCTGTCTGCCAAATTTGGCCTTGATCCATCATTATTGGGAGTTGCAGTGGTATCATGAAATTACTGAAGGTACTGCAAGTCCCATCTGTGGTCCACCCTCCTCCAAAATGCAGCAGGATGTAGAGTGGGTCATGGGGGCTCTGTGTGCCAAGTGTGGTCTTGTTCCGTTATTGTTGAGGGCCACAAGGTGTTTTGGACTTCAACTCCCACCATTCCTGACTGCCTCAGGCCCTTTCCTTTCCCCTCTCTGCCACTTAAGAGTGTTAGAATGTTGAAGCTGGCCAATCAGAAACCATATGCAAATTATACCCCAGAGGCAACCAATCCCCTCTCTGCCACCTAAGAATGTTGGAATTTTGAGGCTGGCCAATCAGAAACCATATGCAAATTATACCACAGTGGCAACCAATCAGAATGCTGCCACATACTTGGCTGAAATATACATACATACAAACATTCACTTTTATTATATTTATAGATAGATCTTATTGTAAAGAAGTTACTTTTAACATTCAATTTAAATTGCCCTCATGTAACTTAAAATCCTTAATGATCTACTTCTTGCTTCAAAATATTTTTAAACTGAAGCACTTTCTGTTGCTTCTCTAGCCAGACTCAGGCTGGATCTACACTGCCCTATATCCCAGGATCTGATCCCAAATTATCTGATTTGAACTGGATTATATGAGTCCGCACTGCCAGATAATTTGGGATAATGAAGAAGAATAAGCCTCCTGAGGATCAGATGCTCAAAACGACATGGGATGGGGGAGTCCTTTATTCTAAGAGCTTCTTCTGTCCTGCTGTATCCCCGGCTTACCTGCTATATAAAGCTTTCCCTTGACATTAAATCTGCTTTGTACTGCCATTGGAGGGGGCATCCATTTCTGGATGCTTTTAGACACCTTTAAGTCACATGGCTGGCATGACTGCATGGAGTGCTTTACATCATTAAAAATATATTGATCTATTCACATTTGCATGTTTTTGAACTGCTGGGGCTAACAATGGGAGCTCACCCCATCCCACGGATTTGAACTGCCAATGTTCTGGTCAGGAGGTTCTGCAGCTTAGTAGTTTAACCCACTGTGCCACTGATATGTATCCAGCTTGAAGCCTAAATTCAATGATATTCCACTCACTCTCTCCTTTACATCCAATAGCAAGGAAGCTGGTTTTTGTGCAAAGCTCGTGTTTGCTGTCAGTGTTGGGTGCGTCAAAGGCAGATCAAGGACAGAGATTCATTTCCTGCTGGATGGGATACACTTCCACTGAAATCTCAGATTTCCGGCTAACGTGTTTTCTTGGACTCAGATCTTAGCCTGGATGCAGTACCGTAGCCAGGATTTTGATTCGGGGGGTGGGGGTGGATGGGAGTTATTCTGTGTGAGAGAGGATCTACTCTAGCAAACCTTTTGTATCGTTATCCCAATACCCCCATGCATATGGAATATATTGAGCATGGTGATCAGATCATGATATGAATAAACATAACAGTTTAAATACTGTACCAGTAAGGCCTTCTCGCGGACGACCCTGAGAATTTCCAGGGGGGTGTGAGGCCCCTCAAGGTCCGTCCCCGTCCCCTGACTACATGCCTGCCTGGATGCTTAAATTTTGGCTGTGGCCAGGAGTACTGCATTTGCAAGTCTAACAATTGCATCCATTACAGGAGATGCGACCTCTGAAACTTGTCATCAGCAAAACATGTTGTCGTTTGGATCACTCTGTGTGGCTCTGTCTTTGGAAGCTGTTCCTAAAGTTCAGCGGATCCAAAATTGTGCCGCCAAGACTACTGATTGGGATCAGTTATGGGGAAAGGGAGAAAGACAGAGGGGTTTGGAGAGGGCAAAGTTACAAGTATTTAACGACAATATGTCCTACTTCTCCAAACCACTTCATTATTTGCTGTATTTCCATTTCCCCTTCTCTCAGTAGCCTGTTAAAACATTGGGACAAGGAAAGAAAAAAAACAAGAATAGAATGGAAAATAGGTGGGAAGGTCAATTGCCTTCTTCAGTTCCTGAAATAGATGACTGTTAGGATTCAGTTGCAATACTGTGTGGCATGGAGAGCTTTCCTTCTGTCGACAAACTTACACAGCATTGGAGTTTTACTTCTAAGAATAGCACCAATATTATGTGACCATAAAGAAGCTTCTCTTGTTTGTTCCAGTTATCTCAACTCAGTCAAGCTGATAAACAAGGGCACGACTGCACAACTCCACCTGGCTGAGAGGGAAAGCAACACAGACACAAAAGGACTCCTTCCCCTGTCTCATTTATGCTGCTAACAGGAAACACTTATCCCGCTCTCATACTCTACCTGCACAGTGGCCCACTAAGTTGCTGCCACCATTTGAGATTGCAGTATGCTGCCAATCCGCATCATCTTTTCCATTCTGGATCATGCCACAGATATTAATCGATTCAAAGGAACACTGGTCAAGTAGCGTGAGGCTAGAAGCTGTAGGATATGCCGGAAAATACATATACATGTTAAAGAGGGAAAAATCCTTTCACACTTGTGGCAATTATTTCCCAGAGTTCACAGTTTGTACTGAGGATCCCACCACAACTCATGCCTGTTCTTTTGATCCCAAGCAGGCCTGGATTACCCATAAGGCCACCCTAGGCCATGGCCTAGGACGGCACCTTTGGGGGGGCAGCAGGTCCTGACCCCCCAAAAAAGTAAAAAAAAATAAAATAAAATAAAAAAGGGCGCATGCGCGCGGCGGCGTAAGCGCCATCCACGGCTGCCCCCTTGCTCTGCTCCCCTCGGCTCCGCCCCACCCCCAGTTCTGCCCCGGCTCCTTGCCGGCGCGAGGAGGAGGAGGAAGGCCCACCCCGACCGATGCGGGGCCTCCCCACAGCTCCTCCCTTCTAAAGCCCCGTCATGACTCATGCCGGCCTGAAAAGGGTGATTTCAGCCGCTTCTCAGGCCGGCATGGTGGCTTTTAGGAGAGAAGGAGGAGGGAGAGCCGTGGGGAGTCTCGCATCGACTCGGGGGTGGGGCTTTCCTTCCTCCTCCTCGCACCGGCGAGGAGGTGGGGGCGAAACTGGGAGCGGGGTGGAGCCAGGGGCAGAGCCTTTGGCCTAGGGCGCCAAAAGGGCTTGATCCGGGCCTGATCCCAAGGACTTCTGTATCTGGAAGAAGGGGGCACTTTGAGAGGTACATATTCAAGTACTAACTCAGTATATTTTCTCTAGTGACACTATTACAGGACCGTACACTGTCACCCACATCTGAGATTCAGGCAACTGGTTATCTTCCACAAATTAACCCGGTGATCATAATTTAATCAATAGTTTCACTTGCCAGCTCATCACATTGAGAGGGGAAAGCATGGGCGACCGTCCCTTTAAGGATAGAGAATCACCCCTTTTATATCGTCAGCAGTCCCGTTTTGAGGCTGGATGGCCATCTGTCAGGGGTACTTTGAATTTATTTATTTATTATTTATTTACTTTATTTATATTCCGCTCTTCTCACCCCAAAGGGGACTCAGAGCGGATTACAGGTACACATATACACATATAGACGAACATATAAACGAACAGAGGCAAACTCTGGCCACCAGGGGGAGCTGACGCACTCCTCATCTCTCAGAGTTCCAGTATCCCTTGTTGTTCCTTCCACATTCCTGGCATTCTTTTAATGGCCTCATAATTCAGTCAAAATTTGCCTCCCCACTTAATGTGGTACTTTTATCTCCTACTTGACAGATGCAACTGTCTTTCGGGCTGCAAAGGTCGACAGCAGGCTACACTTAAAGGTTGAGCACCCACCTTGACCCGGGCAGGCCTTGAACTCATGACCTACTGGTCAGAGAAATCTTATGCAGCTGACACTTAACCAGCTGTGCCACATTCCGGGTGCTTTGAATGCAATTTTCCTACTTCTTGGCAGGGGGTTGGACTGGATGGCCCATGAGGTCTCTTTCAACTCTATGATTCTATGAGTTCTGCCTCCCCATCACACACGTGGAAACCTAAGAGCTGACATTACGTTCATCTTTTACATTTATCACAAGGTCAATATCACTTTTTTTAAAAATCAGGAGAAACAACAATATCCGAAAATGAAGAGAGCTCTTGCCGTGCTCAAAGCCCCCAACATTAAAGGAGCCCGACACCAATTTAAAACCACTTCTTTCCATGGGATCATATTGTTCTGCATCAAACGCCATAGGATACAAGAGACTGCTGATGGTTGGGCAATGAAACAGGACGGGGAACTGTGATGGTTCTTATCACACCTGTTTTTCAGTTGTAAAGATGTGATAAGAGGTAGGAGCTCTGAACACGATTGCTGGCCCGTGTTCAGAGTTTCCTCCTTTCAGGACATTTCAGCCTCTTTTCAACCCTAGAACATGTGATGAGTTCCGTGCCTCTCCATGCTTGAAAGGAGGGTGGAGTGTCTTACAAGGGAGGAAATTTCTCAATGTGGTAAGGCTGAAATAAATAGGAAACAAAGGCATTGCACTGTCAATCTGAACAAAAATGCAAGGATATCTGTGTATCACCCTTCAAGTGGTATTTTTGTTAATAAAATAGCTATCACAGTTTGAGTGTCCTTTATCTGAAATGCTTGGGAACAGAGTTGTTTTGGATTTAAGATTTTTCTGGATTTTGCACATATACATTCATTGAGATATCTTGGGGATTGAAGCCAAGTCTAAATGTAAAATTCATACACACACACACACATAAACATACACACATTATCTGAAGGTAATTTTATACAATATAAACATATTTTTGTGCATTGAAAGTTAGTGTCATTGAATCACCATAAAGCAAAGGCGTCACTGTCTCAGCAACCCATATAGATGATTTTGGAGTATTTCAGATTTGGGAATTCCGGATAAGGAATGCTAAAACTATACTTCCACTTTTTACATCTGACCACAACCAACTTTTCCTGCTAGCTGAATATACAACTATATGCATTGTCAAATTTTGATTACATTATTTATATTAAAAAGCCATTTTGCTTTCTTTTTTGTCGAAGGCTTTCATGGCTGGAATCACTGGATTACTGTGAGTTTTCTGGGCAGCGTGGCCATGTTCCAGAAGCATTCTCTCCTTGCGTGTGCAAGCGTGACACGCCTCGTGCCAAGATATAATGCAGACACAATTGGTTGGATAAAAATGGCCACAACTCATTTATTGAAAACAGGAACAAAGGGTTGGCGGCCACGCATGGGTCCTGGATCAGGGTCGAACAGCCCCCACGAATGTCCAAAGGCGTTTGCAAGCCTGGGGTGTGAGCGGCCCAATGCCTGTCCACGAAACTCAGCACCCCAGGGGGCCTGGGCATTATCCCACTTACAACCAAGGGGTGATAAGCCAACCTGATCCAGGGGCCATGCCACACGCCAAACACGGAGTTGCGACAAAGAACATAGCAAAAATGTGAAACCATGAACAGAGCAACAATAAGAGCAGAAAAACAAAAGGACAACAACAAGCAATGCAGTGAGTAAGGGGGGGAGGCAAAACCAGACTGCCTCTGCAATGAGGCCAGGCAGTCCTGGGCAGCTTAAGTAAACTGCCCAGGCGGAAGTGCGAGTCGGCCAGAAACAGGGAGGCTGGCGTTGGTGGCGGGAAGCCTTCCCGCCACCCAGGGGCTTCTGGGGAGAAGAAACCCCCTCTAGGCCAAACAAGATGGCACAAGGGCAACGCTGCCCCGCAACCCGCTTGACCGGTAAGTCGTCCAAGCCCATTACGTTTCGCCAACATCTGTGGAAAGCATCCTCAGAGGTTGTGAGGTCTGTTGGAAACTAGGCAAGTGGGGTTTATACATATATATCTCCCACCCTGGACATTCCACAGATATACAAACCTCACTTGCCTAGTTTCCAACACACTTCACAACCTCTGAGGATGCCTGCCATAGATGTGGGCGAAACATCAGGAGAGAATGCTTCTGGAACATTGCCTACACCCTGGAAGACTCACAGAAACCCATTTTGCTTTCTTTCTGAGTCCTGCACTGAGAATTAAAAACAAACAAATTAAAGAAGGTTTAAGCAAGGGATCTTCTCTGAACATAAAATTCACTTTTTCCAAATAACAATATGGTGAAGATGGGACGTATTTCTGCACTTAAAGCAAGCCCCTGCGGAATTTCCACCTGCAACTGAAGTGGAACAAAACAGAAATGACTTTACTGTCTCTCCAATTTAATAAAGTTAAAAATAAACACTCCCAAGGAGAAACTCAATACACACACAAAAAAAGATACCAACTTACCACAATTGTACATGCGGTTCAGTCTTTGTAAGTCTACGCTGCTCAAATCCTGGCTTTGCCCAATCACATCATTGAATTCTGGAATTTTGGTTGTAATTGTAGGGATGCTACTATTTCTGTTGAATGAATACGGCCCATAATGCATGACAGATTCATAATCATATGGTGTGTTTAAGTCAGAAATGAAATCATCATCGTATTTGTTGAAGTTGTGCTCCTGACCTAGGAAGAAATGATTGCCATGCTGTTAGGAAAGACCACGGCATATTCAGTCCATTGTGGGCTTTAAGACAAATCTGGATGAAAAAATCTAGTTATTTATCATAGAATATTCTGATTTCCATTCCACTTTGTTGCCCAAATCTGTCTATTTTAAACCACTGTACATAAATTAGCAGTCAGCTCTGCTAAATTCATGGAAGAAGCAGATCCAGGTGCAATTAGGAACATCTGACCATAGCGTTGCCGTTAAAGATATAAACACTTTATTGTAGTTAGTATTGAAGGGAGTCATACAATGTTTAAACAAAGACAGCTGATCTGAGAATGTATCTCCATTGCTATAGAACTTATTTCTGACTTATTTTCAGCTGAATTTGCTAAACATTTCTTTTGGTACTCTTCCATTATCTGGGCGGAGGCCACAAGGGGGCACTAGAGAGAGAGAGGATAGTCCATCTCAGGGCTGTCCAACTGGCGGCCCCCCAGCCCCTTTCCCAAGGCCCCCTACCCTCCTGCAAGATATCTGCTTTTTAAGATTAAAAAAATTATTATTATTTTGAATATTTTTATTTAATTTTTTTCGTGGCAGGGGGGTGAGGGGCAGGGCAGGGAGGAGGAGCAGGCTCCCTTCCTCCTCCTCCTACTTCCCTCCCTCGCCCCTCTCTCCCTCCCTCCTTCTCTCTCTCTTTCCCCCTTTCATTCCTTCCCCCTTCCACCACCTGAACGAAAGAGGGAAGGAGAGAGAGAGTGCACCGAGCGAGAGGGGGTGTGGCCAGAGCAAAAAGGGGCGGGGCCGAGTTCGGAGCGCGGGGGGGGGGGCTCATCCATTCCCTTTCTGGCTTCCTCCTCTTCTGAGGATTCGTGACAAGTTTGGTCCTGATTCATTATTTGAGTCCACAGTGCTCTCTGGATGGAGGAGAACTACAACTCCCAAACTCAAGGTTCAGTACTTTCTGTTGCTCTCATAGGAGTTTAGTCTGCCAAGTTTGATTCAACATGGCTGAGGAATGGTTTGATTGTGTTTTCCCCTTATGGCAGGAGGTAGGACTGGATGGCCCTTGGAGGTCTCCTATTCTAGGAACCCATTGTAATTAATAATATTATTATTATCATCATCATCATCAGAGGCTGAATGGCCATCTGTGAGGAATGCTTTGATTGTGTTTTCCCCTTATAGCAGAAGGAGGTAGGACTGGATGGCCCTTGGAGGTCTCCTATTCTAGGAACCCATTGTAATTATTATTATTATTATTATCATCATCATCATCATCATCATCAGAGGCTGAATGGTCATCTGTGAGGAATGCTTTGATTGTATTTTCCCCTTATGGCAGAAGGAGGTAGGACTGGATGGCCCTGGATGGCCCTTGGAGGTCTCCTACTCCAGGAACCTGTTGTTGTTATTATTATTATTAGCAGAGGCAGAATGAATATTATGCCTTATCATTCAGGGTTATAGGCCTGTGTGGAAGGGCCTTGGCTACTTATTTGACTTCCTTTCCACACAACTGAATAAAATCCCATGTTATTTGATTTAAAACCAGATTATATGAGTGTGGACTCCGATAATCCTTCCAGTTCAAAGCAGGTATTCTGGGTTATATGGCTGTGTGGAAGGGCCCTGAGTCCACACTGCAATATAATCCAGTTCAAAGCAGGTTTTGTGGGGTTTTCTGCCTGGATATTCTGGGTTATATGGCTGTGTGAAGGGCCCTGAGTCCACACTGCAATATAATCCAGTTCAAAGCAGGGAGTGGGACTTGAGACTGGGATTTTGGTGTTCATCTCTATCTCCAAGTCAAAGCTCCGGTGTAGTCCACAGACACCTCCAAGGCGGGGAGGGGGTGGAGCCGGGAAAGGGCGGAGCCAGGGAGGGGGCGGAGCCGGGGGCGGAGGCAGACCCTTCGGCCCCCCCAGGTCATCAGTAACCGGAATTCCGGCCACAGGTACGGTAGAAGTTGGACAGCCCTGGTCCATCTCATAGGGAAGGGGCATAACCAGCAAAAATAGGAGAAATAGTTTTCCCCCTTCAACTCCATTCCCATAAAATGGACTGTCCTTATTTATGGAGTGACTTCCAAGCGAAATACGATCAACCCCATCCTTCCTAGCTTTCAGGAAGAAAGTAAAATCGTGGTTGTGGGACCAGGCCTTTGGACACTAATTGCAGCACTTTATTTGGAACGGACTGTTTTAACGACGGACATGAAATACGGCTTCCACTATTGATTGATTGATTGAATGTGGATTGTATTGATAGAATTTTAAATTAATTGGTTAGCTAATGTTTTAATGCTGATGTTGTAATCCTACTGTATTAGTGTTTTTATATTGTGTATTGTGCCTTGTATCTAATTGTGCCTTGTAAGCCATCCTGAGTCCCCCCTCTGGGGTTGAGAAGGGCGGGTTAGAAATACAGTAAATTAATAATAAATAAATATTATTTATTTATTTCAGTTATTTATAACCCACCCTTCTCTACCCCAGATTTCAACATGACCCAGAAATGATCCGAAAGGATATGTGCATTTACCTTCATTAATTTCACTCCACCAAATGTTAACATAATCATCTCGGTCACTGCGCGACTGTTCGTGATAAAACCCAAGAGCATGTAGAACCTCATGTTCGACAGTATCCTTATATTCACAGCGCGGTCCAATAGAAACATTCTGGCCAGTCTGAAAATCTCCCACAAAAGACCAGCATCTGTGAGACAAGAACATGCAATATTTTTATTTATTTATTTATTTATTATTCCAACTTATATACCGTTACTCCCCGAGGGTTCGGAGCGGTTTACAGTACGAACAAGAATAATATACATAAAAACCAAATTAAAACGAAGAGAAGTCACCAGTCAGCAGGATTCGAATGCCTACCAGAATAAGGATGTTTTGCATGCCCTCCAAAAGGAAGGTAAGCTTTGCAGAGCTTGGGTTTCTGCCAGCAAGGCATTCCATAGGTATGGAGCCACAACCGTGAAGGCTTTGTGCCTGGTGGTCACCAGGTGGAAAGTCTTAAAGTTGGGAACTTCAAGCAAGTTTTGGTCTTCCAAACGAAGAGATCTCTGGGGTTGGTAGGAGGGGAGGTGGTCCCTTAGGTACGCCGGCCCTGAAGCATATAAGGCCTTAAAGGTGAGAACCAACACTTTGAAGGTAATCCGGTGCTCAATCGTCAGCCAGTGCAACTGCTGCAGAATTGGAGTGATGTGACATCTCGCCGGCTCCCCGGCGAGAAGTCGGGCAGCAGCATTTTGCATGAGCTTAAGCTTCCGGATCACCAACAGAGGCAGGCCAATGTAGATGGCGTTACAGTAGTCTAATCTTGAGATGACTGTAGCCTGGATCACCGTAGCCTGGAGGGGTTGAGTGGAATATAATCAATACCTCCCTTGAGCAAGGAGAGTTTCCAGAGGGTTTAAAAGAGGCTCTGGTCTCTCCATTGCTGAAGAAACCGGGGTTAGATCCAACAATCCCTTCCAATTACCGCCCAGTTTCGAACTTATCGTTCCTGGGCAAGGTGATTGAGAGGGCAGCAATGAGCAGTTGCAGTCCTTCCTAGATGACACAACTTGGGTAGACCCCTTCCAGTCCGGCTTCCGTTCGGGGCATGGGACGGAGACGGTTCTGGTCTCCATCACAGACCAGCTACGCTGCCAGCTTGATCAGGGCGGATCGGTGCTGCTTGTGTTATTGGACCTCACAGCAGCATTTGATACAGTCGATTACAATCTTTTGACTCACCGCCTTGCTGGGGCTGGGGTGAGGGGGATGTTCACAGCAAGTGAGGAGGGGGGGGGCTATCTCCGGGGGTTCCCCCTTATATTGTGGGGTTCCCCAGGGGGCAATCCTCTCCCCTCTGTTACTTAACATCTACTGTACATGCGACCACTTGCTCAGCTGGTACGTAGCTTTGGGCTTGAGTGTCACCAGTACGCTGATGACAGCTCATTCTGAGGATGGAGGGCCGGCCCGAATCCATACCCGATAATTTCCATCGCTGCCTTGAGGCCGTTACTGGATGGCTGCAAGCCAGTGGGTTGAAGGTGAATCCAGCAAAGACGGAGATCCTGTGGCTGGGCCGTCCGGGTGATGGGGATGTTCAGCTTCCGACCCTGGATGGCGTGACATTATGTCCATTGTCGTCAGTAAAAAGCCTTGGTGTTACCTTAGATCCTCAGTTGTCGATGGAGTCTCATATCTCCACCGTCAGCTGAGTGGCGTTTTTCCATCTCCATCAGGCCAGGAGGCTGGCCCCTTATCTGTCCCGGCACGACCTTGCCACAGTGATGAAGCTACGGTCATCTCAAGGCTAGACTACTGTAACGCTCTCTTTGTCGGTGATCCAGAAACTTAAGCTGGTGCAGAAGGCTGCAGCCCGGCTGCACGCGGGAGTCCCAGCAAGCTGCCATATTACACCAATCCTGCAGGAACTGCACTGGCTTCCTGTTGAATGCTGGATTGCCTTCAAAGGCCTTGAATGGTCTGGGGCCAGTGTACCTAAGGGACCGCCTTATCCCATACTGTCCCACCAGATCCTTACACTCTGAGGAACAAAATCTCCTTGCTGTACCAAGTATTAAAGCATATCGCCTGACAGCAACACGGAGAAGGGCATTCTCAATCAGAGCCCCAGTTCTTTGGAATGCATTACCCCCCAAAACCCGTGCCCTTCAGAGCCTCCCAGCATTCCGGAAAGCCTGCAAGACGCTGTTGTTCCGGCAAGCTTTCGGGTCGTGAATAATTGCTGGATTCCTCTCCTGCTGTTAATGCTGCTTTATCGTTGATGCTGTTTAATGTGTTTGATGCTGTTTTAATGTGATGTTTTAATTGTTTTTATTGTGATTGGTGTATGAGCCGCCCCAAGCCAGCTGGGAGTGGCGGCGAACAAGTTCAAATAAATAATAATAATAATAATTCCTAGACAAGTAGGGAGCCAGTCGTCTAGCCTGACGCAGATGGAAAAATGTGACTTTTGCAAAGGGTCTAAAGAGACCCCCATTCAAGTGCCACCTCGGAGACCTGGGCCTCCATTGTTAGCAAAGGGTCTAAAGAGACCCCCAGACTCTTTTACCATCCATTTACATATGCGTCTATTTACAGTGAGGAGCAAAGCCACATCACTACAAAAACAATCAATCTCCCTTAATTGAAAAAAGGGCCACTAGTTCTCCTGCCTGTGCACAGAATATAGAAAAATTCATTGTTTGGCTTAGAGTGCCTAGAATGCTCCAATTGCCATACTGAAGGGTCGTGGAAAGTGGTTCAACCATGTACATAAAGTGGAACATGGAGGCTTTACTTTACAGAAACATTTTTTTTCAAGGACCCACTTAGCTCACTTAATTTTTAGTTTTTTCAGGTATTTGGGGTGAACCGGGAATGTGGTGCAGTTGGCTAAGTGTCATCTGCATAAGATCTCTCTGACCAGTAAGTCATGAGTTCAAGGCCTGCCCGGGTCGAGGTGGGTGCTCGACCTTTAAGTGTAGCCTGCTGTCGACCTTTGCAGCCCGAAAGACAGTTGCATCTGTCAAGTAGGAGATAAAGGTACCACATTAAGTGGGAAGGCAAATTTTGACAGAATTATGAGGCCAGTAAAGAACACCAGGAACGCTGAGGAATGTGGAAGGAACAAGGGATGCTGGGAATGCTGAGAGATTAGGAGTGCATCAGCTCCCCTGGTGGCCAGAGTTTGCCTCTGTTCGTCTATATGTGTGTATGTGGAAATGGCAGGGATTGTCTGCTAAGTATGTGTATCTATAATCCGCTCTGAGTCCCCTTCGGGGTGAGAATATAAATAAAGTAAATAAATAAATAAATAACCCAGGATAATGTATTTAATTGATCCCCTTCTAAGCAGGCATGCATAGGATTGTAGAGTTCATTATGTACAGTTCAAACTACAGGAAAGGAGATTCCACCTGAACATGAGGAAGAACTTCCTAACGGTGAGAGCTGTTCAGCAGTGGAACTTTCTGCCCCGGAGTATGGTGCAGGCTTTCAAACAGAGGCTGGATGGCCAACTGTCTGGGGTGGTTTGAATGCGATTTTCCTGCTTCTTGACAGGGGGTTGGCTGGGTGGCCCACGAGGTCTCTTCCAACTCTTATGACTCTATCATTCTATGATTCATGAATTACGATCATGGGAAACCTCTCTTGAATTTTGGAATAGATTGCAAATAGATAACTGAAAAATTGATTATGAAAACCAATCAGATGTCACTTTCTTATAATAAATCATGTCAAATGACTCAATTGCATGCAGCATCCCAAATTAGATTTACAAACTGGAAATGTTACTGAGAGAGTGTTCAATTAAAATGTGTTTATAATAGGAAACAATAAAGAGGACAGACATGCTAAACAGTTTCAACATATATGATTGCATTACTTTTTAAAGGAAAAAACACACTGTGTCATGTTTACATATGGTCACTGAATTTACCCATCCAATTTTTCAAACTGGAGATAGGATTGTTCCCCTTCGTAGGGCTTGAAGTCAATGCAAGATTTGAGTCGGAACATCTCAAATGCTTGCAGGATAACACCCCTGGTATTCAGATCTGAAACGGGAAACAATATATAATTATTATTGAACTGTTAAAGTAAATAAGTGAATATTCAGAGGAGGCAGGGGGCTCTCAAGTCAGTGGAATAGTATATATCCAGGTTTCAAGCCCTCCCAGATAGGCCCTATACCCCAAAATGTGATATCAAGTTTTCTGCTTTCAACTGGATTATGTGAGTCCCCGCTGCCAGATAATCTGGGATAAACAGAAAACCTGGGATCAGATCTTGGGATATAGGGCCTGTCTGAACGTTAAATGAGCTATCCAAGGTTCTGGCCCTATTGACAAAATAGGCTCAACACTGTGCCTACTTCCTCTGAAGTTTAGACTAAAATCCGAAATAGGACACACCATCCTGCTGACGTGGGAGCCACTAGTGTTTAACTTTACGATATTGTACTTTTACATTATTGGCTATACTACATATCACTCTTGAATATATTGACTTTCTGTCAATTTTCCCCTGTTGTTTTCTTGTTGACTCAGTAAGTGACAAACCTCCCCACCCATTGTCCTTTGTGTGTCACTCATGGATTGACAATAGAGGAAGTCATCTGGGAGTATAACCACTATTTTTTAACTGAATTGGTTTTAAAAAATATTATTGATATTTATTTCTGTCTAAATATTCGTATATTTGTATATTTCAAAACTGTATTGAAATGGGGTTTTTTTTAATGTAAGCAGCTTTGAGTCTTTTTTGTGGAAAGAAAAAGTGGGATATAAACAAACAACAATAGTCCTAGGCACTTGGGAAATGTCTCACGTGTGATGGAATACAAAAGCCACCCTGTTTACTAATCTTGTTATGTATCAAATAATAATAATAATAATAGTTTTTTTGACATCTGAGGGTGAGGATGTTTCAGTCCCCAATCTGAAGATCCCCATTTTCCCAGTAGTGAGATACATTAAAGCCCTATATCCCCACTAAACTGGAAACAGTCTCTTATGAACTTATATCAGTACTGTTCCATTATCTGTGCGGAGGCCACAAGAGGGCATTAGATCAAGAAGCATAGGCCATTTAATTGGGGGGAGTTGAAGGAGGAAAGTCATTTCCCAATTTTTCTGGTTATTCCCCTCTCCCCCTTCCCATATCACAAACGAGGCTTGTTTCCACGATGGGATCATGGGTGGGAGAATACCAGGAAAGAGGTGGAAATGGTTTTCCCCCTTCAAAAATAAAATGGACTACCCTTCTCTCTCTAGTGCCCTCTTGTGGCCTCTGCCCAGATAATGAAACAGGACCCTCATATCTAACGTCTTACAGTCATTAGATACGAGGGTGGGTCAATAAGTCCGTGACTTTTTGAATTTTCCACCTCTTAACTGAAAGGGCAACACTGCTCCTGTCAACAGGCACCTGTCAGTTGACTCCTGTCAAAATTTGAACAAGCTGCGTCATTTAGTTTGTGTTTGACAGCCATTGATAGCAGACTACCACGTGGTTTGAGGAGAAAATGGAAAAAAGTAAATTCCATGTGCTCATTAAGCATTATTTTTTGCAGAAAAAAACATCACTCAAACCAAGGCTACGCTTGATAAATACTATGGGGACTCTGCACCATCAATTTCAATGGTAAAAAAGTGGTTTACTGAATTTCGTTGTGGCCGTACAAGCACGCAAGATGCCGAACGTTCTAGATGCCCAGTTAAGGTCTCTATACTCGAAAAAATTGAAAAAATTCACGATATGGTGTTGGCCGATCGGAGATTGAAAGTGCGAGACATTGTGGAAGCCACAGGCATCTCACATGGCTCAGTGGTTTCAATTTTAAATGATCACTTGGGTATGAGAAAGCTTTTCGCAAGATTGGTGCCACTTTTGCTCACAATCGACCACAAATGCAATCGTGTGACAATTTCACAGGAGTGTTTGGCGTTGCTCAACCGCAATACGGACGGGACAAACCGTGGACAAAATGTGGATCCACCACAACACACCAGAGACCAAACAGCAGTCAAAACAGTGGGTTTCTCGGGGTGAATTGGCGCCAAAGAAGGCCAAGGTGGGTTTGTCAGCCAATAAAGTCATGGCAACCGGTTTTTGGGATGCACGCGGTATAATCCACATTGACTACCTTCAAAAGGGTAAAACAATCAATGGTGAATATTATGCCAACTTATTGGGTTGATTTAATGAGGATTTGAGGGGGGGGGGGAAACCCGACCGCATTTGGCCAAGAAAAAACTTCTTTTGCACCAGGACAATGCAAGGTGCACACATGTGCAGTTGCCATGGCAACAATCCATGAATTGGGATACGAATTGCTCCCTCATCCACCCTATTCTCCGGATTTAGCCCTGAGTGACTATTTCTTGTTTCCAAATCTGAAGAAATGGCTCAGCGGAAAGAGATTGGACTCCAACAATGAAATTATCCCACGAACAAATACTTATTTTGATGACCTCAACATATCTTATTTTTGGAAGGAATAAAAAAATTGGAGAAACATTGGACAAAGTGTATAGAGCTCAAAGGATACTACGTTGAAAAATAAAATGATTTTTTATTCAAAAACCTGTATTTCAGTCAAAAAGTCACGGACTTATTGACCCACCCTCGTATGACTGCTATGATTTTCCTCATCAGCCTAATGTAGGGCCTCTGAGCAGAATATTTTGTGTCAATCATGCTTCGCCCATTCCTGATTGCTAGGTTAGGAACAGTATCAGCTGGAGACAATCAGAGAACACAAATAATCTGATAAGGTAGTATGATAGCTCTGAACTAGCATGGCATGGTGCCTTTTGCCCGATGTCATAAATGTTATCAGCCCATCTAATCTCTACCACAATTAAATATTTTGTTTACTTAGGGCCCGAGCCATTTGCTTATTACAGCAGGGATGGGGAGAAACTTCTCAGGATACATATGCACTGTAGAATGAATGCAATTTGATACCACGATAACTCCATGGCTCAATGCTAGACCATCCTGGGAGCTGTAGTTTGGTGAGACACCCACATTATTTGACAGAGAAAGCCAAAGTCCTTGTAATACAACAGTTTCCAGGATTCCATGGCACCGAGCCATGACAGTTAAAAGGGTGTCAAACTGCATTAATTCTACAGTGTGGATGCACCCTTAGACTGGTAGATATCGCCTTTAAATAAGTATATACTGAAGTGACGTCTTTCAATTATTAGTGTTGAGTTTCATTTTTAAGTTTCTGAATTTGGTACTGTTCCGTTATCCGGGCTGAGGACAAAAGGGGACACTAGAGAGGGAAGGATAGTCCATTTTATGGAGGGGGGTGGGTTTGAAGGAGGAAAACAATTTCCCCCCTTTTTGCTGGTTGTTCCCCCTCCCAACTTCCCATTTCATAAACAAGGGTTCTTTCAATGACGGGGACATGGGTGGAGGAAAAACAGGATAATAGGGGGAAATTGTTTTACTCATTCACACACCCCTTGACCCATAAAATGGACTATCCTTCTCTCTCTCTATCGCCCCCTAATGGTCTCTGCCGGGATAATGGATAGTACCCTGAATTTTATTGTCAAAATAATTCAAGATCAAATTATGATTTAATTCATCTCCAGTACTGATGATTCATAAAGCACTGTGTTAGTATTACTGAGGCTGCAATTATACATCTTGCCTGGAAGTAAGAGCCAGTAAAGTCAGGGAGATTGTCTTCTGATTAGATATACAAAACATTCCACTATAAAACATCATGTATACACCTGTATTTTTTTTAGATGTGGGCACCTTATTTCCCTCCCTCCCAGTGCTTTCCATACTACACACAGTAAAGTCTTGTTTATCCAACATAAATGGGCAGGCAGAACATCGGATAAGCAAAAATGTTGGATAATAAGGAGGAATTAAGGAAAAGTCTATTAAACGTCAAATTACGTTATGATTTTACAAATTAAGCACCAAAACATCACGTTTTACAACAAATCAACAGAAAAAGCAGTTCAATACATGGTAACGTTAAGTAGTAATGACTGTATTTATGAATTTAGCACCAAAACATCACAATGTATTGAAACAGTTGTGAGTCCGGGAGGGAGGCAGACTGCGTTGGATAATACAGAACGTTGGATGAGCGAAGGTTAGATAAGCGAGACTCTACTGTACCATGTCACATAATGCAAAATGCTCAATTAGTCAGCCCCAGAATGTAAGAGAACTTTTTACCTAAGCTGTCACCCATTATATAAGGAACTGGAAGTTTCCATCTGTAGGAGCTGTTTCTAAGTGCGTTTTTTTCCAACTGGAAGAAAAGTTAGAAAGAGAGTCTTATACCAGTGTTTTTCAACCTTTTTTGAGCTGCGGCACATTTTTTACATTTACAAAATCCCGGGGCACACCACCAACCAAAATGACACAAAATGAAACTCTAACACAGTAATACATATAGTTACTATGTTTTTAAATGTATTTATACACTCAGTGTGAAACCTGGACCTCTTTCGATGAACAGAACATAGATATCCTGGCAGGAATGGCAGAAAGACACAAACTTCCCACACAGAACTCCCATAACCAAGAGAAAATAGTATAAGAGTTTGGTGGGCATTGACCTTGGGTTTCGGAGTTGTAGTTCACCTATATCCAGAGAGCACTGTGGACTGAAATAATGTTGGATCAGGACCAAACTTGGCATGAATACTCAATATGCCCAAATGTGAACACAGATGGAGTTTGGGGAAAATAGACCTTGACATTTGGGAGTTACACTTTCTGGGATTTATAGTTAACACACAATCAAAGAGCAACAAACTTGACATATTGAACTCTCATTACCAACAGAAAGTACTGAAAGGGTTTGCTTGGGAATTGACCTTGAGTTTGGAAGTTGTAGTTCACCTACACCCAGAGAGCACTGTGGACTCAAACAATGTTATGTTATGTTGTTTGTTTTCTATCCAGAATCACAATGCTGGAAGGAGGCTCACCACTTTAAGGTCCCTAAAACAGGCATGGGAAAACTTTGGCCCTCTGGGTGCTTTGGACTTCAACTCCCACCATTCCTAACAGCCTGAGACCCTTTCTTGCTTAAATGGCTGGGGGGGGGGGGAGGAAAAGAGCCCGAGGCTGCTAGGAATGGTGGGAGTTGGAGTCCAAAACACCTGGAAGGTCCAGGTTTGCCCATGCCAGCTTTCAACAGAGACCGTTTCCTCCCCCTTCCCCTTCGCGCCCTTTCTTCCCCCTCCTGCCGAACACTTACTTTTTCTTCTACACT
This sequence comes from Anolis apletophallus, assembly GCA_030556195.1. NCBI lineage: Eukaryota > Metazoa > Chordata > Lepidosauria > Squamata > Anolidae > Anolis > Anolis apletophallus. Next base: position 57,628,901 of record JARBWK010000003.1, on the reverse strand, counting down.
GCCACTTCTGCCGCCATTTTGATCTGAGGGGGCAGCGTGAGCGTGTTCAGGAGGGGGGGGGGGGACCCGTGCGGGCGGTACTGCGCAGACTTGCCCCAGAGCAAAGCGAGGCAAAGCGAGCAGAGCGAGGCTGGGAAGAAGGGAGCCCGAGTGGAGAAGAAAAGGTGTTCGGCAGGAGGGGGAAGAAAGGGTATTGGAGGATCCAATTTCCCACGGCACACCTGATGATCGCTCACAGCACACTAGTGTGCCACGGCACACTGGTTGGGAAACACTGCCTTATACCATTATTTCAGATCAACCCCCCCCCCCCCAAATAGATTTTAACACAGCATACCGGCACAACAATGTCACCTTCAAAGAACTTCCTATCAGATGCTGCAAAGGGGAGAGTAAAACAAGAGCAATGTATTAAAACATCAATTGTTTTTGTTTACTAAACCAAGGTTAAGCATTTGGTTCTTTAAACAGAGATTTGAAATGTTTTGTCATCTCATCACTATTCTTGCATCATATATGTTGGATTCAGATTTAGGTCTCTGCAACTGGGACAGCTACAACATTTAACCACTGATAGTTGCCCAAAGGGACTGGGGAAGCTACTTGCTGGGGTACAGTGGAGGGAAGAGAGATTTGAAAATAAGTGGGTGTAGTTTTCATTAGGGAAAGGCAAATCCTGAATCCAGCACTTGATTTGGCAAAAAAAAGCCATATAACCCAGAATATCAAGGCAGAATAGCCCATTATATCTTATTTGAACTGGAATATCTGAGTCTACATTGCCATAAATCCCAGTTCAAAACGATGAGATGCTGGATTTGTATTTTTTTTAAATTACTAACTGTTTAATGTTTTTATCTGCTATTATATAATTGTTTTTTAATTGTAATTTATATTGTGATATTGACTGCCTTCGGGCTGAGAGGGGCGATATAGAAATAAATAAATAAAATAAATAAATATATAATGTGGGATTTTATTCAGCTGTGTGGAAGGGGCCTAAGACACATTATTACCAGATCCAAAACTTCATGGGTAACTGAATCCTCCTCTCCAAATTACCATGTACTCTCTATCCTCCCTGGCAGTAATAGTAATTTCCAGAATATAAAGTCTAATTTATCTACTACTGGCTGAGGACCCGGCGGTGCCCGGGTTATTTGAGGAAGGCATTGTGTGCCAAGGTTGGTTCCTATTAGATGTGTATGTGGCTTGCAGTGGTCTCAGGAAGTTAGTGAAGGTACTGCAAGTCCCATTGGCCATGGTCCATCCCCCTCCCATATGCGCAGGATGTAGAGTGGGTCATGAGGGCTTTGTGTGCCAAGTTTGGTCTTCATTAGTCATTGAATGAGGGTCGCAGCAGTCTTGGGAAGTGAGGGGAGGTACTTCAAGTCCCATCATTCGTAGTCCATCCTCCTCAATACTGCACCAGAATGTAGAATGAGTCATGGGGGCTCTGTGTGCCAAGTTTGGTCTTGATCAGTGTTTGGATGAGGTTGGCAATGGTCTGGTGAAATGAGTGGAGGTACTTCAAGTCCCATCATCCGTGGTCCGCCCTCCGAACTGCATCAGGACGTCCATTGGGTCATGGGGGCTTTTTGTGCCAAGTGTGGTCATGATTATGCACTGGATGAGGGTCGCAGCGGGCTTGGGAAGTGAATGGAGGTACTTGAAATCCCATCCTTCATGGTCCATCCTCCTCTAAACTGCAGTAGGATGGAGTGTGGGACATGGGGGTACTGTGTGCCAAGTTTGGTTTTGTGGTTCAGGGCCGCCTTGGTCTGTGGGGAATGAAGAGTTTGAAAGTACTACAAATCTCATAATCTGTGATGGTACTTCAAGTCCCATCATCCATGGTCCTCCCTACTCCAAACTGCAGTAGAATGAATCATGGGTCATAGGGGCTCAGTGTGCCAAGGTTGGTTACTGTTAATTCAGGCCATACACAATGTCCCATTAACTGAGGCCTAGTCAGGAAATCAAGTTAATGAAGCCGTACTGTAAATTTTGGGCCTGGTTTGTGATTTGTAGGGCTACAGTGTTTTCTGGGAAGTGAAGTGGGATGCAAATCCCATCATTCATGGACCATCCTGCCCTAAACTCTCTTTTGGGGCCTGGCTATACACAATGTCCTATTAACTGAGGCCTAGTCAGGAAAATCAAGTTAATGAAGCCTTACTGTAAATTTTGGGCCTGGTCTGTGATTTGTAGGGGCTACAGTGTTTTCTGGGAAGTGAATTGGGATGCAAATCCCATCATTCGTGGCCCATTCTGCCCTAAACTCTCTTTTGGGGCCTGGCTATACACAATGTCCTACGGTATTAACTGAGGCCTAGTCAGGAAAATCAAGTTAATGAAGCCTTACTGTAAATTTTGGGCCTGGTCTGTGATTTGTAGGGGCTACAGTGTTTTCTGGGAAGTGAATTGGGATGCAAATCCCATCATTCCTGGGCCATCCTGCCCTAAACTCTCTTTTGGGGCCTGTAATGTTCTGGCCTGTTCTGCTGGTAATTGGTAACTTTAAAAGGCAGAATGGCAGGCAGCCATTTTCTAAAAGCTGAGGGGGAGGAGAAAACAGGATTCCATTTTGTTTTCACAGAGCCAAGGGGATGTTGATGGTGCATTTTTTCCCCTCAGTGGGAAGAAATCCTGTTGTTTGACTGTAGAGGCCTGGATTCTGGGATGCTGGCTAATCTGTGGATATCAATGCCCTCTGTCTGGTGCCTTAGAATTTTGGAGTGCCAAGGCTGGCCAATCAAAGGACTTTATGCAAATAGCTGGCACTTAGAATTTTGGAGTGCCAAGGCTGGCCAGTCAAAGGACTTTATGCAAATAGCTGGCACTTAGAATTTTGGAGTGGCGAGGCTGGCCAATCAAAGAACTTTATGCAAATAGCTGGCACTTAGAATTTTGGAGTACCAAGGCTGGCCAATCAAAGGACTTTATGCAAATAGCTGCCACATATCGCTGTGGCCTGTGAAAGCGGCTGCCACATATCCGCCCCCCGCCCTAGCCCTACTCCCGCCCTCCGCATTACATACAAACATTCCGGGTAGGATACAGATAGATACTGTTTCATTATCTGGGAGGAGGCCACAAGAGGGCGCTAGAGAGAGAGAGAGGACAGTCCATTTTATGGGGGTGGAAGATAAGTTGAAGGAAGAAAACAATTTCCCCCATTTTTGTTGGCTATTCCCCCCCCCCCCCTTCCCATTCAGAAATGAGGGTTGTTTACATGATGGGGACATGGGTGTGTGTATGAGGGAGGATTACAGGAAAGCAGGGGGAAATGGTTTTACTCCTTCAACTCACCCTCCACTCCTGTAAAATGGGCTACCCTTCTCTCTCTGGCACCCCCTTGTAGCCTATGCCTGGATAATGGAATAGCGCTATCTATTTGAGACTTTTAGAACAAACAGGGCAACTTAGCTTCAAATCACTGTGTATAAGAATTATGCCGAAATCCTTACAAAATGTGGAAATCTGCCCTATGCCTTTAAAAGCTGATTTATGCACCTAAATGAATATGTTACTATTTGTCCATTAACATGTGTACCTTTGTTGATCTCTGGGATGCCTTGTCTAGGTTTTCCTTTGTCTAAGGAGTATGCTGTTAAACAGAAAAACAACATAGTTAATATGCAAATCATTCTTGTACAAAAAAACAGTAATTTAAGCATGTTATCTCCCACCTTAAGAATGGATAATCATTGCCTTGCTTTTTAGCAGGCTTACCTTCATCATTGTCTCTCTCTCTGATCTGCAATAGCAATAGGAGACATTAAGAACATGAAGAATGAAGATAAAATCTCAGCCTTGATATTGTCAGAAATTATGCATAAAATGATCATACCACAAAAGCAGAAGAGATCGCTACAAAAGCTACCAGATGCAGGAACTGAAAGGAAGGCATTTTGGAAAGACTTCACTCTCGATGTCTGAGGACATCATGATAAATATGATGGACTTTGTATACAATCCCAGGGGTGGTATTCTTGGATAATGAATCACCTGTTACCTAATGTTCGAGCCTTCCTTCTATTTACAGATAATAAAATATTTCCCAAGTTGCCTCCTTTTCCCAAGTCATGTCTATAACCAGCGCTTCACATTTGCCAAAGTAGGGGGCACAAGACCTTCATGAAAGTGAAAAGTTACGAACATTTTCTCCCTGAAAGAACACCTCTTTAGCACGTGGTTCCCAAACTGTGTTCCATGGTTCTGCAAAAGCATTGTAAAGTTTCCACGCAAAATCTTAAAAATCAAATTTAAAATGGATTTCAAAATAAAAACACACAAGGCCAACTATTTGATTTACAGTCTCCGTTATAGCTATGAGGGTCACTAAAAAAAGTAATGTACATATTTTTTTTAAAAAAACATTTTTATTCTAGATCTATGCTATTTGCTGAGGGCACAGAAGAATCTCTACTGTTCCGTTACCCAGGCAGCGGCCACCAGGGGGCGCAAGAGAGAGAAGGATTGTCCAATTTATGAGGAGAGAGGAGTTGAAGGAGGAAAATCATTTCCCTGCTTTCGCTGGTCATTCCCCCTTATCATTTCCCATATCATTATCTAGGTTTTTTTTCCATGAGGGGGATATTGGTAGGGGGGGGGGGGAATAACAGGAAAAAAAAGGGAAATGGATTTCCTCCTTCCACTGACCCTCCACCTGCATAAATTGGACAACCTTTCTCTCTCTAGCGCCCCCTGGTGGCCTCCACCTGGATAATGGAACAGTACCAAAGAATAGGTTGCTGTGAGTTGTCTGGGCTGTATGGCCATGTTCCAGAAGCATTCTCTCCTGACATTTCATCCACATCTATGGCAAATTGCAACATTCACATGTACCTCAAGCAGACAAGAGTTCTTTCTCCCACCCTGGACATTCCACAGATATATAAACCTCACTTACTTAGTATCCAACAGACTCCTCAGCCTCTGAGGATGCCTGCCAGAAAACTCACAGCCACTCAGTGATACAGACCATGAAAACCTTTGACAACACATAGTACCAAAGAATTCTTCCCACTCCTGTTAAAATTTAATTCAACTTGCTTTTGCATACAGTGTTGTCGTAGCACTCCTCCAGGATGACTGCTGCTCTTGATAACCATCAGAAACAACGCGCTATGATGGAGTTCCTGGTTTGTGACTATGAGACAGTGGGGAACATCCACAAGAGACTGAAGAAGGTATATAGAGATGACACCATCACTCATAGTACTATTCGTTGCTGGGTGTGCAGGATATCTGGTGAAAAGGGGCATGCCAATCAATATTCACTGGCTGCCAATATGCTTCTGAGCTTGATTCAAAATACTGGCTTTGAGCATTAAAGCCCTAAATGACTCATTAAAGCCCTAAATGACTCAGGTCCAATTTACCTATCTGACCACAACTTCTCATATCAATCTGCCCAATCGCTAAGATCATCTGGAGAGTCCCTACTCTCACTGCCACCGCCATCTCAAATGCAGTTGGCGATGACAAGATAGAGGGCCTTCTCAGTGGCCGCCCCAACCCTTTGGAATCCCCTCCCCAAAGAGATCAAAACAGCCCCTCCCTTGTCATGCTTTAAATAAACAGCTCAAACCTTCCTGCTTAAGCAAGGCTTCAGGGATGAAATGTAGTCTGAAGGGATAGGGAGGCCAACTTTTATCGAGCTGAGCAAAGTGCAATGTATTTAGTTTTAAATGCTTATTTATGTTTTATTTTATATATGGTTTTATGTGTTACGTATGCTGATTGTTTTTGGACTTGTATTGCTTTTAATATATTGTAAACTGCTTTGGGTCCCTTTGTGGGAGAAAAGCAGGATACAAGTAAAGATACTGATTATTATTATTATTATTATTATTATTCAGGATGCTCCACAAAACAGCAACCCACATACTGCACAAACAATTGACAATGTGGAGCGGGTAAATGACATGGTTAAGGCTGATAGAGGCACAACTGTTAAATAAATGTCACTCTTACTGAGCATTGAGGAAACAAGTGTGTGCAAAATACTGAAACAGTAGCAGTTGAAGAAAGCCTGTGTAAGGTGTGTCCTGACAAAGCCGACAGATGCAAACATGGAAACCAGAAAATCCGTATGCAGTGAACTCTTGCAAATGGTGTTTCATCTCCTGTCATTCGTGGGGGTCACAGTGGGAGATAAATAGGATTTATTTATTTTGAATCAAAAGCATTGCATAAATTAGTATAAAACAGATAAGAATAGAAGGCGCGTAAGCAGCTAAATATATCTTTTGACCAAAAATGGGCAACAGCAACAGCATTGTTCGTAGCCTCCAATAATGCCTCCTCTGTACATGAGTAACAAACAACTGTGAGGCATGAGCCAGCGTATCTCAAAATGCAAAATGTAATAGTATAATAATATTGAATAAACACACAATAATAAACATATGATCCGATAGACGCGTACATTACCCTACATCAGTGTTTCTCAACCAGTGTGCCGTGGCACACTAGTGTGCCGTCACAGACCTCCTGGTGTGCCACGAGAAAAGCTCTCTACCCCCCTTCCTTCCCCCCTCCTCCTGCCGAACTCCTGCTGCTTGGGGGGGGGGGGGAGGAAGGGCCGGGCGGCAGTGAAGAAAAAGAAGAAGGGGCGGAGGCCCCAGCCAGCCTCCAATCCGCCATGACTCCCGCCATGACTCTCGCCCCTCGCTCGCTGAAGCCGCGTGGAGGAGGAGCCCCGGCCACTGAAGCCCGTCCACCACTCATGCTCCTCCTCTGTGGGAGAGCTGAAGCTGGGGGGAGGAACCGGGCATGGCGCAGCCTGGCTCCACCCCCTCCCCCCAGCTTTGGCACTCCCAGCAGCTGCTCCCAGCAGGCCACCATCCCCCAACCATTCTTTACTGTGTTAGAGTGTCATTTTGTGTCATTTTGGTTAGTGGTGTGCCCCCGGATTTTTTTTAGTGTTAAAAGTGTGCCGCGGCTCAAAAAAGGTTGGGAAACACTGCCCTACAAAATAGGTCCCATAGTCCTGAAATATAAAGTCCAAAATGTGCTGGTAGGATTAAGTTCGTAGGAGATGAATATATGCACGGTTTAACATAAAACGAATTAAATCCGTGTAGGCGTCCAATGGTTTAGTATATTTCAAAGTTCAACACAGGTGTAGATTCAACATGAATAATATCCAAAATAGAGATGTGAGAGGCATCCACATTCCAAACGAAGAGCGGACAAATAAAGAGTAATAAATATACTCCTAAGTATCACATGAAATCCCAGGAAGCCGACGGGGTGAAGATATCACAGTTTACTGGGCCACCTTAAATCCGTTTTGCTCCTGGGCGGAGCTTTTTGCTCCCTGGGCAACGTTTCTCGTAAACAGCTAATCTTTCCAAATCCAAAAGCATTGCTTTTAAACATTTGAAACATAAATATTATAATCTTTCCTTGCTGCTGCCAGATTTCACTTGCATAGAGAGGACAAGTGAACAGGCAGCAATAGTAAGGAGGAATAGGAAACATAGCCCAGGTAACTCAGCAGGTGCTTTTTAATGCCATCGCTGCTAGTGATCTGCCATGAGAGGGACACACTTTTTGCAGAAGGTATGGAAAGCCAGCAAGAAATAAGCCGAGGCAGCCCAACAGCTAGCAGTTACATCAGAGTGACATCATAATGCCTATGGAAGGACTGGCCTTTTCTCACTCAACCTGTATCGACAAGTAATTTGTAAGAATGACATTCACATAGGAATAGGTAACATTAGCCATCTTAAATCTAAATGTAGCAACATACTGCAGTATTTAAAGGTAGTAACTTACTCCTGTAAGGTTCAGCAAGGCAAAAGACCGCTGCAATTATGACACAGGACAAAAAGGAGAAGACGGGTGTCAGAACAAACAGCAATTCAGCCAAATCAAAAACCTCTAGTCAAAGAACCAAAAAGAAACTTTCTGCTAATCTGTTGTAAGTACGGCACAATTTCGTCAGATCAGAGGACAGGGAAAAATCACCAGCCGTCATTGGGAATCCTGCCACCTCTGGTGACTCTCATTGATGTAGTGCTCTATCTGATGGGGAAATGGTGGCTGGTATCCTATTAGGGGACCTTATCACATTGGGATATTATCTATTTAATTCAGTATGCATCCCATATTTTTTAAGGACTGAGTGCATACTGTATTGAGACGGGATGCATACTGTGTCCTCCTCACACCTGATTATTACAATTCTTATGATTTGAAACTACTGCGCTTTGACTCATCACACCACGGAAAGCTGGCTCCTCCCAATCCATTCAAAACATCCCCAACATCATTCTATGACTTTTAAAAAAGTATAATTGCTGATGGAATGCAGACATATTTTCCTATCACACACAAAAACAGTGCTTTAGCAACGGAAACATCCGTAGTATTTGGGGAAAAAAACACAATTAGAATTCCATCTGCAAATAATCTGTTTCTGCGACACTTTGGAGACGGATTCCAATGGAATACTGACGGGATGGGGCAAACATCATGTGATGGGTCCCATTCTAAATCATTCTTAAGCAGTCTCATAAAGGGAGTATTTCCTAATGTGATAAGGTCCAGGGACTTACTCAAGTGTATATTGTGTTACATGTGTGGAGTGATTATCGAGAAATTGTGCAGAGGCCACACATTTTGGTGATGATACTAGAAGTTGTGCATGTAGAGTTCTTACAGCTGTCCAGGCCTGTGTGTGTGTTGCACAGAGCTAGGGGTTGTACAATGCTAGTGTAGATCTGTGAGCAGTGTTTATACTATGCTAAGATCATTTAGGATACTGTCATTCTCTGACAAGAACCTACACCTCTGTTGTCCACATTGTTCGTGCTGTACAATTCTTTGAAGGTTACATCATTGAAATGCAGAATATATTAACTGGCTATGGTCATGCATTTAAATAGACTGAATGTGTATCTTTGATTAATTGGGCAGAATATTTTTCTTCTTCTTTTTTCTGTTATATTGTTACAGATGTTCCTTCAAGTAATTTCCCATTTATGGCAGGCGTTTCACAGGGTGTCCTCAGCTAGATTTGTCTCCGGTCCCTATACACTGCCATATACAATCCAGATTATCTGCTTTGAACTGGATTATATGGCAGTGTAGGGCTCTTCTGCACTGCCATATAATCCAGATTACTAAATCAGATAATCACATTATCTGCTTTGAATTGGATCCACTTCAAAGCAGATAATCTGGATTTTACATGAGAGTGTAGAATGGCCTCGCCTGATTCAATAGACAGAAGTGTCAGCCTTTTCCCTCAGACCCAGCTGGGTGGGAATGGAAATTGATTTATTATTTATTTACGATATTTATAGCCCACCTTTCTCAGCCATACAGTGACTCAAGGCAGGTTACAGATCGGCACAAGTCGATGCCAGGCATTCATAAAAGGGCCATTAAAAACAATCAACATTACTATATATACATACATATATATATTCTTGGCTTTAGCCTACTTCACGAACGAAGATTCAGGAAGGACTCATCCCACGCTTTCTACAAGAGCGTTGATGATTCGGAAGTTGGATGTGTCCTTCGAGCCTGTGCAACGGATTTTTCTGGTGGAGCGCAGTGTGCACAGAATTGGCCTCACCCTAAACCAAAGGTTCGTCAGCCGGGGCCTAGCAAGCTTAGGATGGTGGCAGCAAGGTCCACAGGTCGTAGGTTTGGTTCGAGTTTCCTTCTCTTAGATCAGTGTTTCCCAACCTTTTTTGAGCCACGGCATACTTTTAACATTTAAAAAATCCGGGGGCACACCACCAACCAAAATGACACTGTAACACAATAAAGAACACCTGGGGGATGGTGAGCTGCTGGGAGCAGCTGCTGGGAGTGCCAAAGCCAGGGGAGGAGCCAGGCCACGCCATGCCCCGCCCCTCCCCCGGCTTCAGTTCTCCCACAGCTTCACCAGCTTTGAGGGGGCAAGCCAGCATTGTGCTGGCTCTGCCATCGCTGGCTTGGCACTGCCCCCTCAAGGCTGGCGAAGCTGTGGGAGTGCTGAAGCCGGGGGGAGGGGGCGGAGCCAGGCTGCATCATGCCCCCCTCCCCCCGGCTTTGGCTCTCACAGAGGAGGAGCATGAGCGGTGGACGGGCTTCAGTAGGCGGGGCTCCTCCTCCATGCGGCTTCAACAAGCAAGGGGTGAGAGTCATGGCAGATTGGAGGCTGGTTGGGGAAACGGCCGAAGGAGGCAGTGCCCCGGTCCCTTCTTCTTTTTCTTTGCGGCCGCCCATCCCTTCCTCCTCCTCTCCCAAGCAGCAGTTCGGCAGGAGGAGAGGGGAAGGAAGGGGGGCAGAGAGCTTTTCTCGCGGCACACCTGATGATCGCTCACGGCACATTAGTGTGCCATGGCACACTGGTTGAGAAACACTGTCTTAGATGATTGAATTTTCAGGGGCTAAATGAGCACCATCTGCCCGGGTTTGAAATTAGAGTTTTCCTTCTCCTATGTAGCTATTAACCAACATTTGAAATGCATTTGGCCTTTTTTTGTATAAAGATGACCTTGGGCCCTCTTATTTTCCTTTGACAATTGCAACTTATTACTTTGGACTTCAAATTTGACCGATGCATTAGTTTAGAGATATACATGGCTTATAGTGCTGGGGAACTTCAATGTCCACACGGAGGCCACCCTATCAGGAGCAGCTCAGGACTTCATGTCTTCCATGACAACCATGGGGCTGTCCCCACCCCTCAGGCCCATTGTATTGTGCAGGCTAAAATTGTCTGGTTTTACTGGCCCATGGTGAGAGTGGCAGGGTTGAGGATTGGAAAATCTCCCCATGATGGACCAACAAAAGAACATCTAATCTCAAACAATTATTAATCTGCATGGGTGGAGGACCCAGAATCCCCCAACATACATTTAAAGGTAAAACCCACACTCAACCGTGCTATCATTGCACCATATGCTCTCTGGAATAGGGAGATGACTAGGGCAGTAGACACGATTGCTCCACACACTATTAAAACAAATAATCATCGGTGTCATCCTGTTAAAAATGTTATCCAGTAACATTGTCTGGCAATTCCATGTTTATCATTCATAGTTCCGTGTTATCTATTTTGCTGCATTCCCAAAGACTTGCTCAAAGAGCCAGGCCTTTACTTTTTTCCAGAAAGTCACGAGGGAGGGGGCCAATCTAATATCCCTGGGGAGGGAGTTCCATAGCCATAATAGTTCATAATGTACAATTAATTTATTAAAACATTTAATAAATTAATGTATTCAATTTATTAATTTATTAAAACACTTTCAATCTGGTTGAACTCTCATTTACAAATGTATATTATGTGATACCAATCTTTCATATTGCCTGCCTCGCCTTTACTCAGTCTTCTTTGGACATTATGAAGACAACTGGTTTTTATTTATTTACTAGCTTGGGGACCCGGCCCTGCCCGGGTTATTTGTGAAGCGCAGCAGGATGTAGAGTGGATCATGGGGGCTCTGTGTGCCAAGTTTGGTCTTGATCCATCATTATTGGGAGTTGCAGTGGTATCATGAAATTACTGAAGGTAGTGCAAGTCCCATCATCTCTGCCCCCCCCCCCCCCCAAAGGGTAGTAGGATGTAGATTGGGTCATGGGGGCTCTGTGTGCTAAGTTTGGTCTGTATTGGTGAATGGATGAGGGATGCATTCTTTTTCGGAAGTGAGTGAAGGTACTTCAAGTCCCATCATCCGTGGTCCGTCTCACAGTAAACTGCACCAGGCTGTAGAGTGGGTCATGAGGGCTCTGTGTGCCAGATTTGGTGTTGATCAGACATTGGATTAGGTTTGTAGCAGGATTGGGAAGTGAGGGAAGGTACTGCAAGTCCCATCATCCATGTTCTCTCCCCCTCCAAACTTCAGTAGGATGTAGAGTGGGTCACTGGGGCTCTGTGTGCCAAGTGTGGACTTTCTCGGTGTTTTTTCGGGGCCACAGTGGTCTGTGGGAACAGAGGGGTGTGAAAATACTACAAATTCCATCATCCATTGTCAGTCCTCCCCGAACCTCACCAGGACGTGAAGAAGGCAGTCATGGGGGTTATGTGTGCCAAGTTTGGTCTCAATCGGTAATTGGATGAGGGTCGCAGCAGACTTGGGAAGTGAGTAGAGGTACTTCAAGTCCCATCATCCATGGTCCACCCTCCTCCAAACTGCACCAGAATGTAGAGTGGGTCATGAGGGCTCTGTGTGGCAAGTTTGGTGTTGATCAATCATAGGATTAGGTTTGTAGCAGTCTTGGAAAGTGAGGGAAGGTACTGCAAGACCCATCATCCATGTTCTGTCCCCCTCCAAACTTCAGTAGGATGTGGACTGGGTCACTGGGGCTCTGTGTGCCAAGTGTGGTCTTTATCAGTGTTTGTTGGGGGCCACAGTGGTCTGTGGGAACAGAGGGGTGTAAAAGTACTACAAATCCCATCATCCATTGTCAGTCCTCCCCCAAACCTCACCAGGACGTGAAGGCAGTCATGGGGGTTATGTGTGCCAAGTTTGGTCTCGATCAGTGATTGGATGAGGGTTGCAGCGGACTTGGGAAATGAGTAGAGGCACTTAAAGTCCCATCATACATGCTCCACCCTCCTCCGAACTGCACCAGGATATAGAGTGGGTCATGGGGGCTGTGTGTGCTGAGTGTGGCCTGTATTGGTCCTTTTTGGTGGCCTCAGTGGTCTGTGGGAACCAAAGTGTTGGAAAGTACTACAAATCCCAT